>OZ012704.1:6179769-6920754 GCA_963942595.1 Cylloceria caligata
GATCCAAGCGAAGTCGAGTGGAACCGATATTTCGAAATCTGCGTCCTCGGTATGCGACGATACTTCCACAAGGAGCGATCCATTACAACCGACAAAGCTAGAATTCATATGAAATGGTAAATCTTAAATCTTTCTTCTTTTATCTTCAATATCTTGATAATAAATAGTACAATTAATAAAAACCAACCAAGGTTTGCTTTTAACACTTGTCAAGTAGTGAACTATGATGATATTGTTGATATTAATCATTTTTTCATCGTTCTAAAAAACACGTAAAAATATATTTTCACAAAGTCATTTTCATAAGGAAATGTAAATGATACATTTGATAAGAACCCTCCACTTGAACGTACGTCCAACAGTGGAGTATTGATAAAACACACAATTATCGATCGTTATTAATCACGCAACAATCTATTTTTATGAAATTTTGAATTTCAAGATCTCAAGAAAATGTAATAATTCAAATTATTAAACGAAGGATGCAAAGTACAACTTTGCACATTGCTTCCTTATTATTATTCATTTTTCACGAAGCCACCGTTACTAGGAGGTATGTTGATCAATTTTGACTTTTGCCTAAAGTTGTTCAGAAAAATGATAATGGAAACTAAAGTTTAATGAAATTTGAGTAATCAAGAAATTAGTTAATTTATATTTTTTTGAAAATTACATTCCTCCGATGTATTTAAACAAAACTTGTAGCTAATAACGAGAACTTACTGAATAATTGGTATGACAAAGTTTTCATTAATTGTTCAAATCATTTTCAAATTACAGGCATTTTGTTTTACTTTTGACATACGTTGTCGTAATGTATACAATGAGAACGGTTTAAGAGGGCTGCTACTGCTTTACATGGTTGTTAAATTTCAGGTGGATAATGACTCTAGACATTCTCGAGTTATAGACATTTAGATTGTGGAAGCTTATCTCGCACGCACATGCACTCTCGCGATCACGCACACACCCACGCACGAACGCACACGCGCGAACACACACACACACACACACACACACACACACAAAAGCGCGCGGGAATGTTTATTCATTTTTCCAAACTACTTTTCTCAACGTTTATACCACTTTGAGTATCCTGAGATATATTCTTGAGAAATAAATTTGGATAGTATTGCTAAATAAAATAAATCACGGGATAAATAAATTACGAAATAGGTGTAAAAATTTTTTACCTTTAAGACATTTGTGCTACACGTCGTCGTTCTCTCTCAAATCGTCATACATGAGAGAGATATAGCAGAATTTTCCCATAGCGAATTTTTCCGCCACGAATGATCATTCGGATAAAAAATGAGAACGGTGAACTGTAGAATTGTAATACGCAATTCACTGTTCTTCTCTTTTATTTAAAAGATCAATCGTAAAAGAGAAATTTGCATTACAGTTTTTGTTACCGACCGAGGAGTATCACATCACGTTAAGCCATCCGGAATGGCGAGATCATCCGTTACTCAGTGAATAAAACGTTAACGTACTAAGCTATTTTAAATAATAACATTAACGAATACATGCAATAGCAAAGTTATAGTCTGTAAATTCGAATCCTCTATGTTATTTTCAAGATTTCCTGAACTTCGATATGATTAATGTACCACGGGCGCCATCTGTGAGTGAGCGATAAGAAGTCGTTACTCGATTTTGATTGGCCGTAGCCGCCGTAGCTCAGGAGCTCGGAGATCGACTGGCATTGCAATGATAACGTAAACGGAGAGAAAGTTTCTTAGATGGAGTCAACTGAATTTACTTTGAGGAAAACAAACATTCTTTGAGTCAAGTCATTTCAGTTTCTCGAATTTAATATAGTTCAATCTAAATCGATTTAGCTCCATCCAAATAGTGTTTTCTTAGTGTAGGATTGAAGTAATGATACCGATGTCTTGTAAAACCAATTATTTAGGTTGAGTAATATCTAATCGCGCCAGTAATTTTTCATACGAACCTGACTATACATTATTGTTTATGTCATTGACACTCTCGAGATGAAAGTCGAAAGCTGATAATTGCAATAGTGGCCGAAAGTACGAGAGATATTAAATCACCGTGAGCGTTATAAAATCAAATTAACTTAACTTAATTCAGTTTGCTCAAAGTAAATTTGTTTCGTTCAACGTCAAATTCAATTGGCTCAAAGTAAATTCAATTGGCTGATCTATCGGCGAATTTGACTCTCGGTGTAGTATGAACAATCTTCACAAAAGCATTGTGACTATATAGTTACAATGCTTGTAGTACAGTTACAATATTTGTAACTGTATGTAAGTCTCCGTGACTATACTTTCGTAACTATAATGTCTTCAGCACAGTCTCTCGGGTAAAAAAATTCCGTAGATTCGGAGTCACGTCGACAATGAAGTAAGGTTTTGTCGTCGACCAGTTTTCTTGCATCTTAGAAGTCGTCGCCTGACTGCAATTAACGCATATAATTACTCACTATTCAAACTCCGCAGGTTGAAGATACTTGCGGTTCTGACACCGTTTCTCGCTCTCCTCATCTTCTGGTATCTCATCCTGGCTCTTCTACCTGAATTTATGTCCACCATCGTCGCAGCACTGCTCAGCGCATTTCTCGTATTATTCACAATCTGGCTTTGAAAAATCTCACAATTATTATAATTATCTTTATTATTATAACAATCTTAATACTTTATTGATCGATAAAAAAAAAGGGCTTAAACACTACACAGTCCCTTATCCGATATCTAAACAATGTATTATTGTTATTATTATTTATTTATAAGTTATTATATTAATAGACATAAAAATTATGCTAAAGAAATAAATTATAATTACGCTTCTGTATAATACACGAGCATACAGATAATGCCATCAACACTAATGATTATAATAACAACAATAACACTGTTTATGGTACTTTAAACGCGTAAAACGCGGGATTTACGCAGACGTTTTGTTATATTCAGAATGCGAATGGGATCATCATTTTTTTTATATAAAACTTTGATTCGTGTTTTTGTTTTTCTTATAATTCGAATACATTTAAATAAAACATTTAATAAAAATAATTAATCGTTGGAACGAACTCTTGTATAGAAAAAAAATATTCTGAGCGTGTAGTAAAAGTGCTGTCCTATCGTTAGAAAAGATTATTTCTATGGAAGAAATATTGGGAGTATGATGTACGAAGATCATTGGAAAAAGTTATTCAGCTACGCGTTTCACCTACGTTTTATATATTCTAAATCATGCGAGCAAGCGAAACATATGTATCGCTATAAAGTCCAAAGACCACATCGGATTCTACAGACGATCGACTACGCTTTGACGTGTTATTGTCGTGGCTCGAATCAGGACGAATAAACGATACACAAATTGGAAATATTATTTTCCCTGTCGCTGCAGTATGAATACATCGCGGCGTTTTACATAGAAAATAAGAAACGAGATGAAATTTTGAGATCTTTTAATTCCCTTTTATGACACACAGAGTATACGTTTATTGCGCAATACGCCTAAACATTCTCTCACATCTCCGAACGTTTTTTTCTCCTGTCTAACTCTACTTGATTGCTTGAAAGACCTCTATGCGGAGTTTTTAAATCCACGTTGCTATCATACGGCTCCTCTGTCTTCCATGAATCTTATTCGTTGCGAACCCCTGCAACGACTCGTCATCATGCTTTCACACGGTGGATCCGCCTTGAGTAAACAATTATATATAAGCTTCATCCATGATATTGTAAATGTAAGAAAATTATGATTAAATATCGGAGAGAACATTTTTCCATCGATATATCTTCCGATCAACACACTTATTATTAAATCTCTTAGAATAATTGCGCTTCACGATGAAACAATAAAATACCTTCTGAGTATAATAAAAGACGGAAATAGTAAGAACCACGAGTTACTTTCAACGCAACGTTCAATCAAGTATCGCAATTAAGTCCTTCTATGCATGTAATAACGGAATCAAGTATGATTGCGAGTCTAGAACAAGTTATATTTTCATTGAGTACCACTGAATAGTACCACTAGCGATTCTGTCAACATTAGTTCTCGGTCTCACTCGCTCCAACGTTATAACCTGATCGTACGTTTTCTCTTCTACGATGTCTCGTACTCGATGGAACGTTCCATAGTTCAGTTCAGTTGAGTTCCTGACGCCTCTGGGTTCTCATTCGTGAATCTGGCGTGAATCTCTCGTGCGACAAACTCGTAAATAGCACCAACAATCGTTGTATACACGTTTGAATCTAAGAGAAGCCGCCAAGCCGGCCCTACGAAGTGACCAGTCGCTATTTTGTCAAGTACAATCATTCGGGAATTGATAACATCATTGAATAACAACGATGGCATCGCGCGTGACAGATTTCTATCGCGACAAGAATGTCTTTATAACAGGAGGCACCGGCTTTCTGGGTATCTGCCTTATTGAGAAGTTTCTAAGATGTTGTCCCGACATCAAGAACATCTATCTGCTAATGAGACCGAAAAAGGGCGACGAGATTTCGAAGCGACTCGAGGAAATCACAAAAAATTCGGTAAATAAAAAAAAAAATACTATTTTTTTTTTCAATTCAATTATTTACGGAATAAAATCAATTGGACCTCTGATTCTTAATTACTTGCTGATCTTTTTTTTTTACGGTACGGAAGAGAAAATTCTATTCTTTGCGAAAACTACAATTTTCGTGATTTTAAGGGGAAACGAAAGCTGTATACTCGGAGGCGAAACACTCACATTCGCTCACAACGTTACATGGAATTTTTTAAGATTCTTTAGTTATAGCACACTGAATAGAATTGAATAAAATTTGGACGTCGGATAATTCTATTAACATTACAACAGAGATTTACTCATGCAAGGTCTACTGTAAAAATTTTATTTGTACTTTTGTGGAAGATAAAAAATAATCAGGATGCAATGCGCAAAGCTCTACTTTGTAGGCTTGTTTCTATAAATATTTAATAGTTTATGAATTGCATCAATAGAGATAAAAACCTGTGTATTATCATATTTATTAACTGAGATTAGTTATCACTAGATTTGCGATATTATTTTAAACACTGTGTCTGTCATTGTTCTATGGAAATTTATGCAAAGTACAACTATGACTTGAGTCCATGATCGCTAGATTCGTACGCTTGTCAAAAAACATTTTTACAAGTGCCGATTCTAATCGATTACTCGGTTAATTACATGGATCGCCCAATTACAATCGACAAATTTGTTAGATTCGTGATGTTAGATATAATTCAGATAAAGTGGAATACAAAGTAACAATAAAGAATTTTTTTTTATAATGAGAATGATATAAAGTAAGTATAATCAGCAGAAATCACAGTTTTGGTGGAAAGGATGATTACGATAAAGAATATATTGTAATTTTTGGGGTTACAATGAATTTAGCAAAGTTTAATCATTGATCCACGGTTAAACTGCGCTTTTTATTAATTTTTATACTTGGTTGCATCACTATTGTCTCTCTCTCTGATACATTGTAGCAGAAAAGAACACAAGGACGCATCGGAGGAAAAGAATTACTAAAAAAATGTATTCCAAGTATGCATTATTTCATCAAAGATCTAACATGAGGAGCATTCAAATAATTAATAAGAGTCGCACTACAATGAAACTTAATTTTTTTTAATTTGAAAATTACAAAACTGAGAGAAGCGCTCGTAAAGTGAATAATTAAAATTCAGATGACTCTAATAGGGTCTTTTAGAGTTACTTAACGTGTGTAAGTGTACAAAAATCATATATAACAAGTTAATTGAATCTCTCTAGTCGCCTAATGTTAATCCTTAAGTAGCAAGGGGTCCTTTGATTTCAGTAAGAAAAACAAATGTTATTTACTACTTATCGGTAAATAAAATCGTATAAAAAATTCGATATAATTGATTGTTCTTAACAATGTTGTGATCATGTAGAAAAATCCCTAGATCCGAGTATAACATTTTCTATGACGAGTTCTATTTTTCTTTTTAAAAGAGAAAATGGTATTGGGAAAAAAAGAACTTCCATAATTTGTTTTATTGGGATTTGGGGTATTTTTTACATGATCAGAACACCGTTGCAAACAATCAATAACATGGGATTTCTTGTGATTTTTGTTATTTGAAAAAAAAAACTGTCCCCATAATACAAATAATTCCAACAATTTTGTTGCTTCTCGTTGAAATATTTCAATAAAACTTGATTTCTTGTCATTAGGTCTTTGATAGATTGAAGGAGGAAAATGGCAGCGACCGGTTCAAGAAATTGATTCCTGTGGCTGGAGACGTTAGTCAGGAAAACTTGGGCCTTTCGTCCATGGACAGACTGACACTGGTAGAGCAAGTTCAGGTTGTCTTTCATTCGGCAGCTTCGTTGGATTTCGAATCCAGTCTTCGAAATGCAGTAGAAATCAATTTGCTGGGTAGCCGAAGAGTCGCTCAGCTTTGCCAAGAAATCAGAGATCTCAAGGTGAACGACTTAATTTTGTTTTCGTTATATAATCAAACTAACATTATACTAATGATCTATGCGATATATTTTTTTCAGGCGCTCGTTCACGTGTCCAGCGCATACGTTAATTCGTTTTTACTGGAAACGAAGGAACAGATCTACCCTATACCTACGAATGTTGAAGAACTGTTGAAAAAGCTGAAGGAAACCGAGGAAGAAGCCCTCATCGAGGCCACGCCGAGTATTCTGAAGGAACACCTCAATGTCTATACTTTTTCGAAACATCTCGCCGAGCATGAAATCGTTAAGGCGAATTTACCATCTGCCATCGTACGACCCTCGATGAGTACGTGAATGGAATAATATCGATCGATTTTTAATTCAGATAAAATACTTTGCACGATTAAGGAAATATCTAAAGATCTAAATATCTAAAGAAATATATAGTTTGATTAAATAAAAATAAAACATATCTGGGAAAGAAATTGTGTTCTCTGAACATTAAATATCTCTCAAGATTGACTTAAGTAGTCTCTTAAAACTCGTTATATGAATTGTATTAAAATAAGTAATATCAATAACTTATTAACGAAATTGATTACCATAATCTATCGTGGATCTTTCCTAGTTGTCGGTGCATGGAAAGAGCCGATGCCCGGATGGACAATTTCGAAGAATGGACCGCAAGGATTTCTAATGGGAGCGAGCCGAGGTATCGTTAGACGACTACCTGCTGGAAAAAACTTCGTCTACGATTATATTCCGGTCGATGTAGTCGTCAACAGCCTTATCGTCGCAGCATACAACCTTGGTCATAGCGAGTGAGTGACGGAGGCGTTATAAAAATACAATTCGTTGCATAATAATTCCATATTCGAATCTAAAAATTGAACGATTGTGCCTTAATGAATATTTCAGCGGTGTCGGCCTCAAGGTTTATCACTGCACGTCCAGCACCTGTAATCCCTTCAGATGGGAAGACGTCTACGGGAACCTAAACAATTATCTGCACCGATATCCACTGCGAGGAGCAGTATGGTATCCCTATCTCAAGCTCTTACCCTCCCTTTGGATCTACCAAATCTCTGCGATCTTCGTTCACATGATTCCCGCTTACATCTTGGATACCGTTACCCGAGTCACCGGTGGTAAACCAATGTAAGCTGAAGTTGTTTTTTTTTTATGTTAAACTTTCGTATTATTTTTCTTTCCTTAGACTTTTTATTAAAGGTGTAAGGAAGCTTCGCGTATACATTTCCAGCTAACAGTGATATTCGATTAGAATTGGAGTACATCTCGGTAAGAGAGAAATCTATATAACAAATCATTCGCATTGAAAATACTGAGAATATTGATTCCGAATATTAATAATATAACAAATTTATCATTAAACAAGTTTTTTTTTAAAATTATGTAACAAATGTGCACATAAACTTTACTTTTTGTCTTACGACATGAATTTGTTGATTTTTTCGAAAATATGAGATTTTATAAATACTTTTCTAATTAAAAAAATTCCGTTAATCGAGAATTCCCATGAGCTGTTTTTATGATACTTTTCGTTTGAAAACCCTGAAACTTCTTATGTGTCATGTGGAACCTTTTTATGAAAAATTTATTCGGAAAAATTAACAAATTAATTTTATTAGACGAAAAAAAGGTTTTTTGCATTATTATTGTTAAAAATGTTTTTAGTATCTTCAAAATGCCTGATTTTGGAGAGATTTTTCATTTAAGATGGTGCGAAACATTTATGGGTGCAAGAGAACACTATCTTCCACTGATCACTGCGCATAGCACTGATTTTGCGATTCCGAATTTTTCCGTAACATTAATCCTGCCGTAAACTTCGCATTACAATTTCCCTTACTGACCGAGGAGTATCGTATCATAAACATTGCATACAACTTTTTACTTAGTATTTAGAATTTAAGATAATGAAAATAGGTAGAAAAATACACCAAACTAGGCGGTTTTTTAAGCTGCAAAAGACGAGAATGATAAACTGGAGTTACGAGACGCAGTTCACCGTTCTCCTCTTTTATCCGAAATATTAATCACGACGGAAACTTCGCATTACAATTTTCGTTACTGACCGAGGAGTATCGTATCATAGACATTGTATGGAACTTTCTACTAGCACCTAGAATTAACGATAATAAAAATAGGTGGGAAAATGCACCAATCTAGATGGTTTTTTTAAGTTGCAGAAGACGAGAACGGTGAACAGAAATTTTTTCGTTGTCTACCGAAGAGCATCTTATTATATTGAATACATTATAGTCAACTTTTGACCTAGCAACTAGAATTTATGATAATAAAAACAATAGTGGTAAAAAATGCATTCAAACCGAGCGTTTTTTTTCATTTTTTTCAAGACTCCGTCACTACTATCAGTTTTTTTTCTCACCAAATCTATGAATTCATAACGTAATGAATCTCAAACAAGTAATATATTCGCTCGCACTGACATATCGATGAGCAGTTGATATTTTTTAAGAAAAAAATAATAATTCGCAAAGTAGAATCTTCCACGTTTTTATTTTATTATTTTGATCCATCGTCCACAAAGCCTCATCTATGAGGAAGTCGGTTGTTCAATTTTGACTTCCTCATATAGTAAGCTTTCTCCGTATATTATTAATAACGATGGCTAAAATGAGGAAGTGACATTATAATTTTTTATTTATAGTCTGATCTCCATATTTGCCCTTTATAAATTAATTATTATCCTCACAACAAGTCCAATGGCTTATAAAAATGTATAAGTCTGTAATGTACTTCCATACAGTTGAGAGTGTGAGTCTTTTAGACTTTTGGTTCGTTAAAATTACAGTAAATAGAGAGTCGACACAGAATTATCAAAAATTTCGATATCCCAAAACCTTTTGAGCTTATCGTATTAAGACGATAATTAGTATGAAACATAGATTGATTCTGTTTGATCAATGTGTAAAATTGGAGGGCACATACTTAAAGTTATGGAAAATTATTGAATTCACAAACGAGATCCCAAAATGTAAAATTCTATAGACAATGAAAGTGACCGGGAATAGCTAGAAAAAATCGGGAAGCAATGTTCAAGTTTATTTATATCTTTAATTGTTCTTATTAAATAAATTAGCTAAGAGTCAAGCGGAATTATTCGAAAATAGCTCGATGCCAAATTTTTTAAAGAAACTTTCTCCTCCAAATTCCGTATTTTTTGTAGCAATTTTTGTGTACTTCGCCAGAAAGTAGCTTGCTAGGTTTCAATCATTTTTAAGCATTGTCCTTGGAATGCTGCCTAATAAAAAATATTTAAAATATTAAATTTTGAGTGAATAAAAAGTAAATAAAAATCTTATTTTGCTTTTAGCCTCGTTCGTCTGCACACCAACGTCAATAGCTCGCTGAAGCGTCTGGAAAGATTCATCTTCACGGAATGGAAATTCCACAATCCTCGAATGCTGGAACTCAACGAGTCGCTTTCCATCGAGGACAGAGAAAAGTTTCCCCTCGATATCAGGCCTTTGGTCTGGGCGGATTTCTTCGTTGAATTGACGAAAGGCGTTCGCGTCTATTTGAGCAACGAACCTTTGAAGAATCTCGATAAAGCGCGCTCCAAGGACACATTGTAAGCTAAAGAAAGAAAGAAAAAAAGCATTTCAAGTTCTCAATCCATTTTCTTATAGTCTCTTTACTTATATTTCGTTTTTTTTTACAATTATTTCAAGGCTTATGTGGGCTCACCTCGGTCTGCAAGCAGTACTGCTCGGCCTTGTCTGGTGGCTGGTGAAAGCATTGCTGGGATCAACCTGGACGAGCACCGGAATGGTCGTACCAATCGTTTACATGTTATTCAACTTGATCTTATAACGGAGCAAAGATATTCCACAAAAAATCGCGGTATTCAACAATATTACGAGATCTGTATTAAATATTTTTAACTTGAAATCGCGTAAAGAAAAAGCATAAGAATCTCGGGGGCTTAGATCACTCGCGTACAATCGATGGCATTTACTGAACCTGCCGGATGGGAAACGTCATATTTAGTATTGACAAAGTATTGCAAAGAAAAGTATTAATTTTTTCAATTAACAATTTCAATTATCGATCATTCATAAAAAAGTGTTGTTTATATTTTAAGTTGCAACGACATTTTTTTCGTTATATCGATGAATTATAACGGTGCATTGTTTCTTATTTATATTTTACATTTTTCAATGGTTTTCTATCTTGTCAATGGTAATCTAGTTTGTCACGGTTACGTAGTTATGTTTATTAATGATTATTTTATTTCGAGTTATCTATGTCGCTCTTGAAGAAAAGCTTATAGAATTCGTTTTTATTTTCAACCTCTTTAACACGGAGAAATATCGAAAAGCCTTCTTTTCAATTTAGGACGAACTCATTTAATCGCAATTAATATTAGCTACGAATTAGTTTATCGTACACGAGTAACTCCAGGTGATGTGTATAACACGAATTGAATAAAGTGGTTTGTATTTTTCACTGTTGATCGACCATAAATCTGCTTAAGTCATCCTTTTGCCGACACGACAATCCCGATAATTAAGTTAAAGAAATAATTAATAAAATTAAAAGAAAATATTTTTCCTTTCAACGACGTACGTTCGCTTGAATCGCAAAAGATCGTGATTTCAATGGTCATTGAGAGTCCAAAGGTGATAGGACGTATCGCGAATGGCGGTAAAATGGGTAATACGCGAGATTTAAAAACCCGTAGGACGGTGAGGTGTCGCGTGTATTTTCGACGAATGTATGTCAGCGCGTGGGACCGCGAGTGTACAAATAAAGCAGGTGGAATAACGAAACGTTAATCTCGGTGCTGAGCTCTGGATTGGCCAAGGAACCGAGCGACCTTGATGCACAGACAATGCCACGCAGTGGCATTGACCAAAGTGTGCACGCACCGTCTACTCCGCGAGCGAACGAGCGGGGAACCCCATAGGATCGTCATTCGATACCCCCGGACTGGATCTCACGGCGTACGGGAACGAGAACGGGGGATGACCGATTCGGCGAGTAAGCCATCCAAAGAGACTCTGCGTGTACGGCTGTCGCAAGTAAGCCGCGAGTCTACAATCAGTCTTCCAGTAGACGGTCGCGAGCGAAGAGATCATCGGTCCTGGCGCGCAACGATCGAGATTTTCCTCGCGATCGTTCGACGACTTGAGCTGTGACTTAATCATTTTTATCAATTTCTTTCGTTTCGAACTTGTTTACGTTTTTATATTTTCGTGCAAAAGAACCCGATCTTTCATTACGTTGGAAACTTATTGGAGTTGCTGCAACTTGAAGAAATTATATTTATCGAAGACGCTTCAAGGTTTGACCAATTACTTTATATATTGAAAGGAATATGTTGTACCGATAATCATTTTTTTTCTTATCGAATTGCAATTTAATTAAACAAAATAAATATTAACAACGTTAATCAAATATTTAGCGATAGAAACTGTTAAAAAAATTTACGCTTACAAGGACTATGCAGTGCTGTTATAAATTACTTTTTCATATATAAAGCCTTTTGACGCTTTCTAAAAGACATTGACTTCGTTTTACCATTGTAACATTACTGATTAATTTACAACACCTTTTAAAGACACGAATTTCAATCAGATAACTTCTGTGCGAAATCTTTTGTCTACTCTTAATTTAATTCATAGAAAATGTGTCATACTGCCTCTGCGAATGCCATTACGAGCATTCGAGTACTTTGCTTCACCATTGTTCTTTGTAAAAAAAAAAAAAAAAAAAAAAAAAAAAAACCGGAGATCATCGTATTAACATTAAAATTAACATAACATAAAACAAAAATAAAACTTGCAATATTTTTTTTAAGTTATTTACTAAATCATTATAAACGCAGGAAAGTTCGTGATCCTTTGGAAGCTTCTTCGTGTCTTGCGTAGAATTTAAAAGAGACGATTATAAATTCATTGCCAGATGTATTTATAATTTACAGGAAAGAAAAAAATTACATAAGTTTGTATATTTCAGCTCGAACGAAAGAATGGAGTCAATGCCTTCGATACCTGAATGGTTCAGCGGGAAAAATGTTCTCATCACCGGATCCACTGGATTCATGGGCAAAGTTTTGCTCTCGAAGTTCCTCACCAGTTGTCCTGATATCGCAAATATTTATATACTTGTCAGAGAAAAAAAGGGCGTAGATCCGAAAGCGAGACTCAATACTATAATTCAGGTAAGGCTACACTAGTTTTAAAAATTTTCATTTTCAATCATTAAAATGTTCGTTAAATAACTTTTTTTTTTATTAACTCTTTATAAATCACAACGTCCGAAATCGCATGGTCACCAGAATGAGAATAACGCGTTTTTACGACAGAACCGAGGAGTAGCGATATTTTTATGGCTCATAAAGGGTTAACAATATAATGCGACTGAAATTAATTATTTACAATCGTGCATTTAAGGCAACCCAGTGTCTTTGACACGAAGGGAATATGAGAGATCGGGAACGGTTTAAGGCAGAATGAGTGATCGCAAATAGAAAAGAGAGTACTGGCAAATGTTATTTTTAATTATGATCCTTTTGAAACCATTTGGTTAATAGTTTTAACATTTGTATACATTCTTCGTTGGTTTATCTTCTTTCCATCCGTAAATTCTCTCTACAGTGACGTGGATTTTTTTGCAATCTTACATTATTCATTTTCCCATAAGGATCATGTTAAAAGAACCCAATTCTAATATTAAGTCGTGTTAAAATGACTTTTTTTTTTCATTGACGACGGATAACACGGTGGAATCTATTATTTTTATACGATAGAAAAAAAAGGATGCAAAGTAGAACCTTGCGCGTTGTTTGTTCATTTTTTTTATTCGTCGTTCACGCAACTTCCTCTGTGAGGAAGTTCGTCAATTAATTTTGACTTCGTCACAGAGAAAGCTTAGTGGACAAATTACCACAAAACAATGACATAGCAACGTGCAAGATTCTACTTTGCTTAAGAAAATGGTGTAAAAACTGTAATTCAACGAATTTTTAGCGATAAAGAAATAAAAATATTCTCTAAAATCTCTTTGCGTCAATATATTTAAATGAACATTTTGTCACAATAACAAAAATATAGTGTTAACCGGTATGACAAGTTTTACATAAATTGTTCGAGTAATTTACGAGTTACGAGCGAGTTATATTGTTTATAAGACTCGACAAACGTCAATATAAACATTTTATCTGCTATGAAATTTCAACCCTCACCAACTTCAATAAAAAATATCTTTGAACGTAACTTGATTTACAAAGAGCGATTTAACGCGATTGCTGAACATTTATCAAAAGTTAGAACCTACACAGACTTTTTTCGATATATTCGAAATGGAATAAAATGTAATTGTTTGCATACACTTTGTCGAAAATCAAAACAATCGAAGAGAGATTACTTCGTGTACTTGTGTACTCGATATTTCAACTCTAGTCTTCTAACGGTTCTTAATTTATAAACAATTGAATTTTCGAAGTCTTGTACAGACAAACGCACACATACATACGTCTGGAACATATTCCCTACACACTTTTTCTCGATGTTATAAACACTTTAAAGTGCATAATAATCACGAATGAAACTTAAAAAAATAAAAACAAAGCTACTTCTATAAAGTCCTCATACAATAAAGTGAAATATAGTAAATTTAGTAGCGGTGTACTACTGTAAATTTTTAAATAGATTCTCCATTCGATTCAAATGCGTTCTACGAGTGAACGACGATTAATTTAACTACACAAGTTAATTGAGTACTAATTAATGTTTTCGAAACGAAAGCATTTTATCTATCGATAAGATATTTTTAACTCTCGAAGGTTGCAAACGTTCATTTTCTTTTCTACGGATTGCGAGTTGCGCGGCAACACGTATCTCGAATTTTGAGTTTATAGCTTTCAAAATACTTCGTGATGTCATCAGCCGATACACGTTAGACATTCCCATAAATTTCAATGACAAGGCTACGCCCATGCCGGTAGACACTCGATGCGTAAAAGAACGTCTTAGGAATTACTCAAACTTTGAAATTTGCTGAATAAATAATAAGATCTGTGGAAAATTTCTTATGAAATTTATAATAAACGATACGCATGGGTATCGATATTTATCTGCGCTACATTCGCCTCGCTCGTGACTCTGTTTTCGCCATTTAATAACAAGCATTTAATCGATTAACCATTAACCAAAACTGACGCTCTTTGTAATGTTAATTTATTTATTTCAAATTGTATCATTAATATGGTAGGCAAAAGCATTGATTAACATTTTATCAGGCTTTTGTTAAATCGACACAAACGATTATTAAAATTAATACGTCATGAGAGATGATTTGCGATATACGTTAACTTTATCCTTAATAATTCGTCACTTTGTGAAGCCACGGTACCGAATAATATTCGAACGAGACGAACGTAGTCGCATATTAAATAATTATCGACGCGAACAACGGTAAAATATCAGGTTCTGACGCAGCGTATCGTCTCGCATATATAAATTTAATGAATTCATTGGGGTTTCGATATTCACCAATGATTTTTATAATAAAACAGTCAAACATATATTTAAACGAATTGCTTTAAATCCAATTGCTTAAAACGATGTGCTTCTGTTATTTTACGTCGGTTAAACACGATCGCCAAAAGCGTTCGGTCAGTGTAACACATCGTCATCAACGGTCATTCGGGACTTTTATTAACCCTTTGCACTCCAGCCTAGTAGGGCATAGAGGCTTTAATGTCGCAAATACGGCGACAACGGAGTGCAAAGGGTTAAAAATGTTAACACTGAGTTTCCTTAAGGCGTGATGTAAGGATGTAAGGCGTGGTCAAGAAAATTTTACTCGGGGCAGACGTTTATCAACCGGACCGTTGTCCGAATTGTCGAACGTGTCTTACGATTAAACTATCATTTTTTTTCTTGGTGACTCATTGAATCGTCTCCTGCAATAAAATGATCGTTTTTGTATTCTTCTTCCTCTCACCCGAGCATAATTGATAGTATCGACCTTCTATGTAATTTTGTGCTCACGGCCGTGTACTCGACTATTTCGATAGTTGGTATAATTCTCGGTGAAAGCCTACGGAGACGCGTGCGATTGATGTTTCTTTTCGTGAATTTGAGAAAGGTCGATTCCCCGCCTTGACACCGTTGCGGGTCATTTCAATGAGTTCGGCAACCAAATAACCAAAATTATCGTCTCGCCTTTCCAATCGTTGCGAAATTGATTGGTTGATATATTGAAAAAATATTAAAATTTACGTTGAAAGATTTTCGTAACAATTTAACGTTGAAATACTTTCATAACAATTTCAGCATTTTCCTTGAGTCAATTATCATTTCCATAAAGATCGAGGAAAAATGATATATCCACGTTAAATGTACTGTAATGTGAAAGCAACGCTGTTCAACCGGTTAGAGAATATGTGTACTTACTTCACTGGAGCACTATTGCTATCCAAGTATAAACTTTTGTCTGCTTCGTTGGAGCCTCGAATGACTATGGTTTATCAAATAACATTCTCGTCGATGCCTTAATTTGAATACCGCGTCTATCACTGGTCAATTCTTAGAATAAAAATATGTGGAATATAACTCGGATGTGATCACGTGATTGCTAGACACTCATCGGTGGACGTACTTTTGAGGAAAATATTTAATATTCCAATAAAAGTAGAAACGTCGCTTGTCGCACGATTGAAGGAAAAATCTCGTGTCGTGAGTATTTCGAAACTTTTCCTCGAATTATGTATTCGTTTATTAAATAAATAAGTTGCGAGGTAGAACCTTGTACATTGCTTCTTCATTTTTTCGGTCCGTAGTCTGTACAGTTTTGCTCTTTGAGAAAGTTCGTTGCCCAATTTTGGCTTCCTCGTGGAAGAAGCTTTGTGTACTAAGGAGGAAAAAAAATGAGGAAGCAATGTGCAAGTCACTTAGCAACTTCTTTTTAATATTTGAACGGACAGTTCTTCTATGTTTTTTTTTTTTTTTTTCACTATCTTGAGTTCAAAGGCTTAAGAAATTATAGAGAAAGACCGAGAAAGTCAACTGTGGCATTCGACGTTTAATATTGTCCTGATATAAATATTTATTCAAATTTTATTTAATTGAATTTATCACGAAATCGAGATACGTCGATTGATTTCCACTAAATTCTATGTCGAACATTGGTCGATAATGATTCATTTCTGTATCAAGTTTAAGCCCGATAGCTTGAAAATTTTTATCCTCTAGAGGACGAAAATACAATTTATCGAAGAATAAAAAATTTTATTGAAATGAATAAGTTTTTTAATTATTGCGTAAATTGTAACAAACGAAGGAGCGTAACTGCTCTACCGTTGTACCAAGCTCAGGCTCGATTGATAAAGACGTTCTTGACGTTCTTCAATTCTGTCAAATTTTGTGCGCACACGCTTTCAGATATATTTTTCGAAATTTCTGAACGTTTCACAATATTTTCACGAACATTCTGCCAAAGGTTCCTTTGTGAGAAACCAAAAAAGAAAACAACTGAACAGATATATCAAATCGAATTCTTAATTACTAACGAACATGCGCTTCGCGGAAAAATGAATTTTCTTTAATTTAGAATAATTTATGATACCACGCGAAGCATGAAATCTTTCCTTATACAGTCAGCTTACTTTATGGAACTTATTGAAAAGTTTTACATTATTTTCTTTGTGATATATTCGAATAAAGTAAGCTGACTGTATCAGGAGAGTTTTCGTAATTAACATCGTGTAGTAAATAAAATAAACATGGTGCGTAAATAAAAAATTTTCACACTGCTTCCTCATGATTTTCGCCAATCCACAGATTCTCCTCTACGGGAAATGGTTATCTCAATTCTGGCTTCCTCATCCGCGGAAGTTGTATTAAAATTTTCGATAAAATTGAAAATTTGGTAATACTGCAAATTTTTTAAAGTTTAATCTCCTTAATCGATTTTTACCAAATACAAAACCAAGCATCCTTGTACCCTAACCAACTTGTGTGCCAAGTTTCAGTTTGATAGATGAAAATTTACAAAAGTAAGAGTGAAAATAGATTTTTTTTCGAAAAAAAAAAACAAAAATTCATGATTTTATCAAATTTTAACGTCTCGTTCGATTTTTGCCAAACTCAGTACCGAACAACCTGGTTCCTTGGCCTATTATTGCAGAAAGTTTTAACACGATAGCTAAGAATTTATGAAACTTATCGAGCGTACATTCTTTTTTCGAAAAATTCAAAAAACCCTAAAATGAGACACCAGTTAACGGTTTGAGTGAAAATTACAAAAAAACTGACGGAGGTTGCAAACCGACCCGTGTGCAAAGTTTCGAGATTTCATTTCAATTTTGGAAGCTCATCACACGCGCGTGCGCACGGACATTTTTTCTAAATATGATTTCTCGACGTTTTGGAACTTTTTAAGTATTCTGACATCAAAATCTCGAGAAAAGTTTTTTTTTTTGCGAAAACATAGCTTCCTCTATGAGGAATCAAAATACATAAAATTAATCTACACAGCGAAGAATAAGTTGTTCGCTTGTATCATAAAGAAAGTATTTCCTAAAATTTCAATTACTCCCCGAATTTTTTGTTAGATTGTTGTGGCTGCATTGATTCAATGTCACCCTTAAACGTTCATATAAATGTAAAAACGAATGTATTCTATCCTATAGACCCCGATGTAATATGATAATATGATGGCCATGAAGCGTTATAAATGCAAAATGTTCGGCAACGTTCGAAATTGATTTCGTAAGTTGTTTCTGAGCGTTAAAACGTTTACACAAGTGTGCAAGGAACATTATTCTTTCGTGTTCGTCTAATCCCACAATAATATCATTATTTTACGTCAAAAAAGTGTAAAATATATTTTTAAATCCACTTACATTGAGTGAGACTTACACTTGTTTTTCCGATTGTACGGCCATTAAGTGGCGTAAATACAAAATATTCGGCAACATTCGAAATAAATTTCGAAACTGTTTCCGAACGTTAAGGGGAGGCGAAACCTCCGTACTTTACACAGATGTACCGATCATCTTTCACTGCACTGTGTCCGCCAACGAGTTCTACCTCTTTTGCACCCATGGGTGAAGTGTAGAGAAGTTTCGCCTCGCCTTAAGACGTTCACAAAAGTGTGCAAGGGACATTATTCATTCGTGTTCATCCAACCCCACAATAATATAATTATTTTACATCAGAAAAGTGCCAAATGTAAAAAAAATCCAGTTACATTGGATGAGATTTACACTTATTTTTCCGATTGTACTACCATGAAGTGGTATAAATGCAAAATATTCGGCAACATTCGAAATAAATTTCAAAACTGTTTCCAAACGTTAAGGGGCGGCGAAACCTCCGTACTTTACACATATGTACCGATCCTCTTTCACTGCACTGTGCCTGCCAACTAGTTCTACATATTTCGCACCCATGATTGAAGCATAGAGGTTTTGCCTCGCCTTAAGACGTTCACAGAAGTGTGCAAGGGACATTATTCATTCGTATTTATCCAACTCCACAATAATATGATTATATTACGTCAGAAAAGTGCCAAATGTAAAAAAATCCAGTTACATTGAATGAGAGTTACAGGTATTTTTCCAGTTGTACATATTCCGTACTCAAGTCCGTACGGAACTTGAAAATGAGTTTATTCATTAACACTAGACATTGTACAATAGACTCACGAGATACGGATATTCATCAAACATCGGAACGTCTTTGAGGATGAATTTTGACGGAAATACGCATTAACCCGCTGTTCGTCCATTGTCCCCTAAATGACACTCAAAAACACAAGGACGGCGGGGATCATAATTTCGATAAAACCTTATCAAATATAATTAATAATCAAATTGAAAAATCATTCATTGTCACAAAAGACTTCGGTATACGTGTATGACGCATGCTTTGTTCACTTAAAAGATTTTTATTTGAAGATCGCATGCATTGTTGTCATAATTGGCTCGACGCTAATGCGTTTAGTCGATTTGTATATCGTTCGCTTGAATGTAAATCACAATATGTATATATACCGTGTAGCATACCAATGTCTAAAACTCTACAAAAATGTCTTAATAACACGTATGAAGAATAATCTCGATCCTCTCGGCAGCCGGTTTTCCAAATTTTTATGAAATTCTCGTATTTGCTTATTAATGTAATGTTCAGAGGCGATTGAACCTGCGGTTGACCGAAGTCTCACCGATAAATGCTGTCGACAGACATTTACGAGATTCAATATATGCTCATGTGATTATTATTTTATTACCAGTCTCGTAATTAAAATTTGGACGAATACTAAAAAAAATATTCAATTATATTAATATATTACTAGATTTTTGTACGACTCGGACGCTATACGCTTTGCAATGATAGATTTACCCTTGCAATCTATCATTTCAGGGCGTATCATCATCAACGGTACGGATCATTGTACTTTCCTTGGATCACCATCCCCAAGCCCAGGGACAAAGGATACAATGATAGGGACAGGGAGAGGTGTCAGTAATAAAGACTGGATAGATCATACAATGATAGATTACAAGGATAATGATAGATTGCCCTTGTAATCTATAAACAAAAGACGTTTAAAAGTGGAGAACAAAATAAGTTCGAGAGGGAAACAAAGGGTAGATTTGCGAGGGGTAACAAGTAGGTAGATGTGATTGTAGCTGGCTCTGGACGTCGTGCAAGCGATTTGTCCATACAGCGACGTCAGGGAGAGATAATAAAATAAGATTGGATGAAAAAGCAAAAGACGATTAGCAGAGAAAAAAAATTGATGAACAGGATGATGGGATTGACGCACGAAATGACGAATGAAAAGACGGATGAGGAAGCAAAGTATGATCAGAAGAGAAACAAATGCCGATCGGAAGGGGGGGGGGGTCTGAGCACACTTAGTTATATTATAATATCATGGTGTTATATTAATTTAATAATTAATTATTCTTACCATAAAGGCAGGTAATTTTTTATTATTCCTTGAGTGAATATAGAAACAGCGTTTATAGAATCAACATTATTAATCGTGTTTCTCTTTCAGCAAGAACCATTCCGTTCGTTGCGTGAGCAGACTCCTGAGAGATTGAAGAAGCTTGTTGTAATATCAGGAGACACGACTGTCGATGATTTAGGCCTGTCGATCTCGGATAAGAATCTTCTGATAACCCAGGTATCTGTGGTTCTTCATATGGCAGCAAATGTCAAGTTCGATTTGTCTCTCAAGTCCGCGACCAATCTCAACACCCGCGGAACCGCCAATGTGTTGAATCTCGCAAAGCAGGTGATTAAAAAAAGAATTGTCTCTGGATTCGTTAAATAATGTTTTTTACGCTAATGACGAATGACGCTTTTTTTTTAATGTTACGCGTACATTTGAGAACTGGCTCGATATTCCGGAATTACTCAGTGAATATAATAATAATAATAATAATAATAATAATAATAATAATAATAATAATAATAATAATAATAATTCGTAACCACATACACGTGGCCCATCTCTAACGAAGACATTCTCGTCGTTTTTCGAGAGGAATGAGAATCGCGAAAACAGGTTCGACGGCAACAATCTCGCAGGTGGGATAACCCGCACGTCAAGGAATGCCCTTCACATTCGAAAAAATATGAGAACGGTTTTGGAACCGTGAATGAGGGTCATCTTTTTTATTACATGCGTTTCACCGGTCCATGTACATTCAAGTTCAAATATCACGATGACTGCACCTTCGCAAGTTCATTCGGAATGCTACGATAAAATTATTTTACGAATTATAATTAATAGTATTAGGTTTATTACTAGTTGTCATCTTATAACGTTTTTAACGATCGATTATTAGAGTCAAATATAATTTATTTTTGTAAATTTAATTGAAAAAAAAATGTTTTACTTCTCTTTTTTTTAAATGATCGCTTCCAAGAAGATATTTGGTACAATTGATAGCAATACTTAAGGACCGTGTTGCAGATGAAATATTAAACGATTTTATAAAATTTAAAGTAGAATAAATGTTGTTTTAACTACAGCATCCATCACCGGTTTTTTCTTTGGAACCGTGAATGAGGGTCACCTTCTTGATCGCATGCATTTTACCGGTCCATGTACATTCAAGTTCAAATATCACGATGACTGTACCTTCGCAAGTTCATTCGGAATACTACGATGACATTATTATTTATAGAATTATAATTAATAATATTAGGTTTATTATTTGTTGTCACCTTGTAACGTTTTTAACGATCGATTATTGAAGTCAAATATAATTTATTTTTGAAAATTTAATTGAAAAAAAGTGTTGTACTTCTCTTTTTTTTTACATGATCGCTTCAAAAAAGATATTTGGTACAATTGGAAGCAATACTTAAGGATAATGTTACAGATTAATTCTCAAACAGTCCCTTGATAGTTATTGAATGATTTCATAAGATTTTAATTAGAATAAATATTATTTTAACTACAGCATCCATTTCTGGTTTTATTTTTCTTCAAGATAGAAATTCGCGAAGAACAACCAGGTCTGAGCATATGCTCGCTCGATTGAGATGTTTAAGGGTGTGAATGAGAAGTCCAGAGTTGAGGACAAGTTATAAATGTCGCGGCAACGAATCCTTAAAAGTATCGACTGTGATTGATTAATTAATCAATCAAATAAATTGATCAATCGACGAATTTTTAACACACAGATAATTATGAATAAAAAAAATTCGGCCGAATACGTAGAATCGTTTAATAAAGTTATTACTTTACGATTTTCAGATTCAAAATCTACAATCCTTTATCCACGTATCCACCGCGTATTGCCAATGCCACGAGGACGTACTGGAAGAACGTGCTTATCCGACAAAAATATCGCCAGAGAACATAATGTCGTTGGTTCAGACTACGAGCGACGATTTATTGGAAGAAATGACACCGAATTTACTCGATAAACAGCCAAACACTTATGCATTTACCAAGGCGCTCAGCGAGGATCTCGTTGCCCGAAGTGGCTTGCCGATTGGCATAGCTCGTCCTTCCATAGGTAAAGTGATTTTAATTATTCGGCAACACCGAAATTTCGCGCTGCTGTGGAATTCTAAAATAGAATAAATAAAGAAAACGACATTTTTATCGTTTATATATTTGTGCAGTCGTGGCTTCCTGGAAGGAACCGACAGCTGGTTGGATCGAAAACATGAACGGACCCACGGGTTTGATGATTGGAGCAGCCAAAGGAGTCATTAGGACTATGCTATGCAACAGAGAATACATGACCGACATGATACCTTGCGATATGGCTGTTAATGCGATAATCGCTCTTGCCTGGAGAGTCGGAGTGGAACAACCGATCAATCCTATGTTTTTGAACGTCACCGAAAGCGGTGAGAATCCTCTAACCTGGGCGAATGCGTTAGAAACTGGAAGAAAACACGCCCTCGATTATCCTTTCTCAGGTACAATATTGCATATTTAAAAATATTTTATTCGCGTCCATTCTTGGCGCGTGTCTAACATTAAAATTTTTTAAAACGCCACACTCTGCAGATGGAAAAGTTTTGCTAATATAAACTTTAAAGTGATGTCCTACGCGTCATCTGTCTCTCTGAAATCGACGTACGTGTGAGAGAGATAGCAGAATTGTTCCACTGCGTAGTACTCTGGTCACGATTGATCTTTCGAATAAAAGTAGAGGACGGTAAATTGCCGTACGTGCGATAGAGATAGCAGAATTTATCCATTGCGTTTACTCCGTCACGATTGATCTTTCGGATAAAAGTCGAGGACGATAAATTGAGACACAGGGGAATACAGAAAAATTCCTAGCGCAACGTTCTCGACTTTTATCCAACGGATTAACTGTCACAGAGAAACTCGGATTACAGTTTTCGTTATATTGACCGCGGTATGTCGCATCACTCTGGTGTATTTATTTATTTATTTTTTTATGTAAATGTAGGCGATTCTCGAACGTTTTGAAACGTTTATCATCTTCAAATCATTGACTCGTAATTGGAGAGAAGAAAAATGTTAATACATTCAAGAATATGCTTTTATCTTACGCGATGTACACTCGTGTAAGCATGGAAAACTTTTCCAGAGGCCACTCGACGCCACTTGCTCGTATTCCTTTCATTCATTTACCGGAGACGATACTTCGTTCCATTAAATCTCATCGCATCTAATTATGTTTTATCATTTTTATGGTAATTTGTCATCCCAGTGTCGGTAACGAAAACTGTAATGCAAATTTCTCCGTTTAGATTCTGTTATCTCTAATCCGATTCTGTTAAACTTAAAATTAATGACTAATCTTTCATCACACCATAGCGGAAACAAGGAACTAAGGGGAACCGATAGGTTCGCTTAATATCGAATATTAATTAAACATCGCACGTGTGGCGATCTAAAAGAAACAGATGACACGTACAACATTCGTCTCAATCTACCAATCTTAAAGTTGATAAGTAAATTATCGTTCATCACACCATAGCGAAGACAAGGAACAAAAAGGAACCGATAGCTTTACTAAATATCGAATATTAATCACATAATTAAAATTCGCTACTGTTGTGGCGAATAAAATGAAATGAACTTTTTAAAAAATACATTTTTTAATCAATTTTCTTTATAATTTTTGTTTTCTTTAGGTCCACTATGGTATCCAGGAGGAGATATAACGTCGAACAAATATTACCACTACGTAATTCTTTTTTTGTTTCACCTTTTGCCAGCCTACCTGTTGGACGCAATTTTATTACTGATAGGACAGAAACCCTTTTTGGTGAGGGTACAAGGGAAAGTAAGCGTGGGATTGGAACTTCTCTATTACTACACAACGAAACGATGGATTTTCCGGTACGTCTCTCAACGATACTCGATCAAACAAATCGCAAAGCTGTTACCTTGGTTTAAAAATTCCATTGGAAACCGATTAAACCGACAAAAAACCACATTGAAACTGATTGTAACCGATCAGTTTTCAATTGGATTTCTGTATATATAATGAGGTTTAATCGGTTTCAATGGGATTTCCTAAGCAAGGTATACTTTAACAAGTTCGCTTTACTTTCTCCTCTGACTGAAATCGCTGGTAAAAAAATACGCGAGGTCATCGGAAAGTAATGGACTTTCGGCGAATAAATCTTTTCGCGTGTCCGTTTTTAAAGCAAGGACGCGTAGCTCGATACTCGTGCAATTAGTGTATTTAAGTGAAACGATTACGATCACAGAAAATACGCGATTTATTTATGCCTCATGCGCTTTAACTTTAAACCTGCTTGATGTTTCTAACGGAATACAATTGTAAACCGTGCTTAACATTTACTTTTCCTTTTCCGAATTATTTCGAATGTTATTTTTTTATGTAATAAACTGCACGAGAGGTGAGTCTCAATTTATTAAAATTTTTAGCAGCAATTGCATCGAGAAACAAAACCGAGAATGTAACATTCATGCGTTCAAGTCGGTGCAGTATTCGCAAACATTGTTGGCATTCGGTGACTAATGTTTGCATAATCGTGACGCACTTTCGCGATGCTTCGGAAGACAAATCTTTCGTGCATCACCGAGAGTAGAGATTTCTCTTTTACTCCCATGAAGAACACAGTCGTATACGCGATCTCGGATGCTATGTTCGATGTAATTGAAACATTAAGCTACTTATGGATGCAGTATAGCGCACGCGGGCGTAGTAAAATATCAACTTCGAGACGTTTATTGTCACGAAAATTGCAGAATTTGCTCAAGAGATTTTCACGATTTGTTTGTTGGCAGTAACGACGGCTTGAAGGATATACAGAAGATATTAAGTCCCCGGGACAAGGAGGTATTTTTCATGGACACGAAAGCTTACGATTGGAACGAGTTTCTGAAGCTCTATATTCTCGGAACAAGAAAATACTGCCTCAAGGAAGATCCCGCTACGATTCCGCAAGCTAAAAAGGTTTTACAGTATTATTACATCGCCGATATTCTCGTGAAAACGTTATTCGTTTTATTTTTCGCGTGGCTGGCTTACTCCTGGTTCAATAAACTGAGTATACCGAGCAAGACGTTGATGGAAATTAACGAAATTTGAGCATCGACTGATCAATTGATACTCGACGAAAAATTGAGAACTGTGAACTACACGAGAACATAAACTCCCGAAAGTTACCGAACGATCATTGCGTTTTACTGCAACTTATAACTATTGGTCTCACGAATGTAAGCTGCGCGTGACTCGCATACGTAAATTGTAATTTTTTATTGTGATTCCTTCAAGATGTAGGATCACTGAGAAGTTAAGACTTAAGTTAAGAAGTAAGCTGACTTAATTAAGTCAACGTTCAGTTAATCTGCTTACTATTTTCATATATTTTCTTGTCTCATGCACCTTGTGTATGATTCCGTGCCAATAAAACGAAATATACAATAAAGTAGAAAGTAAATTAGAATAATTAGGACTTGTGTTCGTTATTTCTTAATAAAAATTAGCCGAAGCCTTATAAATTATTAAATTAAACATTAAACGAAGTACGCCAATCTCTTTATATGAAAACGCTACAAAAACTTTACGACAAGCTTATTAACTCTCAAGTCGAGTCGACGACGTCTTTATACTTTGGTAAAGACAAACGAAAGCTTAATAAATCATTTAACAAAGTTAACCGCCGATCAAACGAAGTATAGCTATCCCGGAATGATGCAAAGACACTGTAGTAAGCTTATAAATTTGCAAGTGCAGTCGACGAGTGTTCATTCTTTGTTAAAGATTAACCAAAGCTTTATAAATCGTTTAACGAATTTACGTTAATCCCACGAAATACATCAATCAAAGGAAGTACCACAATCCTGGAACGGCGTAAAGACGTTTATCGTAAACTTAACAGCTGGAAAATTCAGTCGACAATTGTTTATTCTTTGATAAAGATTGACCAAAGCTCTATAAATCGATAAACAATGGTACATCAATCCTACGAATTACACCGATAAAACGAAGTATCCCAATTACGGAAAGTTACAACGCTGCATGTCTACTGTGAATCAAATCGACAAGTGACCACAGTTTCTTCGTAAAGACGAATCAAAGCGTTATAAATCGTTAAAATTAGCATTAAACCAAGTACGACATTCCTACGATATCGAAATGTTTTAAAACACTATACTATGTATTAAGCTTATCGTTTAGTATATCGAATCTATAAAAAGCAGATTACTTAGCCTCAGGGGTTCTGCGACCAAGGTGAAAGATTAAAATTATAATAATGCTCGCACGCTCCCGAACCTCGCGTAAATTTATACAATAAACCTGTTCGGTTGATCCTAACATAATTTCGCGAACCCATCTTCAATATTTCTATCAACAGTTGCGGAAATACCTAACGAAATCTTGATAATAACAGAATTATGAATGCGCGTGGTCTACGTATGTCAAGGTTTATAGTTGTGTAGTCATAGAGTTTTAGAAAGCCAAAGGTGTGTCGCTAACGCAGTACAGAAGTTTGGCATTTTATTTTTCGCTGAGAAACATTGCGTACGTTACGCAAGGATAACTATTATAAATTGAAATTCAGATGTTAGATTCTGATGACTAATCGAATAATTCTGTTCATCTGAAATGTATCCCGCGTTTTATATATTTTACGAATGATTCACTCAGCTCTCGGTTTCGAATAAAGAATTAGGGAATCCCCGGAATATATTATTTATACATGCTAAGTTCTATGAATAAATGCGTCATTGAGTCTGAATGTATTCCATTGAAACAGAAAGTGAATGGACTCGTTAATCCAGATGAGCTTACTGAAAAAGATGTTTCATAAATCTCGTCAAGAATCAGAACTGAAAGTGAGTCAAGAGTCTCTCTTAACTCCCGAGGGGACAGGCGTGTTTTTCTAGTGATGTTCGGGTCTTTTCCGGAGTAACAATTCGAATGCAAGATGATGAAAGACAACCAGAGAGAGAGAGAGAGGAAAAAAGTGAAGGTACACATAAGTAAAGATATAAATATGCTTCATGGTGTACTGCTAAACAGGTGACAGAGGTGCGAGGGGCATAGACTGCCCGGCGTGGTGTGCGATTACGGAGAGCGTCGAGTCGCTGCTGCTTGGCATCCTGAAATGTTGAAATCTTTACTCGTTCTCCCGTAGAATCGACCGACCGGACACGGTCCCGCGTCAGGGACTTAACTAGCTACTGCTGCTGCTCATGAAAGTAAATTGCGCCATTGAATTGCTTCGCGAGGTGCGTTACGATCTTAAAAAAAAAAGAACTCACGTTTTTTTTTGCGTATTTTGATTATTGTCGGTATCGAGTCGATGCGCTTCATCCTCTTTCGTCCCTTGTGCTCCACGATTGCCATAGAGAAAAAAAGCTCAATGTTACATTTTAAAAAAGTTCCATTGACGATAATGAATATTTTTTTAAATGCGATAAAATAATACATTTAAAAATGTACAAACTAGAACCTAGTACTTCCTTATTCTTTTGGTTCGTCGTTCATATGCAACCGACTTATGTGTGACTCATATGCGAGTATGTGACCGACATTGGATTACATCGAAGCCAGTCAATGCGATGGCCATTCAATGGCTTTGTGGCTACGTCGCAGTTGCACGATAGTTGCATAGAGTACGCATATGGTTAGACAGTACGCGACCTCGATGATATGTTAAAAGTATTTGAAAAATTACTAATACTTCTGTAGGAATAGCACTTACACATTAACCTGTGCATTAAATTAAATTTGCAACTGTGAAGCAACATTCAAGTACTTGTATGTTAAAGAAAACACGACATCCTTAACGCGTTTTGTATACCGTTAACTAATTTTCCAATTTCATTGCGTACCATCGTGTTCAAAAATATCTTAGGCGCTCTTACGAACCCTTTAAGGATTAATTGCCAATTTAAAGAAAAAAAATATTACTACATAGGCATATGGTAAAGTCTTCCGTTTATGTTTTAATTATAAATTACTTATGTCATTATCTTGAGAGCTGAAATATAAAGTAAACAATAACTCAGCGGATTTCAGCCTAAAGAACTCAATAAAAAAATCGTGCCGTGACAGCTGCTGGCGGAATGTCGTCATTTACGTCCACGCCAGGGCGGCATTGCGATGGCACGATATTTTAACAGCACGCAGCGTACCAATACCGCGCTCGTATAGTTATAGCGCGACCCTACGACACGTGTTGCAAACGTGCAGACACAGTGTTGGTACGGCGTGTTGCCGGAACGTCGTGACGGCACGGAAGCAGTCATGTGTGGACTTCACTGTACCGTCACGCCGCCGTGCCGTCACCGTGCACGGAAAGAAAAAGTAGTTGGGGAAACTGATACATTGGTTTGGACAACCAACCGGAATATTTAGCATAGCGCCAATTACTCAGTTGGTTCAAGTAACTACAGTGTTGTTGGTACAAATATCGTTAGTAACGGTAACCATCCGAGATAGCATCCTCATCGTACCGGTTGATTGGTGGAATCCATCAGTACAGCGTAATACAAAAAAAACTAGATTAATGGGATGTTGAAGTAGATTTCTTACCGACTATGGTCGGTAAAAATACGATATTTTATAGTCTACAGATATGCCTGAGATTGTACGGGACTGTAATATGAACGTAAACGTTTCGACATCCAATGGAATTTTGGTTGTAATCTTGCAAAAAATTATATCAGGAGTACAAATTGAAATTGCGGGATTTTTTTCTATTTTTGAACGTTTATTCTGAAAAAATGGTAACAAATGAATTATTCAAAGTATTGTCCATCGCTAGCCACAACTTTTTCCCATCTTTCTGGCAATTTACGGATACCGTCGCGAAAAAATTCGGCCGGCTTGGCTGCTATCCAGTCATCGACCCATTTTTGGGCTTCTTCGTAAGAATGGATACTTTGTCGTGTCTTTGCTCGTATTGTGGCCGTTTTTCTTTGAGTGCGCGGCTCAAACGCATCAATTGAGTTCGGTATAGTGCTCCTGTGATGGTTTCGTTCGATTTCAATAGCTCATAATACACCACACCCAGCTGGTCCCACCAAATACAGAGCATGAGCTTGGCGCCGTGAATATTTGGTTTGGCCGTCGATGATGATGCATGGCCGGGGTAACCATATGATTTTTTGCGCTTCGGGTTATCGTAATGGATCCACTTTTCATCACCAGTGACAATGCGATGCAAAAAACCCTTCCGTTTTTGCCGTTCGAGCAGCAGTTCGCATGCAAAAAAACGGCGCTCGACGTCTCTCGGCTTCAGCTCATACGGCACCCAATGTCCTTGCTTTTGGATCATTCCGAGGGCTTTTATACGATGGGAAATGGCTTGTTGTGTCACTCCCAATGAATCTGCGAGCTCTTGTTGAGTTTGACACGAGTCTTCATTGAGTATTGCCTCCAATTCAGCATTCTCAAACTTTTTCACTTGGCCCGGCCGCTCTTTGTCCTCAACGTCAAAATCACCACTTCTAAACCGCACAAACCATCTCTCGCACGTTGAAACCGATGGAACATGACTCGGATAAGCCTCGGAGACCAATCGATGTGCTTCAGCAGCACTTTTCTTCAAATTAAAGAAGTAAATTAAAACTTCCCGCAAATGCTGTTTTGTTGGCACGAAACTCGACATATTGAGAGCTCAAAAAAACTATGAATTTGACACTGCGACAAATTGACACATACTGAAAATTAAAGCTATAAGACGTAGCTTTGACATGAACATAGTCACAGTACTGCCTGATGCGTATAGCGTTAGTAACGCCATCTGTTATCAAACCCGCATTTTCAATTTGTACCCCTGATAATATTTTTCCGCTCGAAATGTCAACAATATCAGTTTTGTCGGATCTAAACGTTTCTGAAACCCACATACGTCCAACCAGACTGGACGTCGATTCTTTGAGGTTTTCTAAACATTTCAACATCGTTCAAAAGTCGATCACACAAAGAAAATTAACTCAGAGTACGTATACCGCGTTTGCGTATAGTCCGGCTGCTTACCGCGGCAACGAGAAAAGAGACAATATACACTCTACGTTCATTTGTTTTGTGTGATCAAGTTTTTGACGATATTGAAATGCTCGGAGAACTTTAAAGAATCGACGTCTGATCCGGTTTGACGTTTGCGAGTTCCAGAAACATTTATACGGTACAAAACAGATGCTGTTGACAATTCAAGCAGCCATATTGGATTTCTGAAGGGCCACCCTGCTTAAAAAATCCCATTGAAACTGATTAGTTTTCAATGGCATTTCTGTCCATTTAATGAGATTCGATCGGTTTTAATGAGATATTCTAATCAGGGTAGTTAACATACGATTATTCTCATTGTTTGCACGTTTTCAACCGAAATTCGACCAGACTTCGAAGTGTTTATGTCCATACTACAGTCCTGTACAATTTGAAGCATACCCGCAGCGTATTGACAATGCTGGGTGTATACTACGAAATAGCCCACTGTCTTACCAACCGAAGTCGGTAATACAATCTACTCCAGATGCTTCGATAGACAACGGCCATCTATTCACGATATTTCACTGCATATTTACCATATTTTCATTGCATATCACTTTAATTTGTTGCAAGACTCCGTCCATCCAGAACCACCTGTCACTTCAATACAATGCATTGTTGCCACGGCGTCGCTTTTGGCTTCGTGAAAAGTTTTACTCGTAGCACATATCAACCGGTTGGTTATAGAAGAAAAACGATTGGTAATGGGAACCAACTCGTATATTGTCGATACTATCCGAATGCTTGTTATCGGAATCAACCGCTGACGTTAGTTGCACCACCTGACAGTTCGTTGTGGTGACAGCACTGTGATTGATTACAGGAATCAATTCGTTGGTTTACGGTACTATTTATCGCTAACTAATCAAAAATAGTTGGAAATACTATTCCAATTTCGTTTCTGTAACTAATTCGCGACACAGCAAATGCTGGAAATGGTTATCGCAACTACTTTTTATTCCGTATGTAGTTTCCGTGCCGTCAAATTTCTATCTGGGCAAGTATTGCACTTAAAAAAATGTCATCACTGAACTTTTCCACAAGAAAATATTGTCGAAAGCTGCGAGAATAAGTTCGATATGATATTAAAATCATGGCGGTTTCCGACGTAAACCATGGCTGGTTTTGTCGACTCTGTGTAGTCACCGTCGCCAGGGACTCGTGAGAAATTCAGCTGCGTTCGTTTGAGGTTAATTATCATGTTTTTTTTCTGCTATTACAAGTTGCTACAACTCACTGTACATCAATCAATAGTAATCGAGTCCTTGCTCGGTAAAAAAAAAAGTCGATGTGTGCTATATTTTTCAAGTTAGATCGTATTTATTTTCTTCTACGTCATGGGATATTAAAAATTGTAAAATCACGTACATATTCCAAAGTTTGCATGTTTTATGCAACCTTAATAAAACCTTTGAATATTGTTTCATGGTGGTACAGATGTGTACTCTCTGATCGATAAGTACCCGGAATTTCTCATTTAAACGAGCCATCCTTGAGATATTGTCAAAATCATTTTTTTTTCTAGGTTGGTACATCTGTCAGTCATTTACATGTCACTTTTAAACGGAATGTATCAGATAGTTAGTGCGTAATAGCTTTGTAAACAAGTAATTGTTTGTTGTACTCTGCGAATTTCGCTATGTCGAATTAAGTTGAGTAAAGGGTGTGCCTGAAACTTTGTGTTTCTTCCAAAATATCATGTGCGGAAGCGTTGAAAATGTTAATGGTAGCCTACGGGAACTCGACAATGTCGAAAACACAAGCATACGAGTGGTACAAAGAGTTTAAAGCCGGCCGTACCGTGGTTGATGATTTGCCTTGTTCCGGTCGTCCATCCACCTCTGTAACTGACGAAAACATTGAAAAAGTTAAGAAAATTGTGTTCGAAGATCGTCGTGTGAGCATCAGGGAGATAGTTGCCGATCTTGGTGTCTCGTTCGGATCGGTGCAGAGCGTTATGCACAATGTTTTGGGCATGAGACGATTTCAAGCGCGGCTTGTGCCGAGAGTCCTGAATTTTTTGCAGAAACAGCATCGCATTGCAGTCGCTAAAGAAATGCTTTCTTTGGGCCCAAATGTTATCAAAGGCATTATTACCGGTGACGAGACATGGCTCTATGAATATGACATCGAAACGAACCAACAATCATCGGAATGGCGCTTCTCAGATGAGCCAAAACCCAAAAAAATCACGACAAAGTCGATCCAAAATCAAGATTTTGTTGACCGTTTTCTTTGATTGCCGTGGTGTGGTCCACTCCGAATTCCTTTCACCAGGCCTAATAGTAAATAAGGAGTATTAAGTGAGCGTACTGAAAAGTTTGAGGGCGAATGTTCGTCGCAATAGGGCGGAATTATGGAGAAACAACTCGTGGTTTCTTCATCACGACAATGCACCGGCTCACACATCTCATCTTGTACGCGACTATTTGACCAAAAATAACGTTGATACCGTTCCGCATCTCCGTATTCACTTGACATGGCCCCGTGTAACTTTTTCCTGTTCTCACGACTCAAGTTACCACTTCGCGGAAAGCGTTTTGAGATGATTGAGGCGATAAAGGAGAATTGGCGAAGGAGCTGAAGGCGGTTCCAAAATCGGCCTATGAAAAGTATTTTAAAGATTGGAAGAAGAATGGAATATGTTGGAATATGTATATTGCTTACGATGGAGATTACTTTAAAGGAAATAAAATAAGTATCGATAAATAATTGAACCGTTTTCGTTTTATTGACAAATTCCGGGTACTTTTTGATCGTAAGGTATGCTTGAGAATCTTAAAGTCCCTGCTTAGGCACTTGGGGCATAAAAATTCACCGTCGCGCACAGAATAACTTAAAATCTAATTAACTTGATCGTAAAGGAGATTCGATTGTTCACTGACAATTATTTACAATTGGTAAATCCTTTCGCTATGTCCGTGTCAGTTGTTTCTACGTTAACAGTAAAACCTCGCTTTTCTTAACTTCGATCAACCACCCGCTTTACTCGATTCGATATCACGGCAATAATTTCGCTTCTCTTTTATTCTCCTTTCGCCCGTTGAATCCACTCATTGCGTTGTTCTGACGTCAGGATGCAAAATGTACGCGTGCGATATGGCGTGTACGTCATACTCTCTATTCCCAATCGCTTTCCATGAAAGAGGAGGTCTGTAGGGAAAAATTAATAACAGCGAACGTACCTGGTCCTATTTAATTTAAAAAAACGCAAGAGGTCTCTGCATAAATAATTTTTTTCTTTCTATCTTTCATCTCGAATAAATTCCCCGTCGTGTAATCTTTCAGCTTAAAAAAGATCTCGCAATCTCAAAAGCAATAACGCAGATTTCCGTTACCTTAATATATACTGCATAATATATGAGGACTGAAGGTTGCGGAGTAGCGGTGATCGCGTGTCGCAGCCGTTGAGAAATAATTATTAATGTCGAAGACAAGAAAAGTAGAAGAAAATAATTCAACGCGAGTGGGAAATCAACATCACGAGCGTCCTCGACTCTGCATTATATTGCAGCAATCATCGTTTCTCGCTACTGTGTAATGTCTCTCTGTTGCATTTGCTCTACGAAAAACAGGAAAATCAATTATTCTTCTTGGTATTATTATTAATAATAAATAATAGAAACCCATGTTGATGTCCAGAGGGTCAAATGTTCGTCATCTCTTATCTCGTTTCCAAAATTAAATTTATTGCGCAAAAAGTGTTAACGAAGGATCATTTCGTAAGACATTGTCGTGTTCAACATCACATGTTACACAGTTTTTGAGTGGCGATCGAAAGGGGATTCTTTACTATTGGCATAAAAATTGGAAAATAAAATGTTCTGGAAATGATGATTAACATGGTTTTTACTACTGTCCGATCGTAGAACGGAGCTATCACTGCCAAGATTAAATCTTTGTTGTTAAATAGCTGCAACATATTATTTATTTATTTAACGAGTTAAAAAAAACTACGATAAAGAAAGATAATATAAATGTAGCAAAATGAATAAGTTATAATGAAGAAAAATATAAATATACGACTTTGGACGTAGATATAACAGATGAAACAAGCAATAAAGGATATTATGATAACTAATTTTTTTAGAATAAACAGAACATTACAATTGCATTGATGTTAATTATTAAACCTTCATATTAATCAAAAAAATATTATAAACAATTAATTATAACCGCGCTTTATATTTTTCTTCATTTGTCTTGTACCACCTATTTATGTTTCTGAGAGAATAATTGATTTAGGGAATTTTGGACATTGCAATTACTTCTTCTTTTATATTTTTATTGGTAAAACAATATTGTCAATCGATTTTTAACGTTGGATATAGTGATAATGCAAATGGAGAGCATCGACTAAGGATAAAGCTGCAGTTTGCACGCAGTGTGCACCCGGTTTTGATCGGCCAACACCAATGACAAATTTGTTTACGTGTTTTTCTGTATTCCCAATGATTCGGATCTCACATTTACTAAATCCACGCTTTCAATTACTATAAACAATTAATTATGATATAATCGCGCCTTATATTTTTTTCTCGCTCTCTCTCTCTCTCTGCCTTGTACCATTCGTGTGTCCTGAAAGAATAATTGAATTCGGGCATCCTCTCGCGAGTATTTCGCCCACCAAATTTCTGAGTCATTGTTATAATATTCTTGTATCGATTGTTTCAGTTTTACAAGTATCGAGACAGTTCTTAGAATTATTTTCAATAGAAAATTCTCCAAAACTTATCTATTTTATGTCGACTAATAAGATTTTTTTAAAACAATTGACAATATCTGACTTGGAAATCGTTGAGAATTATTGTAGAACCAGCCACTGTACCCATTAGGCATATTTCACACATTACATTTGCACTCTCGGCTACAATTGACATAACTTTTTATTCAACTTTAATCCATTAGACAACATTTCGCCACCCAATTTCTATTTTTTTTAATCATCCTGTAGCAAAATGAAAAAGTTAATGAAGAAAAATATAGAATATAACTTTGGACGTCGATAAAATAGAAGAAATAGGTAGTAAAGGATATTATGATAACTAATTTTTTTACAATAAACAGAACATTACAATTGCATTAACGTTAATTATTAAGCATTAATATTAATCAAAGAATTATTATAAATAATTAATTATAAATCTGTTCATTGGCAAATCAAAATTTTTAATAAATTTTTAACGTTGGATATGCTACTCGTAATATTGCAAATGGAGAGTATCGACTAAGGATGAAACTGCAGTTTGTACGCAGCGAACCCGGTTTCGATCGGCCAACATCAATGACAAATTTGTTGACGTGTTTTTCTGTAATTCCGATGATTCGGACCTCACATTTACTAAATCCACGCCTTAAATCATTATAAACAATTAATTATAACCGCTCCTTATATTTTTTTTTGCTCTGCCTTGTACCATCTATTTGTGTGTCTTCAGAGAATAATTGAATTAGGGCATATTGGACATCGCCATTACTTTCTCTTTTATACTTTCATTGGCAAACCAAAGTTTTTAATAAATTTTTAACGTTGGATATAGTAATATTGCAAATGGAGAGTATCGACTAAGGATGAAGCTGCACGCAGTGAACCCGGTTTCGATCGGCCAACATCAATGACAAATTTGTTGACGTGTTTTTCTGTAATCCCGATGATTCCGACCTCGGATTTACTAAATCCACGCCTTAAATAATTATATTAATATAAATATATTAAATTTAATTAACACCTCTCAGTAATGAGTGAGGGGGATTGGTGTTTGGCTTTGAGGTTGTTCTTCGTAAATGTAACTCATCACTGTAACTCGTAACTAACTTTAGCCATTGATCTAAAATTCGTTAGATCTCTGAAGCTGTAAGTTCTTGTTGTTGACTGAAATTATCGTTAAAATATATCGAAGCAACGTGATTTTAGAGAACTTTGAATTTTTGTATTTCTTGATCACTCGACTTACGTTAAACTTCAATTTCTACATATTTTATTTAAACAACGATGCAAAGTAGAACTTTGTCCATTGTTTTATCATTATTTTTCATTTTTTTACACAGTTTCCGCCAATGAGGAAGCTAAAATGGATCGACATATTTCCTCGTGAAGGTAACTTTGTGACAAATGGAAAATAATGAGGAAACAATGTTCAAGGTTCTACTTAGCATCTTTGTCTCAAAAGTGCTTTCAGGTAATGGCAAATGACTAAACCTTTCATCGATCGATTCAACAGAAAAAAAAAACAATTAGACCAAAAATTTTGCGAAAAAATTGAACAATTCTAACAATCGAAATCACAGCTTCTTAACTGTTGTGTCATATCGCGGTAATCGTTCGAGGATTCAAATGTTCGTCCTATAAATCGAAAGGATCAACAGGTCAGCAATTATAAATTTTCTTGGTAGTCTCAGCCACGGACCTGTTGGTGACCTGTCTCGCGCGTCTGACCGGAAAGCGATCGAACTACTGCGGACGCTTTGAGCGTTAATGCGACGCAATCCTTGAGCTCGGTGTGTTACGAGATTCTACGGACGTCACACGACACGTAACTCTTTTCTTCTTCTCGAAAGAGAAGTCAGCACATCTACCGTAGGTACATCCATCATTTCTTGCAAACTCACGTTAAGGCGATGCGCGACACCTCCTCGTCCGGGTGTCACTCGGATCCGCGATACATATGCCAGACACGTAGCATAATTTTCCAATCGCGAATATCTCCGACACGATTGATCTTTCGGATAAAAGATGACAACGGTCAACTGTAGAATAGTGTGAGTCGCAATGCACCGCGCCCCTCTTTTATTCAAAAGATCAATCGTGATTGTACCAGCATTACAGTTTTCATTATCGACCGAGGTACAGCACATCGTCAATATTGAAAGTGTACCTCAAAATTTTAAACACTGTCTCCTTTGCACTTGCAGATTCTCGGACCGTAGATCAAGTGACTCGAGCTTCCTCGCGAGGCGAAAGACTTGCACCGCGCTACCGGTGTACAAGAAAGACGACATCTCAGGTATCGCACGAATACGTAAGAGAGAGCTCACTCCTGATAACAGATGGGATACATCGTGTATTATCTTTCGCGTTGCCTTAACGCTACGTTAGAAGCGACAAATAAATGAAAGAAATAAAAAAATAAAATCTCGATCGAGGATAATTAACATTGGTTTGGCAAGTCGATCCGATCTTCCAATTATTTACCGCATATCTGTTGAACGCGACGAGAACGGTGTGTTCCTTACTCTCTGTGCTCGCTACGGCAAGAGGGTAGGGGACATACGGCGCAATTTTCGTGTGTCCCACTCGTAGGAACTCGCGCTCTCTTAAATCGGTGATCGTTTTGAACGTAGAGTGGGGTATCCGCGGCTAGTTTTATCTGTCTACCGATAGCTGTGCTGCCTATAGCGTTGTTATATTGTACGTAGTGTTACGTAGTAATGTATAGGGACTCATTGCATACCGAGTCGAAAGTTCATACGGCCCTGGGCCGAACCACCGCCACCGGCAACAACGACGACAACGATGAGGACAACGAAAACGAAGAATGCTGTCAGTCTCGAACGGCCTCACCATCCGATCGAATCGTCCGGACGCTCTATTAATTTCCACGTTCTTCGTTAATCTACCGCGCACTTTGTCTAGCCACAGCAAAAAGACTCATTTTAAGGAAAAAGGGATTCCACAGAGGCAGGTACGCAACGCGCACGCGTGTACTTTTACCAGCACGCACAGGTTTACAAACAAATTCAAACACGCTCTTCGAAATTTGTGTGTTTTTGTTACTGAAATTGTTGATAACTCATGAAACGCACTGTACAATTCACGGCAGTTCAGTAACAAAAGAAAAAACCACACGAAGAAATTCATCCATAGACGTTAATGCGACATTGTAGAATTTGAAAAGGGAAAAAACGTTTCAAATCCAAAGATATTTCTTGTCGCGATCATTCGTTTCGATGTTTGCGAGAAGAATGACTGCGAAATCTTTAAGAATTTTTTAAAAACTAATTCACAACACGTTTCTCGCGAAAACTTGACCAAGCGGAAATTGAGAATTCGAAATACATTAAATAAGGGACAGTCGTGTCAATTTTTTATTTTATATTAGCCACGGAACGATCGACACCCCCTAAGTAGCACAAGTCGAAACCGATGTCCGATCGATATACAAAATGATCGATTCATTTCTATTCGAATGATATATTTGTTATTTTTTTGGATTATCATTAAGACATCCTTAAGATATAGCAAACAAAAAGATATCATTCGGGCGATAGTTAATCGTTTTGTCCATCAAACATGCTTGAGAACTGAAAAAAAACTTTTATTTTCATTTCTCCTACTGACGCGACGGTAAAATATGCTAAAAAAAGCTCAAGAATATTGAATAAAATAATTTTTTAAAAGTTTTATTGTGATCAACACGTGCAGATTTCATTTAAAAAAATGAAACCAGTGAGACATATAATTTTTTAAATGAATCCAATGTCACGAAGCAGCACACAAGCTGTGATGAATTGAGACGCGACGATTGGTTTGCAAAATTAGAAGAAAATGCAAAGTTACCGCGAATTATGTAAAGAAAACTGGGCTATCGATATAATATTCGTCTCCTAGCACGACGAGTACAGCGTACGAACAAATCACCATGAAAAACCTCATCGAATAAGCCCGTTAAGCCTTCAAAATAACATCGCGCCATAATTTTCAGCTTGCAATCGTTATCCATCGTTTGAATTATTAAATCGAATGTGCAATTGCATTTTTCAATGTGTTTGAGTAAAATTCGAACGTCAGATAACCGAGTTAAAGTACTTTGGTGCTATTGATAAAGAACCCATCTTACCGGCGAGCATATGCGAAACTCGGAATGCAGCGTTTGTGTCAGTGCCTTGCTTTATTTTTTTGCAGTGCCCGATTTTGCATTAGCTTCCCTCTGATAGCGTATCGTTAAAGTGATGTGGTCGTTTGATATAAATCTAGAATGAAACGCTTCAAACAGCCCTACGAAGACTTTATTTTCTTAGTTTTTGTTAAACTTGTTTATTTAATTAACGCGAATCAGTGTAAAGCAGTAAATAAAACACGAGGAAATAAGTAATTAATGATTTTTCATAACAGAGCGAAGAATACGAGCGATAGAAGTTATTTCGCGAAGCACGAAAGACAAAGCTGAGTCCGTAAAAAAATCATTGTTCTCTCGTAATACTCGCTGACACTTTTGATACCGGTAGCATTGCAACATAATAAACGTTGCTGCCCTGGCTGAATTTTTCTGCTTGGTAGAAGTTCACGACTGGCATACCGGTCTCGTCTCAATGAACTTACGCTCTTGGTAGTTGGCGCATGATTATTACGAGTTATATACGCGAACGTAGAGTAATCATGAGACTCGTGGAGCCAACATCGGGCACGTGAATTACAGGTTTTGCTACATTGACGCGTGGCGGTATAATAAACAAATTTTCTCGCTCGAAATACGCTCACGTGTCGCAGTATCATTGAAATAACTGTGCACTTGAAACTATTACAGTTTACGGTATTGCGGCAATTACTTTTCTATCGAAATTCATTAATATCGTTAAGAGACGGTTCCGGTTCAAGAAGCTACCATTCGCAGTATCAATATTATTAACAATAATAATAATATGATTGAATTTTAATATAAATAATTGATGCACCGAACAATAACAAATTGTTATTGTGCAAATAGTCGATGATTCGAGATTGACTGAATAATTTATTGTTTGTTTGATAATAAGTATAAAAAATGTTGAGTAAGAATTTTATTTGCATGGTTGGGAGTGGTCGATCTACACCCGAGAAATCGGTGTGAGCCGCTCGTGTTCCAGATCACGCGTAACCAAAAGCTCGTTTACGTTGGTCGATCGACAAATGCAAAAATATCAATATAATAGTACCAGCACCGTATCAGCGCATTCCTATATTATGGTGCATACGGTAGCGCACGCGCGTGCATTCTCTTAGCGATAGTGAAACCGCGATGGACAAAGACATCGACGGTGGTAAAACGTAGATAGAATCTATAAAGTCGGCCATTAAGAGTAATAGCAAGACTGTTACTACACAGAAAAATAGATAGATGTAAGTTTATATTAATCGGAGTCAGAGATAGGCCTCGTGTGGATATTATGTTGAGACAGTAGACTTTATATTTATTCCCATACGCCTGTGCACCGCAATGTATATATTTTTCTACGTATCATTATGGAAGCAAAGTCACGTTTGCCTGTCACGAAATCGCAAAATCAAGCCATTACGGTGTAAAACAAAACTGTAGAGAGAGAGAGAGAGAGAGGGAGAGAGTGAAACAAAAAGTTACGAGGTTGTGAAACTTGTTGCCGTCCCATTATGCATATTTAACATACATCACCTTGACTCTATGTTACGAGTGACTTTGCTTTTTATTTAACTTTAATCCTCTCGCGAGTATTTCGCCTACCAAATTTCTGGCTCATTGTTATAATATTCTTGTATCGAGACAGTTTTTAGAATTATTTTCAATAGAAAATTCTCCAAAAGTTATTTATTTTATGATAACATTTTTTTGAAACAACTGTCAATATCTGATTTGGAAATCGTTGAGACTTATCGTAAAACCAGCCATCGTACGAATAGACATATTTCACACATTAAATTTGCACTCTCGGTTATAATTGACATAACTTCTTATTGAACTTTAATCCATTAGACAACATTTCGCCACTTAATTTCTATTTTTTAATCATCCTGTAGCAGTTCGTATCAAAATAATATTAAGAATAAAACAATTATGTACATTTTTTTTATTAACTCATATAATTACGAAAAAAATACTGCTATAACGGCAATATAAGTCGTTTAATCTCAATTATTCAATAGAAAATGAAAAATGTGATATCGTCATACAACACATTATCCTAAAGACCACCCATAACGCAATTCCATCCCGTGACAATTATTCAACGACGACAAATTGCAGATGCAATTTTCAGGGACTCGATAAACGATGGAAAATTCTGCAGGACGGAAGTAAATGATATACTCATTGCCTTGACTGTTCTTTAAGCGAAGTAACAGTATGCTCGATCTATCATCATTCGCAATAATTGTGATTTCTTTCATTTTTAATGTTCTTGGATTGATTGCCGATTTATAATTCATCGCACTTGAGATCAAAATAATGTTTAAAATATTCTTAATACAGCTCTTTTTATTCTTAAAATGAATGCCAATATCGTAATATTACTACTACAAGTAGTATTACTACATTAGTAGTAGCAATACTACTACTACTACTACTACTACTACTACTGCTAGTAGTACAAGTCGTAATCCTTCTAGTAGTACTACTTGGATTATCGTTGAATAAACAATGATATCGTTGTACTACTACTAGTATTACTACCAGTAGTAGTAGTACTACTAGTATTCTTAATAGAGCTCCTTTTATTCTTAAAATTATTGCCAAATAATGTCATGCCGTGATAATTATTTAACGATACTTCTAGTAATAAAAACTTTACTACTTGTACTACTGGTAGTAATAGTAAAGTTTTTATTGCATCAGATTTTATATGTGTGGGTGTATAATCGGAGTGTGGAATCGTGTGTATCGTAAACGATGGGACAACGACCAGAGTCGTACACTGACATTTTTCTACGCTTCTAAACGATGAGACATTCACAGGTTAGCATCGTCTTCAAACCTACGCCGTTGAAACTTTGTGTTTGTTATAACACACGTGTTATAACAAATGTGTATACGTTAGTACGGTATAAACTGAAAATTACATTTCAATCGAGAATGTATTATTTTGTTAAGGTGTTACCGATTGTCAGTGTACAGCTTTTTATCTCTCTCAAAAATCACTGTTACACTGCATTGTACGATTGAAAGATGTTGCGAACGTTCTTTCATATTTTATTGTCTACGATTTATCGTTGTTACAACGAACTTGTGTACGTTTTAATGTTGTACGATTAAAGGCAACTAGTTTGTAAGATTTTTGTCGTTCCGTAGAGTTGTTAATATATTATTATCGCAACAATTCTTTTCATTGCGAACACGCGACTCTATAATTTAATGATCCTCCTCCGACAATTTTAGTTAACTGGATTATTACATCTTGAAAGAAGGCGTCCTTGGCCCAATATAAGTTCAGTCATTGATCTTTCGACTGGAAAAAGAAATCTAACATTACGTTAATGACCCTTTGAATCCTTCTCGTTATTCTTTCGCATTTGTACATTTCTATGCTTACGAATATCCGAGACTTTGCAAGAAGACGAAGAATAAGGAGTAGGAATCGTTACGCAACGCGATTCTTCGGTTAAGAATAAATGACAATTACTTTTAATGGAAATTGCCTTTCTTTATACGAATGGACGGCACATGTTTGCGTATAATATGACAAAAAGAAATATTACTCGACGTTATTTTATAGGGACGATTATTGTATTGAGGTGGTTCGCCATTACACAAATTATATTGACACAAGTACGAATATCACGTAACATTATCGTTGAATTAACGAGTATTTTTTTAAATTTCAGGTGGACATCATCAGATTCCCACGAATCTGCCGCAATGTCAGAAGAAAATATAGAGAATCTGCCTGACAGGGTAGAAAAGATCTTCGAAGGTCGAGAGATTCTTCTCACCGGTGGAACTGGCTTCCTCGGCAAAGTTATAATTGAGAAATTTCTTCGTTGTATACCGAATGTTGGAAAAATCTATCTTTTGGTCAGACCGAAAAAGGGCAAGGAACCCAAACAGCGACTCGACGAAATCTTCAATTCCGCAGTGAGTAAATATCGTATTTGTTTCTTCGTCGATATTGATATCCGATATTCTAAAAATCTGAAAACTCATTAATCGCTTGTTAAATCTTTTGTGAAAACAAAATTATTCTTAACTCTATAGAGTTAAGATTAATTTGTTAATGAATTATCAATGAATTTTCAAAAAAAAAATTTAACTAGCGATTAATGAATTTTCAAATTTTTAGTCTTTTTTAGTTTTCAATCAGTTGACGACTTATAAGTCCTGACCCTATTTTTTCCGCGTATAAAAAAATTTTTTTATCTCTAATCACTATTATATACAAATTTAAGATACAAAACAACATAAGATAAAAAATTCTTTTTTGTCGAATTAATTGTTTTTCTATCTTTTCAACTACCGTTGTTATTTATTAATGTTTCATTCATTGGACCATTTATCGTAAACTTAAGTAATATATGGTAAGAGAGAAAGAAAGCGTCCAAAGGGAAAATACATTTTCTTTATGATGTTCAAAGTACTTTCCTTAACCCTTTAGTGACAGGTACTAAGTAGGAACGGGGTACATCGGCTATGACGGAAATGGTATATTATCGGGGGAAAGAAACCGAAAAATAAATGTTAATGGAAAAATAGGTACCGGAAGAAAAGGCTTATTGACAAAAATAGCGTCGAAAGTAAAGGCTAATGGAAAAATATTAAAAGCGTGTAATAAATGGAATCAAAATGCAAAGTACCTTGCAGTAGCAAAGTCCCGGTCGAAATTGGGGGGACCGAGTAGTGACAAGGAAGTAATTTTTTTTAAATATATGATTTCTATGTGCGTATGTATACGTGCAGATGTATTAAAAAAATATGTTTTCTACGTGAGTATATGCCAAGCGCGAAAGGGTTAATTAACGTACTTTGAAGAAAAATATATAATAAAGGAAATGAATTTTTAGTACAAATTAAATTGAATAAAAATTCGTTCGTGATAGTACAACGTTTTGCTACTTCCAGACAAAAATTATCTAACTCTGACCACTATTCTTCTCGCATAAAAAAAGTTTCTCCACCTCTAATTAATTTTATGTACAATTTGAAGAAAAAACATGTAATAAAAGAAAAAACTTTTTTGCGATACCACACCGAGAGATAAATTTTCATCGAATCAAATAGATTTTTGATTGGTGACATTGAATCAATGAAAATTGTATCGAATCCTACCAATAACTTTTATTCGATTCAATAAAAATTTTATCTGTTGCTCCGTTTCGTAATGATAATAGGATGCATTTAGTTCGAATTCTACATTTTAAATCTCTCGAGCGAATTTGACGAAATTTTGTAGTGCATCGCGTATCATATCGGGCAACAGAAACATTAGAATGAACCAATTGTTAATGCAAAAAACGATGTTTTATTACGTTTTTGGCTCGGAAATCGCACGCATCATGCGTGCGATACGCACACACTCGAGCAAACAAACAAACAAAACAAATACTATGATGGTATTTTGGCGTCAGAGGATACATGCGTTTTTTTTTTCCGTACTTTCCGTACTAGCCGAGGAAGGGCTAGAGGATCTGTTTAATGTTTATCTATTACTACATACCTTCGAATGTAGAAACAATCGGCATTTCGCCGGTTTTGCGCTCTTGATACAACACTATTAAAAAACAACAAATCACGTCTTTTGTCGGGCGGCGGGGCGCACGATGCCGTCAAATAAATATCTCTTTGAAACGGTGATTCAAATATAATATTAATTTAAATAAAATAAAAAGTACTATTAAATAAATGTTTACTCGAAGGCAATGAAATATCTTCATCGTGGTTCAAATGCATTAAACATCATTGGAATTAAATCAAATCAAATAAATATTTAGTTGATTGAATGAAAAAAAATTTTATGTGCCGATTTATTCGAATCAACGAAATATTTTCTCACGGTGTACCGTTGTGACTTAGTAATGTTACCTTTAGGGGACCATTTAGTATAAAGTAAGAAGAATCGTTTTAAGTAAACGTAGCAAGTATTCCACCTTAAAAGCATCAAAGGGTTAAAAATTATTTTCAATACATAAAAATTCATTCAAGTTTTTATTTAAATATATGTAATTTAATTCAATTATCAATTAAAGTAATTACTATAACGAGTTACAATTTTACTGTATTAAATAAAATGTATTTGCTTTAAAAGTACATGAAAGGACTCAAAGAGCAACGTAATTGCTTTTCTTTAATTTATTAAAACAAGATACAACAATATTAATTTAATGCTCCGTTTCTAAATGACTCAACCTTGATTCTAAAACATTAATTTAACATTTGTTACATTGCACTGCACTCTATTATATTCTACGAGTATCGTTATCGAGTCTCTCGACGTTTATTCAACGTTATGCCTTACCGATTCATCTAAATATTACCGAATAATTTCAAAGACTACCATAACTCAACATTTATTCTCAAGAATAACTCGCGTTAAACTCGCCAGTCGAGCATAGAGAAAGTGCGATCGAATCGGTTACAAAAACCATCGGATATAGATGCTGTGTCATTGTGCAATCAACTAAGGAGGAACGCGGTACACCGTCCAGTTATGTTGGAAAGAGGTATAATCGGAGGGGAAAAGATCGTGTCAAAAAGAAGCCGGAAAAATAAGCAGCGAAAGAAAAGGGTAACGGAGAAAACAGGCCGCAGAAAAATAAGGCTGATGGACAAATGCTAAAGGCGTACAACAGACGGATGTCAAAGGGCAAAGTCCCTTGTGGGGGTCAGTGGCGAAGTTTCCGGCTGGATTGGGGGGCGACCGGTAATAAGAAAGTAATTTCTTTAAAATATATACTTTCTACGTGCTTTCAACGTATGTTTTCGACACGTGTACGTGCAGATGTGAGTGCATTTAAAACGTATGCTTGCTATGTATAAATATTTACGTGTAAATGTATTCCTGGTTTGCTACAACACGATCTTTACGATCGGCTTTATTTTTACATTGGCCTTCTTCTTGGCTTTTTTCCCTAGATCCATCGAAAAACGATTCTGATAATTGTGGCTTCCGTTTCGTAGAAAGGTTTAAAGATATCGAGTCGATTGGTCTATTTTTTTGATGAAATTTGCCCTCTCATGCTCCGATAGACACAGGATAATAATAACTGATAAAGAACGATCAATTACAGCACTCGATAGCCTATCAACTGTTTTATAACATTCGACGATCTGCTCGGATAGCCTGTCGTTACGTTCGGAACAAGAAGCTTATGGCTCGGTCGTTGGAAAACAATCGACAAAAAATAAAGAAAAAACACACACAAATCGTGATATTATTGCCGAAGGCGATTGCCTTCTATTTTATTTCTAAGAAACTCCGTGAGATATACGTACGCGATATACGAGGAAAGGAATCTCCATGCTTGAGATACGATCAACGGCTGTACTTGACAATACATTTTTTTCTTTATTTAATATTAATTCCATCATAAAAATGTATCTGCAGCGCTTACTAGTTATCATTTTTTAATCACCTTATCAATTGAATTCACTAATAAATTATTCAAAAATATTAACCGGTCCAGTGATTAATAATAAATAATAACTGAAAATTACTTATGTACCTTACATTAATTAAAAAATTATATTTCGACATTTAATTGAAGATAATAATAAATGAAAACTTATTTTTCAATGTTTCAAATTAATTCTCGAAGACTCAGTAGTAGATTCAGTAACATGCACTGTATGCAACTTTTGTAAAATTAAACAAACGATCGTACGAATGAAGATATCGATTTCATATTATTCGAGGCGTCCATCGTTCCATCGAGTTAATAACGCAACAAAACATTTCAAACATAAGATGCTATTTGCATTAAAAATTTCATTAGGACGATCTTTTACCATACGATTCTCGCACTTGTGAGAAACTGAGTCAAGGCCTTGCTCGACGCGTAACCGATGCTACATTATAACCGTCTAGTGAAAGTATTGAGCCCGCACTGGACCGTTATGTCATGTTTTAGCTTTTTCTACTGCGATCTAACGCAATAATCTCGCGAGAGCACCGAGAGAGTCCGTCGAATACAACTCGAGCTTAGGAGGTAACACGCACACACACACCTGATCGATGTTCCACGCGATAGTTACAATCGACAGAAACAAGGCCAACAGGTTTGGAATTTCCTGTCTGATATACACCGCTCGACGAAGAAAGTACGACTAGAAAAAAAAGCAAAAGTTTTTTTCTACATTCGCACCGTCAAGAGCTCACGTTTTCACTTTTACATATTTTTTGTTATGTTCATTGTACGTTTATCCAGAAATTTAAAGCGCTAACAAGCGATAAACGTTACGAGTCGTAGGCCGAGTTTCGATCACGCGCTGTCGTCATAATAGAAGCAACCGCGGACTCTTAACTCGTTTTACCTTTTTTTTTCTTCTTATTTTATATTAATACTCTTAAGCACTCAAGTGCAAGGAGGTTAGTTCGCGATGTGACTTCGCAATGTGACTTCACTGATGTTACGCTACTTAAGAATGCTAAACGCAACACGGTGAAATTAGTGAGAGAACATGACTTTGTATAAATTTTAGTAAATTGGTCAATCTCAGACTCTGGACGATATAATGAAACACCTTGAAATAAATGTTCGGGTTATTGAAATTTTTCGTTGAATATTTATTTCATAATCTTATTATTATATTTCATTAGTTTTTAAATAAAATAAAAAGCTATAAACGTATTTTATTGTATATCAGTAAATTTACAATGATTATCATGTTTTACGTATAGACATAGCTTGCTGTGTTTCCCTAACATTTTATATATTTTTCGAGTCGTCTGAAGATAATCAAATAACTCCAAAGGGTCAAAGATAATTCAATGAAACCAAAGGTAATAAATTCAATTGAGAGTACGCGGAACTAGTTAGTAATTCCCTGAACGCTCCGTATGGAAAATCCTCACAATCTATTGCAATATGTAAAACTCTTAAGCATGAATATTTATTATTGTGACGACTGGACGGAGAATTTGGGCAAGTGTGTAAAACGACAGTGACGATCGATAACCTGCCGAAGTATCGAAGAAATAAAATATATGATGATCATTGGAGATCGAACCCAGATTGATCAGGTACCGAGTAAGAGCGCTAACCACTTTAAGCTGATGTCACCTCTCATATATTCTTCTCATTTGAATCGTCTACTTATATGCAAAGAATCATTACACACGTTCACTTAATGAACTCAACCTCTTCGTCGACTGTGAAGATGATATGGGTATCGTTACGCGATTGTAATTGGTCGATGCATGTGTACCTCGTTGGGTTTTTATGTGTGCGTCGTTGGGATTTTATAAATGTGCCTCGTTAGGCTTATTCCTATGCTTCAGATGTACAATTTGTACGTATGAGGACGTGTTTTTGTAAGTCTGAAGAATTCTGATGTCACCTATATATTCCTCTAATTCGAATCGTCAACTCATAATCAAGGCAGGCATCGTAACATTGTTATTTATTGGATTTAACCAAAGTATAAAGGAAGATGCGTAGAAACCATAAACATGTATCGTGCGGTAGCAATGTTCATTGGTTGAAGTGAATTTCTATCGCGGTTAAAGAATATAATTCTTTAAATTAAGTTTTAAAGAGTTAATTAAGATTCCAGCGGGATTTTAATCAATTTTGAACGTGGAATTGATTATTGAAAGCTCGTGTACAGATTATTGTTATATCCGAGAGAATTAAGGATGCTTCGCGTAAGCATTTTCAGCCAAAAGTAAGATTCGATCAGAATTGGAGAACTCAGCGATAAGAGAAAAATTTTTTGATGTTTTAAATGAACAACATTTAAAAGTAACAGGAACATGTATTTAAAATAATAATGATACCTTAATGTTATGCCATGTGTCCCTGATATTCAAATATGCAACAACGTCTTCATCTCAATATTCATATTGCAAACGCCGTCGCAATCTCCTTAATCCTTCGATCGTCGAAGACTTTCCCACGGATTATTTAAAAGATATTAAATAGCAAAGTAACTTGCGAGAAATTTAATAAGTAATTAATAAATGTTTACGTAGATTTCCGTCACGTACACAATGGATTGTTTAGCGTTAGCAGCAACAAATAGCTGAAGATTTACGCTGTAGCGTATATCTGTTTCTATCGCGATATCGAGGCCAACTTTACATCGATTTTCTTTTTTATCTTGCGGTTAAATTGTGGATAACATTTTAAATTATATTCAGAGAAATTGAATAAATATAAATGTATCATTTTGCAACTTCACTCTTTGTTTTTAGTGGTCGATATATCTTTGTATCTTTGTAAACGACAGATGTAAAAACTAATAACTGTTTACATTTTGTGTGTTTTTTCTTTAAGTATTAACTTTACCACAGTAGTAGTTGAATCGTCTTAAGGTGTTGAACGAAAATACATTTTTTTAAAAACTACTATTTCTCTGCATCCAAACGATTCGCTACTTTCATTTTCATTGTTTCCCGACTGCGGTCGAAAGTCCGTCGTAAATATTTCTTTCAGTGCAAAAGAGAATTTATCGTTCCAAAGTTAATGTATGTGTAGTTTCTACAATAGGAATCGTACGAATTATTCAACAGTCGAGTTAGACGTAAAGAATCTTTCGTTACGTTGTACTATCGGTAGATCACGTAATCGAAAGAAAAATTATCCATTGTGATCGAAGGGCATGAATTACAACGAAGCGACGAGCTAAGAGGTGATCCAACCTTGAGAATTCCCGGTCGTCACGTTTCCTTGATCTATGGAATGGCGCTTATTCAAATAAAACCTTTTTCGGCCGTTCCCAGATAAACACAGTGGGCGCACCTTCAATTTGACAACCAAACATTCTTTATTTTCGTGGTTTCGTCGGCGTTCAGTTGTACGAAACTATGAAACGTAGCTAAAATATTGCTGAATTCGTACCAACGGTGGATGGATCCCCATTGACCCATTGACATGCGAGATACCGGCGCGGTTCTCCGAGTTTAGTAACATTTCGTGCTGCCATTACTCGGACGGGTTACGACGCATAGATTCATGAAGGAACGTCAAGTCATTTTTCCAGAGACTAACGATTTCCTGTAAGAACCGTCTGTTGAAAAGATTCATCGTATCTGAGACTGTATCACAAGTTTTCCTTATCCCCACGTGGGAATGCATGGGGATAAGGAAATACATTAGAGGTGTGAGACTTCTGTGGATGCAATCGGTGGGAGGTGAACTCGTAAAAGATGAAGGATCCCGTATGGTGAAAAAAATATTAAAAGAAAAGAAAATATTGCTGAATTTAAATCGATTTTCTATTCAAAAAATTTGTCATAAAAATCAATTTCGGCCTCGACGTATTATCCAACATAATATTTTATACAAATTATTGAAGATGACGTTGCAAAAGTACAGTTTAAATATTTTTACATTTGATTGAATACCTTAATTGCAAATAAGATAAACAAATGTTCTCATTTTTATAATAAATTTATGTGTTATTGGCTCAAAATGATGTTTTATCTTTGCAAGACGACGTTTAAAGAGAATAACGTGATCATCATAAATCAAATGATAGAGATTATAATTCTTTAAATGTTGTAATCGATATAATTTGTGATCGTGGTGCAACATGGATGAGATCCGGAGCATACTTTCCGAGATATTAAATAACAAAGTTGCACGATTTTACGCAATAATATATTCAAGTTTTTTGCACGTGCTAGATCGAAGACGATCGAAGTTATAAACAAAATATCTTTGCGATTCTCGAATTATGTTGAATGTCACTAGAGTTGAATATTTATAGATCGTCTTCATGACAGTGTAATAAATAATCAATCATTTGAGCTAATTCGTTAAGTCATTTATTAGCGCTTGTTTGTCGCAACTGACATGTCATCTTGTTGGAACTTTGTCTTCCCTCTGTAGCGGTGAATCTCCTTCAGATTCATTCGCTTCATTAAAGTATTTATCGCGTGTTAGAACTTTTTAAACATTTTTATAAAACTTTATATCACGTATCTTATCTGAACGTTTGTGAAAATTTCAGAGCAATGGATCATCCGAAACTTAAGATAATTCCTATTGAAATCAACACTTTTCCATGTACCACCTACACCAAACGTAAATCAGTGTCGCGTTTTGCTTTATCGCTTTTAAACGATTCTTAAAATTTGTATAAAACACCTCAAAACACCTCAAAATACGAATGAAATATGAACCCGGTAGCTCTTAAGCAGTCGAAAAATCTCTCTAGATTCGTGCGTACCTCACTCACTGCGCATTACCGCAGCTACATTTCCGCTTACTCACCACCACCGATCGTACTAACTTAAGATCCAGAGACAGATTCGGAACATTCGTTTCTTGTTTTTTTCAGTATCTTCATCTACACAGATGAAGCGTTTGCGTAATTGATATCAGTAATTCAGACGTTAATAACGTTTAGAACTCTTTTGAGACAAACGGTGTAAAGCAACATGAGGAAGTGGAGGGGGGTTGTCACTTCGCTTTAATTATAATAAAAGATGCATTTGTTATCGATAAATCATTGAATAGTCATTGATAGTCTTGCAGTGTGAGCACACGATTTACACATATCCCTATGATGAAACACAGTTAGCATTGCACGCTGGCAAGATCCGGCTTTTACAACGTACACAATCCTTGCTGCAAGATTCTAACTCGTGCCATACGTACGCTCTTGACACAGTCGTACACATTGTACAGTGTATAGTAGTGGTATACGCGATTCATTCGGTCTATGTTATAAGTGCGCTTTCCCTTCGAACCGCGAAGTTTATGATCACCTCGTGAATTAACGCAATTTCGCAAAACATTGCGACTACGTATGTATTCGGTTAAGCAGCACTTTTCTCTGTAGGCCACTCGAACAATTTTTTGCTTACTTTTTTTCATGAGAAACTCTTTGAACAATCAAGATCGCTCACTTAAACTCTTCTGCAACATAATCGCGCGTCACAGTTAGTTTAATTCGTAGAAATATAAAAAATATGCACGAGTAGGTACTGAGTAGTTGGAAGATAATTTTCTGATTATCTACTAAAAAACAAACGTCGATTCATGCTCAGCCAAGCATTAATAAGAACTTGAGGTTCAAGTGGAGAAAGAAAAAAAAATGGCAATCCTATGTAGCACGATATATTGCAATGGTTTTTTCCACTTACGATATCTTGTTGTGTTCGTTTTTTGTTATTTGAACATATAAACGTAGAAAAATAAATATAAATAAATTTCAGGGACGACCGGTTTGTATTGCAACGATTAATAAAGTTTGATCGATGATTCCTGTAAACAAAATTACTGTGAAACCATTGCTTTTGTTACATCTGTTATGAGATTCACTCACCAAGAATTAAAAGAAAAACATCTTTTTGCATTGTCATGTCTAAGATAAAGATCTCGGTGAATAATAAGAAATCATCGGTATTTGAACATCCATTGCTTTAACAATGACGTAAAATATATACAGTGAGGAACACCTGAAACAAAACAGCCCAATGGTGACATTAAAACTTATTCTTCGCTCTATGATCGAGAACCATGATTCGTGGCTTTCAAAAAAATGCTTCGATGCCTTTAGTTTCATGCGGACTCTTACTGTACACGCGTAGCCCAACAAGGTCAGTGCGGCTACTGGTTTTTGATTACCGGTACCAATTCGGTACCTTCTAGAATCTACTGAATCGATTTCAGTAATTAATCGTAGGCTTCCAGAAGAGTACAATCTAAAAAGATTAACCACGTTTTCTAAAGAAGCTATTTTAATTAATGAATCATGAGTCAAGAGTTCGAAGATTTTTTTACGCAACGCATACGTCGGCGGGACGTTAACGTCGCAATTACGATAGTTTATCCTCGCTCGTTGATCGTAAAGCTCACTAAGATCGTTGACTGTACGTCCAAAGACGCGTCAGAGCAAAGGTCCTTAAAAAATATTATGTAACACGGATTGATCAATGCTATTCTTCTGTTGCAGCTGTTCGAGAAGGCAAGAAACCTCCGAGGTTTACCGGCTCTCCACAAATCCGTTTCCATTGTAAACGGCGATGTTGCTGCACCGAATCTGGGCCTTTCGACTGAGGACAGAATGATGCTTTGCGAGAGAATTAATATTGTGTATCACGCGGCAGCAACAGTCAGGTTTGTTAATTCAAGGGGAGGCGAAGCCTCTATACTTACACCGATACGCATTTTCTTACTCACTCTGCCGTGAGCGCCATGCTAGTTCTATCCCTTTAGCACTTATTATGGGGTAAGTATGGAGGTTTCATCTCCTTTTAAGACGACCTCAAACATATTCTTAGCGTTTCTCTCTAACACCAACGTAATCACCAATAGTTTTGTCTCTGTGGCGCCCAAACAAGTTTCACATGTTCGATTTCGTAGCTTTGTCCTGATTTGTCGAGATCGTCGGTTCACCAGCAGCTTAGAGAAAAAGGGAACTTGTTTTTTCTCTTAAATCTCATTGTACTCTAAAAAAAATTTATCTGGGACGGTTTGTTGGGTGTTTGTCAAAATCCCGAATGTATGTATTCCTGACGATTTAGTTGAATTCCCATGACGGTTCGTCGCGTATATACACATTCGGGGTTTGACTGTTCGGATTTTTGACAGACACCCTTTTTGTGTATACCGACCGAGTAGGATTCGTCTCGCCATAAACCGAGGTTCGATACCAATGAAAATCACACGAGTACAAGAAAATTAACCACCATGATTATAGCATGAGATGCGTCGGAGAATCTTGAGTTTCTCCCTTAAACTCTGGCAAATATGCCTCAGACCGTTTAAGCTTATAGATACCGGTAAACATAAGTGAAAGCTTATTATTACAGTCGCTTAATATCGTAAATCAATATATTGTTGACATAACTCGATGCACGCCCGATCGACATAGAAGATACCAAAGTTTTTTTACCGAAGTTTCTAATCGACCGATAATTAACACCGACTCCTTTCTCATTCGAAAACAGCAGCGGAAAGAATACTTTATCCGCTTCCTTTCCTAAATTTTCAGGCCTAGAATTCATTATTTCATTATAAATGTTGAATGATAGAAGAAAAAAAAAATTTCTTTCATGCAAGATTGCTTAAAAAAATGATTGATTAATCACCGTTATTCTTTTGCAGATTCGACGAGTTGCTCAAGAAAGCTGTTCTCTTGAATACACGAGGTACGAGAAATATGCTAGAACTCGCAAAGGAGATGAAACACTTGGTACTATTCGCTCACATCAGCACGGCTTACTGTCATCTCGAGGAGAAGGTATACTTCCATTTTTTTATTTCATGCAATCTGATCATTATCTTATTAATTAAACAGATAAATATATATTTTCTTAACTAATAAATCATTTGAAAATAATGATTGATTCTCTTTAAAATGTACGATTTAAAACAAAAAAAAACTGTGTAAATCAGATACTGCGCGAGAAACCTTATGCGCCGCCCGCCGATCCTCATAAAATAATCAAATGCGTCGAGTGGATGGACGACGACGTTGTCGAAGCAATGACTGAGAAGATAATCGGCAAATTACCCAACACTTACGCCTTTACCAAAGCACTTTCCGAGGGTCTCGTTGAAGAGGCGATGCCTCATATTCCAGCTATAATACTTCGGCAAGATACCAACAGTTGTTGATATATTCACTGATCTAACAAATTATTTTATTATTTTAAGAAAATAATTGAAATGCAATTAATATCGTACAGAAATTGTAATTCAATTTATTGAGAGCTGATTGATATTTTCTACGAAAGGAAATTAGGTTTCAATGCCGTGTAGACATACGAAGTTATATCAAATTTCATTTTTTCGAAAATATTAACCAGCTCTGAATAAATTGGATTACAGTTACGGTTACCGATATACAGTTTATGAAGGTGTGTTAGATAATTTTAAGGTAAGGCGAAACATTGTGACACATGAGTGCAAGAGAGATAGCTGCTAATTTTCCAATCCATGCCATTCAGCGAATATTTCGGAAAAAAGCAGACTTTAACACGATACACAGCACAACAGGCTATTGTCTAAAACTCATTTTGTCTTTTCATGTCTAGAGTATATAAAATCCATGGGTTACAATTTTTGCTACCCTCTGAGTATAGATTTTGCTACGTCTTAAGGGGATGCTGGAGTATTTCGTAATTTACGGATATGCTTCACATATTGTACAGGGCTGTAATATGAACACAAAAGTTTTGACGTCCGGTGGAATTTCCGTTGAAAACGTGCAAAAAATGATATTAATTATATATTTACTGACTATTCAGAAAATCAAGATGGCCGCTTGAAATGTCAACAGCGTGTTGGCAGCATATGTTTTGTACGATATAAACCTTTATAAAACTCGCATGCGTCAACCAAACTGAGCGTTGATCCTATGAGGTTTTCTAAACATTTCAGTATCGTCGGAAAGTCGATTTCACAAAAGAAATCTACGTAAAGTGTATACAGCGTTCGCGTACTTTGTCTCTATTCTCGTTGCCGTGAGCAGCCATTCTACGTGAATGCGTTTTACACACGACGTTAATTTCTTTTGTGTGATCGACTTTTTGACGATACAAAAATGTTTGAAAATCATCGAAGAATCGACGTCCGATCCGGTTTGGCGTATGCGAGTCACCAGAAAGGTTTATATCTTACAGAACTGATGTTGTTAACATTTCGAACGGCCATATTGGATTTTTGGAGGGTCCGTAATATAACGATTTTTATTATTTTGTGTTTTCAATCGAAATTCGACAGGACATCGAAGTGTTTTTGTTCACATTGGAGTCCTGTATAATTTCAAGCATAAATCCGCAGCATATTGACGAATCACAGAGTATACAACGAAATAACCTATTTTTACCGATCAAAGTCAGTAAAAAAATCTATTCCAACATCCCCTTAAGGCGATGTATTACACTGAATGACTTATAACATTATAGATTCTCTATTATCTCAGAGACGTTTAATATTTCAAACAAAATTTAATTTATTTCTGATGCGTATAGTCATTCTGCACCTTAATCCAATTTGTTAAAACATAAAACGTCTATGAGAAAATAGGTACGGCAAATATATATTCTAACGAAGCCTTAAACATACAGTAGCTCCGTCGGCATGTTACACCATCTTAACACGTTCACGCCGGGGCCGATTTTCATTTGTTTTGCTGTGAGGCGGCGCTCAAATTAATGTGTTTATGTTATTGAACAAAACTTATGTTTATGATACGTTATTAATTATAATTGTAATTAAAAATAAATGTTTTTAATGAAAATACGTTAAATCGAGCGGCGCGTACCACCGGTGGTACGCGCCGCCCGATGAGACAGTCTAGCGCGGGCCACAGGTGGCCCGCGCCGGCGTGAACGTGTTAATTACAATGTGCTACTCCTCGGTCGGTAACAAAATCTGTAATGCAAATTTCTCTCCCACGATTGATCTTTCGGATAAAGAAGAAAAGCGATGAACTGTATCTCACAATTCCGTAATTCACCGATCTCGTTTCGTGGCAGGGAAATTGGCGATGAGTGCTAACACATCTTTCTCAAACGTAGATTTCGCAGTGAGCTCCACTCTTCTTAAGTCCTTGGAAAAACTTGGTTTCGAGAAAAACGTGTTAAAAGTTTCAAGGTGAAATGTCAGTATTGAGCCTCACTTTAAAGTGACATAACACACATTTAGAAACTGCAATCGGTAACGGAAACTGTAATCCAATCGTCTCTGAGTATATTGGATGACAATTTACGATATACCAATTGGGTCCCCATCATCTTAATACGATTAATTTGCAGGCCGAGTATAGTTATACCGGTGTGGAAGGAACCGTTACCCGGATGGACTGATAATATAAACGGGCCGACCGGTCTGCTAATTGGCGCCGGTAAAGGAGTCATCAGAACGATGTATTGCCAAGAGACCGGTTATGCCGATTACCTTCCGGTGGACGTTGCCGTTAATGCTATCTTCGGTTGTACCTGGAACTTTTTGTACTTCAAGGAATATGATAAACGTGTATATAATCTCACGAGTAGCAACGAATTCAAGGTTTGTTCCTTGACAAACGTTAAAACAAGTTTTTTTCTCCAGGAAATAATTATTCCGAATTTTTAACGGTAGAGTCACGATTTGTCTTATAAATTTTGTTAATTCCTTACATTGCCAAAGGAAGTATTTCAATTATTTCGCAGGGAGAATGTACTCGTTGAAATCCCATTACAAAATCTATATTTGTAAGAGCTACTTCGATACCAATGAAGCATTGTTTATGAAACTTGTCGATCATTATTCATCGCTACAGGGATAGGTGCGTGATAATCACATATTTGCAGGTGTCGTGGCGCGAGATAATCGATCGGGGACGCAAGATCACGGAGAAAGTGCCACTGAATGGTGTCGTATGGTATCCGGGTGGCAGCATGAAAAGTTCACGACTTATGCATAATATATGCGTACTATTCTTTCACATGATACCAGCCTACCTCATAGACGCCTTATTATTCCTCGCGGGACATAAACCGATGTGAGAATCCAACTAATTAACGAAAACAATTATAATCGAATACCACGTTTATAAAATGCATCGGTTTCTTTTTATATTGATCAACTTTTATTTGATCAAAATTCTTGCTGAACTCAACGAAAAATATAGTTGATAGTAGCTCCATGTATGAACAAAGTTTCGACCCAATATCTTGAAAATAGAGCAAACGACAAGAAATACAAATTGTTTTGACAGAAATGTAAAAAACAAAACAAAAATATTCCAAAGTTTTTAAGCTCTCTGTAAATTGAAGATAAATTTAATACCAAAGAACGTTGGTAACTCGACTTGTGTGTTTCAGCGCGATGGCTAAAAATTTACATCATTTGTCGTCTTGAGGTTTATTTTCACACTCGCGCAGGCACATTTTTTTCTAAACGCGTTAATTTTTTTGTTTTCGAACATTCTGAACACGTTGAAGCGAAAATCCCGAGAAAATAAAGCTTTTTTCACGAAAACAAAACTTCCACTGTAACAAAACAAAAGTTGAGAAATTCGAAGAAACAAATTTCTCATCCATTAAATTTCTTTCAACTGTGCAGTATGTGCCGAGTTCATCGACGTATACAGAAAGGATTCGAGGTCTTCGAGTACTACGCCAACAATCAATGGGACTTTGATAGCACGAATATAATGGAAATTAGAGAAAAGTATAACGCGCGTGAGCGTAAGAATTATCAGCTTCACGGTCATGATCTGGATCTGGATATGTACTTCGAGGCTTGCATAAGGGCTGCAAGAATTTACATCCTGAACGAGCCACCCGAGACGTTACCGGCTGCCCGGCGACACATGAGAATGTGAGTAAAAAAAATATATAAATTTTGTCAAAAATGCAATAAGATTTTACTTTAAACTTATTAATTCGTTTTCCATTGCAGCATGTGGTGGGTGGACGTAATAACGAAAATTGTTTTCGTCATGCTTCTAGTCTACACTCTGTCGTGCTGGAGCGACAGCTTTCGAGCTTTGCTCGTCGGTGGATGGGCACTCGCTATGACCGCTCTATCATTTTAATCAACACTTAGTTCTGTATTATTTTTCAATTTTTCAATACCCGACGTGTTGTAATTAAACCAAATAAACAATTAAACTGATAAATGATGAATCTTTGATAAATCAACCAATTAAGGGCATCCTTACCAGAAATTATCGAGGAAAGGAATTGATACGAGGGAGCTCCGATGAATGTGTTAATCACGGTTAGTGAGAAACTCGCGCTTGAGAACTAAAGAGAGATAGACGCATTTCTGTCGTTCACTCTATCAATCTCAAAGGCTAGATCGTGAATTACCATTGGATTTCGACATAACCAATAACGAGAAAATCGCTATTTTCTATTGCTTCGACCTAGATTACTTAAGAACTAGCCAGTGAAAGTTATTTTAATTGCAAAAAGTCATCGTCCTTTTTTCTACTGATTAGCGGAGTTTCAACGTAATCAAATAGATATTCGATTTGGTATGGATGTCCTTAAAGAAACTCGTACTATTAGGAACCGAAGGGACGAGAAACATGTGAAATTTGTATGATTTTTTTTATTTTTTAAGTATTCAGAGTCTATGATTTAAACGGACTCCTGTACAGGTGGTTCGTAACCCTCGGGCCTGTCTACCTTGGAGCCAGACTCACCACCCTCTCCGCTCTTACCACCGTCGCCGTGAAGTTCTAGCAGCTTACTCATTTCGAAACGAGGTTTCTTCAGTACCTTGACCTGTAAAAACATGAATTTTATAAAAATTATCGCAAAAGAGAACAATTATTTTAGTTTTTATTTATTTTAAAAATCGCCGACAATTTACCTTGCGAATGTATACGTCGTGGAGGGGATAGATACCCTGGCAGGCCTTCTCGATGTCCTTAGCAATTGCATCGGGAAGCAATTTGCTGACAACTCCTTTCAAGTCGCTCTTGGCGATCTCGGAGGTAATTAACTCAACCATCTTGTTCCTGATACGGCGCACCTAAATAAATACAATAAATTAACAAAAAGTCGATAATATAAAAGGAAAAACGTTAGTTTTCTATATAATTGTCGCTACACTGCATATCGCCACTTTCATACGTAGAAAGTGGCGTGGTAAGAGCGCGCTTTAATCTGCGCAATCATTATTAAAATCCACGAAAATTATAGTTAACTTCGGTGGATTCTCCGACTGCGCTAATAACAAATTTTCTTCAATATTTAAAAAATAAAATCTTGAATAGAATGCAAAGTTTAATATTTGTTCCAAAACAAAAAAATTAAAGAATTTTAAGGCGATTAAATAGAAAATGTACGTTACCTGAGAGTGTTGGGCGTAACAGGTTTTTCTGGTACTCATCTGGTCCTTGTTGGTGAAACCGATGCAGAATACTCTCAGTAGGTAACCATCGGTGGTCTTTACATCGACGTGAGCTTCGATCAGGGTCTGCCATTTCTTGACCATGGAGCGGAGTTTATCAGTGGTCAGGTCCATTCCATGGAAATTGGTGAGTACGGCACGTCCTTGAACATCCTCGGCGATTAATCGAAATTTGCGGAAAGATCTCTCCGCGTCGTTGTCGCTCTGAAGATCAGCGAGGGAAACCTCGAACACGCGGAACTTAAGACCCTCGGAGGCGATCTCTGAAAGCGGACATCAAAATTTAGGCCTGAGAAATTTGATTATTTCGTTATTAAAGCACTAATAGCTTCTTAAAATACTTTTTTGTAGCCACATTATGATTCAACTTTACCGATATCCAGGTAAAGTCGTGGTATCTGTATGCATTTTGATCTTGCAACGCTAAACGTCAAGGCAGCCAAAACGAAGCTGCACTGAAGCTGGGGTTGCTATATTTGTTTTATGGATACTTTTACAATTTAAGATTCCATACAAATATTTTTAATTAAAGAAATGTGCCAGAGGCGATAACAAAATCCTTTTTTCTCATTTTCTTAGCAATCATTAATGTTCCAGTTAAAAGCTAATGAGATTTATGTGCGTCTAAAGATTCTGCATAAAATCTTAATTCCTTTCTTTCCAAAATTTAAATTGTTTGGACTAAAATAGAAAAACACGTATATATTCTTTTTCTCTTGTATTGGTATCGGCTTGGCCTATGTGACGGATAATCCATCTGATGCGAAAACCATAAAAAACGTGTTTCCCACAGTTTTTACACAGTGTGACAGTCACAGAATTAGGTTCCTTATTTTCTAAGAAAAGTTTAATGTTTCCATCAAAGACAAATTAGCTTATGGTGTGTAGTCATCCTGTGCGCAAACCTAGTTTCTTTTTGCCCAAAATGTTAACTGTCTCAGAAATAATACTTAATTACATTAACTTTGTCGGTACATCGCATCGCCTTAGTGGCGATTCAAACTCCACCTCTTTTTAACCTCAAAATATTAGCGTTCCATCAATTTATCTTAAAAATAACTCTGAAGAAAGAAAATCTAAGAGTCCTGTTCGATCGATCACAACGGAGCTCCCTTCTTTTTAATTTTATACAAGCAAAACTATTAATGAGACAAATATGCTTGATATTTTTACTTTTATATCTCTCATGCTTACCTGAATTCTACGGAACAAAGTTCAGACGTTGCAATAAACGAAAGACGATGAAAAGGCAATGTAAAAATGTATATCAGTAAGACTTACTGGTTCCTTGGGTTCTGTTGACCAAGGTTTTGCCAACTTGGCGGGTAGTGAACATGCACGGTGCCTTGACATCGTACCAGTCCTTTCGTGTGAAGGGATCGACACTGAAATGAAAAAGTATGTAAAATCAGCCAAAAATAATCATTTTATCCTAGAATACCATAAAACTTTGTTGTAAGAATTATTGTAAAACGTAGCGTCGATATGATGGACTTGATAAATGTCATGTTTTCATTAAAAGTTAATGAAATATTTTCGTTCCTCGATTATAAATACTTGTCACATGTAGATATTCGATCGAATAATGAATGGTTAAACATTGTTTGCCAGACACGGCATCCGAATACCATAAACGATCTAAAATGCGTTAATAACGTGTGCGATCAACAATATCTTGTCTCGAACTGCAAAATACTAAACGTGATAACTAAAAGCCAATTTCAAGCAAACAAATGCGACAATATTCGTGTATAACGACGGCATGTCGGTCTGTCGAAAGCAGCAATAGCCACGAATAATCCATCTCAATCACAAACATCACTGAACTTTTAGGCACAAATAAATAATCTCTGGATTAGCGGAATTTCGTAGAAGGGCACAAACGTAGTATCAATTCACTTACATCTTCTTCTTGACTCCCTTTTTGCCTCCTTTCGAAAGCCCCTTATTCTTCCCCACCGCCATGATTAAGTTTACAAACGGAAAGAAGCCCGTTCGCTCGGTAACGGAAGTCAACGGACTACTAGTGGAGGCCGGTGAAGAGGTTGATGCTTTCTATTGGCCAGCGTTCAACAATCGAGACATCGAAAACTCGATACTTCCGCTTCTCGTCGGTAAATCAGCTGGTTTCACATGGGTTCAATTTTTTTTCTCCACCTCTTCGCACTATATAGCACAATAAGAAATTTATTATTTTATTTGTACGCAAATGTTGGTGTACGGGAGACCGCTTTTACGCGGCTAGAATCAACCTGGAAGCTACGATAAATCCGAGTGGAACGTGACATCAACGACGAGACAATATTAAGTCCGAATGAAAAATCGTTGGCCTACTCGGTGACCCCGCGATATAACCATGAATCTGCAAACACTGTTTCGAGACTTCAACCCAAGGTATATTTTTATTTCTATTCATTATTATACGGTATTAACGCACGTATTTCCCAAAATTTATGACCGATCGATTAAATTTTATTCGTCATTTGACGTGTTGTTATTTTTTTTAATTACATTTTTTCATTTACGTTTTTACATTTTTTATTGGAGAACCATTGCATGCAAATTTCATGTTTTGTATACACAGTGTCAGTTTGCTGGTATAAAATTAACCGTGACCCACTTGATTTGGGACAGAGAGAAAGCTCGTTTCTTTCAATGCAATAAAAAATGTATGTTTGACGTTAGCCAGAGATTTCAATGTTGATTGTCGCCAAAAAATTAATTAACAAATAATTTATTGAATTAAATATTGCAAAAATATTTACCTCCGTTTCAGAGAAGATTCTTCAGAAAAAATGATTAAAATATATTTTCATTCCAGCAAATTTCTTCTTCATTCTTGTTTGATGGTATTCACTGTCCTGTTTGCGCTTCGATTGGACGGCTACATAGAATGGAGTTACTGGACAATTTTCAGTCCAATATGGTTTTGGAAGGGAATGGTGATTTTAGGAGCTACAGTAGGAAGCTACGTCTGGTGGAGACATCCTCATGCGAGACTCGAGGGTGACGCTTATGTTCACTACAAAGCTATGCTGATAACTCTGGCGTTGCATCTCATTCTTTTGATGTTCGAATTGTTGGTTTGCGACAAATTGGAATCGGAGAGACACTTGTGGATCTTGGTTTTCATACCATTGATCTTTATCTCCATAATGTCGATAGCTGTAAGTTTTATAACGATAATGATTTTTACATTTTTTTTAAATTAGGCAATTTTATTTATATCTAAGACGAAGCGCTAAATGTCTTTGTTCTCTCTCAGATTGCCATGCATGGCAGAATTTTCGCATAGCGAATTATTCCGCCATAAATCGTTTGGATAAAAAATGAGAACGGTGAACTGTAGAACTGTAAGACGTGATTCACCGTTCTCCTCTTTTATATAAAAGACCAATCGTGACAGAGAAATTTGCATTACAGTTTTGGTTACCGACCGAGGGGCAGTACATCACCTTAAACAAAATTATATTAAAAATTTTTTAATACTTTTGATTCAATGACAATGAATCTTCCCTCTCTTACGTCTATTGTCATAATTTAGTACTTGTTGCTTACATTGTTACCATTTCTAAATCATAATTACATTATATCGTTAAATTGTTTATTATTTCTTAACTATTCTGAGCGCTCTGTTGTTTTTACCTTATATTTTTATATGAAAAAAAATGAATTAAAATGATAGGTGAAAGTGGACGCGGCTACGACAGTGGCTAATTAAAATGATTAATTTTATCTCACAGGTATGCATTTGGGCCGTTAAGCACGATCGTTCGTTCGAATTGGAATTGTTCTGTGCCGTAAACTTTTTGCAATTTATTTTTCTGGCTCTGAGATTAGATGGATTCATAACGTGGAGTTGGGAGGTGGTTTTTGTACCACTGTGGGCACTGCTCTGTTTGTCCCTCGTAGCTGTACTCTACGCGATTGTTTTCGCGGCTGCATTATTGAGAGCCCCGCAGGTCAATGCCAGAGTGAGACGAACGTCTTTAAACTCGGCTCTGGCCTACACGTTTCTAGTTGTTCCCATTTTAATCTTTCAGGTAGGTTTTCGCTCATACTAAGTTTATTTAAATTTACCTAAATTTTAATGATATTCAAATTAATTCGAACTCCTGAATAAAATAAAAAATGATTATTTCACTGCTAATTTGAATAATGAAACAAATAAATCGTTTTGCAGGTGTTGCTAGCAAATAAATTGGACGGCGATATATCGCTGAATTACACGACGGTTGCAGCGCCGCTGTTGTTGTCTCACATAACACTGATATTTATGTCGTTCGGTGCTAAAGGTGGAAACCGATGTAAGTAGTTTCAACCTGTTCCTCCGTTGCATTACTAAATAATTCAAAATTTACTATTTTGACAGGGTGGTTCGGCATTCGAAAAGACTTCTCACACTTTCTACTGAGCCTGTGTCCGCTTCTTCAAGAATACGGCAACATCTCTTACCAACCGAGAAGCGATCAGGATCAGCCATCTACCGAACCGATGGTCTCGGAAAAGAGCCAAAAACATATTAAAAAAATTGACCTAACGAAACCCGTGGTGCCTATAATCTCTATAGACATGCCCGATTGATACTCACGGCTGAGATACTCATCGTGAATCCGATGGGTTTTTCCTGGCAAAATATTGCTTAGATTTGCGAGCCAATAACCATAATCTCACGCGACTAAAGAGAAAAAAAACTAGGATAATCGCGTAATCGTTATTATTTGGCGATTACGCTCGCGTCTCAGCAACAAAATAAAACAACACTACGAGTTACTCGAGTCGCGTTGACTCGACAGTCATACGCACGGTCTAACATACCCCAAGAGGACGATCAATCCGAATCCAGAAGAATCTTTAAGACCGTCGCGTTAGCATTTGTAAATACACGTGATAAAGAGGACAGAGGACTAACGATCATAGTTACTAGGCGTTAAGTAGATATTAATCATCATCAGCTGAATCTTACCCGTCCATTTAGTTTTCAAGTGAACCCAACATTTCTAAAAAAAATCGTTTGTCCTCCCTGAATAGCGGTTTTACTAAAAAGAAAAAAGAAAAAAAGAAAAAAAAAAGAATATAATATTGAATGTTTAGTGACTACTGCTACGTTTTGAGCTTCGCTAAACGTACGTAGCGATCGATGAGGATCGATAGACCAACCTGGTGCTAAAATATGTCGTTTGTCACGCTCTTCGAATATTTCTGAGTGAACGCATTCGATTTAAAGCGAGGGACTCGTGTAGTTTCTGATACTAAAACAACGGCATTTAATGTTTACCTATATCTTTGAGGATCGTTGAATGAATTTGTAGAGACAAATGTGGGAATTATTGTTAAAAAGAGTCCTCGAGAGTGAAAAACTTTTGTAACTTTAAAACATATATTCATTCATTTATTTCACAATTCATTTATCTTACTGAAACGACTCACGGTATGCGCAAATACGCGTGCTAACATTGATTCATCATTAATTTTATCATAGATTCTGCACTGAGCTTCATACATTTCTTTGAATATTATTTTTCAAATATTTTTATAATAATTAAGTACAAAAAAAAAATGAACCAAATTATTTAATAATAAATTCATTAAATTGTAGCCACCGAAGATAATTGGACAGAATAATTAAGGCAAAGTGTCACACTTTTAGAGACTGTGATTCAATCGACTCAGGAACGATTGATATTTGACAAGAAAAGAAATTCGATTTCACTGTAAAGTAGATAAACGAAGTGAAACTGAATTTGTATTTGTAGTAAAAACAAAAATTAAACCTCTCTGAGTAAATTGTATTACAGATACTGTTACCGATTAAAGGTTTCTAAAGGTGTTTCACATCATTGCAATATTAAATAAATTGTGAAATAAATAATCAAATAACTTTGCAATTATAGCAAGTGATGTACGTTTCTCATTAAGAGGACTCGATTGTTTTGTGTATACCTGTGAGTTCGACGTCGAAGCATCCGGTCGAAGTGGACATGTTACTTATTTAACGATTAGCAGGAAAGAAGCTCGTTGTGCCACAAAAAAAATTAATATTAGTGTATCGATTACTCGGAAGGCAAGTTTCTTCGATGATAAAGCGTTTTTGTTGAGTTTACGTCGAGCTTCTTTGACGTAGAGTAAGGAAAGGGCCCGTGATTCTCGTTATTTCATACGGACAATCATTCGTTGACGCGGCTGTCCGAGTTGTTACCTGATTTACAATCGTTCGTTCAAATGTACGTTTTTTTTAACTAAAAAAGATTTTTAAAAGAGAAAGAAAATTGTTTAAACGACAGTTCGGCGAAAATTGGCCTCATTCAGGAAATAATAATAACAATAATAATAATAATAATTTGACATTACCATCTAGGACACAAGACTGAGCGCCTCGCGTCTGTAGTCACCGTATGATAGACGATAGTGATAAATGAAAGAAAAGCATTAAAAATGCGTGAAAAACCGGACGACACGTCGTTCGCAAAAGGTTTTTAATGTTTGCTAAAAAAATTTAAATAAAGAAAAATAAAGCAAATAAAAAGATGAAAAAAATTAGACAAAATTGAGAATAAAATCGAATGGGTAATCGTTGACGAGGTTAGGAATAATTGAGCGATAATGTATTATTGATAAACGCCATTATTACACCAGTGTGTACATAAATGTATGTATATAGATATATTATATTATATTATATTATATTATATTATATATATATATATATATATACTATATTATACACACAAACGATTATATATTATACATATCTACCGAGTACGATGATTGAACGACGAATAGTGATATTATTCTAATTTATAAGTATTACCTCTAACAGATAAATAATATTATCGTCTAATAAAGTTTATATTTTTTGGTAAGAACGATCGTTTTTCCTAGCTGAATGTTCGGAATTACGAAAACGTTTGTTACTCATACAATTTGAAAGTCGTCGGGAAAAGTAAGAGTATCGGTAGCAGTGCCTCGTTAAAAAAAATGGATTTCAATGTTTTTAAAAATATCTGGCGTGATAACTCATCGTGTTTATTGATAAATAATAGCAAGTTATCGTGACACGGGCGATTTGCGCCCCCCGCGTTGGCGGCATAGAAATTTGGAGAAAGTATCGTGCTTCGGTGCCGCAAACTTAATTCAAATTCCAATTGTTGAGATTATTTAGAGTGGTCCTTCCGAGGTATAATTGTCTCGGAAAGCCTTCTCGTAGCCAATTAAAAATTTTTATGCAAAACGTAGGTTCTTTAGATCGATGGGGTTTGAACAAACAATTTTAGGCGCGATACCCCGCTTCAGACTCTCGTTATACCGAGTCTTTTAAAACTTAAAGAACTTAAAGACCAATATAGGTCCTCTTTATTTTATTTACGTTAGATCCTAAAGACCCTCTTAGACCCTAATTATTTTTAGTCTTCCAGAACCTAAAGAAGAGTCACGCGGAATATTGAACCTATGTCAATGATAAGGACAGGGGAAGTTCAATAATAGCTTGCGAGGGTGCGGAACGCCCCACCAAAACCTTAATATATATATATGTCTGTATTATATATATATACAGTACTATAAATTGAATCCGTGTGTCTTCCACGACAGAACTAAATTCGAAATGCGATAAATTCAACGTAACTTCGTGTATGTCAATGCTAAATAATAATGACAAAATTTACAATCTAATAAAAAAAAAAACCATGTTTTACGACTCATGAGTTATCTTGTGAAACTTAGGATACGCGTATTTAATACGTTGCGAAGATCGTACGCGAAATATCGGCGTAAATGATATTACCAAGGAGGAACGTATTCCGGCGTCCAAGTTCGACCAAGTAATCGCGATATCTTCGCAGCAGTTTCCGTTACACCCAATTCGATGTCTTCGATGAGGGACGTTTCCCATACGTAAAGGACTCGCAGACGCTCGTGGCATCTTGATACAAAGTCAACGAGACCCGAACATCTGTAATCAATGAATTAACCATTTTTATTATAATTTAATAAAGCCTTTAATTTATAAAAGCATTTACGTGATTTCACAGTCGCCAAGACCAACTGTACTGAGACGAGGACAACCATTCGCTGCCGATATCAAATCTACGTCGATTACACCTGGACCGTAGGAACCCATGACAAGCTCAACCAAACGAGGACAATTCTCGCTTATTTTGCGAACTACCGGAGCTGGTGCATCTCCGCCGAGGTATAGGTGAGTTATCGGTACGCAAGTTGCTAAAAGAGGATCGTAATCGTCTTCGTCTGACAAATAAGACGTTCTACAAAATAAAAATACAATTTTTTAAATGGTTAATTAATTTTTTTTTCAAATATTAACATCAATAAATAACATAAAAACGTTTAAGTTGAGATTTAATTGAATTAGATTATAATTTACTTACAGAACGACGTTGAGATTCGGCGAGTTACTCTCCAGGGCGAACCAGGCTTCATCGCTGATTCGTGGGAGCAATTTTGTATCCGGATAAGCTTCTATTCTCACGGTTTCCAAGCAAACGTGTTTCTTTGAGCTCAGACCAAACAATAGATCGTCACTCAGCATGGAATACGATAAGGATAATTCACGAAGGCAGCGACAGTGATTCGCTAATCTTACGATATCTAAAAATATCAATTACCGCGATTAAACGACAATTAAATCCAAGAAATGTCGATTTAATGGAAAGAAAAAATGAATACCGCCCGTAGACGTTCGTGCGGAACTCTCGATTCGCAAGCGTTGCAGCTTGTTGCAATCTTTGATAATAGAAAGGTCGGTAGGATTGCCTTCGGTGGTAATATCATCTACGCTCAGCGATTCAAAGGGTGCCGTATCCAGTGTTATCGTGGATCCCGCGAAACGGGAGCATTCGTCATCCCGCTCGAGGAAGTTTCTTGATGCCGAACTCATCAGTGACAGCATCTACGAAATTATACATCGAAAATTCAACCGACGTTTCTATAACTTCTTTAATTTCTTATCAAATTCTTGCAAAACCATCCAGAGAGATTAAATAAATTTGAACAATTTATTGCAACGATTAATTGACATTTGAATAAAATTCAAGTTTCCGAGTTGATGATAGTTTTGCATTAAACTTTAATTTTAACAAAAATTGTATATATCGTTGCCAAAAGTTGTATAAAAAAAATTATTCTTTCATTACATCTTAATGATAAATTTCAGAGATGGACAAGACACGAATAAAAACGTTTTGACTTATTATTCCAATGAAATAATAATGAATAATCATTGTCTCAAACATAAATTATTAAAAGAAAATACAATGATTCATTATTTGTCAATCATTTTAATAATTATAATTTTCCAATTATTATTATCATAGCTTTAGAGAATTTCTTGATTATTTTAATTCAGAATCGTGTGATGCCCGTCTGTGACTCGAAAATACCTTGATCTATCGATGAGTACTTGAAATTCGATAGGAGAACTAAAATAACGTTTACGATTTATTAAGTAGGATGCGGAGTCCTCGATGTCTGAGGAGATCGACTCGCGTTGCAAGCTGTTGGTCGCGTTAATCGAGAGGCAAAAAGATTCTAAAAGTTCGCCATGCCCCGCGTAGTTTGATTTGTAATGGTACCGGTAGCAAAGCGAGTATCTGGAATATGTTGGGACGATGCTGGGATACTTGGATCGACGGGAAATACGCTGGGAAAGAGTAGCGGTATAGGTAGTCGTTTACGTGAACGTCCCTGACACGTTTTGAAACATTGTTGTACAGTACGAATCACGTGTACGAAAGGAACGACGTTGTAAATAGTAAACTGTTCGATCAATCGTATCGGTGCTCAATGAGAATATTAGTTTCGATATTTAAATGTCACCTTTTGTCAATTAAGCTGTAGGTTTATTGTTATTTTTTAAATTGAAATAAAATATTGTTTTTTTCCAAAAGCAAATTGATTAAACGTTCTTGATTAAAGTTTTGTTTTGTTAAGACTCGAAATGGCGACTAATCTCCGATGATACTCTGGCGTCAATTAGTTCGCTGTTGCGTTGATCTGTTAGAAAAATAATAAATTATTAATTATAAATATAAAAAGAGACGTTTCTACACGATGAAAATAAGTTAAAGTTTACGAACGAATCAAAGATAATTGCATTTTTATTGTAGAAAAATGAATAATCTTATAGATTGTCGAACCGGGGATTAAAATGTTAATTTGTACAAAGCGAAGAAATATAATTAGTTGCGACTATCGATCATTGATTAAAGCTACCAAAATGTTGGTCAATTTACAGAGCTGAATAATCGCAATTAATTTTTTTTTCATCGTGTAGGACCAAAGTTGCAAAGCAATGTGGAAATTTCTATATTGTCTATTTTTTTTAACATTTGAAGGGGTTGGATATATTTTCACAATCGTGAATTCGAAGCCCCAAGAATTGAGAAAGCACACCGAAGGAAACGGTTGTTACAATCGGCGCATTCGACGTCAAACATTCAAAACAATTTTGGATGTTTAACGTCGTATGCTTCCGATTGATACAAATTTTAATAAAAACTCAAAAAATAGAAATCATCACGAGATGTAGACCTCTCGACCGATTCTCACCAAATTAAGTGCGAACATTTTTTTTATATCCATTCACTTCTGTAGAAAATTTGAGCTCAATAATTCAAAATTTACGGTAGCTAGAGTTCGGATACAAATTTTTCAAAAAATTTGAAAAGGCCTATCAATTATTGTGTAAATTAATACAAACAAAGACCGCATAACTGCTACCTTACTTGCGTGTCAAATTTTATTTCAATCGATATAGAGTCTGTTTTGAGTTAAAGAGATTTGAAAATTTTCGAACCTTACAAACGCACCAATGCTTGCGCGTTTATTCAGATATTTTAAAAAATATCACTTCTCAATATTTTAGCCAATTTTAAGTTTCTTGAGATTGAAATCTCAACAAAAACAACAACAAAAAATCAAATATAAATTGGATTAACGTGAAAAATAAACAACGAATGGATGTTGACTTATTTAAGCGGTTGCACAATAACGCTGAAATGAAAAGAATAAATAAAAGCAAGTGTACCGGTATGTGCGTCACGTTGCAATCGTTAGCCACTTCCTTGTGTCTATACATATATATATATATATCTATATTAGATTGTTAAATGTCAATAAGCCGTGCACGTGTTTGCCGATCACGCGCGGTCACATTTCTCCTTAGGTCTTTAGGTCCAATGCTGGTACACGTGACTCCTTCTAGCTATAGTTCAGTTATTATGATTGCACACGATCTTCTAATGAATATTGCACTATAGTAATGTTCAGTACTGTTACGTACTAAAAAAAAATACAATTTTTATTACATTAATCGATGAAAACCTCACTTCATGATATATTACAACAACGTAGCACTATTATTTTTATTAATGATGCTTTCCACTGGTGCATCGTGTCCAGTTTTCTTAATGCAATCAAGAGTGCATAACTGCATACACTTGGGGCATTCATATTTTATATCTTTGTATGTTGAAACGTACACTCAGTTTTACCAGTGGAAAGCGTTATAATTTTCCTCCAATGCTGTGAAAAAAAGAAAAACAACATATATCGTTTATTGCATAAAGTTATTTTTTCAAATTTATAAAATGTATAAAATTATGCAAAATGTATAATTTTTATAAAATTCAATTAACCGGAATTATTTATAAAAATACAATTAACCGAGATGTATCGTGGAAAGATTTATTTTTTACTTCCTTGCAGAGGAACCTGTTATCGTAATAATTTTTTTTTTTTTCGTATTTTTCATTGGAACGTGTTCTGAATTTTTCAAAACATTCGAAAAGTCACATTTGATGAAAAACGTCTGGAGTACGTATACGGATTTTTGGTAAAAATTACGTTAAGACGATAACTGTTGAGAATATTGAGCTATCGAACTGAAATTATACACACAAGTCGAGTTACCACCAAGGTTTTGTGCTGTTGAATTTATCTTGAATCGACAGAGGGATTAAAAAGTTATATTTTCATTTTTGTCAAAATCATTTGTCGTCGATTGCACAATTTTAAACATATCGAGCTAAAACTTTGTACATAAATAAAGTTATTATCAAAGGTCTATGGCATTTAATTTGGCAAGAATTTATCGAGTAGATTAAAATTTAATAAAAATTTGTTGATCTTTTTTGAAAAATTATCGTCGTAGCCTCAACTTGAGCAAACGTTTATCTATATCGAGTTAAAATCTGCTCAATCGAGACACAAACAAATAGAATGTTGATCAATATAAAAAAAAAAAAAAATCGATGAACGTGGTATGAAATTTTTTATCCAGACCTTTCGCAAATCTTCCTCGATGAGAAAATTCAAAATTGAATTTTCTTACAAAGGTTGCTTTGCAAATGGTGTAGCTCGATGAATAAATAATCTGGAAACTTCCACATCCCAGAATTGCTTTAAAAATAAATAAATAATTACTTTGGCCGAATAATCTCGATGTTTAACACACACTTTTCTCAATATCTTCCACGTGGTATGAGATTTTTAATTTACATAATTTGCAAACCTTCCTCTGTGAGAAAAGCAAAATATAACTTTTTTACAAAGATTGCTTTGCAAATTCAATGAATAAATAATAATTTCCAAGCTTCTATCTTCCGGGATTGTTTTAAAAATAAATAAATAAATAATTACTTACGGCACATAATCTCGATGTTTAGCGCACACTTTTCTCAACATCTTTCACTCTCAAAAGTTAGAAGCGATATGATTTATCGTCCCATATGTTGGGCGGTATTGAACTATACGTTCGTTCATACTTGCACTTCTGCGCAGTGCGAATATCACCGAGCGTACGTACGCGTAAAGCGTGCTTTACAGTTTTCTCGTAGATATTTAATGAAATCGCTGCAAATCGCACAATCGAAACTTGCTACGCGCAAGCACGACAAAATTTAACACTTTTACTACGTTAAAAGTTAAAAAAAAAAAACTGCAATTAAATTCTTTCATTGGTTTCATTTTTTATTTGTACGATAAAAGTGTAGATATGTTTCTCTTTTCGAGTTTCTACGCAAAGTTCACGCAGTGAACTTACGCGATAATTTAATTATTAACTATCGGAGTTAAAAGCTCATGATCTTAAAAGACATTTTCATCGATATATCCGACGTTTTTTTTTCTACGCGAAACGTCGAGCTCTCGTCTTTTACTCCTATAGCACACAATTCGGTATAATAACGGACACGAAGTATCTCGATAAGAAGAAACAATAATGACTGTTGCTGTGATTAATCGATAAACAATATATACCGTCCGTCGTAAAACCCTTATAAAAATTATACGAAGATGGTACGCATATATATATATATATATATAATTAAAGTGGTATTTCTAATATATTTAAATATATCACGAACATTACCTATACATCTATACTTATAATATATCCGCGTGTCTATGTACAAAGAATTATTTATATGGCATGCACGTGTACATTTTTATTTTCATCAGAAAAATCGTAAAGTTAAAATCGAAGAGATTCAACGATACTCGATGAAAAATATATAATCGTCAATTGCGTTGTTACCGTTTCGTTTGCCCGTAGTAGCGATCGAGTCTGAAAAAGCGAGTGATTTCCTTGTGAAACTGCTACGGGAGGAAAAATAACATATTTTTAGTTGGTTTTTTTTTCATATTAAAAAAATAGTTTCAACACTCTTGATGACAGTTAAATGGCTCAAGAAACCAAAAATTTGATATACAATTGCATCGTCGAAAGTATAGACGATCAGATTAATGCTGACGAAAGAATATCAAAAAGGCGCTATAACAGAACTAATTATCTCTGCGAAAATGCCACTTTTTTGTTGTTTTTTTTTTTTTGATAATACAATTATTTACAATATTCGATATGTCAATATGCACGATATCCGGAGAAAATAGTGTCAACGATAAAGAATTGTTCTAATTACCTAGAACCTGTCCCAACGATAAAACTCGTTCGATGCCAGAAGGCCTTTCGTTGCATATATAAAAAATTATCAAAAAGAAATCTGTCTTTGTATTTTAAATAAAAAATAAAGAAAAAAAAAATATTTTAAAAAACGGTGTAAAAGTTGTGCTTTTCTCGTATGTCCTAAAAAGCCTATGACACTCTAAAATCTATAATATCTAATTAATCGAAAAATTAGCTAATGTCAATGCGGCTATCGTATGCGAAGTTATTTTTGTATCTGTTAAGATTTCCGAAAAATCTCTTGGTTATTTTCCTTAGAAATAATATTTTTTGGCCCTTTATAAAATATTGCTAACAATCGCCGTTGTAAAACGGCGCTTTTTCTCTCACACTTTTGTTTACTAGCGTTGCGCACCGAGGAATATATATATATATTTTTTTTTACAGTCGATTAGTAAGCCGGTCTTGACGTTTTGTTAAAAAATTGCGTCTTTCGAGTCGCAAATTTACGCCCCGAGGCTCGTGATTATCGTTTTCGAAAAATACTGAAGTCTCGAATAGAATAAATATCGAGTAAAATTCACGATAATTCGTCGGTCGACTGTTTTCGCTCCTCCTCGACTCGCTGTCTCGTTCGATTGAAAGCCTCAGTTTTCAGAAAGTCTACAGTCTTGTAGACAGTCGTATTGGGTGGCGATTGCGCCGGTGGCAACGCCGAGGAAGCAAAATTCTCCGTTGCCTCTAAATCGAGATCTAAATACTGCAGTACCACCAGACGCCGATTTGAGGCAGGAATGAATGAACTGTTGTCCTGAAAGTAATATATCTGTAATAAAAAAAAGTAAAAAGAACGATTATTATCAAATTACAAATAACGAATTCAATAAAAAAATTAAAAAATGAATGTAAAATCGAGATAACAAGACAATTACATCCTCTTTGTCGTCCAACGCGTTGTTATCTTCGTCGGACGTAGAATGATGTCGAGTGGAGTGTCCGTGGGAAGGTGGAGTCGGGCTCGGAGCAGCGCGGATTCTGCTTCTTCCAGGAGGCGAAGCTAGCTGGAGAGGTCCGTCGATAGGTGGTTTGTTAAGCGGTGGTTTGAGCTTCCGATTAATACTGGGAGGTTCAGCGGGCGAGTGTTCCGCCGAGCTCATATCCGGCACCGAAAGAGCAGGACCCGGGGAAGGTTCGTTGCTGATTATCGAGGTGGAATCGCTGGTTTTTCTGCCGGGTTTCAATTCCCTGTAGACGACAGGCGGAGGAAGTACCGTAGTCGTCGGTACGCTGCTCGAAGCGTCCCTGATCAACGGACTAGGAAGATTCGAGTACGTGGCAGTCGTAGAACTCTCGGAACGCGGGCTCGAAGGCTCGTCGTCGTGAAAATCGTAACGAAAAACGCGATCGTCGACGGTGGAGGGTGCGGCGTTGCTGTAACAGTGTCTATGCGGTAGACCGCTTGTTCCTGTCTCCGGACCGCTGGTGCCTGGCTGATGAGATCGCGGAAAGTCGTAAGTCTCGTCGGTGATGATCGCCGTTGCCGGTGTCGAAGGTGCAGGTGTCGCGGGAGTCGTAGGCTTTGAACTTTCGGTCGCTCCGTCTAAATTCAGATAATTGTGACCTGGATTTTCCGACAGCATGTGCAGGGGTTTCGGAGGCCGTGGTGGAGCCGGCAGCGTCTCCACCGCCGGTGGTGTCGTCGAGTCTACGATCGTCAGCTTGCCGAAACGCTTTTGCACGCTCCAAGAGCCGATTTCCGGGTCTGTGGAACTGTGCGTCGGTCGGGGCTCTCCTAAAAATGTTAAATACAGTAATTGCGGCTCGGAATCTTTGCGTAACTCTGTAAATTCATTTTTATCACAAGCTTGGATTAGAAATTTTGAACGAATAGCTTAAAAAAAGGAAAAAAAACAAACGATCCTTGAATTCTAAATTGAAAATCAGTTCAACGTTGAATGATTATTTACTATTTTGTAGTACAATAATAGAGTTAAATCTTGATCTTGAGTAAGAAATTGATTCGTCGATAACGTAATTTGCAATAATTTATATTATAATTAATTGATATATCAAACAACAAAAAATGCATTATTATTAAAATAAATTAAAATCTTTTATCGGATAACAACTTGTACTTATACTTTTTGTATTTCTTTTGTACTTTTGTTATTTACCATTGTGATTAACTGTTTTTTTTTTTTAAATTCTAAAAGACAAATTGTTGAATAATCGAAAGAAAAAAAAATTCCAATGTATATAATTTGAATATATTTAATCAAGCCATTTCACGAAGCTTCGCTAGATTCATAACAAAAAGGTTATTAAATGGTAATAATCACGCTTATGATTAAAATAACATTTACGCGTTGGAGGTTTTATAATTTCTTACACTTACCGGAGGGAAAGGTTTCCCAATTAACGCTAGGGACAGGGGCGCTCCACTCGTCATCCGTAAAAACGCTATCTACGTCCGTGGTTGTCGGGGAACGCGGAGGCGAAGGAGCAAGTTTCCTAGGGGCGTCGTAGTGCTCCGGACCTTGACCCATCCCCGAGCTCAGAGAGCTCGTGTCGTTCAAACGGCGACCAGAAATGCATTCGCTTATAGGAATGTACGGTCCCGAGATAGTGCTCGTAGGAGATATCGGCGGTGATTCCTGGGATTCAAACTGAAACACTATTTACAAGATAATATGAGTAAATATTTTATAGCAAATATAAGAGGAGAAGAAGAATAATCAATATAAAATATTTAGCTCACTCTGACAATGCTGCTCCTCGTCCTGAGTGTACGCTTTCAATTCGCAGACTTGACAAACAGCGTTCACCCATTTATTCATATCCGCTTCGCTCTCCGCAACCAGATAGTAAATTCTCTTAGGCGTCTTGACGTTGAACATAAATTGATACTTCTGCTTGCGATTTTCGAATCTCAGACCAGCGTCCACCTGTTTCACAAGATATATATTTAATAGATCTTAAAAATTCATTAATTCTCAAGCCTTACGCTGCGTTGTAAATATTTTTAGCGCCGGATCTAACCCGTCAATGAAACTGTGACTATCGACAGAGACAAGTGCAAAGAACAAAGACGTTAGACAAGCTTAAGATCAATTTCATTGGCGATACAAGTGATATTAGGTTTGACGGATGGACAGTACTACCAATCGGTCGACGTACTCCGTTATTAATCAAGAACGAGCATAGATCATACCTGTTGGCACTGATCCAAATCGATGCGTCCTTTGAGCTTGCGACACCTTCTATCGGTGTAGTACTCCAAAAAATACTGTCCGGGCAATTCGCCGCTGTTTCTAAGAGCGAACCATCGCTTTCTCCATCGCTGAAAAAGAAAAAGGAAATAAAAATCGCCCAAATAACACAAACACATTTCCGTTAAAATTTCTTTGCAAAGACTTTTTGTTCCATCATCGTTATTGAAACCATTAAGAGACCTGACTTGTATCTTCGAGTTGCTTAAATCGCTCGTTGTCATAACGACGTCAGGCATAAAGGAATTCAACTGACAAATGTAACTTGAGCTAACGTAAACAACGAGACGTAAAATCATTGCGAATACGCACGAATAATATATTAGACGTCAAAGTAAAATACATACCGCACGCCAGAGTTTCGTCGGGGGTGACTTTATGAGCCATCCCTCGTGAACGATCTCCTGAGAAGTTTTAAGCTCCTCCATGCCCGTCCTCGAGAAACTCGGCTCTCGTACACCGTTCTTGCCTCAAACCTCAATATCGCATTGTCCCGTGGGCTGGTTACTCCGCTGGTGCTCCTTCGATGAATCGAGTAGTCGACGACGTCACACGCACGTCCCACTGACACAGCCACATTTCGTTTATCTATTTTTGTCCCAACACAACGATAATCACGACGTTTCTCGCGGTCGTACACGGAATACGCGATCTCTCGCACTCCACGACACGCTATCGCGACTCTGGCACGACTAGCTCGTACATTTTACGTTCCACCAGAGTCCACCGCTACTGCCCTCGCTTCGTTCTTGTCTTTGTGGATATATTTCCATAGAGAGAAGAGAGAGGTATATACACTAACTTACAGTTACACGGTGTCACTACAGACACACGTAAATGAAACATATGAGTAGCGTGTACGTGAATCGTTGTGCGAGTTACGACGCCATTTTGAAATTGCAACAAGATACATTTGCGGATTTTGTGCCTGAAATGCAATTGTTTCAAATCCTTTCGTTATATTTATTTATCGAAAATAAAATAATAAAAATTGAGGATGACAGAGTTAATTTTCATTCGTTTAGAAATTTTAATAGATTATACCATAGAAATTAAATAATATTTCGAGAGCGAATGTTTGGTCAATGGCCCGTATCGACTCTGGTTAATTTTCAAGAGGTGGGTGCGGTCTTCTATCTGTACGAATACCAGAATTCACGTGACGAGACAGCAAGTATCTAGAAATTATATCATTTTTAGATAAAATTCCTTAATTTTCTCCTCTGATAGTTATAGAAAGAGAATAAAGCTACAACGCACTTTTGCGGAGCAGTGTACGCCGTTCGAGGCGTTTAACGCCGACGTACGGTCCAATGACTCTGCATCGACGTGTCAGAGAGCCGTCGAGTCACACGGACGTGCGTCGCGATAATGCTGTTTCCAAGTGCTAAGTAGTTGTGCCATAGAGACATGAGAAAACGTCTGAAGGCCGTACATGCAGATACGTTGAACGGTACGATCGTAGTCTCTGTCTCTCGCGAGTTCTCGGTCATATATCCCACGAAGGAAGTATACGATCATTCATAAATTTCCCGTACGCGATAATTAAATTATACGAGAAGCAATTGCGTCTCGATTTTTCCTAAAACTATGTATCTACCACGATTTCGATTTGCTACACACTCGATGTATCTACATATGTCGCAAGAAGAAAATAGAGTGTCAGAGACTTATCCTTATCCGTTTCTCACGTTCTCGTACGATATATACACATCGATCGTAGAGAATTAAAAATCAACATTGAATAATCTTGCCCGCGTCTCTTTGTCACGATTATATGAAGTTTACCTTTTATTACAAAAAAATGTAATATGCCCTTCGAACGTTACGGAATTCGAGCCACGGAATTCTCAAGCGCTGTATACAACGAAACAGTATATTTTCAGTTGCAACCCAACTCGACCAGCAGGTTTCCGTGGCATGTGTGGCGGTCGGGTCTTCTCGCCATTCGGTGAGGATCCTGCTGCTGCACACGAGAGAGACATGTGTCTCTCGATGGAGATCGAGTGTCGCACGTGTTCGCATTTTGTCCGCCCTTGCAACTGCCGGAGCCTCGCATTCGATATTCCACAGAGAGCAACACTTTTTATATATATAGTCTAAAGATTTTTTTTTTTATATCAACAACGTACCGCTGCTCCCTTTATAGATTTTTTTTTTCTAAAACGACCTCTTGTCGCGTTATTAATATCCGAACAATTTAATACAACATATGCCATTTGAAAAATCCCACATAACGTTTGGTTTCTCAAAATGTCTGTGTAATATATATATTTTTTTTCGACTGTGCGTACTCCACATCCTCTTGTCATCGCGTTATTAATATCCAAACAATTGAATACAACATATGCGATTTGCAATATCACATAACGTTCGGTTCCTCAAATTGATCGTGCATCGATAATTTTCAATCGATACGTACACCACGATCTCTTATCATCGCGTTATTAATATCCAAACAATTGAATACAAGATATACGATTTGTCATACCACATAACGTTTGGTTCCTCAAAATGATCGTGCAATATATTTTTTTTACGACTGTACGTACACCGCCCAGATGAGTATAATAATAATAATATAATTATTGCGGCATAGTAAATTACTCTCTGTGAATCACGACCATCCGATTCATTCGCTTGTAGCTCAAACGATCGAGACGCTCGGTCTGCTGGATCTTTAATATGCATGAGACTTAAGAAATGTCGTCACTATCGCATCTTGCGATTATTCAAGGGGCGCGTGTATAACACGCAAGAGAGAGATGAGTAATATATATAAATATATATATATATATATCTATCTAATATATCGCTATATCAATTGAGGGACGAATTGAATAAAGTTTGCATAGTTTATTGTATAAAATCAATAAATGCCTTGGCAATAATACTACGAGGAGACAGCTATCGATAATTAATTCTTGTAAATTGTACAATAATAATCATTATTAATAATTAATTATGTCTAAATCGTTATTATTATTATTATAATATTACACATTTTACCATTGTCATCGTCATTATTCTTATCTCTCGTGCATCTTTCTGATAAAAAAAAAATATATATATAATAAATAACCAAAAACAAAACGAAAAATAAAATAAAATAAAAACGAAAAAAAAAAATTCTTTTCATCGATCAAACAGAGCACTTACGTCTTATACACAATTATAACGTTCATCTTATATATTTTTCCTTTTAATTTTATTTATAATCTTAATATATATGTATACTTTTTTTTATTTTTGTTTTATTATTATTTATTTTTTTCGTCATATAATATATTTATATATATATACCGTGTTGTGTGTCTGTGATCTGTGTATATATATAGATATACATATAGGTATATTATTTATAGATTAGCAATACATAATTATAATCGTAACGTAATATAATTTATATATATCTGTTGTATCCTCTCTCTCTCGCTCTCTAATCTTTTATCTCGGGTTCGTACCAAGTTATAGAAAATTCGTTTGCGAAATTCACTGCTGCTGCGACGTGTTTTAAAAATGTTTTCTTACTTTTTAACTTCCTTAATTCCTCAACGAGGAACTTTCAAAGATATAAAAAAAAAACCTGAAGAGTCTATATCGTGCTCATGCAAAGTGCCCTTTCGCGATCATCTACCCTCAATTCATCATCCACGTTATTACGATCTATCTATATTACAATCTTAATCGAGGTAATATTCGGCAACGTACTCGAAAGCAGTACAAAAACAAGAATATTCGGCTGTAATAAAAAGCTCCGGAAAATGACAAAATATTTGGAAACAATTGATGATTATCGTTAAATACACGTACTTTTTTTATATATATAATTCGTATTATACATTAGAAAGAATATCGCTTTTATAGAACAAATATCTATATCGCGAACGATGATTTTTACTTAAAAAATGCGGCGAACTTTACAATATACAGCTATGGAATATGTTGATTAATGTGAGTACGCGTGATATTGTGTGTAAACGAGGAGGGGAAGCTTATCGGATAAAGCGCGTAATCGCTCTGTCTTTGCGCAAAGTAAAATTCTCGGATATTCGGAAAAGTCATTGCGCGTCTTTTTTTCGTCTTTTTTTTTTTTTTACTTTCTTTCGATCGTTAGAACGATCGCGAAGCCATTGGGATATAGAAAAATTGATTCCCTAAAAAAGGTGTCGAAGAAGAATATGCGCGCGCTTCTTATAATTCTTTGTTCTGCCAGATTCGCAGATCATTTTCTTTCGATCCAATTTTTCATTATTATATCGTCAATCATATTCATTTTTATTAAAATTCCTTAAACACGTAGACGACTTTGATTTCTTCGTTTAAAATATAATCACCCGGATATGATTATCACTTTGTGAGTTACGGCGTGACGGCATTACAGCTTTTTCTTCTTTCTTTTTTATACATTTATATATATATTTATTTATAAGTCGCACACGGCGATTTACGACGCTCTGTCAATGTTCTCAGCCGTAATCGTCACTATCCGACTATATATATATATATAAGCACCACTTGGCCGACGTATAGATTTCCATATCAGGCGCAACGCTGCTTATCGTCTTTGAAACTTTCGTTGTAGAATTTTTTGTCAATAAATCAAAAGTTATCAACGGATGATAAGATGAAAAATTAAACAAAACAATTTTTCATCGAAAGAATTTGAGAAAAAAGAAACAAAACAATTTTTTTACACTGCACCTGCCGATGTTTGTTTTTGTTTTTTTTTTTTATTCATAATTGACTATCGAACAATTGTCCCAATCGAAATATTTTATTTATTCACACCTGTTTCGATAAACGATCTTGAAGACATCTAGGAAAATCATTAGAATCGTTGTATCGACAAAACAATTGAGAATTTACTGAAATCAATGATAATCGTAATAATTCTAAAACGATGATAAAAAAAAAAAAAAAAAAAAAACAACTTATTTTCAATCATTTGAAGAAACCAACAAATCATTTTTTCTTTCCCTTTTCATTTATAATTATTTCATCGGTCGAGAAGATAAAAATTATTTGAATAAAACGTTACACGAACGAACGTTCAATTCGACTCCCAATCGAAACTAATTTTTCTTATCTCAATTGAATCGGCAGATGTTCAGTGAAAACGCTTAGTTACAATTGGTTTTTCGCGTTTATTAATATATATATATATATATATATATATATATCGTGTAGGTATGTACCACTGTGTTATATCATTATTATTACTATATAATTATTAATTTATTTATTTATAATTACGCCACGATCTTACAAATTATAGTTTTATTATATTATATTTATTATTTAAGAACAATTAATACACGTCTGTACATTGAGCGCTTCTCGTCAGAGTCGCATAAACGAGGGGGGGGGGAGGGGGGGAGGCTTCGTTTCTCATTTCCTTTTGCTTTTCATACATACTTTCAAAACTATTTACAGGCCCTGTCCCTATGGACTCTGAACTTCCTCCGTTCGTTATCCGCACGCGTTATCGTCCTGGTTCTGCTCGAATATACGTTGAATGTCGCGATGCTACGTGTCTAGCTGTGGATAAATAGATTTTACGTTCACTTAAATAAATTATTTGAAAAAAAAAAAAAAAAAGAAACAAACGATATTTTGCATTCAACTGTAATAATATGTAATATTATGTAGAAAATAAAAAATGTACAACGAATGCAAATATGAGTATTATCATGTCTTATCAACGAGAGCGATAAATTAACTTTTGAAATTATATATTGTTGCTATTGTTATTCAAATAGCTGCATGCGTTTTTTTTTCCTTCTTCTTCTTCAAACTTTCGTGGCAATTCGCTGACGTACGACTCAAGCTCCAAGTGCGAACACGTATAAAATTATTTCTTTCCGTAAAATATATTCATTGTCGTACTGTTATATATATTTACGTTGTGTTATTTGTTAATAATATTTTTTTGAAAAAGAAGAAAGCTACGTATGAGACACAGAGAAAATTATTTAATTTATAAAAATCAGTGAAGGAGACAATTGTCACTTATGTTTATCACAATTTATCTTAAAAAAAAACGTTGAGTAAAAAAAAATAAGACGAGCCACGTGCAAAGCGCAGTTACTATTTGTCCAAGATTAATAATTGAACAAAAGAAGAAAAAAAAAAAGAAAAAAAAACAACTAAAAAGAAACTAGAGATAAAATCATGTGTCTACATAACATTGTATTACGTTATCGTTTTATTTACATTACGGTGAGATCGTTTTTTACATCTTAAATGTAAATAAAAAAAATTATTTTTCAATTCATCACGACTATCATGCGACATGCTGTTACTATCGAGACAATTGATATTAAAAAAAAAACAAAAAAAAAAAAAACAATGCCAACGTAACAAAGGTGAAAATACAAGGAAATTTTTGTTTAAAAATCTCTAACAAATTTTTCGAAACTTAAGATTATCTGTATAGCTAATTTTACGGCATAAATATAGATTTTTCTTGCAACAAATTCATTGAATGACTTGGAGATTAGATTATTTTATAAAAAATTTAATAAAATAAATAAAAGTACAATCCAACTGTGCGCGTGGCTAAGATTATTTTCAGGGATTTATATAATTTTCTTTCAGATAAATTCATAAATTATATTTATCGGAATATTAACGATGTAGTACGTTTGATGCTATTCTTCTCGAAGCTTTTACAAAATAAAATCGCATGCAATGTTTAACAAAAAAAGAATTAAAAAAAAAGGAAAGAAAAAAAATAATAAAACATATCCCATGATAGTAGTTTCTCTCCGATGACTCGAAAGATCCAGTTGATGATTCGCTAGTCTAAAGTATAAATAAAAAATTGTAAAACTTGTTGAATGTTGCGAATCAAGCCCAGATCAAATTGCCTGGCCAATCTCGCGAGCGTTCTATTATATACGAAGCCTTTCAAGGAATGTTATAGTCGAGGGGATATATCTGTGGTAAAGTTTCTTACATTGAAACCTTATAGTAGCAACATAATAATATTTATATGCAATTGTATTTGAAACGTAAACCATTTAAAAAGTTATTATTATTATTATTACATAGATTTCACGCAGGAGCAGCAGGAAGGTACGCGGATAGTGAAGAGTTTCGATCGTTGCCATCGTCTTCCGTGCACCGAGGTGGCGAATTCCAAGCAACAGAAAAAAAACGACAAAAAAGAGGAAAAAAAAAATATATATATATATATTAAAAAAAAATAAATTAAGAAAAAAAACCGTACACGCAAGAATTTCTCTCCAGTGCACAATATTGATCGCAATAGATGAATAACGAAAGATTGAAAATTAATGTGTAGAGCACGTAGAGAAAGTGAGAAAGAACCAACGATTGGTAGAAGAATTAATATTATCTTGTTTTGTTGTTGTTGTTGTTTTCTTTCTAAAGGAAATTCATTGGTGTTTGCTGTCGGTGAAATTTCCTCTCGATAAACATAAAAAATATTCTTCTTAATCGTCTAATTTATCTTTAATTAGGTAGTTTGAAATACTATTTACCAAAGATTCATAATAAAAAGTATTTGCTATATTCTGTATTTAATTAATTATCATAAATTTATATCTCTTCACGTTAATCCGTCTCACTTTCTCTCTCTCTCTCTCTCTCTCTCTCTCCCTCTATCTACACGCAGCTGTGTTTCTATCGAATAATTAATTTACAATTAATTTGTTAACTTTACGCAGAATATATCATACATCGCTCTTAATCTTTTTATGTGTTGTGTGTGCCCTCTTCAATATTGTAAAAAACATAAAATAAAATAAAATAGTCTGGAACGAACAGAAGGAAAATAAATCGTATAATAAATAAATAAATAAATAAATAAATATATATATATATATATTTATTTATTATACGATATATATGTATATATATAAAGCGATGAAACGTAACATTATCACGCTCGTCCGAGTCCGAGCTTTATTATTCAACGATCGGTCGTTTCGCCAAATTGTTTTTTTTTTTTAATTTTCGTTAATTATTTAAAGCGCCCGTATTCGATTCACTTACACTTTGTATTGATTAATACTCGAGCGTCTCGGCGCCGTTGGTACGCCCAGTGTTCGAACGTCCGTTACTTAACAATTAACTACCACGGGAGGTAAAACACCGACTTTCTCTCTCTCTCTCTTTTCGGATATACAACACTGTCTTAAAAACAGCCATACTAAGCCAAATACTTTTGGGTTTTTGTCATCGATGACGAGAGCTCGCGTTCGTATTTCTCATCGCAGACGCTGCACGTCGAAGCGCTTAAAGATTTCGCCACATTGCCGGGAAGCTTGCGAGATATTTACAAATAAATTTTACAACGAACACGACAAGAGTCGCGTTGGGTATACAGCGCATGATACTTTTAAAATACACGAGTGCCAGTTGAATTCGTCGAAATAATTGGCATTCGTTTCCCAGCTAATCTTAAGCGCATCGACGTGAGCATGAATGTCGCATTTTCTCGAGGAACAGCGGATGAACAGGCCCTTAACGCAATTCGTAGTTCCATTACAAATAGAATTACGAGCTTTTTTTTTTTCCATTTGTATTCCCTGCAACGCCGGAAACGTAGCTCGACGCTTGTTCGAGTGGATGCTATTCGTGTGCTCGTTATGAAATGTCGCAAGTCACGCATCTCCGATGTTTTCTGTTGTAGATCGACACGCTTCTTGTATCGGGCGTGTCACTTCCGTTCCAACGAATCTGTCTTCATGCTCGATAAACTTAGTATTCCTTTGTTTTTTTTTTCTTCTTTCAAGTAATAAAAAAAAATTAAGCAGCGGGTAGAAAAAAATTACATTCAAGTGGTTTACTATCTTACAGACACTAGCATAGTCACGTAGCACGTTCGCATTACGAAAAAAAAGAGCTACTTGACTTTGTTCTTTCACGCTTAAGCATCGCTCGAGTTTTTAATACGCGCGTGCTGGCTCCTTACTTCCTTACTTCCTTACTTCCACTCTCTCTCTCTCGCTTAGTCGCATTTCAAATATTACAATATTCTATATTCTGATCTCGTTAATAATAATAATAATAATAATAATAATCAATAAATTTATAATAGGCAGGTAAATTAATAATAATTATTATTATCGTAATAATAGTGTAATATGTACACAGCGGTTGCATATTTTTCTTCAAAATGAGACGAGTAAAACACTGCTCCTCCTCGATTACGCACATTAATCCTAAGGTTCTTGTATCATCATCGACTCTTATTCACTTTGTCTCTCTTAGCTACTCGTTTGACAAGCTTCCTTCATTATTTCTTCTTTCGCCTCACACACACACACAGCTATATTTTGATTGGTCTGTACACACGGGGAGGGCCCACGTTTATTATTAATCTTTCACTTTCGCACGAAGTAATATGCCTCTTGACACGAGTGCGATTAATTGATGCATTAAATAGGAGCCGTTTTCGCGAGAGCGTCCCCGAACGCGTACATCATTTCTTGGTACAGATTCAACTTAGTTCGTTATTTTTTTTTCTCTTGTGTTTGCGTTTTTATTTTTATTTTTTGGCCGCCACTATCGTCGCGCCTCGTAAGGTCCGAGTTTTCCACATTAAATTCGATTTACCGAGGGAGCGATGATGGCAAGGGGAGGGTGGAGGGGGATAGTTTAGCCGCGTTGGGCTCGTGCGAAGTAATATTATATCGGCAATATTCGTAAAGGCCCTTCGCGAACGTCACACAATCACAATCTCTCGCGGAAACGGTCGTCAACGTTGCTCGATTCACCGGTTAATTTTGTTACGTTATTTCTTTTTCAATCGTTCACTCCTCCAAATACACACACATACACCCACACGAGATCTTTAATTACATCGCGAGAGCGCGGTCCGGTACAATCGAGGCTTCTTCTTTTCTCTCCTTTGCACACTTAATCATCGTGTTGCTTCGCCCGCTACTTCGTCGTAAATGGAAATTCCATTACGTTAGTTCGTTTTTTTCTTGTTTTAAATTTATTTATTTACTTTATTTAATTATTCATATATCATCTTCACGGCGATTATATCGATATAGCGGTACAATCCACCATACTGCGTAGTCGCTACGTCTCGGCGTTTCGAAACTATACTTTTAATATTAATTAACGATAAGTATACACAACACATTTGTACGATTCACTCGGCCCGCAGCGCAGCGGCCCCGAGGAACTTGGATAAGGGGAATTTTGAGGGGTAGAGGCTGACGGTTGTCACGGCTTGTGAGACAAAAGTAGTCTTTAGCGAAATCTCCGCACAGCAGTCTCTGAGTCACGTAGAACTCGGGTAACGAGGGGTACCGAGGGGCACAGCGTCTGCACGAGTAGCCGCGAGAGAGCCCATTCGTCTCGCGAGCATTATCGACAGTTTATTTAACTTTGTTATCCGAGAGTGCTGCGTCTCCTGTCTCGTTTATACTCTGTTTATCATTCGATAATCGATTATCACGCACCGGCCAGAACTGCGGGGGAGGGGGGAGGGGGTTCGTCGCCAGCGTTGGCCGAGAATCCCCGTCGTCTCGGCTTCACCGACAGTCAAACTTGGCTCGGAGAGATTTTTTTATTTACTTTTTCCTTACTTTTCGCGACGATAGAGAATATACATCCCAAAAACGAGAAGTCACGATATCGCCGGTTTGTCCGGCTTTCAGCTTTAGAGCGGAGAGCGTGCAGGGGATTTTTCGCTCCTCTCGTCCGTCATTTTTAATAATACAATTAATTAGTGTACAAATCTACAACGGGCACGAGATTGGACCGCGAGAATTTTAGGAACGTTGACGAGTATTCGATTGCGTGTCACACGCATAACTGTCTACGTCTCGCGGACCTTATTTGTTTTCTCTTCTCATTTTTTAGTTTCGATATCACTCGTTCCGAGTCATCGTCGTCGTCGTCGCCCGATCGTCACAGAACGCGCGGCCTTACGGCGTCTTGACCGGGTCGATCTATCGTGGCATTAGTCGAAGTTAGACGGTCGCACGGCTGGACCGATTTTACCGCTAACAGTCACTACAATCCCTCGACGAATTTCGAGAGTTGATCCTGCGGCGTCATCGGTGTTACGTCGCCGGGTTCCGTGCCGCTCGTGGGCGGAGGTGCGGGCGATGGATGATGCGGCATCGTGGGCGGATGACCCGCGGGTGCACCAGCGCCTGCCGTCAATTGTGAGAGCATCATCTCGCTAGGACCGCCGAGTTCGTGGGCCGGCGAGTGCGTCGGCGTGCCGTGAGGTGGATGGTGATGAGGCGAGGGTACCGGTCCGGAGCGCGGCGACGGTACCGGCTGATTTCTCGGTGACGGCACCGGTCGCGGCGATGGATTAGGCTGCGGCGAACGAATCGGCGGTGGCGAACGAACCGATTGCATTATCTGCTGCTGTACCGAGATTCCCGGCGGTCCCATAACGCCCTGCGGCGATGGCACTGGAGGTGGGGTTGGTTTCAGGCCCGGCTGGCCGTAGCCTTGCTCGTTGAAACCGCTGTAACCTGCGAAAGCCCCCAACACATCAACTTGGACGTTCGATCACGCGAATTACAAAGTTTCGTTATTATTTTTTCAACCGTATTTCAATTACTCCAAGTATCAAAAGTTTAAGGCCTTTATTTGTGGATTTATACAGTGATAGAGGGGTTGGCTTCTTCTTCCACGGCCCTATTATATTTTTGTATACATCTTTAGAGCAATTATAGAGATTCTCTCAGTCTTTGAAACTTTTTTTTGTGCCACCGCACGTAAAATAGTAAAAATAAATATTATAAAAAAGTATTGAAATTCGACCTATTTTTCGGCGTCTCAGGTTGGTCGTTAACACCTCAAATGCTTACTGTCAGTGTCAAGATTTCTACTCAAATACGATTTCGAGATGCTCGTAACAAAAGCTTCACTTTGATATTGCGGCATTTCGGACCTCTCCTTATGGTGTGTGAGAGTCAATCGTCTCACCTTAAGGGGAAGATCAAATCATGTGCTCTGTGAGATTCCGCAAGTGCGAAAGACAGAGCAAAAAAATTCCAACACATTTTTCTCGGACCCTGATTTCTTTAAAAAATGTGTTGAAAGTTTTAACGTTGACTGTTGGGATCGAGCCTCACCTTAAGATTAAGTGACACCCACTTCTTTATGCCCCAGCCGGGTTCAGTGGATATAAAAAAACTGTAATGCCGTTTTCTTAGCGCTGTTGACTTACCATGCAGCGACGGCCTTATGGGTCGTTGTTGTCCATATGGTGGCGCGGGAGGTTGCGTAAATGATTGTTGCTGCTGCTGTTGTTGCTGCTGTTGTTGTTGCTGCTGTTGTTGCTGCTGTCTCTGCATAACGAGCATCTGCTGTTTGTACCATTGTTGATGCTGAACTCCCGGCCCTTGACCCGGTTGTTGCTGCTGTTGCTGAGCTTGTTGTTGCTGATGCTGTTGCGTTTGCGTCAACATCGCCTGCATCTGCATCCTCCCCTGTTGCTGTTGCTGCTGATGTTGTTGCTGTTGCTGCTGAGACATCATATGCTGCAAAGCAGACTGTTGCTGCTGTTGTTGCTGCTGCTGTTGTTGCGGCTGGTTGGGACCCAGTGGCCCCACGCCACCGCCGTGCTGCCCCGTTGCCTGCTGTATAGCAAACGAGCAATTTTCCTCCATTAGTTTTACGCGATCAACAAGACATAGATGCGAAAACAATTCTTTTTCGTGGCGGTGATTCAATTTATAAATGTAAAATCAACGTAATAGTTAATATTTCTATCGGTTTCATAAATTAAGTACAATTTATTACGAACGAATAACTAAACGTACCTGGCGCTGCTTTATGAATGCCGCCATCAGTTGCGGATTGCTCTTTAGAATTTGGAGTATTTGGCTCTGTTGTTCGGGAGTGCTAGGATTCTTTAGAGTCTGCATGAGCTGTTGTAGCGCATGTTTCTGTACAGAACCACCCTGTAGCTGCGGACCTACTTGGACAACACCACCGGGACCGCCTAAGACACCCGGCTGTCTCGGCATTTGTCCTCCCATTCCCATTCCCGGTTGCCCTTGATGCTGTTGCTGTTGTTGCTGCTGCATAAGTTGCTGGGGCGTCTGCTGTCGCAGTCCGGTGTTTTGTTGCATTACAGCGTTCGGTTGATACCTAAATTGTGGGGAAAAAAAAAAAAAAAAAAAAAAAAAAAAAAAAAAAGATTTTTCAATCATTCATCGAAATTCTGTGGATATTCCGCGAATACTTAACGTTGTTTATAGGAATGAAATGCTCACCTTGGTGTCCATTGATCCATAGAAATGAGGTGCGTCCCGCTAGGATTCGGCATTGGAACGGGCATCGGCCTCTGCATCTGCGGCGGTGGCATGACCCCGCCTCCCTGACCTCCGACACCGACTCCTACGCCAACGCCGACACCGACACCGCCGCCAGGCGTCACTTTGCCGTAACCACCGTGCGGAGCCTGTTGCCTTGCTGCCTCTTCCTGCACTTGTTTCACCACTTGAAGAACGTGCGCCGGTGGAGGTTGCGTACCTGGCTTAAGACCAATGCCCGGCTGGTGTGGCGAAGGAAGATTTGTTGGGCTTACGCCTGGTTTCATCGATACTCCCGCTGCCATAACGGCGTTCGTAGCCGGCTGACCACCCGTCATAGGCCTCGTGTTCATCACTGCCATTCTTCTCCTGTTAATAAAATTACGATTCACGTGTTTAACATTTCTTTTGCGTCTTTTAAACTATAAGATCTACGTTCTCAATCTTTTCGTTTTGCTTTTAATCTCGTTCTTGATGAAGAGTCCTATTCTTTGGAGTCTGAACAATATTTCGGCAATGGAAAAACATTGATTTTCAACCACAATGTCCTCAAACCTGCAGACCATTTGTATTTTACTAGTTGTCTTAATAATCTTAAAATTGATGAAATTCTTACGCTGACATAAAATTACAGTCTCACAAGTCTAAAAACGTGACGCGATAAAAGAAATGACGCATGATGAATCCTACTATAATGCAAAGAGCGGTTTCTCAAAGTTAATTATTTATAATAACACGAATGATAATTCATTTATTTGCTATATGCACCAAGTCAAGTGGCGTTGCTTGTGACCAGTTTTGTACTATTGACACCTCAGATACCATACGGTTGCGTGGATAGACGAGACGTGATTATTTATTATTATTCAATAACGAAGGAACCATGGAATGTCGAGATTTTCTTACGAGTAGCGAATCGATGATAAAAGATGTTAGCTCGAAACAATGTCATGATTTTATAAAATATTTCAAACAGTCTGCTAGTGCACGAGTCTTTTTCTATCTCACACTCGGCTAGCAGCCGATCCCGGTTCGGAACCATGGTCACGCGCGTAGCGAATACGCATGGATTGCTCACGTTTGCGAGTGATTTTGCGATATTTATTTTTTCTGTAGGTCTCGGGACTAGACGAAATCAGAGAAAATTGCTGAAACTGGTTAATTAACTGGCCTATTTAATCTAACGCATCTTTCATTGATACTTCAAGTATAAAGAAAAAAAAGTATTAATAAATCATGATGCGTATGAAAATTGAAATAAAATGAAATAAACTTACCTAAGCAACTGCGCCTGTTGTAACCGTTGCTGGAGCTGTTGCTGCTTCATTTTGTGCTTGATGTTGGAACAGAATGGTACAAGACACTTGGTTTCCTGACAGTGTTTCGCGTGGTAGCAGCACAGAGCTATGAGCTGTTTGCAGATAGGACAAACGCCATTCGTCTTTCTCTTGCAGACCTTCGTGTGTGTCACGACCCTCTTCATCTTCTGGCAACTTGGCAATCGGCAGTTGGCATCTCGACATTGACACGCGTGCACCAGTGACTGTATGCACCTCTGTATCGACAACTTTCTCGCCTCCTGCGAACATCAACATTTTAGTTTATGAAAAAAACGAAAATTTATTGAAATAAACTTTTGCAATGATTCGAGTATTTCTCACCTGAGGATTCGCTTGCTTCGCATCGGCCGGTGACGAACCGTCGTCCAAATCCAAACCAAGCTTCTCCATTTTGTGAGGATGACCGTCCTTTTCTTTACAACTAATACACAGATCGAAGTCCTGAAAGAGAGCCACGCATTAGTAAATTTACGATATTCAGATACCAAATCGATAATAATTATTTTTCTTGATAAACTTACATCGCAAACAGTGCAATGGTATCGCGTTTCAACGTGACTCTTGCAGTTGTTACAGGTATAAACGAATTTGTCCTGACCCTGATTGTGGAGCTCGTAGAGCATAGACATTGAGCTAAATTTCGCTCGTCGAAGGGAGGAGAATTCGTAGTGTCGTTCTCTCGCCATCGTAAGGAAAGCATCACGACCGTCCATCAAGTCGCAATTCAGTACTGGATCGGGATCTTGAATTGGCTGCAATAATTTTGAAAATTGTAGATAACATCGAAATTAAAAAAAAATAAATAAATGTTAATACGGAAATTACGAAATAAAAACTCACTCCTAGGCTTGCAGCACTCTGAGCGCTGTGCAACCTAATTACGAAGAAGACTTCCTTGTGCTTCTCCATAGTCTCGAAGATCTTTGACGAGAGATCGCTTCCGTGTTGTGGCGTGTTAGACTTTTTACTATTTTTTCGTTGATTAGCTTTCGACTTGTTCGACTTTTTGGCCTTTTTCTGGCCCTTCTTCTTGCCATCGGGTCCCATCTCCGAGTCGTCAGCCATTGAGAAGATCTGAAGATTTACACAAAGATTAATTAAACTATCTGAAACGAATGAGGATCGTTTAGACGCGAATTTAAGTGAATACTTACAGCGTTAGCAGCAGCTGCCGCAGCCTCAGCGGCCTCTGCCTGCTTTCTCTTTTCCTCCTCTTCCTGATCGAGCTCTTTGATACTCTCCTCGAGTACATTCGGCCAAAAATCACCCTCAAAGTACGGCAAATCCGCAGCAGAAACAAGTTTGTCCTCCATCGCTTGTTTCAAGATGTCCTGTAAAATTTCAGAATTTTTGTATAACAAAAAAGTCAAAAGAACACAGCTTCGGCATTACTGGAAAATAATTTTATTCAAGCTGTAAATGTTGCCCGATTATCCTATGTTCAAGTTCAGTTCGATCACGAGATCATTAGCTTAGTTCAGGCGTTAGTTTAAGTCTCGTTAGACACCCGAGTGTAAGAATTCATAAACGGGAAACACAGAGACTAGATTTTCTTTTATCTTTATATCCCCACTTTAAAAAGAATTAAATACAATGTTGTTCAGCCTTTCACGTAACTTATTCGAGAAGTCCCTTGTAATACATCTTTTAAGAATTTAATATAATTTGTTATAAAAGGTTACAGAAGAGTTTTATTAAATCAGATAAATTCGAAAAAAAAAAGCTTACCTTGTAGTCGAGTACGATCCTCTCGACCATCCCTTTATCGAGCATTTTCTTGTACCATTCCTGGAGTCTCTTGGGTTTCGGAATTTTTTGCTCCGTCGGATGGCAGTGGAAAATATAGTCATCGCCCTCGGAGGGTGGACATGCCCAAATATGAGCCATCGCGTACCCGAGTTGCTTCGCATAGTCCAAATAACCAAGAAGAATTTCGTGATAGACCGCAGTTCGAAATTGTCGCGGCCTGAAGAAGTGAACGGAGTCGAGATACGCGATGTAAACGCGCCTCGTGTTCGGCGCGGCGCATTCGCTTCCGTATTCCTGGACGTGCATGCCAAAGAAGCAGACGTCCGTACCATCGACCTCCTCGAAAGCGAACAGAGCTTTCGCTCGATAGGGAAACTCTTTTTGCATCTCTCCGTTGTCGACGAATCTACTCTTCATGCCAGGTTTCACTTCGACGATCTTATCGCTCGAGGCAACAACCCTTATCGCCACCTCACCCGCGCCTGCCTCCTTCTTCTTCAAGAAATTGTTGACGCGCGTCTCGATGTACGTTCCGAGTTTCGTCACCGGCAACCGTTTTGCATTAAATTTGTTGTCCTTTCGACTCTGGCCTTTCTTCTTGAGGCAATTATCACAGGTAAATCTGTCGATAAAACGTTCGTTATAATTCGCCCAATTGATTTTTAATATATCCGATCGAATTATTGAGAAATAATTCTCGTATAACGTACCCTAAAGGCCAAAGAGTTTCCATATGGAGAACACAAATTTGGTGCACCTTCCTGCCGCAATCGGTACAGTGAACGAAAGGTTCCGTCTCCAAGTGATCGTTCTTCATCTCTTGGAACTGTTCCTTCTTTATCGCCCTGCGAATAAAAATATTTTCTAATATTCATACGAAAAACAGGAAAAATAAATAAGCGATGATAATGATTCACGACTACTCACGTTTGTTGCTGCATCGGATCGTCTCCCAGCGTCACGGTGTCACCGGGAATGTCGTTGAAACATTTTTGACAGAAGGTGTATCTATTGGAACCAAGACCATATGCCTTTAAACTATTGTACGTCATAACGTGACAATATAGTTTAGTAATTTGATGATATTTGTAAGTCCAGTCCATCGATATCGGCGATACGGTGTTTCGTATTCCCAATCGACGAGCGTCCAGTCGCGAGAGTTATACGAGCGTATGCGTATTTTATTTCACCGATTTTTCATATCATTTTTGTATTTCGTTTGTTCGAATTTTTTTTTATTTTTTATTTTTTCATATAACGTGTTCAAGTTTCAAACGATTCCATTTCGTGGAGTTTCGTATCATTTTTATATTGTTGTTCATATTTGCCAATTGGTAGTCATGAAACGTATGAATTCGTGTATTCCCAAATACGAATAAATCCATCGCACCACCAAACGATTTATTTTATTTTATTTTATATTTTTTTCATGGTTGGATTTTTTGGAAATAAGCGAGAGGACACAGCGGGCAGGGGCCGAACAGCAAACGAGGATTTGCGGGTGTGAACGTGCGCGCGTTCCACGGTCGAGTGAGGATTACATACAAAGAAGAGAGAACAGTGCCATTGTTAGAAATATATTACAGATACTTGGACGAGTACTTAAGCACGAGGGTGTGGTGAGTATGTCAATGTTTTTCCAATTAATTCATTCATTCTTTTATTATGATTTGGAGTGAAATTTGTTATTGTAGGTCAGGGAATGGACCAGAATCATCAGGTTGTGCCGGATCTGATTTAAGAGAGGTATGTCACCTACAGTTTATTCACTTCACGACTCAACATGCAAGATTCAAAAATTCTGTTTAAAGGGTAACTAAAATACAGGGGAGGGGTAAGTTAGTCTTGTTTTACTGGAAAATAAACAAAATGTAAACAAATGAGATTATTCCATTTTTCACTGTTAATTTAGCTGCTGATTCGATACTCAATATTTTGATACAATAATTTTTTTCTTCTGTCGTTAACATTCCAATAGTCCAATAGAAAAAAACAACTTTTTTTCCTAAAAAAAAAAAAAAGAAAAAAAAATAAGCCAACGTTGAATAACTAAACTTTAGACAAAATTTGAAAATAACATGTGGGAATTTGTTTTTTTTTTTTTTTTAAATCGTAAATCAAGCCCCAGACCTTTCGTTATGAGATCTAGTGATTTAAGTGTAAAGAGTAAAAAGAAGAAGAAAGAAAAAAAGGTCTAGGCGACATACCTCCATAATTATCCTGCCTCGCTTCGCAATCGCGCACACGCCTTGGGAAAATTTTCAATGAGAAAAACTGCCTAAAGACCCGTGTGCGCTGATTTTCGTAACAATTTTTAAAAAATTTTTTAAGCAAATTTCAAAGAGAATTGGTGCGAGGGATGTGTGAATGAGAGAAAAAAGTAATCGTCACTGACCTGTTCTTGTAAGAGTAGTACTTTGCGTCCCTCGGTATAGTACACAATTGCTTTCCGTAGCAACAGAGCACTTGTGGATTGAAGGTATATTTTCTCCCGCAACAGTAGCCCAGGGCTTGCATAACCGGGTCGATCTCCTGTTCGAAAACCTCCGACAGCTGTTTTCAAAAGTACAGAAAACAACCGTTATAGCAACGAGTTTCAATAAGTTAACGAAAGAGAGCGGGACACCCGTGGTAAAAATATTTATCCGATAATACGTGAGGTGATGACATTAACTTCAAAAATATATATAAACCACTCGAGACTTCCAAAACAAAGTATGTTTCGAAGAAAATCATCACTAATTTATATTTTCGTTGGAGATATTTGTAAAATATTCAGCCTATAAATATTCTTCGTTGAATATTTTCTGGAGTATAATCCGGAAAATAGAAAGAAAAAAGTTTTAAAAAATAATAATTAAAGTAATAAAGAACAATTCGTGTAAAATACGTAATTGAACCGATATGAAAATTACCTTGGTACAGAATCTGTAGACCCGCGAGGCTTTGCGGTTGTAGAGCCACGCGTTGTCGAACATCATCCACACATCATCAACATACTCCCAGGGATCGCTGTATTGTCCCGTATCGAGTTTTCTCTTGATGGTCGAGAGATCCATGGGTTTCTTGATGATATCGAAGTAGTCGGGAATTCCTAGAGCTTGAGGATCCACGGGTTGTCTGAAGGGCAACGATTCTGGATCCTGTTTGTAAAGAGTCTCCAGAGTGGGAGTGAGCGCCTTCATCAGTTCTTCAGGTTTAAAGAGACAAAGTCGTTTCTTATCGGTAGATGTTCCGCTCGGTTGAATAGGCTCGGGTACCATAGGCTTTATATCCGACGTTGAAGGGTCTTGTCCAGACATAGGGGTCATGGATTCCTCCTTAATCCCAGGTTCATCCTTAATAATCCCATCGCCCGTAGCTTCCTCCATAGGTTCGGTCTTAATTTCCGTTTTTATCATAACTTCGTTGTTTACACTCTTTCCTCCGCCCATTCGATGATTCTCCGAGCAATCCTCCTGTTTTATCTCCATTTTGATATTCTCCTCCTTAATGGAGTCGAGTTTTCCCTTATTATTATTGGTTGGCGGACTGGGCGAGTTGTCGCGATCGAGAGCAGCAGTGATAGCAGCCATTTGCGAGGACATGGACGAACTTCTAGGAGCATTGAGAGCAGCTCTCTCCTGGGACGTCATTCCCTTCCCGAGGCTTCCTAGACCAGCGGGGGAGGGCGTCGTACCGGGATGCGGTGGAGTTTGGCTCGCGGATGGTACCGATTGACTTGGCGTCATTAGCGAAGGAACTAGCGGAGTACTTGGCGTCGAGGTAACGGACTGAGGACCGTTGGTGGTGGGCGCAGGACCAGGGCTTGGTCCGCTGGACGCTGGCGGTGGTATCGTTTGTGGCGTCGTTACGGAAATACCGCTGTCGTTCGGCGTGGACGCGGAGAGCGGTCGATTATTCGTGAACTGTTGATTCGTTTGCTGATTGTTTTGTTGTTGCTGAATGCCACTGAAAGGCGACGGTGCCTGAGGCATCGTCGTCGCGTTAACATTCTGACTGGACGTATTCGTGGGTTGTTGAGCTTGCTGCTGTTGTTGCGCCTGCTGCTGAGCTTGCTGCTGCTGCTGCTGCTGTTGCTGTGCCTGTTGCTGCTGTTGCTGCGCCTGCTGCTGGGCAGCCTGCACTTGAGCCAACCGCACTTTCATAAGCTCTGGGAATTGATGCTGATTCTGCACCGGTGAACTGTTTGGCAGACCCGATGTACCGTTCGACGTTGGAAATTGACTAGTTGTCGCTGACGTTGTCGTCGTTGTGAGATTCGCCTGCGACATTTGAGGCTGACCGAAGGGACTCAGACCGGGATTCTGTACCATGTTGGGATTGGGGGTAGTTTGTCCGTTTGGACTCGGACCGGGAGGACCCACGAGCATCGCTTGCTGCTGCTGAGCTTGTTGTTGTTGGGCTTGTTGCTGTTGCGCCTGTTGTTGCTGCTGAGCTTGCTGTTGTTGAGCTTGTTGCTGGGCTTGTTGCTGGGCGGCTTGTTGTTGTTGCGCAGCCTGCTGCTGAGCGGCCTGTTGCTGTTGAGCTTGTGCCTGCGCTTGCTGCTGTTGCTGTTGCTGCTGCTGCTGTTGTTGCGCCTGCTGGGCTTGCTGAGCCTGCTGAGCTTGCTGCTGTTGTTGCGCAGCTTGCTGCTGCTGTTGCGCCGCTTGCTGCTGCGCCGCCGCCTGCTGCTGCGCCTGCTGCTGCTGTTGCTGCTGCGTTTGCTGCTGCTGGGTTTGCTGTTGAGGGAATTGCATCCTATTGTGCGACATTGCCATGCCTGGCAACGATCCCAACTGACTCATTCCCGGCGAGTGACTCCTCATATTAGGAGGTACCGGTCTCGGCGGCGGAACCGCACCACCCGCTCCCGGTGGTGCACAAGGTCTTAACCCGCTACCACCAGCATTCTGGGCCTGTGGCTGCTGCTGTTGCTGCGCCAACTGCTGTTCCTTGCGCTTTTGTCGTTTCTCGTCTGTTACGATTTTTCAGGGATTGCTTTTGTTCAGGTTTTTCTTACGAAATCATGGGGCGCGAGATTCCAGAACCGATTGAATTTATCGTGGGAATGTTCTTGGGGTAATAAATCAATTTAAGATAGAAAAAATCGCATTGAATTTCTCAGGAATAAACATCTTGAATCGAAACACCACGAAGAGAAAAATTTCAACTGGTTTTATTATTAAATTAATCAAACATTTTATTTTAGTTTTCTCAAAGCGAACAAGCGTACGTAGATAATGTTACAAAAACAAAGCCTGAGCGTACTACGAGGTACAAGAACGGGCGATATTCACGAACAATGAATTTGCGAAATGGCACGGAATCGGCAGAAACAAAAGCAAATTGTAAAAACTTACCGAGCTCCTTCTGTATTTTGTAGATTTTTTCAGCGAGAAGATGATAATACTCGGATCTCGAGTTGGCCATTTCAAACATGTCGCCCTCGACTTTCCTCGCGTACGCAACGAGATTGTGCATTCGCCTGTCGAGCATCGCGTGCGGATCGGGAATCGGGTAGATGGCTTGCACACTGGTGATAATAAATGAACGGCTATTCAGGAAAATCTTGCGAAAGACTCGGCGAGCACGGTGATTAAAGCGAAATCCAATTGTTAAGAATACTCACAGTTTGTGAACAAGATGATTGCGAAGATCGGGAGTAACCGACTGGTGCCATTCCTTGGTACCCTGAACGGGTTGCGCCGTCACTTGGCCGGGTTGAAGACCGCCGGGGAGTTGCAACGTCGCAAGACGATTGTCACCAAGAATACCCGGCTGTCCAGAGTCGTTGAGACCGAAAAGTTGCTGCATACTGACGGATTGCTGAATGTTCGCCGCAGCTGCTTGAGCGGCCGAGGTTGGACCCGTCGTTGAGGCGGCCTGACTTCCGGTCGCCGCGACGGTCGTTGGATCGGAACTCAGTGGAAGAGAGACGTTCGGTGCGACAACTTGTTGGGCCGGACCGACAACAGGTTGCCCTGGGCCAGCTAAAAAAAATTTTTTTGTATTGAAAATCACGTCGAAACCCGTTTTTTTTCGTATTATCTTTGAATTTATGCGCCGAGAATTTAGGACGTACTTTGAGGCTGGGGTTGAGCGAGTCTTGCACCCGCCATAGCGCCAGGAGGTCCCTGCATACCAGGTCCTGGCATTCTGACACCCCGACCGGCTCCTTGACCCGGCAAAAGCGTGGGCGTCGTCGTCGGGCACTGAATTCCCAGAGCGTCGTAAGCTCTCCTCAAATCCGAGGGACTTGGGTTCGGTTGACTATTTGGCTGTGTCGCCGCCGCTGCTGCAAACGAAAGTACAATCGCGGATTATATAAATCTGCCTATTTATATTATTAATTTATCAAACTCCTTCGTCAATTTTTATTAGATTTTCATTTATTTTAGCAAACTTTAATTTAATTTAATTTAATTTAATATTATTTTATAAAACTTCCTATTTTCGAATATTAAAGAAAAGAAAAACGCGCTTTTGTGTTTGTTTTTTTTTTGTTTTAAATAGAGAATTTATAACACTCACCGGCCGTCGTGTTCGCCGCTCTATTCCTATCGGCCTGTTTAAGCGGCAAACACACAGGACAATCGGTTCTCTGACAGTGTTTCCAGTGACCGATAATCTGCCTCGAGGAGCTACAGTGAGGTACCGTGCAGCTCTTGCCGTCGGGACAGGTAGTCATGTGATTGAGAACGTTCTTCATGGTTTTACAGTGTGGGAGGGTGCACTGCCAGACCTCACCGTTCGTCTGGCTCTCGCGTCTTTGACACTTGTGCGCATGTAACAGCAACACTAACTGTTGCTGTATGAGCTTTCGTTTTTCCGGATCCGCAGCCGACTGGGGAGCACCTGAAAACGCGATTTAACCGACCCTTATCAATATAGACTCCCGTTTGCTCAACTACCTTCGAATCAAAGTCCGAAAATTCACCGAAAAAAAAGAAGGAAAAAAAAAAAAAAAAAAAAACACGAATACCGAAATAAATGTCTTTTTGTAACCCGAAATATGTCAAAATTATTCACACGCCCGAAATTTCAAATATAAAGCTCATTGAGCATCAAAAATTACTATCATATCGGATTTAGAGCCCTCAGATGAAAAGTCAAGATATCATCGTAAGATTCTTACCAGGCTGAGCACCTCCGGCTGGCATTTGTCCCTGAGTTGCCTGTTGCGGACCCGGTTGTCCGCCGCTAGGCGCACCGGACTGTGGTTGAGCGGGGCTGGGCGCGGGTGGTTGCGTCTGCTGGGCCATGCCGCCTTCCTGTCCAGCGGCAACGTTACCGGCTCCTGCTGGTCCACCAGGACCTCCGAATCTTCCGACTTGCATGGCTGTCACGCTTCCACCGACGCCCCTCTGAAGAGGTGTCACGACACAAACGGGATTGACGACACCGCCTACACCGACACCGGTGCCCGGCCCGCTGCCCGGAGAGCCGTATCCATAGGGGCTGGAAGCACCCATCTGTCCCATATTCGACATATTCGCCATGTTTGGCGGAGCCTGCATCCTAGGTCCTGGGCCCGGACCGACGATTCCACCTTGGTGAACCTGTTGATGCGGACTCTGACCTCTCGCAGGGCCAACCATGTGAGACTGCTGTTGTTGCTGCTGCTGCTGTTGCTGCTGTTGCTGTTGTTGTTGCTGCTGCTGCTGTTGCTGTTGCTGCTGTTGCTGTTGCTGTTGCTGCTGCTGCTGCTGCTGCTGCATTGCTACCGCCCGCGCATTTATCATGCCGGGACCGTTTTGCATCTGCGCGACACCGTGGGGACCACCGGGATGATGAATTCCTTGAGAATTCGGGCCCATCATCGTTACCTGCAGAAGAAAGAGGATATTATGCTTTGATTAAGAACATTTGAAAGTCTAATCGAGTGAATAGAGCAAGAGAATAGATTTTTTTGTGCTTACGGTATTAAGCGGTTGCTTGTTGAGACTGTTCGCCACTATCAGACCTCCACCAGCCATTCCGCTCATATTGTTGTTCCCTGTCGCGCTACTCGTCATAACAAGACCGGAATTCATGCCACCCGGCATGGACATTGCCGAATTACTGCCCGCCATACTCATGGACGACTGAAGACCCGCCATGGAATTGGCGATCGCTATACTGCTGGGCAAGTTTCCCAGACTTACTACCATCTGCTGATCCACGACACCCTTCGAGACTGATACATTAGGCGGTGACTGCATATTTGGGCTCTTACTACCTAATGTTCCTGCAGCCATTACTAACGAATTGGCGACTAAGTTTTTGTTGCCCTGTAAATATATTCAAACGTATTTTTAGTATAAACGTATTTTTTAGTGCAGGAGTTTCAATTTCAATTTCGTGCTCTACCTGCTGCTGAATAAGATGATGAGAAAGTTGCTGCTGCTGCTGCACGTGCTGTCGGAGATCCGGTTCGAGGCCTCCGTTTTGTTGCCCGGGTCCTGGACCTGTTGCCGGTGGTTTAGCGCTCTCCGTCGCGGAACCCCAGGACCCCGAGGATAGTAGATCATCGGGGAGGTCATTTTCGAGATCAAACATATCTGTGTTCGTTATGTAATCTAAGAAAGTACAATAAGAATTCGTGAGTATACGTCGCAATCATTTTATCACTTGGGAAAGTAATGAACGAAGAATTTACGAGTAATTTTGTGCTCGACTTTGATGCGGATTACTTTTAAAAAAATCCTTTTCACATCTAAAGTCGAGAAAACGCTTCTCACATTAATTACATGCGAACTTCGATTCCCGTAATATTATTTCAACTTGCGATTTTGATGAAAAATAATTTTTTTTTTATTAAAAAATTTTAACTCAATGTACCAGAAAGATACCAATTATGTTAGTGATTTAATGAGGGTAGGATTAGTACCGTCACCATAGCCTTTATTTAGAGCTTGAAAACTATTTTACTTCTCGTACTACAACCGGCAAGTCAAACGTTTCGAGTCTGTATCCCTATCGTGAGACAAGATCATTCTTTTATATATATATATATTTCGAGAAGGAGACGAAGTTCGCGATATTCAACGACTGTTTCTTTTGTATTTGGATTTAATATACATATATACGTGTATGTGTATACATACATACATACATACACACATATATATATAATTAGGGTACTTGGAGGAGTGAATATATATGCATTTACAAAGAACTTCTACGAGTAACGCCATAAACGAGATATGGATAAACAAATACGTGAAATAAATAAGACATGAGACATACACCGCACGAGCAAAAACTCAAGGGAGCTTAATAAATATACAGCGATTTATTAAGAATCGTTTCACAGTAAACTCGTGCTCAACTACGAAAAAGCGGCAAAGCTACCATCTGCAAACGTTTTTAAATTTTTTAATTAAACATTAAAAAAAATTTTTTTTAAGAATTCATGCGTAGAGATCAAACATAGTTTTTTTTCTTCTTCTTATAGAGAACGTCTAATCTGAGCAGGAATGGTTTAAGAGAATATATTTATAAAATATGTATATTTATACACATATGATACATTGCCTTGGGTTAAACTTGAGACTGAAACATAAAATGAACGGGAGATTCTTTGACTTTGATTGACAATATACTAATCAAACATATCGACGGTAATTACCTATGCTTGGCTTTCAGAGTGAACAATTAAGATATTATTCAAACCATCGAATAAACGTTTACTACTCCTCCCTACCGTACTCGTCTGATTCTGCACAGACCCTGAAAAACTGTCAAGAAAAATCTACAAAAAATCTCTCAGCTGCTTGCTAAATAAATGATTCTGTTGTTTTGTGTAATGTAAAGCTTTGCAGTGGAAGAATCAAGATGGTATGTAAATCCAGCCTATTTGTTCTACAAGTAAATTAGAGATTCTGAAGCTCTGCGCATGTTTGCCGCATGTCTGTTTTTTCCTTTTTCTTTTTTCTATTCGTGCTTAATAATGTGAAAAATTGCACTTGTGGTTCTTCGCAACAGTGAGCTATTTGCCCAAGTTTCCTTTTGTTTTTTTTAATGTTGTTTTTAATAATGGTTGTCAAATCATTTTTTTTTTTTTTTTTTTAATTATTAATGTTTGTTATTAGTGTTTGATGAAATTTAAACAAAGATTTATGATTTTGATGTGCGCCTCATTCATCTGGCTCCATGAGGAGTTTAACAGAATAATATTAGATAGAAAATGCTTTTTTCATCTAAATTTATTAATTTTTTTTTTGTTTTTCAGATAAAGAACGGCAACAGTGATCAACAATGGGACAGCGAATTTGATTGTCTCTATTTGTGACGCTTGAGACGATATCGATAGTGATTTTTGTTGTTGTTGTTGTTGCTTTGATTTTGATAATATTTACTTCTTTTCTGGGCTGTATGGTTGTTCCAAGGCGGCTGCAGCTGATGCTGTTGCAGATGTAGCTGTTGCGGCAGGCCCTGCATTTGTTGTAAGTTACCACTGCCACCTCCCCCGTAGTTTGTATAAGTATGGTGCATCATTAGAGGCGCCATACCCACTACATGTATCATAGTTTAATGATTTAAGAACGACAGTTTTTCTGAGCTTGGATTGTTTTTTAATTTTAAATATTTTTTAAAAATTATGTTTCATGGGAATAGTTAACCAGTCGCAAATAAATAATTTTAATTCTCATACTTTACAGGAACAAAAAATTATATTCTACTTACTGACACCTAGAAATGTGTGAGAATGATAGAAATTTTATTGGTGATTCGATCAATTGTGATAAATGAAAATTACGCATGTTTTGGCAAGTGACTTTTGAAATTTTCTTACAGAGAAGAATCTCTGTATGTTCCTGTTCTCGTGGATTCAGGGATATCGTTAGGGAACAACGTTGTGGCAAAAAATTGTGGACATAAAAAAAAGGAATAAATGGTTAGTGCATAGCTCATGCCAGCAAAATGGCTTTGGAGTATCGATAAAAATGCTCGTACATCCAGCATGCTCTACGATTCTAAAGTACTGGAACTAGAGACTATAGAGAATATAGTAGACAGAGATAATGCCGTATTGTTTTTATTCGATAGAGATAGAAAGAGAGTGAGAGAGAGAGAGAGAAAGATCAATGAGAAGATACATGCGAGGGAATATTTTTTAAGAGAGCGCGCGTCTAGGGAGCCGAATCTTGAGGTTTGGAAGGGAAATAATTTGCTCGCTGTTCCGCAATAAAATGTTTTCCTCTTGAATGCTGTGTAACGCAACATAACCTAAACATCAAAAGTTTAAAAGGCAATGTTTAGAGATTGGATGTGAAAACAGCTTATCCACGATTGTTACAGAATAATAATAATTGCATCATACCGGAGTAAAAAAGCAAATGATATTAATATAAAAAAACTAAATTTTAATACACCACGATTCGTTAAATCGAAATTTATGCCAGAACGTCGAAATTATGCTGGCAAGTGACACTGATTTGCAAGCTGTACCAATATTTATGACAAAATTTCACTTTGGCAAAAAATGTTAGCAGGCAATGAAAAAAAAAGGTTTTTTTTAAGTAAAGATACTGCCGGATACAGCAGCCATAATGATCGACAAGGAGAAAGATCGTTGCAAAAGATCGATCGAGCAAAAAAAAATCCGCAAATTCTGTGAATTATTATGGATACATCGTGTAAAAATGACTAAAGTCGTTGCGGGGAGTTACACAGACGTTCGCGGTGCGGAAGATTCTCCAAAGTCCGAGCGCGTTAATGCGCGACGTAGGTTAAAGTTTAGCTCGGAATCAACGAAACAACGAGATGCTCGGAAGGTCGGTAAGGAGATCGAAGGATGTACGGAGATGGTGCACACGCTACTCTCTCGAAAAGTCAGACGAAAGTTCGCAAGACCGTGGATGCGTTCTCTAGGTTAGTGTCGCGACGTCTCGAATGAATCGAGTTCAATGACGGATTCGACACGATAATTGCGATAAATACGAGAAAGATAGTACATAGATTATAAAACGACTGGGAGGAAGTTATCAATGCGTTGCTCACCCGAAGAATCGGATGGTCCTTGGAAGGAATCTGCGAGTTTGGGGCGCTTGTTCGGCGGCCCGTCCACTAGGTGGTCGGCCATGTCTTCTTCGCGGGCTCAGCGAGCGCCTTCTCCCGGGTGCTGCCTATCGCTGTTGGTTCGCGGTGACCAGCGTGAGTCTCCGTGCGTACGTTGAGGAAACGTTGCTCTTGGGAATGACTCGTTGCACGGAGGACTCGGTACGAACCTCGGAGTCAGCGGAGGGCCGCCGCAACGACGACGGCGACGACGACGAAGGACTCGACTGTATCGCGGCAGCGCTCACTCACCGCGGATCTCGCAGCGGCATAACAACTCCGTGAACGATAATAACAATGAGACGAAGCGCGGCGCGCGGAGCGTCCTCGTACACGCTTTGCCGCCGCGGCATCAGCCATCGGGCATCCTCGGTGATAACGGGGAGCCCGAGAGCAGAAACACGAGACACGAGACACTTCGGTGGTCCGCGCGCGATCGGCGGCGGTGGCGACGACGACGAACACGACGGCGACGAAGACGACGTTTGTTCACTCGAAGGCGCGTGGGACTCGCGTTAAACCGATTGGCGCTCGTGACGCCGATAGATCGGCGGGCAACGCGCTTCGACGCGGCCCTTCCACGAGATACGACGACACCACAATAGTATCCACGATTGCTCTCGTTATTCTCGGTGTTCTTAACACGAAGACACCACCACCGCGGATCACCGCTCACTACTGGCTGCGCGCACGCCGCTAGCTCGCGGCGACGATATCGCAGCCGAGGCCCGCTGGCACCATCTTTACTACTACCTCCTCCCAGCTCTCTTCCGCACCTCTCGGTTTTAATGGGCGCGCGAAATCGACGCGCAACCGACGTCGTTCGCGTTACCACATGCACAATCTCCTTCGAAACGGAGACGCGAGGCTACCAGAGTTTAAAACAACGTCACGGCACCGTGCCGCACAGTACGGGTGCCACAAGAAATTCGCACGCGAAGCGATCTGCCGCACGGGGGTTCCGCACCGCGCGAGTATCGTCTAACGTAAAATGGCGGCCGCGCTGTTGACGAGAAGTTTTTCTACGCTTGTCAGAAAATATGCCCGACTGCCCCTCGGTTGGCTGGACGTTGCGCCAGAACGAACGTCCCATTGGGTGGACCCCCCACGTGATCAAAACTACGATGGCCATTGGCTCGAGGTACGCGAGGCCACGAACACCGTGGCTTCGCTCACGCCGCCGGCTGTTCAGTCTCGTGGAACCTCGCTCATCGCCGTACCGCCACTTGATCATGGCCGGTCGCGATCCTTGGTCGTATCGCTTCGTTTCTCATCGATTCCCCCGTATCAATTTACGTACCTCGATCTCACTCGCGAACAAACGAGGTAACGATTACAATTTTTATCCGAGTTTCTCCTCCAACTTTGGTACGTTTGACAGTCCGGCTTATTCACCGTCACTTTTGACGGTTCACGGTAGGCGTGCTTTCGTCTGTCATATTTCTGTTATTGTCATTGTTACGAGCCTCTCCTCTCCCTGCGACTGTCCATCTCTCCAACTTTTTGACCGAACTCGACGGGATTGTTGCCCAGTCTCGCAATGCGCCAAGCTCAACATTTTTATTTACATTTTTCAATAAACACGAGTTTCGACGTACCACGAGAGATTTAAAAGTTCCCTCTTTGACACTATACTACCATTCTTGATATTCACGTGAATGAATGTTACTGCTCGACTGTAAGCTCAGCTGTTGCTTACAGTATCCAACACGCGGTCATAACAATACATAGTTGTCGAATTTACTGTAAGCTCGAGTCAACCTCGTATACCAAAACGCTATATTCCGTAACTATAGTACAATTGACATTGGTAGTAGTAGAACCAAGGATTCAGTAGTGATACTAAGCGCAGCATCTTCAAGTAACATATCGTCAACAAAGGGAGTTGATCCGAGCCGGTATCTCACAGCTGGTGAATCACGAGCGCATCTGTTCCGCGTATGGCGCAAAGTGCATTTGTTTTCTCAAGTACGGAATAAATCATAGTAATAATACGTTAAAGAAAACATGGGGCGTTTGCGGTAGCAAAGTGGCCATCACAATCGAGCTCGTACAAGGGCTCTTCCTAACGAACTAATTAGCATAATGTGCAATTTAGAGAAAAAACAACAACAAAAAACCAAAATGTTTCGACCACCGAGAGAGTGCGGTGGCAGTTGTCGCAGCCCCCCCTGAAACAAAGAGAGTACAATTCACGCGTAGTATGTAGCGCAACGCATTCTACCTACTCTATACGTATGCGCCCCGACAACAAAGTAAAGGGGAATAGTAGCAGATAGCAGGAGGAAATAAAACGTAAGTGCGGTATTTCGACGAAAGGTGGCTTCATCAGCGGAGTCGATCACCGATCTCTCGGGGTGCCTAAAGGTTACGCAGCGAGCAACAGCATCAGCAACGGCATCAACCAGCCGTTCCGACATATGGGTCGAAGGCCCATTGTCATGACGCGAGTTACCGAGCATCTTGCTCTCTCTCTCTCTCTCTCGTTGCTACGCGTTACACCGCGACGCATCTTGAACCAGTATCCCCGAATCTTTTACTTCCCCCTGCATAATCCATTTGTGCTCGCATTGTCGTGGGATCTTGATAAAAAAATAAATAAAAGAACAATTGGTATCTATAGAAAAAAAGAGGATTCGCTCTCTCGAGCCAATGGAGACTGATAAGATTCGTCCTGTTGAGATTTCAGTGTACCTGCAATAAGCATATATAGGTAGTACGCCGTACACAATCTATTATCACGAGGGATCGGTGAAGGTGTAGCGGGGAGCCACGCGTCGCGCGCAAGGTTGCCTTCCCGAGATTCCGACTCCGAGCCTCGGCCACGGCACGCGCCGCGTACGCCCACGCGACGCTTCTCATACCCCAACGAAATACGAGAGTGAGAGAGACAGATTAAACGGAGCGTACTCTTGCCCTCCTTCGTTGCTCCGCGCCGTTGTCAGCCGGGTGTCAAAACGTAGACGGTGGTGGCAGACCCCAAGCGAAAAGAATCACGCGTCGGGATTGGGAGCCGGGAATCGAATGACGGCGTGGTAGCAGCTACCCGGCTGCTGCTGTGAGCTCTCGCCTCGGTGACAGCGGAGCTCTTTGTGACCGCGGGCGCCCCGCGAGAAACACACCAGGCAGCAACAACAGCAATCGCGCGGACTTAAACTCGAGAGCCAATTTGATATATATATCTCTCTCTCTCTCTCTCTCAGCGACGACGGCGCTTACGCGCTACGACAAACTCTAACGTCGGGCGGAAACAGCGTAAGCCATGACGGCTGATCGCTTTGGCACGCGTTACACTTGCCCGCGCGTTTTCATTCATGAAATATCTCGGATTTTATCCCGGAGCATCGTATCGATACTTTGTTCTCGGTATTCGAGCGGCGTATCTCTTGCTCCGAGCTTACTAGACACACACATATTTTACATTACTGCATTCTCAGCACTTCCAAATGATTATAACTACTCGGACTGTACTTTGCCGCTGCTTTACCGAGCGGGATATCAAGAAAATGCTCAGTTGGCGTTAAATTGATGCTTTTAAAAGAGAAAAAGACAACGTACCATCAGCGATATTTCTCTCTCTCTCTCCAGTGTTAATATCGAATAAAATTATTACGGGAAACCGCTAGCATGTCCTCCCAGTATTATTAGTCCGTATGTTAGTTAGGGACTGGCCTCGGAGCTCGCGCGTTGCACGGTTCAAGACGCTGACGCATGCCGATCGAGATAAGAGAGACAGGCTACTCAAGAATTTTCATAATCTCGTTGTATCGATAACGCCACGCTCTGCACGCTGATATTTCAAACAAAACGCTTTGAGCCTTGAGAATACTCTTGCAAGAAAAATAATTTAAAGACGAAAAATAAAAATATTAAATAAAATATTTTTTATCGAATATTCGGTAGAAATATATCGTCGGTATAGTACCAGCTATCGCAACACGTATTTTCATCACTGCACATAGGTTGGTACACGCCCGAAAATATTCTCTCATACAAACGAGATATATTTTTACGTAAAATCGATATTATATTTTATATTTCATGAATTTCAATTACGGTAACCGCGTTCTACGTCGGACACAGAGCGCGTTGACCTAATTTTAAAACGTACGTCAGTTATGTTTAATAATATCCAGGAGGGAAAAAGGCGTTTTCAACGATTATTAAAACTTCTTTTACTACGCGGATGATATATGTGACGCGTAAAACTCGTGGATAATACCAAGTACATTATCGTTGTTGAGAGTGAAGCGTATGTACGTGCGCAGCGCGATGATGAATACCGTCGTATAACGGAGTTGCGCTTCTAGGCGCGGCGCTGAATTACAGTTATGTAAGAGAAGCATACGAGAGAAAACAATAAGGAGAGAAGAGTCTACCGAGAATACCGATCGCTCGGTTATTCATCTCGTAATGTACAACGAAAAAAAAATACGATCACAAAGAAGTTCTTTGATGGAACGATAACAGAAATAGAATAAAATAAATAATTTCACGAAAGAGCGAACGCGCATAATTTCAATAGATTGAGAAAACTTTCTAGAATATTGTCTCGGTCGGTGCGCAACGTTACGGATTATAAAACAAAAAAAAAGAAAAAGTAGGGTGGGTTTGTTTCGAACGCTTGGAATAATCCAAACGAAAATTCCTGAGTCGCGGGGAATAAAGTTAACCCCCGACGCCTATGTCGTAGCATATCTTGTGTTATAGCTGAAAGCTTAGCAGACAGACAGTATTGGTCGTTGTGTATCGGTACACACGGCGACGCCCAGGCAGGGATGAAACCTGATCGATCGTCGCCTTACCCTACCAACACCGAATCCCTCGACACGAGAGAGCAGGCTTGCGCGCGTGAAACGTTCTGTGAGCCGAGAGAAAGCGAAAGAAATCCGAGAAAGGCCACGTCGCTGCAGTTTTGTGGATTCGACTTTCGTATATCGCGTTTAATTTTCAGCTCGATCAGTCTGAAATTGAAAAAAAAAAAAAAAAAAAGTAAATAAATCAATACATACAATATATGTATAAATCATTAATTATCCATTTAAACTCTCGAGAAATATATATTTTTTTTTTAAAAGCCTCGACAGCTTTATTTTGAAGTTATTTATCATAGAGACCTAAAGGTCAGAGATGACGGGGTCAATGCATTTTAATTGACTTGAAAGCATTCTCAGAAATCTGGACATTCGATTTCCGAGAATAACCCACGTAATCTTACTCTCTTACTGCTTTTCTATACGTTGAAATCGATTGGCAGGATTTATTTTTCTGGTAGTTTGACGTTATTCATGAATTATTTAACTGAACTACCGAAGGTTCTCGATTGTTCCTCGTTCACGAGAAACGTAATGGAGATCCGACAAAGGTTATAGGCCTACGTGTCTCGGAAGTGGTTATTCCGTCGCGTGCCATATATTACTTTATCACCGCCATAGTGTGTTGTTCATCCTATCGCGTGAGTGGCGGGAAAAATGACCAGTTTAAATTTTCGAATCGTCCCAGGTTGCATCTTTGAGAAAATTATTCAAAATTTATCAAAAATAAAATATCTAACGTCCACGAAATTTTTTAAAACAATATCGTTCGACTTAAAAAATTAAAATTATTTTGGATATACAATTGTGATTTTGATAAATACCTCGGAAAATAGTTAGAGATATCGTCGTAATGTTATTTCTCTTGATTTCAATAACGCGCAGTCGCTACGATACAAAATTATTACGATCACATATTTGAAAAAGGTTTGATTTACGAATCGTATATAAATTGCACAAAATATAACTCCTATCAGTCGTAGTATTATTTTATCATATAGTTATAGTAATATATATATATATATATATATATATATATATATATATATATATAGTTGTGTATATTATAACGTCGTTACGTCATTAAAAATACCTGTCGTTATTAAATTATGCATAACTTTGTAAATAATTCATAGTATCTTTAATGTACATTAACAATTTGGGTGAAGTCATTCAGCGCCGCGCATCCGGCTCGGTTCGATGTTGAGGAACGCCGATTCCAGACAACCGATATATAATATATAAAACAACGATCACTGCGTATTTAAAATGTACATGAAGACGTGACAAACTTGGATAATTAAAAGAAAAGAAAGTAAATGAAAATTTAACTTAAGTTACGGGGTTTGAGACAAGCTGGAGCACGATGCCAGCGTGTGAAAATAAAAACGTGGAAAACCGTCACAGTAGGATTTTGACTCTCCTGTTTTGTTTTGTTTTTTTACTTAATGCGTGCACAGCCTTAAGTGGAATAAGTGTAAATCGTAGACGAGGTCACACGATTATCAGTTTCCCACGTTTGCCAAAAAGTAAAGCGTGTAACGACTCTATTTTTCTTTATTACTCCCTGGTATTACATTACTTGAATCGTGAATGAATATTCTCTAATCGTAAAGAATTAACTCAATATAATATTAATATTTTAGCACGATTAGAGAATATGCTTTCAAAAAAAGTTTTGAGATAAAAACATTTGACTGAATTACTGAAAGTCTTTTAGTCACTGATGGAAATTGCAAGGCGTTTCTTGTGTTTTTCTTTTTATATATAAAAAATGTATGTTATACGTGCCGTCCTCACGAAATACGTTTTGTCCGATGCACCGATGTGCGTGGCTCTCCTGTTACTTCAGGCGTGTCTCGTGAGCCGTAGAAATGTGTAATGTACACGTATTATGTCGTGAAATTCTATCGGAATAAAACGTGGCTCGGGTTAAGTATTTTGGTCTCGCACGTATTAATTCGTAGGGGACAAAATTCTAATATTACTGTATATAACACGTTATTAGGACGAAATATTATCGCGCGTAACCCGTCCGAGTGGTGTCGTGTCTAGCGAATCTCTCGTTTTTTCTTGTATCCTTGTCGCGAAAAGTCGTGCAACGCGATTTGAAAAGAAAAAGATTATGCGAGAATAAGATTCCAGCTATGAGGCGTTGACACCGCTAAAAGACTGCGATAAAAATGTATGGATTGCACGTTTGAATACGCGTCTGTGTCGCAGACATAGGTATTTTCGTTCAAGGATGATAGAAAATCTTTTGTACACATATAAAAACCATTCTTAGTATTGGAAGAGCGTCCATTTTTTTTTACCGGACCCTCGAATCAAGTCTCTATGCCCAATATTTCCCAGTCTCCGAAAATGTATATACTTCTTATACGATTAATAGACAACGAGAGGTCGGGTGTATGCGCCGACACCGTGCTCAGCGCAATATCGACGATTTTACACGTGAGCTCTGGTTATTTTCAAGGATCTTCGCAATAATTGTGCGCGCGTGTTGTCGCTCCTTCATCTCCTCGGTGACGACGATGATTATCTCGTTCCAGACGCACTCACGTCGTCGATCCGTCAATTGTCTTTCTTATTGACTTCTGACTCTTGTTGACTGCCCTCATCCTCCTCGTCGGAGTAGTTTGTCGGCGCCTCGCCAGGTTTCAATAGCTTACCTACGTAGTCGTACCTCTCTGTAACGTGTAAAAGCGAAATTCTCGATTAATGCACACGTTAAATTTTACGAATAACGATTGTTGCCTCGATTACGCATCTTTTACTCAACACACGTTTTAACAAGTCAAATTTTCGAAAGAGTTATAGGTGTGCGCGTTCATTGTTACGCGGAGGTTTGACCCTTGGTATCATAAATATTTAACATTAACCAAACTGAATAGACTTTACTGGAAAAATGGTAACTTTTGCGTTTGCGAATAGATAAATATGGCAATGATGGACATATCTTCGTGACGATGACTGCGCGTTTATTATTAAATGTCTTTACCAGCTGTCGAGCAACTTGTTGCTTCTCATTCTCCGAGTTGAGGATTTATCTATACAACGAGCGACTTTGACGCTTACTGACGATGACTAGACGAAACTTATCGATTTCACACTTGCCTTTGAACTGCTCCTCCCACTCAAGAATTGAGTTCATTTCAGCTGTGTTGAGGTCACTCAGGTCGTCGTACTCGTCCTTGCCAGGAACTACGGAAAACGTTGCAAGGCCCCGACTGGCGTCTCGTCCGCCGAATGCGGAGTAAGGTCCATCTATAAAAAAAAAAAATATTATTTTTTTAATTAAAAAAATATAAATCATCAAAAAATCGATAGATTCTTATCAATTTATAATCATAAGTGGCTACAAGTGGTGACCATGATTACCGTACGATAATATTTAATTTTCCAAGTCTCGTGAGTTGCGATAGGATAGCGCTAAACAAGCAGTACCAGCTCCACATTGAAATAGACATTTCTTCTCTATTCATTCCACAATATTGATTCATTTGTAATATTAATCAAATTGTAGTATAATCAATGAATTCTCTTTTAAAAGTAACGGCAGTTGTTTACATTTGGTGTTAAATCGTTAATCAGTGAATCGCCGATTTAGTTGATAACATTTTGAAGGCAGAATACTTGTATCGTTATGAAAAATATGTATCGCGCTCGTTATCCAGATTTGTAAAGCTCTGCCCTCTCTCCGAATTTTCCAGGGACGTCAACGCCTTCGACAAATATTGTATCGCGAGTTTCGTGCACAGACAACACGTATTAGTTATTTACCCGCATGTATCTCGTCGTTTACAATACTTAAGTCGAGGGGAGAACGAGTCTTTTATTTTTATTCATTTTATTATTTCATCATCACAACTTTCGTCCCGAATCTTTTTATAACTTTTCGCTTTCTCGCTTCTACGGATAAACACGCGATAGTGCGATCAAACGATTCGTTCGAATAAGAAAATCTCGCGAGTGGTAACACTCGGTATCCGGTGTGTGCGTTTGAATTTTGATCGAACGCACCTATGCCAACGCGCTTATTTTTATGCTCGGGCGAAGCCGTTCCGTTGTAGGCGCCACGCCGATGATATCATCGTACAACTATAGCGAATCAGACAATTACCTTGTGAAAAAAATGACAGCAATTACGAAACTTTAAGCAGCGTACGGAGGAATAAAATTGTGGTCTCTCTGCGAAAAGCGCTGAATTAGAAACCAAACCGAATACACGCTATCGAGAATCTTTAACTAATGACAAAATAACAGCGTCGTCTCGCATAATGCATTTCTAATTGCTGGTCGACAATCGCGTAGACGCTTTACCGTTAATCGTCGATCACGAGCGTAATCCCCGGAATTTTTCGACCGATTCACAAAGCCGCGATGAATGACGCAGAGGATACGTCGTTGCACTGTACAGTTGTTATATACATACGCATATACATATTATATATATATACGAGGCCGAGCATTAGCATAATGCTCGGCCACGTTGAACTTTTCCTCTATTCTCGATTCCAACGGAATATATTTTTATTAGATATTCAAAGCAACGAACCTCGAGTTTCTCGTGCGATTAGTAAACCAGCTACGACCCTCGTGAACTTATTCACGCGTATGTTACACCTTTTTTGAAGTTATAGTCACGCGAGGAATATATTTCTCTCGAAAAATGTCTTTGTGCTACTGTACAAAATAGTTCGGTGAGCGTAGCAGCAATGTAACGCTTAATTGGATACGCAGGATGCGGGCGTGATTAAGTTGTATAGCATATTGAGATAAAGGAATTTAACGTTAGTTCAAAAGCAATCGCGCAATTTCACGCGGCAGAAAATAAATGTAATAAACAAGTAGCGCAAGACGGAAAATAATCTTTCGGCAGAGTTGACAGAGTACCGCGCATGGGAGCGTTATATGCAGCGAGTAAGCGTAATTTTGAAACAATGTTTTTATTTTCTCGTGTCCATGCGGTAGATCAGTAGCTCAACTCACCGGGTCCGTAAAATCGGGCTCCTCTCGTGGCGTCGTAGATGCTTCCGTTGACCGCGACGAGTATACGTCCGTCGGGTCCTCTGCCATCGTACTTTTTGAGTTCCTCGAGGGTGAAGTCGCGTCTTATTTTTGGTAGTTCCTTGGTAACGGGTGCCGGTGTCTCGGTTTTCGTCTTACTACGGAATATCTTATAAACAAGAAAGGCTATGATACCAACGAGGATCATGTTAACCGGGCTCCTTATTATTTCAGCGATGAAGCTGGTAACAATTTTCTCGGATTCTTCATGGTTATTCGATGGATTTTCCGAGTCGGGAACCGGTGACGCGTCACCAACTTCCGCCATCTTGACCACTGACTCCACTCCTTTCGTATACGTATCGTGGTATTCGTAGTCGATCGTCGCGAGTTTATTCGCTGGCGTAACTGACGCTGCCTTGTTATGCCCAATAGGACGAGGGAACAAAATGATATCGTTACCGCGTGCGCACACACTACGTTCAGACTTCAGTCTGCACTCGTTGAGAAAACGCTGTCAGCCTGCTCCGTCACCCTCTCTCACTGCCAGAGGACGCTGTGACGCAGCGCTGACTAGCGGCCAATCGAAGAATCAACTCGCGCGTCTCGCAATTACGACCTAAAGCCCACTAAAGTCTATATCAACGAGATAGACACGGAATTCTCAGGCCGGAGCGAACAACGCAATGAAAAATACATGTACCGCAACCGTACGTAACGTCCGCTGCTATTGCCGGAGCTCGACTACTCGAAAATTGCTGATACGACAGTCACGATCTGTAGTAAGAGAAGGTAGCATTCATGCACATTACTTAGCTCGGAACCCCACTTAGGAGAAGCGACAAAGCTCCAAGAGAAGGAGAATAATCACGTATAATGTCCACGAGATACGGTAGCGGGACAGAGGATGGGATGGTGGGAGGGAGAGAGAAAGAGAGAGAGAGAGAGAGAGAGAGAGAGAGGGCGGGACATGCGCTTATAATAAATTACGATTTACGTGTGACTTATTCTCTTGAAATTGCGTTTCGTATTTTTATCTTTGCTTAGATAGTTTCATCCAACGGTAAACTGGAACTCTTTATAATAATAATAATAATAATAATAATAATTATTATTATTCTACAGAAAAAGGTTACGCGCTTTGATACGATCGGCCCTGTAGGGCTTCGACTCACTTACAGGACAGGCAAGCGGTGCTATTGAATTATTTTGCTTAACTGCTCCGTCAATCCGGAGATAAGCAATCAATCGGATCAGTCAATAATCGTGTGATACAAGTAGACAGAGAGAACCTATAGGATACCCGCTTTTCAAAATTTTGCCGCCGACAGTCGGGGGTTTTTGGAATCTTTAGATTCATGACCAACAACAATTCCATCCCTTCGAGAACATCGATTACAAAAACCACCGGTTTAACCGTAAATTCACCGTATTGCGATTATGCTTATTATTTATAAAACGTTTTATTATAATGCGTAACGAAGACGCTTATGCATTGCGAGTTCTATTGCGATCATTAGATTTATATTTGATATTGTAATCGCTTTTCTCAATCGTTAGCGTATATATGTATCAGAGATTATGTATAGTGGGACGCAATGGCAATGTACAAAGATAGTTATTTTGCTTCTTGGTTGGATTCCGATTGTAACACGGAAGTTGCTTTACCCATACGGCCATGTGGGGCAAGTATATAAACTTGAACTCGAACGCAACACGCAGGTATCACGTGAGATTTCTATGAATAGTAATTATCAGTCTCTTCCAGGTGAAGAAGAAATAAAAAAAAAACAGTGACGACATATAATACTCGTGTTTCCTCATGAGATAAAACTAGAGGAGATCAAAGGAATTATAACTATTCGTAACGATTTAAATTACAGAAGCGGTAGTTTGGTTGATGAAATACGTAGAGAATACGTTCCCTCAGTTTGTTCGTTAGGTAGAATATCAGCTTAAATATTTTAATAACTCCCACATTCATTCTCGTTATCAGCTCACTGCCTTTTCTTTCGCGATCAAACTCTTTCCCGAGTCATGCCACGTCAGTCCAATAATTTCATCGTCATCGAGCGAATTATACGTACGGTTTGAAGGTACACAAACATGTCATGCACGTTGCAGTCAGAGAAGCGAGTTTACAATGAACGCGATGTACGCCGGCGCCAATACTATAATTGCCTCGCACTGATTCTACAGGTACGATTCTCGAATCACTTAGCACAGTTTCGCTGGACTACTCGAGCTCGCTTATTTTTTATCTGTCGATGTTGACTGTCACTGTTAACGCTTATCTCGTGGTTAATACTTGCAATATAATTGCTCCATAACGGTCATGACGTTAAGTAGATTACAATGATTTATTGTAAAACGTTGGTGTGGTAACGAAAAACTCACGCGTCTGTTTGAGTGCCCCCAACGTAAATGTTACGTTTTTTGATTTTTGGCGCAAACTTTTACAAGTTTGTACTATGATTTTGGCGCGAAAATTGTCGGACAGTGGGAACGAATAGTTCCAGTAAATTAGGCAGTTTTCATTCCACACCATAAACTCATTACCCCTGGGAAGATTTTTTCAGATTTGTCAAATTTCATTAAAAATATATTTAAAAAGTAATTGGTACTGCGATTCAAGTTGCGATATCGACTCGCGGTACATTGAAGAATGATTTCCAACGTAATATACCGATCTTGTTCCTCTGTAATTGCGATGAATATCTAAAACACTTTGTTTTTCACATGCATTTTTGGGGGTGTACCCGCGTGCGTGTGTATGTGTGCACTTGTGTTTTATGTTATGTGCTATCAACATGAATTGCCACACCGTTGACCTGCATTTATAGGGTAGTTCATCATTTTTACCCGGAGAAATAATCCCAAGGATGAATAACGGTAGATAGATTCGTATAGAAAAAATTAAACGTTTTTCATTAATATATGAATAATAATAATAATAATAAACATATACATGTGAATAATCAATTTCTAACTTGTTCATTCCTATTCGTACATGTGGCTTAAGTATCCGGTCATTTGGCCCCAAAAAATTTACTTCGTGCAAACGATCCCCTGGACAACTGATTGCCGAGATTGTTAAGGTTCTTTAGGCTTGCATGGTGAGATTTTTTTTGCCCTGGGATGCCTAAAGGATCAATTGTGCATGGAATCAGTTGTACATAGGATCAATTGTCCATGAGATCACGGTATCAGTTTTCTACAGTGTGAAACAATCTGGACGTATGTCCGAGTATGAAAAGACCAATAAATATTTTTTATATTTTGTAGTAAACTTTTGTACACGGAATCTGCGGCAATTTCCGCGTGCGCGGCGTGTTTATTAATAAGGCCGCAAAACTCTGTTTTGTTCACACCCTCCTCGCCGTCCGTCGTTTCGTGAGCTCTTCTGTTCGTAACGTCATTAATTGGCGTTTGGTGGTTTCGTTGTCTTATATTCAAGTATTGAAAGAATTTCATGTTTCTGGAACTAGGTATTTCAATTCTGGTTTATAGGACATCGAGAAATTATCGCGAAAGATAATTCAAACGTAATAGTAATCTATCAAGATACGAAAAAGCGGCCCGACGCGAAGCATTTAAAAAAAAGTGAAGTATTGAAATCTCCTTATCACGTTCTATCCATATATGCCGACACCGAGGCGCTATCGCTACTTTACTTTTCCCGATGGCAATCCCTGCCACTTTTATATTGCTACTCGAGTTTACTAATGGACATAAACATATAGAGAATTCTAGTATACGCATTCGGAGCACACTCGAACGCTCGATTTTCGATCACAATCTTGACACATTAATATTATTTACTCTTAATACTTCATTAATAATAAACAGAATAGTTCGTTCGGCTGAGTTTTCGGCTCGACCTAAAATTCGTCGATTCATTCGTTTGTTCCATACAATTCTGCTTACGTATGTGCAAAGCGTCACTGCTGTATCTGCGCATTTCGTTTCTTATCGTTTTAAAGCTCGAGGTAGGGATGAATATTTACGTCACGATATGATGAGTTCGATTTCACACACTCGGTTCACATTGGTCACTATTCTCTTCAGTTTCTACGATCCTGGCAAACACAAGATAAAATTAGACATTTATAATCGCCGGTGATTGAACATTTCACGTTATTATTTCAACCTCGCTGTAGAAATTCACTTCTCGTAGCCGGATAGTTATCCTTGTGACAGATAGTAACCCGTGCGGACCTGGCATCGGACTTTGGAAAGCCGAATATATCTTTTTCGAATTAGTTTGTACGAATTTTAGTAGAAACATCGACTAAGATGATAAATGCTATTTTTGGAGACAATGCAAAGATCAGATCTATTAATTGCATAAATATACTTTGTAAATTTATACTTTTTTATTATATACAAAGATACAGTGTTAGGTACACGTTCTAAAGGGCTTACGTCGTTATAAAAAATATACCAAGTTAATGAAGAGAAAAGGCCTCGTATGACGATTTCGAGCAGTAGGATATACCTATATGTAATATAACCATTGTCGACGCATTTAGCGACGGATACACAACTTACAATAAAGTATCACACGCTTCAATAAACTATGCATTGAAATTTTAGGCTTTGAAAGAATAACAACGGAAATCATGATAACAATTTATGCCTATATCCAATTGTAATATGGATATAGAAAACGATAAAAAACTGTAGAACAGAATGGAGTTGTATAGACATCGGTGGTGGACTTGTTAAATGTGAAAATAATTTTATATTTTATCCATGATAAGGATCGTCCTAAAAAAATATATTTACAGGAAAATAAATACTACCTAGCACACATGCATTTAGTTAGTGAGAAACTAACTTTTGTTTATACAAAAATATTTTTTCTGTAAACTTTTGAATTTATTTAAATTTATTAACCGATACGTAAAATTATTCAAACATTTAAAAAAGCCGTCCAATGCCGATGTTCATACAACTCAGTTATAACATACAGCCACATCGTCATCTCCGTCACTTTAATTGGATAAGTGACGAATGAAAAAAAAAAGAATAACGAATCGAAATAAAAGTATTGCGCATGTTTTTTCGATTTTATTCTGTCGTTTGTTTTATCGTTTCTATCCTTACCATTCGAGCATTATTTAAGCAGGCGGATGTGGCATTATCGAAATAAATATGATGAATATCGGCTAGAGTGCAAGCCAAAATTGGTTGCGCAACAAATCTTAATAAGTGAAGAGAGATGAGGCATCAGAAATCCGATAACACTGATAGTCCGTAACATTTTTTTTAATTATCTGAAAAATCCTCGTATCCGACTATAAAAATTGTAGAAGTTTCATTTTTTTTAAAATAGAAAATAACATTGAAAATATAATATCCATCTACAATTCTTGATATTCGGATCTGGGGATTTTTTTTACATGTACAGAACACTGCTGCCAACAATCTATCACATAAAATTTTTGATACGTAATTTTTTAATTGGCAAAAAAAAAATGAAACATATTAATACTAAAATCACGCAACTGATCCCTTCTTAAATAAGAAAAATATTGATAGGCTCGAAAGGAGAATAAAGAAACAAAATTAATACGAGAATATTACGAAAAAATAATTGATTTTTGCGTTTTTACATGTTGGCCGAAATGATTGAAGAGATACAGAATATTATTCTATTAAAGTAAGACTAGCGTTTAACAATCATTCAAAGCTTCGATCGATAGACTTTAGAAAATTATATTCGATCGTAACTGTCTACCGAACAGCCACTGAATGTGAAAGCGATTCCATCCTGTAAAAAAATATTGATTTTTTACATCAGTAGGTAAATATTATTATTTTTTTTGTTATTTAAAAAAGAGAAAACCTACCCTAACCAGTGCAGGAATGTCTGACCAAAAATCATAATTTGGTATCAATTCCCAACCAATGGCTCCTCGGAAAAATCTCAGAGCCAAAGCCCCAACAAGCAAATATATTCCACTGAAGACGAACAGAAGAATTACCAAGACGGATCCGGTTGAAATACCTTCCGGCATTCTTTCCTTTTTACAAACGTGCGGCGATCGCACTATAAAATTCTAAAATACAAAGTACGATTTGTTAAAAAGGTGTGTATATTTGTATCGATGAGACATCGAATACAAGGAAATATAACACAAAAATGAAGATTTTTAAAAGAAAACAATTCAACGTAGGAAGAATCCTTTGCAAAGAGATGTTTACTTTATATTGTTGTACTTGCTTGTCTGCAAGAGCATACTTGCCATTAGAATATCCAATATATTAAATATTTTCAAATTGTATATCGATTTAAGAAATACATACATATTGATGCGCCGTTGGTACTGAAAACAACTTAATGACGGACTCGCTGGAGTTTTCGTCGCAGTTTAGATCAATCCGAGTATTATTATTTCCATGGATGAGTATCAACTGGGGATCACCTTGATCAGGTACATTCCATGTAGTTTCTGCAGTGTTACCAAGACTGAATGGCATTTCTCCATTTATCAGAGCGCATAACTAATTTAAAACAAAAATAATATATTTATTTAATAACGCAATTAACTAATTGTTTGAATCTATTTTTAATGGATACATCGTAAGTTGAATATTAATCGTCGTACCGATACACCTGTATGATTGTTGCAGCCAGTTATCTCAGTCCGGTTAAGTCCAAGGGTCATTTTCACATCTTTGCACGGTTGGAAGGAAAATGTGTAATTATAAAGGAATCCATTCAAGGTACTGGAAATAGAAAAAGAAGTATTTATGCAATGTTTTCTCAACACATATAAACACAACACATGTAAATATAGACTACCTTTAAGGTATACTTGTATGCTCTTCTGGATATAATGTCTATACAGAGTAATTCAAAACATATATGTATTATATATATAATTTAACTATTAGCTCGAGGCTCGGATAATCTACTTAACCAAAAGCGTGAGAAACTTTTATTCCATATCTGGCATACAAAATTACAGTTTTTAATTTTATGAATGAAGAGAGAAAAAATGTTTATTTGTAAATAGATTATTAATCCTGTAGTAGTAGAAGAATGAAGCTTTTCTATTGAAATTAACGTAAAATATAAATGTCTTACAAAACGGATTTGTTTTTAAATGTTTGTAAAGTTTAATGTGTTCACAAAGATATTGTACTTAAAATAAGACCTTTAATCATAATTATTTGACGAAACATTCCATCTTAACAAAGTTCTCGGCGATATGTATGATCCCAACATCATAGGAGGGGTAAGGATTTCATTTTTGGAATGCAAAAAAACCAAGGACAAGAATAAAAATCAAAGACACGAAGATAAAATTCAAGACATATATGACCACAGTGCCTTTTTGCACAACAATAGCTGTTGATGCAGACTCTTTGATGTTAACAGATAGAAAGAAAATTGTTAATTATGTCTATACAACACATTTCTAGGTTTGATCCGGTATCAAACCAATGTTTATTTTAAATCATCCTGCATACGGCAAGTTAATATACTTTAAGTATTAGGGTACTTTACTTGGATCTGTACTTATTGGTAACAAAATTATATGAAGAGTTATAACTATTATACGTATGTGATACATTTGATGTTTATAAAGATAATATATCATCAGTAAAACCTGTAACATATTAATATTAATTGTTCAATACATTCAACTTCTATACGAGGTATTCCACACAATCTAGGCCACTTTTTGGCAGAACTTAAAAGTGGGGAACAGGGTTTAAATTCAAAACTGGGCATTAAAAATAAACTTAGCTTAAAAATTGCACAAAGATGACATTTCTATGAGTATTTTGTTTATTAAAATTTCAAAAATTATCTTAGCTGCTCACATCGTGTGGAATCCTCTATATATAGAAATCGTAGAAGTTATTGTATTTTTTATTGTTATTTTCACAGAATCTAAGCTTGTTTTTATTTTGGTAAAAAAGTGTACTTTGAGGTTAAAAAGTTCGTGGCTTTTGGAGAGTCAGTTTAAAGCAGCGGATCAACGCAGCGTATAAATCAATATCGACGTGTAGCGTACCATTAGTTTAAGCAAAAAAACTTTAATCTACGCAAACCTTGATGGAGACAATTTGCTTAAATTGTAGAAACTCCCATCGGGAAGTTGACAGAAACACGGCGACTGCGATACGCATTTGAGCGCGGTGACATCGGGGATGATCGCTGCCCCTAACGTTATGCAAATAACGAGCTTTACAGGATTCCAATACATTATTGTTGTTAATTAATTGTCTCTTTGATATTTATTGACATTGGAATAAACACATGACGTTAAGATCCTTGAAAAACTGTTGCTGGATTGTACGCAGTGGTACGTAGATCCCACGCAAAACGCACCTAACACGTAGTTCATTCTCAGTGATATCAACTGTTGGCTACTTAGCGGATGACTTATACGACTTGTATTATTTGTTTTTAGTCTATCTTACGATAATTCGGAAATCGAAAGGTAGCTGCACCGCGACTTCTCTGTAATCAACGGTATAAGAGAGCAAGGGAAGATTGTTTAGTTCCGCACGTAATTCTTGTCGACTTAAGTTGAATTTCGGTAAAAATTTTATTACCAAGTAGCCCCTGTCTGTAAGTACGCGGTTTTTTAATGTGTACGTAGTTATGCGTTTTTACTAGTCGTAAATAATTTTTTAAATATATCGACAGATGTAGGTACCTTGCTTAGAAAATTCGATTGATACCTAACCGCAACTAATAATCGAAATAGATTGATTCGCAATTAAAATAAATTATGTCAATGGAAGGTTGAACTCACAAGGATAACTTCCGTTCGAAGGATATATCTTCTTGTTAATATCATTATACATCCTTAAGATATACACAAAAAGATATCATTCGCCCGAAAGGTAACTAATTTTATTGTTTACCAATTGAATATTTTTTCGGTACCTGCATTTGTGGCATCATAGCTATGTGCTGCCCTGCTTATAGAAAATCCTATTTAACTCGATTAAACTGATAAAAGAACCGATTGGACCCGATTAGTTATCAATGGGATTTCTGTCCATTTAATGAGATTCAATCGGTTTCAGTAGGATTTTCTAAACAGTGCATTTCACGCGTGGCGCATTTTAAAAAGCGCACACGTAGAGACTACTGTAGAAAAATGATTTATTTAATATAACGCCGATATATCGAAAAATGTATTTAACGAGGCGGTGTTGGCGAAACCTTTATCTAGGATATAGAAACCTGATTTCAGCTCTCTTGCCTCATTCTTGTGTGGAATATTTAACTATTTATCATTATTTTACGATATAAAGTTACATTTAAATTGGATGAGAAGATCGTTTTAATTCATCGAGCCATTTGTCAAAGTTGTTTATTTTTATTATGACAAACATTGCATTTATCAGCGATTACAGAAAATGTTTGTTTTTATTATTTCCTACGTTAATTAAGATCGAAGAGACCTTAAAAAATTTCGTAAAGCTTAGCAACGTTTGCGTTGCGGCCGAAATAAAAGGTCCAGCAGTGCGCTTGCAGCGCAATCGCTATGGACGTCTGGATCAAGAACTACACGAGATTCCTTGAGCGCTCGACGGATCACTTGTTGCGCCGCTGCCGTCCTGTCGCCCGGTACGGCCCGGACCCGAGTCCCGGCAAGACGAAAATAATTTTAATACGCGTTGCCAATCGACGACGTTCCTCAGATCGCTGGACACAAGCGATAATTTCATTAACGGATCTTGTTCCTCTCGTTAAACAAGTCGCGTATCCTCGAAACACGTGAGTGCAGTGGTGTTGAACGTGAATCGCGCGTGTGTGTTGTCGCATCGATGTGAGTGCTTGTGCTGGATCCTTTGGGATAGCACGAGAACGAAATATATAAGGAAACTGCATCCTTTTGGATCAGTTTCAACTCCACGTTGTAACTGCTGCTCTGTTTACTCTTTGTAAAGTCGGCTCGAGTCATGGTAAGTCATTTGCGTAATTTATTGAACTATTTTTTTTCAGCTGTACATTCTTTAAAATTAAACTTTTTTTGTTGATATTTTAAAGAAAAATATTAACCGTAATCGCGATAAGAGCACGCGTCCTCGTAAAATTGATTTAATGTGAACTATCGTTGTTTTTCCTCTACGGAGTAAAAACTCTTTTCAGTAAAAATTGAACTTACAGCGTTACATCCATTGTTAACTTAAAATTTATAATTTATGACAATTAAAATTTTATTCCAATTTGTCAGTCGTATGACTGTCGATCGTCGATTATTATTTAGAGAAAATGATTGTTTAATGATTTATCAGTTAATTCCAATTGAATAAGATGGCGAATAATCGATAGCAACCCGAATTTTCCGATTTCAACTTGATTTGTCGAAAAGTTTCCTAGTACGACGTCAAAAATGATATACGATACGTTAAAGAAAGTCGAAAATATGCGTGCTGTCTCTAATTCGGTAATAAACAATACAATTAACCGATACGGGCTCTCTGCTGCAAGGCAATTAGTTGAGACGTAAACGATCCAGAGATTAAAAGAGTCGAGAGACTCGCAGTGTCTCGGATCATCTTTCGAGTTACCGAGCGTAAATGCATATTGAAAAAAAAATTAAAAAAAAAAAAAAAACAACAACAACAACAACAATTTCGAGAAACAAGATCGTAGTTATGTGCAATCCATACAATTCTGTTTTATCATAAGAAAAATAATGCAAATAGAAGAAAGAGTGTCACGCATACTTAAAGCATTATAATTTAGTTGCAGATTAAGGATAAAAATCATGCGATAAAATTTGATTTGCGTTAAAATTTACAAATTCTCCGAACGGTCTGAATAGAACCTAGCCGATTGTATCTTTTACTCTAGGAATATTTCGTTCGGTCTTGTAAGGCTTTGTTCAGTGTTATAATGCACGAAAAAGCGTAGTAAGCAATTATACAGAAGCACAGAAGCAGAAGCAGAATTAGAAGCAGCAGCAGCAGCAGCGGCCACAGCAACAGCAGCAGCAACAGCAACAGCAACAGCAACAGCAACAGCAACAGCAATACCACCGGCACTGGGTAACATCGGCAAAACCATGCGCAGAGTCTTTTGTGTTTCGAAACCTTTCGGACTTTGGTGGTGCTCTTAACGGTGCACCCTGTAGCAGGTATATAGGTACAGGCGGGTATAGAAACACCAACGAGAAATGCTGTGTCGGTGAAGCGAGATAGAAATGCTGGAGCTAGGTTCGTTCCTTTCCTTCGTATTCATCGCACATCCGTTGTCCCCGGTGTTCTCTCAGGCTATGCCTCTGGTTGTATGCAATCTCTTTAGACCGAGAGTTCTGCGGAGTGCACAGTGCACAAGAGCCAGCGACTCCCGACTCGGACAATTGAACAGCGCATGCTTGCTGTGAAATTTCATTTTTTCAATAACGCAACACTAATAACACGAATATTTCGAAAATACATAAAGAATATTCATTCTTGAAATAATAATTCTATCTCTGTGGTTATCAAAACAATGAAGTTAATTATAAAAGCGTTTCTTGAATAAACAGGTTTAAGCCAAATTATTGATTATTAAGGCTGCGATAGAAGCCATGATAAAGCCGATATTATCGACTTTAATCATTGGACTAGTTAAAAATTTTACGGGCACGACTGCGCTCACGCGTGTTAACTTTGGATTTGGTTCTTTGGTTGATACAACGCCGGTATCGCGAGTAGAACGCGCAACTTACCTTTTGCATCTTTCTTAAACTCATCTTGTGTTCTTTCTATCTTAGTCTTTTTCTCTCTTTTTTTTTGCTCGATCTTCCTTTCTTCTCCGCTTTCGTACTCGCTCGCTATCCTTATCTTAATCGCCACTCGTGCCCGAGGCTTCGCGCCGCACACGCGCTCTATCCTTCTTCTTTCAGTAATGCGCTTCTCCCTCGTGAGGTCCAAACCAGTTTCCTGCTGTCAGCGATCAGTTCCGTTTGCGCCAACATATTTTTAAAAAAATTATTATTATTCTCTACTCGAAGCTGTCGTAAAGCGCTGTATATTCATTGGTTGTGTACATGTTGTAATGCGAGATCGTGTGCGTGCGAGTATTATGCGTGGGGCGCTGTTTAACCCTGCTTCCTATATCTACATCTTTAAGGTAGTCCTTGGACTTATGCGCATTATAGAAAATCGTATACATTTTTAATATATAGACCATTGAGTACCATTAATCGCATCTGCAAATTTTCAATGTACCTTAACGACCCTATCATCGTGAAATCTTATATAAAAAATTGCAATTTGCGTATAGCGTGTACATGGAATACCATATCTGCCTGATATATATTTGATAATTTAAATACAAAAATAGTATAAAGATACAGAATTAAGTACTCCGTTTGGTAATTGGATTTCAAACTTTCCGATTATCATTAAAAAAATAGGATTACCGAATGCCGTAAAGTGATTTTTTAAGTTTTCATCGGTAAAAAAGTATTAAAATTTAATTAACTCTCTGCACGGCAAACGCGCTAAAGACTTTAAAACGTTTATGAACAAATTGTATCATCGATATTTAAAAAAAACAGGAGAATTGCCGATGTTTACGAAGTAGATTGGAAATTGAAATGTACGCAGGATCAAAGTAAAATGCATTTTACTTTAATGAGTAGGTTTCGCGTCGGGTATAACCTCTTGAGTCATCGGGATAACTCAAATTTTAGATGCAAATACGTGAAATTTATTCATAAAGAAATGATACACATGCTAGAAGGGGAATCTCTAAATTAATTACACGAACGTGAAAATTGTTACACGTGCTACATTGAGAACCTAAATTAATTATAAAAAGCGTTCGAAGTAAACGATCCAAATATGGTTAACCAGGCACTAAAGGATCTTTAAAATATTGTATAAATAATTAGATTTTAATTGATCTCAATGATACTCAATAATTTCGAAATCGTAACAAATAGAGAATATGTAAAAAAAAAAAAATGGATTTTTTATAATGATTCCTGATACTTTTTCTAAGCTTTGTACACTGAAGAAAGAGCGGAAGTTGAAGGTAGACACGTAGCTCGGTTGTGCATGGGAAAACCATGACGTACGCTCGAAATAAATTTTCTCCCCTAACGAAAAAGAGGGAACGGTTTGCGTCTGGACCGAAATAGGCGTCACTGCATTGAGAGAAAGAGAAAAGCGTGAGTGAGAAATGTGTGCGTAGTAAAAAAAAGGAATGCTTTTATCATCCGCGTGCACTGAATTCATTCAGCTCGCGGTGTAATAGCATTGCGAACGTCATATTCGTGTCAAGGGGACACGCTACGTCGGACATAGATGCATTCGCGTTTGTCCTCGATAATTGCAAGAGATAATTGTATATATGAATCGGGACAGTAGAATACTTTTCTATTTGATAATGGATATTCAATATTTCTGTTGATCGTTAAATTTTTCCAATTTCATCTATTCCATCATTTTTATGGTCAGTGGAAACTCCTTTCTTATGTGCTTTGACTATAATCAATCGAGATTTTAGTACACAATGAGGGAAAACTTCTTAGATGGAGCCAACTGAATTTAATCGAATTAATTTTATGCAGTTGGCTGAACATCACGATGAGATTGCATATGACGAAACATAGACTTAGTTATGGAGAAAACTCACAGTGAACTTTAAGTCAACCATATTATGTAGTTGAATCAAGGTATATTCAGTTGGTGTAACTAAATATTACTACAAACAGTGACTTTGTACAGAGCAATATGGTGGCGTGGATAATGAGAGACGATACAACGTCTTTTTCATATGCGAAAGTAATTAATCGATCGCTTGATTCCTTAGAAATTAAAGCCAATTTTGCTCGAAAATATGTTTTATTCGTATGAATTAGCTTGGTACAGATACTGTAATACATATTCTTCTTTAGATGGTTCGGTTTTCTCTATTGTATTTATTATATTTCATCATTTTGCCTGTTGAGATTAACGCGGCCGTTATAATTTATAATACACGCATAGTATCCATATGTTGTCAAGTTTATGCATTTTTATGATATTTTAATATGCATCAGATCGGAAATTTTTGTTTTACTCCGATATTCTTTGAACGAGCTCATCAAGGTACTCAAAGATTGTGTAAATAATCGTTTGTCAGCGTCATTATTGCGAGTGTGTCACGATGAACGCATGCGTCGTTTGCAAAACGGACATAATAAATGCTGTTGCGCGTCTCATACACTTATACAGGCAATTGCTGGTTCGCACCCTGCCCTCGTTCATTGACGATGTCCAACGAAATTTCGGCTTTCATCTCGGTGTCGGCGGATATTGCTCGTTAATAATTCGTAAAATTGTAGCCCCTGCCTATCATCTGTATCCATATCATTTGGTTTGATGTCGAAGCGGTGTAAGATTTATATTACAAACCGTTTGAACAATCAGGAATACTGATAGTAAAGAACCAAACCTATGAAACCTACCGTAATTAATGCTTTTGTTGTTAATCGAATAATTAATTGAACATTTTTTCTTTGAATTAAATTCAATCAATAAAAAAATTGAGCGGAATGTTATTAGCTCGAAATCTTAGTCCAGACGTTAAGGGGGGGGGGGGGGCTTATTAACGACTGAGTACTGACATTAGTATTTGCAGGTGCGAGAACGAGAGCTAAAAAATTGTAACATATTTTCCTCAGATCGAGATTATCTAGAAAATGCCGTAATAGCGGGTCTCACTCTGCGCCAAATTCACGTTGAGCCCCACTTTTCCGACGACTTAACAATAATTTGGGTTCAAGGTAAATGGATTGAAAGTTTTTAGGAGAATTATCGGTCCTCTCCTTAAGATTGATCTTATCCATTGAATGTGATATTAAGGTGCACTCGAAATGTAAATCTTATTCAGCTTGGGGCGCTGTAGCAAATTTTTTACAATGAGTTTAATAATAATATTACGACATATACACAGCTGCGTCCACGTGCTTATTCGTTGCTTTCTTAGCTCTTCTCCAGCTTGCTCCAAAGCTATAATAAAGTCGTGTAAGCATCCCGTGTGTCTTGACTACGAGTAGCGGTGTTCTCCGCAAATCGTTTCCTCCGAGAATGACTTCCGCTCGCTCAGAAACTCATTGGTTCTCGACAACTCTGCCTCTGTTATTCAATCACCTCCTCTTCTTCTTCCTGCTTCGATCCATATATCACGCACACTCGTGCCAATCGTATCTAAGTTCCCCGTTATTATTGGTTCGACACGACGACGAAACGGAAAATACGAAAATACATTTTCTAGAAACTCTCTTCTTCTATCTTTCGAGCAGTCGTACGATTTAAAATGCCGCCAGACGCTGCTGTTATTGTTGATAAACGCAGGCGTCGTGTCCCCCGCAACGTTTACGCATTTACTATAAACATAATAGAAATAGAAAAAGATATTTTTCCCAATGCATATAAATATAAATTCGCAATGAAAACGTATTCTTTTTATTTGATTATACCAACGCCGACGTAGAGAGAAGTGACAAGAAAGAATCACTGGCTAAGGAAAAATCCAAAAAATTTGTAGCGGTGGGCGTTGGAGTGCAATTTTTTGAAGAATGAATGGAACTTCTCGGAACAGTCAAAGTGGCAGATGGCAGACATCAGGTCAAATATTCGAGCATGGACAAGGGCAGACCCGCTACCCACGCTCTTGGATGGCAGCGGGCCCTTGTTGCTGCCGGGTGTTTGATTCGACCTATATAACTATAGGTTCTTTCTCTCGAACCTGCATTCTTTTGCAAAGAAAACGAAAGAACCAAGGGCTTGGCAATCCAGACGTAGGAGAACGGTCTGGCAGTGCAGGTACCACCAAGTTGGCGGGCTAAACCATCACTCGTTTGTGTCTCTGAGCGTATGTCGTTTTTTCTGTTAATAATTCTGACCAGATTTGATGGTTTGCCAAATGCTGCATCGCATACCAAAGTCAAGCCTTCTTTCGTTTCTCAATGCTTAAGTGCACAGCTGGGGAACCCGGTCTTCCGTGTAGTTATAAAAGAAGAAAAAGAAATATCGTCTTGTCAATGAAGAAAAAAATGTTTTTACTCTAATCATTGGTAGATATTTTCATTTGGCCCAGATAACGGTTTAGATAATTATCGATAATGATATTTGAAACCATAAATCGTGAATCTGTACAACAAACCAACGATTTATTTAACACAGTAAATCATTTTTTATTACTTAACAATATATTGTTATTATGGAATTGGTTTCATGTGTAACCTGCTGTGGCAAGTTCTATGGGATTTTATGCCTATAATCTAGTTTGAGTGGTGATAGGAGAAAATAAATATTGGCAGCTCTGAAATTACTATGTGTGAGCTCAGAGTGCTTGTATTCATGGCGTTGCGGTACACGTAGAGTCATTGAAAGTCAGGATATAGAAATTGGTCTTGTAATAATATGGATGGAGTGGAAATGAAAAGAAAAAAAAAACAAAAATTTCAATCTCAGCTCGTTGTATACAATTATTATGACGATCCTTATGCAATTTTCTTTTTTAATCTTTTTTAACGTCTGCTTATTTCTGTTCGCTTCTACCTTTAGCACGATAGCTTATTTCGTACTCATAAATATTAATGAAATATACCAAGAGAACGACAGGTAAAGATACGAAGGAACGGTCTAGACGGCCCAGCCCAGATTTTTGCTCGAACGATCATTGCGTAAGTTAGTCCTGGATCACCGGATCACGAATACTTTATTCGATAAGAACGTTCACGGTTTTCAGCGATGCGAATAATTTGCGAATATAAAATCACTTTTATCGTTGAATCGTAGGTCAAAAGAATTGACGGGAAAGAATCATGAATAATTATTATGAATTTGGCATCATATGCCGGATTAACAGGATCTAGAATAAATTGACTGACAACGAGAGAAAAAAGATTGAGGAAAAAGGCCGACGAAAAAAAGTTCGCAGAAAACAATTATTTGGAATTTTGGCTTTACTCTATTTTCGAGATTCAACATTTATTTTACAATTAACTGCATTTTGCTGTCAACTTGAAGAATCGCAGGGGGAGGTGATTAAAATTAAGAATGTAATTAATTGATGGTTATTGCAATTGTTGCATCGTGCCAATTTCCTCGATAATCGATTTTACATGCCACAAGATATCTTTTTCCGTTGCCATTCGTTATGCGGACCTTTTGTCTATGGTCAACTTTTCTTAATAACGTATTAACCAGTCAATTAATTAAAACAACAACAACAACAAAATGAAAATGCTCAAATGATTATTTTTCTTTGACTTTAACGTACTGTTAAGGTCTCGTTATGTTATAGGTAACTGTCCACTGATTGCGTATCTGCAAACACTTTTAATTTAAATCACAAAAAATTGTAGTGAAAAATTGAAAAATCACGTTAATATTATTCGTGGGGTTTTTGATTTAAAAAATCTCAAAGATACATCTTATTTTACAGTTCTTTCACTCCATCACTGCAAATCATTATAATTCTCTTAAAAAATCATAAATATTCGTAATGATCGAAATATTTTTGATTGAACAGGGTCTTGAAAACTGTTAAATGTTTCTCGGGATAAAAGTGAATGATAAAGCAATAAAATTAGGCTTTAGCTGTATCCTCTATAAGGAAGATTTGTTTTCATGAAAAGTTCTGAAATGTTAATAAAAATGACTATCAACACAGGCAAAGTCACAATAAATCTCTGGAATTTCTTGAAACGTCTTAAAAAAGAAGGTTTCAATCTTGCACATTGCTTTCTTTATTCTTTTCAACCGGAGTACACAAATATTCCTCTACGAAGAAATGAAATTAATCAATTTAATATCACATAGAGGAATCTACTGATAATAAAAATAATGAGGAAGTAACGTGTGCGAGGTTTTACTTTGTAACTTTTTTGCTGTAGTCAACTGTTTTTATTTTTCATTCGTTCGAGACTGTGATAATTGTATTGCACTGCTCCGTGTACCGACATTGCGATATCGGTACCATGGCAGCTAGTCCAGTGGCATTACAATGTGTATTCCCTTGTTCGGCGGAACAATATTGTCCCAGCATTGTTTGAAAAAGGTGATGAGAGAGGAGAGACCGGGAACTGGTATTGAGAAACTGTCATAGGCGACTGGAGAAGAAGGACACACGACATATGTGCTCGGTACGGAGATTCGAAGTAAAGCTGCACCGGAATAAATGAAAATACGAGTGCCCGGTTTGACGCTTTGAATCTTTCCGTGTTAATGCGCGCTCGATTCCCCTTTCGGATTCATTTTATTCACCCAAAACTGGGCTGAAAGTCTATGAACGTAACCTACTGCCTCGTTTAACATTTGTATTTCTGTATCGCGCATACATAAATGCATTTATATTTCTATGATGTAATTCAATATACTCCCACAAGTGCATGATAATATTATTTTATTCATAGCTATGAAAGTATTTCAAGTATTTATCCAATGACCAGGTATTGTATTCTCGCGGTACATTGTTTTACCAGTTATTATTATTACCATTATCATTATCATCATCATCATCATCATCATCATCATCATCATCATCATCATCATCATCATCATCATCATCATCATCATCATCATCATCATCATCATCATCATCATCATCATCATCATCATCATCATCATCATCATCATCATCATCATCATCATCATCACCATCATCATCATCATCATCATCATCATCATCATCATCATCATCATCATCATCATCATCATCATCATCATTATTATTATTATTATTATTATTATTGTTGTTGTTGTTGTTGTTGTTGTTGTTGTTGTTGTTGTTGTTGTTGTTTGTCAGTATCCGACTATTTTGACCCTACAGAGATGATAGTCGCTCTCATGAACATTGAGGTACTCGACGAATTTCCGTGTTGGTGATAATAAACCTGCCTGGTGCATCAAGATTCTCGTGCCGTAAGTCAGCTTGCCCCCTTTTTTCTTGGGAGTCAAATGACTGTTTTTGCTGACTTCGCGACACTACGCGCTCGGCACTATTGTAAACGAAGCATAAACTTCAGATGCAGTCTAGGAACTTCATTGCAAAGTATTACGTTGCAGATGAAATAAATCTTGACCACCGATTCAATTGCTAATTTCTCGTCTACTTTATCATTTTGTTACTTAAGAAAAAAGGGGTTTTTTTTTTTAAACAGTTTTTTCAATAATATCAATCTCGCTTCTGTAGACTTTGAACGGAGCTGACTATACACGTCTAGATAAAAGCATGATCATACAAGTCACGCGCTAGATGTTGGAAAATAATACCGAACACTGAACACTGAAACGCTCCACGTATTGACTTTTTATTTATTTATTTGAAAACTTTTATTTGTCATGGTACTTGAAAGGTGCCGACAGTCAATGGTGGCTTTTAGTACCAGCACATAAATTAGACGGACAACAAACAGCCTGGCTTGAAACAGATAGTCGTTCTCTTGGCTGCAGAATCGACCACGTGCTCTCTTGGCATAAAACGACGTAATTCGTAGGTTGCTCCGTCGAAAAGCCGTGTCTGTCGGCGGGTTAAGAAGAGAAAGTGCTGCGGCGCTCTTGTATCGACTGTTTATCCCAACATAAGACACTTCACCAGGGTAATTTTGCATTTTGACCGCGTGCTCGAGCGAATCGGTGGTACTTAATTTCCTAAAAATAACGAGCAGCAATTGAATCTATTCGGTAGTCATCACCTTATACAATATTTAGTACGATAAACCTCATTTTTCATTTTCGTTACTATGAATGGTTTGATACCAGGGATTCCATGATTAGAAAAAGCTTCAAAAGTTACATAAAAAAGTTTTCTGTAATTGAAATACTTTGTTGTACGCTTTACGGTAGACGTAAAAACTGATAAAAGATTTTAATTGTAATTAAAAATAAAAATGTACATTTATCAGGAAAAAGTTTAAAACTAATATTTTCGTTCAATTAATTTTTTAAATTTCTTTTCTCAGTTAATTTTCTTTCGTTCGACGTTTCTCTCTTTTTTTTGTTAGTTCTACTAACTAAACGGTATCCTTTGGTACACTCGACAGATCCTAAGTAAAAGTAGAAGCTGAAAAAAAAAAATTCCGATCTCCCTTACTCACAATAAAGTAGATTTCTGCTGTATCCCGCATCGTACACGCTGAGTACGCAGTGCCACCGTTTTGTTTTTGCAGTATTCTACATTGTCGGCTGTGTGGGAAATGACGCGAATGATCGCCACCTATTGCGTTTGCTATTCGGTCTACAGTTGTCTAACCATGGAGACTATAGCAAAAGAGTTCAATCTCTGTAGTTACGGAGCGTCCGTAATATGCCGCTCAAATAAAAGTTCCGTTGAAACGGCGCTGCTGTTGATCTAATCCTAGTTGAACGACAATTATACATTTTTTGAACATTTTATAGAGACTGTAGTTTCTTCACATTAACACGAAAATAAGAAGAAAAACGTTCCTGAAATGGCGATATTGATATATCATTTTTTAAGTTTTAGATAATTTTTCAATTGTTCAAATTTGAGATTTTCCGAGCGTTGCAACCTGTATCACTTGTACGCATCTATATTCATCGATAGAAATGTCACCTGACGCATATTATTTTATAAGAAACCAGATGTGGCTTTCAATTATTGTCGGGTACATAATTTTGAAATAAAAAATTATTTTTTATAAACGGATATCACGGTCTGTTTTCGCATATTTCACCTTCGAAATTGGACTCTTTTATTATATCTTCCGTTACGAGACGTAACGGAAGGTAAAGGAATATTTCGGATCGTTGTTAAATTAATGATAAAAATCGATATTCTAAATTAGCGAATAAATTGTTTATTAACCTTAATAATAAACACATGAATATAGTGCGCAAATCCTCATTCTTAAGGAAAATTCTCGAAATATTAAACGTATAGTATCATGGCACGTTGGCTGTCGTCACACGTTCGTATCCCTTGAAGTTTTAATCCATTCTGTTTATCATTTCTAATATCGTAATCAAGTCGTCGCTTGTTGTCAGTTAATTGTCATTTGTCGCGTTCGATTAATTCCATCCGTTCATCAATCGAATAAATATCAGGTCAACTAATGATTGATGAATAAACTTAAAAGTGTAGAAGATTGCTTGAAGACTAATTTGAAAAAATGCTTAAAGAAGCGAAGAAAACATGGATAGGTGAACGAGTGGGGTCTCAGTAACATCGAGGGGACTTTAAAAGTGTTAAGTACAGCACGAGCTCCAACCAAAAGTAGCAGAAAAATGGAAAGTAAGCGAGATATGCGAGCTAAGCTCGAGCCTCAACGCGAACGGATACAAATTTGCAGAAATTCGAGATTTCTAAAGGTTTGAGAATATAATTTCATAAATATGGTTTATGCTGGAAATAGAAAAAGAGGAAATAACATTAAAGGACGTGAACGAACGATGGACAACTTGTTCCTTACCTACTTTAGTACAATTACATTGCGAAACGCAACGTGTGACCTAAAACTTAGAGCATTTACATGAAAGAAAATACTTTAGCACAATTGTTATAATAAAGTGTAAATCTTAATTTACACTAACGTAAAGTAAGTTTACAAGTGTAAATATTAATTTACGCTTCGATTTAGCAATGAATAAATGTTATTTTGCGTTTTAAAGAAATATTATTATTATTACAAGTTGTTACGATTGTAAAAATGTATATTGCACGTTTTCAAAAAGCATAACCAGTTGGTTGGAGTTGCAATATCGCAAGATAAATCAAAACAAACCCAGTGTGTGCTCTGCTGTATTTTACTGTGACGGAATAAAGTTTCGGTGGTTGAACCAACTCGAAAGCACCGTCGTCGAACGTCGCAGTTTACATAAAAGCTAGGACTCTCTAGACCAGTGGTTTTTAGAGTTTCGTCTGGCTGCACGAGGCTGAACGTGACTCGTTGAAAAACATCCTTGTATTATACTACTTGAAAATGCGAGCAATAAAGATGCCGAGGTATAGAGTAGAAGGGAAAGGAGAAAGAGGGAAAAAAGAGATGAAAAGAGCAAGGGTCAAGAGCAAGCTGTAACAGTAGATTCTCCGCGTCAACTCGAATACACTATCTTCAATCTATCGTTGAAAATATTAAGAAATCTTGCTAATAATCGAGTTCAGTGTTACTCTTAACTCTGTACTGTCATAATATTAACAATAGATCTGACTTAAATACCGATAAGCGTAGTTAAATAAAATTAAAACTAATTATTCTACTCTTAAACAAGTGCATTAAAGGTAGAGATTTCTATACAACATTTCATTTTTTTTAGAATAAGTCTATGGAATTAAAAATAATAATTTTGTTGGCCGATCGTGGACTAGAAGAATTTTTTTTTATAATCTCCAATCGAATTTTAGCAACGATATTATACAGTTATGGACCTTAATGTTCTAGATTCTTGACGTTGGCTCGAAAATCTCTAAAATTCAATCTTTATCCTTCTTAAAAAATATGTTTAAAATAAATTGAACAAAAGCACGAGAGAAAAAGAATACAAAAGCAATTTCAGAGAATAATCGAGGATTGACGGAAACCTTGATGATTTTTAAAAATTCTAAGTTGTAATTAAAGCAACGGTATATGCTTTCGCGCCATAAACCTGTTCGTAGGTAACGGATGTTATTGAATGTATCTTTAATTTATCCTTACAAATACTTAAAAATCTTGCGAATAATCAGATGCAGTATTATACTCAACTCTGTACAGTTATAATATTAATAACAGTTTCGACTTGGATACCGATAAGCGTAGTTGAATAAGATAAAAATTAATTATTCCACTCTTAAATAAGTGCATTAAAGGTAGACATTTCTATACAACATTTCATTTTTTTTAGAACAAGTCTATGGAATTAAAAATAATAATTTTGTTGGCCGATCGTGGACTAGAAGAATTTTTTTTTATAATCTCCAATCGAATTTTAGCAACGATATTATACAGTTATGGATCTTAATGTTCTAGATTCTTGACGTTGGCTCGAAAATCTCTAAAATTCAATCTTTATCCTCCTTAAAAAATATGTTTAAAATAAATTGAACAAAAGCACGAGAGAAAAAAAAAACAAAAGCAATTTCGGAGAATGTTGCAATTAAGGTAACGGTATATCATTTGTACGTCGTGCCCTGACCCTGTCCGAAGGTAAAGGAAGTTATTGAATGCAGGTATATGGTCGTGCCTGCGCTGACGGACTGTTTGACTGCCTCTATCTAATTATTTCTCTAGCGTAGGTACCTTTCTTTTCGATTTCTTACCGTTCCATTCTATCGCCGAGCAGGATACATACTATCCAAGCCTCTTGTCAAAGGCGTACTCAAAGCTATCGAGAATCGATGAACCCACAAGAGCGTTCAACTGCCTAAATTCACCGGAAGTATCCGCATGATATCGAGAAGTCCCTGCGTCTTGCCCTCATTATACTCATCTCGATGGACTTTCGAGCTCACTGAATGACTATGTTCAGCTGTGACAGTCCAGACACTTTTATCGAACCTTAACCATTTCAAGGTCACTTATAATTCTCATAAATTCATTATTATAATAATTGCTTAGAAGTTCTTGTTACTTCCCACAAGAACAGGATATAAAACATTGAAAGGATTGTTAAATATCTGTCTGCCATATAGTGAATTGGCTATGTTTAAAATTAATTGAATTTAGTACATGAATTTCAGTTTATCCAACATTTTGCTTTATCGATCATCGTTTCTTGGAAAGTGAGGTTGAGGCATTGTTATCGATAACGGCATAAGATATCTTATCGTAGTACCTATAGGGTTAAGTTACTGGTTCTTGTCAGAAGTGAATGATGAAGGGTCTTTCATTGCTCGTGAAAATTTCTCGGATGATTTAAATCAATATAAATAAGAAATTGTCGCAGCTTGTCTGAAACCATCTCTCTTCGTAAAAACGTACGATGAAGGAGTGATTACGCGTAACTGGTCATTTACTAGTCACTTTATCGTACCGCTATGCGAAAAATAAGGTTAACACTTACATTTGCATAAAACTTATTAGTAGTTTCGGGATAATTTGAAAAGTGCAAGGCAATTACAGAGAAAATGAATATATAGTGCATCTCAAAGAGGTTTCCAGAGACATTTTGCAGTGATCAAGTTCATGGTAATTGGTGGTAATTGGTCGGGTCACTTTATCCCACAATTGGATGTACGAGTATACCATTGCATTTCGAACGTTTGTCAGTTGCGTAATACGTTGTTCACCTTGCAATCGGCACTTCCCACTCGTTCGTTCCGTCCTCGAAGACAAACTCTAGCCATCGCTTTCGCGTCTTCATTGTCTTCGTTATGAATTTGTAATGTCGTTATTCTTTCCATAAATATCGTTGATGTAAATGAACACCAATATACTTTTTTTTTGTTTTACAAAATTATCCTCTTATCGATTGCCATTCAGTCTCGGTCGATTCTCTTATCAGTGAGTCACGTCGGAGTATTCGCAATTTTTTCTCGCTTCCGAGATAAGTTGAGCTACGAATAAAGCTATCCGAGTGTGCTGTATTCGAGGCTTTTGTCGTATACCGAGGTTCTCCTTTGTCATTTTGGTGGATTTGCGTAGTTGAAGATTTCCACGAACATCGAACGTTAGTTCACAACCAGTGTACGTTGATATCGATGGTCTAAATTCAGAAGGGCGTGTAATCTGTGCTTGTACACGGCATACAGGATGCATTCGACGCCGGTAACAGTGGGTTGACCTGCTATATACAGACTCAGTTGTCTATTGTACATATAACGAGTTGGCAGTTTACAGTTATCAATGCAAATAATAACTTACGAATCTAATGAATATTCCTGCTTATCGACTTTCCACGTGGACAGCGTGCAGTGCTTCAGATATATAAAATCATAAAAATATTCACTATTTACGAAATTATTGTGAACAACAATTTAGTTAGTTCAATAGATAGTTTTCGTGTATTGAGCTGCTTTTAACACTCATGGCTTTCCAAACGTCCAGGAGTTAATATATTTAATAACGTTTCTGATCAGAAATCATATTTGCTTTGTGTGATTACTGTTCACTCCAGCATTTAAATGACGCTATGGATTTGAAAGTCTCATTGGAAAATTGAATCGAAGAAAACGAGCGAATGAAAATTTACTAGAAGGAATTATAATTTAAAGGTAAAAAATTCTTAATTCGTTGTATTTCTTCTTATTTTATTTATAAAGTGAAACTCAAAACCAATGAATCTCTCGTTTCAATATGTATTCTCTGCTATCAGCGTTCTTATAAAAATAAATGTAGAAAATGCCTAAAATATCTGAAAGGTTGAGAGCCTCTTCGGGCCGGTTTCGCGCCGATATAACGATATACCTGTAACTCGCGTTATCAAAGTTAACACAACGTGGCCATGCACACACAATCAGCGACAACTCTACACACCAACAGTGAGAGAAGGAGAGAAAGAAAGAGAGACAGAGAGAAAGAGAGAGAGATTGCTGAGTGGTGACGATGTAGGTATAGTATAGCACATGTCGAAGTAGTATTCACGGGAGCAAACTCACGTGTATACGTACCGTGCTGTACTCGGCTGCTCCTCCACCACTTTTGCCTCTTCTCTTCCTCCAGCTCTTCATCTCTGTCTCCGTCTCACCGCGAGTTTTACCAGCAGCATCGCACGGACCACGACATTATACCAGCCGCTCAGTCAGAACAGAGACTTCGCTCACGGAACGTGTCTCCTTTTTTCTCTATTTCGCTCGTTTCATTTTTTAAATTATTTCAAATCATTTCTAAACTAATAAAACGTCTAAACTTACCTTCATTTTGTAAATCAAAAATGAAACTAATATTATGAATGTTATCAGATAAAAGTACGGCAAGCTGTGCGTGTGCTTCGACTGCGCAAGTGTCAAACGTGTAAATGTGTTGATACGATTCCCGCATTGAACTCGAAGGAAGATTAAAGTTTTGCCGGTCGACTCGTGTCCCAACAGTGTCCTCGAGGAGTGAATGAAACTTTTTTTTTTTTTTACGGTGATTCACAGTTGCCCTCTTCACTATATCATATGGCATCTTATAGTTTGATTTACATTGGATCAACGTGAATAGTTGTTAATATAGTTATGTGATCGTGATTAATAAATAAACATATAAATATTTATTTGGTGGATCGTCGCTGGAAGCATTATCGTCAGATGGTAAAGTGGTGTTTACAGTAGGATCGACGGTTCGGTAATGTGTTTTGCACTTGATCCTTAATTTAAAAACAAAATCGTAATACGCAGATCTTAGATATTTTTTTTTATGTGTAGATTTAGACAAAATATGTTGCAAATTTATTTTTATTTCTCTATAAAAGTCATCCTTGCTATAACCATATATATATGGAAGCCATAAGGATCCCTGATAGTCGATTATCAATTATAATTAGCTGGTTTTTTTGTATTTAAATAAAAACTTTTTATTTCAAAGTTAACCTCGTACTCGGCATCTTCTGGCCACCAATTAATCTGACGAGACGTACATTGAGCTCTGCTTGTATAGAGCTAGCGGTCAGTGGCATCAAACCAGCGAGTAACCAATTCAATTCACTGATCTCTGACTCAAGTGAAAGCCAAGAAATCGCCCTTAAATATTCTCGATTTAAAAAATGCCATTATCATGAACTGTTGGAGAAAGAATCAATCGTAAAAAGTTGTTAATTTTTAAGTAACAATTATGCAAGGGCTTATTACAAAATTTTTTTCGTTTATTTTTTCAACTTTTTTATACATTTATTTATTTATTTTTTTATTTTTTTGTTGGTTGCGTACAAGACCTTAGTAGCATTAGTGCAAAATGATTTTTATCTGAAGGAAACTTATCAAAGATTTTTGTTAATTTTTGTAGCAGTAACACGATTTTTTTAACTGGAATGAAAAAAAAAATTCAAATTCACATATTATTTTGTAATTTCTCATTTCGCTACGATAACGATGTTTTAATTATTTACGAATCAATATAATTTTTTGCTTACTGTATCGTAGATTAATTTTTTGCAAAATACTAATTCTACCAATTAATAATTAGTGGTTTGTAATTTAACGTGACGTTTGACTCAAAAAACATGCCAATTGAATAAAAATTCTTTTTATACTTAAACTTTTTGCATTCTGTGCCAAAGGTATGTGCCTCTATCCGTCTTTCGCGTGTCTTTCTATTATATCGTAAATAAAACGCAACGATTTGCGTAACCCGGCGGCATCGACGGCGCCGCGGATATCTCAACAAATCCATGTAATAATGTTACGTGCCGGAAAGGTAATACCGCACCGTGTATCGATTACGTCACAACCCTATATTATATTTCCATCCAGTGAGATTTATCTCGCGCATGTAGTATGCAAGGTCGTATCACGTATTCGAAAATATCGGCGCTCAAGACGTTCACATATTATATGCAGATGTTTAGAAATCGAAATACAGAGACGCGTCACTAGCTATTTTCAAGGGGAAGATCATTAAGAATTAGTAATATTTTCTAAAGTTATAATGGTTATTTTATTAATTATAGTTACAAGGGTAAAAGTGGATTGTAAGAACAATAGAAAAAATAGTATTTGATAGGTTTTGAAGAGATCAGTGAATTAAAATTGTCTACGGTCGCTCGATACGTATCCGTGACTTTCATTGTCGGTAGAATAATATATATACGGCGAGAAGTTTAAAGACGAAAAGACAAGTAGAGTCCATTGCACTCTCTGGAACAAGCGAATTATGGGCGTTCCTCGAAAGACGTCGACTTTGCGCGATTGAAACGATAAAGAGAGTGATGCTTTTGACAACGAAAATCTTGATGATAATATCGTCGCCATCGCCGGTATAATGAATGATAGAAGAAACACTCAGGAATATGCGCATTACTCTAGATATTACCGGGATAAGAGCGTCTTGTAGCATTTTGAAAACTTTTCTTAATTAATTATTTATATGTAAAAAGAATTTCTTTAATAACCAAATAAAATAATTGTGAGAAATGTTATTTTTTTTTTTTATATTGTTTCAAATAGCGATATCATGGAAACGATTAATTCAACGTACAACTTAAAAAAAAAAAAAATCTCGAATAAAATTTATTGCTTTCCCTTTAAAAGGTTTGATTTTTTATAAAAAAATATTCGAATCTCGCCTCACAGACGATCAGCGATCTCCCGCACATGCTGCATCATTTTTCCGTTGTCTCTGTTCAGCACATAAATGTATGTAAATTAATGAATACCTAGTCCCTTGCAAGACAGCTTTACTTACTACTGCATACTCGTAAAGTGTTGTTGCTATACATACTTCGGATACGTGTTCGTGATAAGGTTGGTTGCTAGATAATTACCACCTTGATGACCAATTGCCGGCTCTATCGCAGTCCATCAAGATTAACAACCGTTACGAAATATAATAGTACACCTTCCATTTATGTGCTATAGATGCACTTTAATATATTTCATCTGCATGTCAATCGGCAACAAGTATCTTTGATTTATTTGTCATTTATTTACTATCTTATGTCTCTATTGCAGTTTCGCTGATGAATGAAAATGTTTGAAAATCGGTTAATCGAATAAATGATCTCCTCACGAGGGAATGGTGGGTTGAATTTAATTCAACCCATTCATCGGCATCATCGGCGGGATGGCAAGTGAGCAAGAACTTCCCCCTTTGATTTCCTGTCGACCATGGAAGACTCGCGTTTATCGTTATTCCCGTTACTCCGTTTCGCTTGCGCGAACCTCGCGTAATACCGTTATCGTTCGATTGGCGAATTTCGCTTCGTTCCCGCCCGGTGTACGATCCTTTTTTCCTTGTAAATACCGCCAGACTCCCACCCCAGTCAGTGTGTGTGTTTCCTTTCCCCCACTTGAACATTACGCTCGAATCGAATCGAGTTATTGCACTCAGCCATGGCATTCTTGGCACGCTCATGTATTACACGCACTGGCACGTTATATACGAGTGTATATGTTCAGGAGTGTACAGGGGTGTACATGTACATTCAGGGGACCGGCTCGCCGGTTCGATGCGCTTCGCCAAACCGAACACCGTGATATTAATTGTTCTTCTCTAATCGCATACGTCACACTGAGTTACCAGAATAAAAAATCACGCCTGGTGCGAAAGAACAACCCGATCTCGCTTTCGGTCTCGGCATCGTGCCAATGTATAAACTATTAATTGGCAGTGATCACGTGATAAGATGGGTTAGGTTCGGAACCATAGAACATTTATGCAATACATGCATTAATCTTCCAACTAAAATTATACGAGATACGGAGCTGCATTGATAGCAAAAAATTGAAGTATTAACGTGGAAATATGATTTAAACAAATTCCTATACTGTGGTTTTCATAGATTGGACACCAAATCCTTGAATTAATATGAAAGAAAGGCAGTGCATGTAAAGTAGGTGTTGTACTTTGATAAATGCACCCGAGCATGGCAATTATTACCTACACAATTGCATCGTGTACGCATTCAACATTTTATATATTTAATCCACGTCGTGGTCACAGCTGCATCTATTTATAGACGTAGGGAACCTTAATACTAGCTAAGAAGTGGATTAGCAAAGTAAATTACGTTGGACTTTGCAAATATTTTATTAATCTCTATAATTACATATGTAAATGTGAAAAGTGGAGCATATTACTGGGAAAGATTTTTAACGAATAAACATTTCTGGTTTCAGGCACTAACGAAAAGACAGTGGGCTTGCGAGAATGGAGGGGCGATCGTCGGACTCTCATGACGAAAGGGTAAATGACATTTCATGGACTTCCGACGTCAACTTGACAAAACAACCGGAATATTCTGAGGATGCATCACAGGATGTTCGAATTCTTTCGGTGGATAGGTTGACAGTCGAGAAGATCGTTTTGGAGAAAGGTGGATCGCTCGAAGTGCTTTTGACGAAGAGCGAAAGCTCGAAAAAACTATCGGAAAGGACAACGCGAATTCCGACGCCAAAGTTGCGGTCGTCAATTTTGCGAAAGAGAGCTAATAGCACAGAGGAATTGCTCTCAGCTTCGAGAATCCAGAGATTCAAGATCGTCAATGGTTTAGGATCCTCTCTCGTAAATGAAGGTAGATTTGTTGATCCAAAAAAAGTATCAAAGTTGCCGATTTCCAATGTTCAGAAAAGCGGAAGTGTATCTTCGCTCAATGAGATAAGAATCAGCCCCGTTAAGTTGACAAAAAGTTCCTCAATAGGAAGTCTCGCGAGATTCAATCGAACTGCAAAGACATCGAATATAGGAAAGATTCGTAAAATTCCTCCAAAAGTTCCCGCTAAACCTAAAAAGAAGAAGCACGTTGACGTTCCTTATTTCGGGCCGGTTATAGCGCCAGAAAATATACTTAATAATTCAACAGAAACTTCGAAACAACTCTCTGAGGATAAAAAAGTTATCCCAACAGTTCCCGAAGTTCTCCTTGAATCTTGTCGTTTCAATAGCCCTGAATGTTCCTTAAAAAATATCGAAAATGCTAGTGATGCCGCAGCTGTAAATACCAGAGCTCAAGAACGTTTAGAAAAAAGCCAATCGAAAATTGAAAGACTTCAGAAAAATTTGCAAACCAAGATAAATGCCTCGACCGCCGAAACTTACAAGCAATTATTACCGGGTCGTCACCCAATTGCGTTGAAAGTCTCTCCCGTCTCGGATTTGGATCTTAACGCAAACGTCACAAAGAAAACATTTGACAGAGAATTTCTCGAGCGTCACAACTTCGACACGAAGTTAAAGATCGAAGAAAAACGATTTTTAGAAACAGATATTGATTATGCTTCCGATGCTGAGAAAGCCAGTGAGTCCTTGAAGCCTGAAAAACCAAAATACAGTAAAAAGGTATCAGAGATAGAGAAAAGGTGGTCAGGAGAATTTTTGGAACATCATTTAGAAAATAATTCTTCAGAGTCTTCCTACGTCGAGGAATTGGGAAGTGTTTCGTCCCGCGAAAGCATCAATGCTGCTGCAGAAAGAAAATTTTACAACACAAGAGTTCCGTTAAAATTGGAAGACCAGAGCCAAGATTTAACGAAGCAGCAGGGAATTGAAGAAATTCTGGAAGACACAGTTAGTACAGTTGATTCGGATTCTTGCTTCGAGGACAGGATCAAGGCTATCGATTACGACATCAACAAAACCGTAAAATCTGAAAATATTGATGACGTCGGTTTGCACGATGTCGCTGAATCTAACGAAAGTACTTTAAAGGAGTCCTTCTCTTCGAAAACTTTTCTTATCGAAGCACCAGAAAGAAATGCCAGTTTAGGAAGTAAAACCGAATCCCTTGACTGTGTGCTCTGTCCTGAATCTGTTGAAAGCACGGACAAAGACTTTCGAAATAAAAACGAAATTCATTTTGATTCTGTTCAGGATTTTTTAGAGAGTCAGGTTTTGGCCAAAAGCACTTTCGTTGAACAGAATTCTTGCAAAGACAATTCAGTGAGTGACAGAGTAACTGGAAAAGATAATTCGGAGATCGGTAAAAGAAGTACAAGTCCTGATGGTTATGCGAATCTGATTCAAGAATTCACGATGGAAGCGGCTTCGTCGAAATCCCCTAAAGATGAGAAAAAGAAGAAGAGTGGCCTCCGTCGTCTTCTGCCTGGGATATTCTCGCCTAAGGATTCTCGGAAAGAGTACAAGAAAGAGCAGAAAGAGCGAAAGAAGCGGGAGGAAAGGCACTTTAATCAGCATCAACAGAATGGAATTTATTCACGATCGCCTGACACGATGAACCTAAATGAAGACATTACGAGAAATGTGAAGCTTGATACGAGCCTTAACAGTTCAATTATCGAGGAGAGACTGAACGAAATAAAGCAAGAGCTATTTCCGGATCAGGGTATGACGACTAGTACTCCAGATCACTTTTTGCAGAATGACAGAACACTTGGACAGGATGCACGAGCTGTTAGATCGTACACAGTCAATTCGTCTCTGAGTTCCATAGCTCCTGATGATAAATGGCTCGATCACAATATTATAAGTGGATCCCCGGACATGAAAAAATTAAAACAACAATTGAGAAACGAAAACGAACGGAAATGTAGCCTCGAGAGAAAGCACAGTTTGCAGGAGTCGAATCAGCCAAGATTCGCCAGAAATCATGGACCTACAGGACGAATTTCTGCCCCGCCGAGCGAAAGATTTCTCATTCGTCCCAGGGCGGTTCACCCTGTGGATCGTCCCTTGCCCGCGATACCGCAAAAAGTCGAGTTTTCCAATTATCAAAATCACGAAGAGATAAGAAAACATCCGAATTATTTCAATATGCGCGAAACCCCCGAAGCTGTAACGAATTATCCAACCGATTGTTATCGTGATATGCCTGACAATCACAATTACGAAAACCACTCGAGTCTTTGCGAGAATGGCAATCACGTGTTAGAAAAAATGGAAATAAACAGAAATCAAAGTATAGACTCGGGCTTCAATCTAACACCTGTATCAGCTCAGGTAAAGATAACGCGCCAATTAATCGTAAATCAAAATCAAAAAGCACCGCTTGTCGGTCGATCGGCAAAGTACTCACCGAGCTCAAGTCAAAAGTCTGGTGATTACGCGGACTCGAGCTACACGCCAAATTCGAGTCAGAAGAGTGAATTCTCGCCTGGTAGTTCCAAAAGCGGAGAGTACTATCTCAATTCGCCTCGCAATAGCTGCAGGACATCGCCTGATGAAAGTTTCAATGATAGAAGGGATCAGCCTCTGTCTTACGATCATCATCATCTACAAATAAATGATGAAAGACAATCATCTCACTCTGTGCCATATCCAGTCTCACCGAAGATCAACGTTCAGTGCAAAGACGACGCTGTCTATGACGAGACTCCTGTAACGCATTTAGACGAAATTCGTGTCGACAGAACTTCTCTTAGTTCCCGAAATGTCATCAATCAAAGCAACATTCAAGACGCTTCTTACGCTGCACAAAGAGGCTCACCGAACATTCCAATGTCCAGCAATTTAGCAAAATTAAAGGCCAACGTGGAGAATACTACAGATGGTGCTGAAGCTGCTGCCAATGTGGCCGACCGTGCGTTCAGTGACAGTAACAAGCAAGGGGGCTCAAGAATTACTTCGCCAATTCTTTCTTCCAGAATCATTGCCTCGCCAATTGAATTTCGAGATCCTATACCTCCTCACAGAGAAGACAAGGAGCGTTCTATAGTTCAAAGTCCTCCCAGAGTCTTGTCACCATCTAGAATTCTGAGAATTGCTTCGCCCCTGACTATTCTAACACCGACGAACTCCTCTCCGATATCAACTTCGATGATATCGCCAGGTAGTGACCCGAATGTCAAGAGAAATCTCTCTCCGTCTATCTCCAGAACAATGACGTCGCCCAGAAACCTCGTGCAAAGTAGCACATCTCTTCTAAATGCTCAACGAAAGCTACCCAACCAATCAAATCAAACGAGAACTCCTGTATCGTCACCTAATATGAGTCAAGGCAGAATGACACCATCAACGGGATCTTACACTCCGATGTCATCTTTCAATTCCCGCAGGGCACAACCGAACGATCAGATTCTCATTGCTTCCCCGAAACGCGATGCTATCATTTACGAAACTCAAGCTGACCGATCTTCAAACAAACTGGAATCTGGATGCCCGGATTCCCCGATACCGATGGCCGAATCGCCCAGTCAAGTCTTGATGCCGAGATCACAAATCTTGCGTCATAATGTGGCAGATTCTGAGAGAGCTGGACGAACCAAGTCTCCAATTCACGATGTTTCTGTCACGAAGGAACATACAAATCAGCTTCGCGATGGAAAACAATCGTTGCAACGATCTTCGCCAATTGTACGAACAATGTCACCCTCGATTGATACTAAAGGAACACAGCAAAGCATACAAAGACCAGAACCTATTTATGTCAGACAACAGAGCGCTCAGAGGGCTATGTCACCAATATCATTGCAATATGACGGTAGAAGAGATCAGGGTCCTGTGATATTGCAACCGGAAGGTCGACCGGACACGCTGTTGGTTCCAGTACGACAAGAAAGTTATATTCAAAGTCGAGGATCATCGTCAAATCAGAGACAAGTAAAGCAGGATATTCAGCAAGTGCAACAGCGACATCCAAGCGGAAATACAGTAGCTAGAGAGAGGAATTATGTAGAAAGACGTATCCAATCACCATCAAGAACGTCACGAAACCATTCCCAGAGACCAGAGGTCATTTATGTCCAACGAGATCAAAGCTTGATTAACGCTAATTCTGAAATTAAGAAAGATCTCGACTCCAGCGCTTCCTCTTCAGTGCAACTCAGTGGACATTCGCCTCAGCGCTTGAACGAATTAAATCAGACACAGCAGAGGCAAATGACTCCGAGATCTGTCGGTCAGATCAACGAGGAGGTTTATGAAACTCGGAGAACCGGGAAAATCCGGGATAGTCCGATGAACGAACATATTTATGCAACCCGTCGTAGCCAGCAGTCGCCAGTTACAGTTTCTAGCAGATCATCAGGTGCTCAATATGGTCAGAAGCAAGATGATATTGTTGTTCATGAAAATCAAGGATCATCAGCCAGGCGATCAATGCCACAGCAGCAGCAGCAACAGCAACAAGATAAGCAACATATTGTCTTCAGCAATCAGTCGAATCCAAAGGAGCCGATTTATGGCCAGAAGAATTCACTGAAGCAGCAAGAACCAATCTATGCCCAGCGTTCATCGGAACCGATTTATGGCCAACAGATGAATCGTCAACTGTCTCCTTCTAAACGGCAGATGATGCAGCATTTGGAAGCTTTCTACTGGCAACAGAAAGCGCTGGATTCTCAACGAAAGTCAATACACTCGCCCACGACGTCCAGTCAAACTTCGAGCAACGTAAAGATCGACTCGCCCGAGGTTCGGGAAGCTATATATTGGCAGCAATTGAAAAAGCTTGACGAAGAGCAACAGAGACGTATCTTTGAGGAAAATCAGATGGACGAAAGAAACGATACCCTTCATCGAAGGAAACATCTCGAGGGAAGCCGATCACCGGTGGAAAACCCTACGAGGCATAGATCGGCACCTAGCCTGGCTGATCAGAGTTTATCGTTAGTGCATCAAAAGAATCAAAGACAGGTGCCCGAAAATACTGAAGAGATTTACTGGCAGAACCAGACACAACAAACGAAGAGTCAGATACCAGTTGGAAAGCCACCGATGATGGGACAAAAGGGTCAGAATCAACCCGTTCTCATCGTAAGACCTCAGCAGGCTGTCAGGGACTCGAATGAGACGAATCCCAGTTCCGGTTACGATGAACGCGACGATATCAACTCCAGAGACAGCGTACCGAGATCCAAAAGTGTTTCACCACATTTCACGCGAGGCAACGAACGTAGAAGTCTCAGTTTGCCAAGGAAGTCAGATTTGCTGGCTGACGAAGGAAGTGTCAGGGGCAGTCGTGAAATCAGAGCATCTGTACCTCTAAATCCTGCGAGAAAAACGGAAACCCCACCGATTTACGAGGAACACGATGTAGAAGGGAAAAAACGATCAGCGCCACCACCGATCTTTAAGCGTGGAAGTCTCATAAGTAATTCCAGTAGTTCTGTAGAGTATGGAACTATGGGACCGAAACGAGTGAGCTTTTCCAATCAAGCGAATTCCCCGGAGGTCGGAGCTGGTAATTGGCCAACGAAACACGGAATGGCGCCAGAGCCACCGACAAGAAAGAACCGAACTGAAGAGAGAAGCTCAATTAGTTTGGAAACAGGAGATTCCGTCTTTTTCCATGGCCATGAAGAAAATCAAAACAATTCTAACAATGTCTACGGCAATATTGAGAGTTGTCAGAATAGTCGCACTGTTTCCAGTGCCGGTACCTCCGAAACTTCGACAAATGAACAAAGAAATATGCTTTACGAGGCTGAGTACGACGCCAAGCCTCTTCCACAACCCCCACCCCGTGGTGAGTCCTCGTGGACCGTCAAACGAAGCTCCAGCATCAAGAGTGATCATCACAGTGGTGACAGCGCAAGGATACCTCGGATCGAGATCCAGAGGGCCAAAGTTCCGGCCAATCCTCGGAAGTGGCTCGGAGTCAGTGAAAGCGAGAGCGGAAGCGAAGCTGGAGAGGTTCAGAGAATACTTCATCGACGAAACGGTGAGTCATTTTATAAAATCTTTTTAACCGTTTCACAAACGAATCATTTTATTCGACCAAAAGACCGATGAAGTACTTGAGAGATGCGAAACATAGTTGTTGAAAGCGACTCGGCGATTTTTTAAATCATTCAACGACCATTTTTATTGTTGCTTTAAGATAAGATCTCGAAAAAAGGAAACATTTTTATTTGATCCAAACAGATTTTAGTCTATGGAAATATTGTCCTGTCTCGAATTTTTTTTTATCACGCTCGTATACATGAACCTTAAAGTAATGGCACTAGATTTTGGCGTCGCGTTGGAATCCATTAAATTAATCCTTTTGAGCGTGCAATTCGGACTGCATGCTACCCTTACCTGAGAACGCCACGACAAAATGCAAACAGACTGGTGTATGCCAGTGCATCTCAATGAGCCTCTTCTTGAGGTAGGCCCTAAGGCTAGAGCACGTAGACTCTCTACCATCGCTGGATGCTAAGCCCGTCGCCCGGTCTTCCTCTTTCTCTCTACCAAGTAAGCTCAAAATATTTTCTGCGTGTATAACAACGTGCGCATTAAAGTATAATGGAGCAGTCACGTATTTCCTGCCTGTCGTAACTATAATCGGTGATTCGTTAGACACATATTTCACGATGAAAAAATATAAGAAACAGAAGATTCAGCAAGATAATAAAATTAATTACATTTATACTATCGAAATAAATATTTTGTCTTCAAAAAAGTATTGATTGATTCCAAATAATGTGTCGTGTGTTATTTTTTCTACGAAAAAAATGCAATTCACGTAAAATCTTATCACAGTTAAAATAAAGACATTTTTCTCAAAGATACAAATTAAAGAAATAAAAAAATTAATTATTGATATTTTAAAAGTTAACAAATAAAACTCTATTTGTTGATTTTTCGAAAATTATAGAAAATACTTAACGGAGGTGTCACATTATTTTACGTGCAATCCTATAACTCGAATTTATAAAGAAAACTGTTATATGACAAGTCGTGTAACCGCACTGATTCGGTACGTTGACTCATCCATTACAGATGCGGTTGGATTTTCTCGAGTAGTTTCTAAAGCAAGCGGTATCAGTTACGTAATTCGGATTAGCGGAGAGAGATTAGGAAGGTTCATCCTGTTCTCATTTGTGTCAACTTGCGGTTGCCTCGGTTGAATTCCGCAGCCCTGCATTCTACGCGAAGCGCATCAGAACCCCGACCGATATCCTTGCGTAGCCTCCACTCTGTGCGGGGTGCGCATGGCGCAGCGCACGACGTTGCAGTCAGCTGCAGTGGACGGTACATGCGCCGGAGTAATGTCGCAGGGTGGAAAATCCTCGGAACGCAAGAATCCCTGCAACCCTACACAAACAACTCTCCAACTAATTTTCATTTGATTCTCCTATGTCATTCGCACTACGATTTCTATTCCAGAAGATCGACATCATCAGCCGAATGAATATCCGGGGATGATTAATAAACCATATTTAGGCGGACTTCTTAAGAAATATTTTTAATACATCTTGACTAGATCTTCGATAATTTCTTCTTTACGGAAGAAGTAATCATTCGGAATATTTAGATTCTAGTCTCGGAGTTTTTAAAAAGTTTTTTTTTGCGTCCAGATTGTCATGACTAGTCTGAGAATGTGCCCAGAACGTCGCGCCAGGTCAAAAGTCGCTGGGAGGATGTGTGCTTATCTCTTCGACAAAAGGGACAGTCTCTTTGTGTAAAAAAGGCGCACGAATAAAGAGGTAGAGAGAAGGCGGAATGAGATATAACTGAGATAACTCTCGTATGCGTGTTTACCACGTGAGCGTTTATTTCTCGGTGGTAGAACGACAGAGAATATATCGTTAAGATCTTAAGTTCTGTACAGTAAACGTTTTTTTTATGTATATATATTTTTTTATTTTTCGATAGTTTACCTCTCGTTGCTTCAGCAAAAATAACTTGCTCAATTGTCGTAGAACGTGCCGCAGTCTCTAGAATATTGCAGCAAATGATGCGAGAAAAGAAGTGGTAGAGCATGGCAAGCAATCGTCTAATAAATACTGCTAGTTTCCGTACACAAATACATGTCTTGTCCGCGGTGCAAGGCAGCTAGCAAGTTGCGAGTAAGGTCAGTAACCTTGCACCTCTGAACGAGCAGCGGGCGCACTATAATCGTTAAGTATATTATATACGTTAGTGACGTCACACCGAGAAGCACCCACATACTTCCGGTTGCAGGATATGCGTTAACTCACCTATTGTCCGAATCGTTTTTTTCTCGTTGCACCGCTCTCGGTGCGCTTGTGATGCTCACTCGCTCGTTAACACGAAGACGATAGTTTTTGCCAGTAGATATAAGTCTATCGCGTGCATCATGAAGAGACTGGTTTGCGTGGGCAATGTCAGTCTTTGTTTGAGAAATTCAATGTAGTCGTTGTATTCTGCACTTAACAAATACTAATGATTCTTAAACTTTTGCATAAATTTATAAATTTATGTAAAAAGTACGATTTACTGTGGTAATTATGAAAATATTTATAAGGCTTCGTCATAGTCTTGGTAAAATGTATTTGCTTTATGAAAAATAAGTCTTGGTCACGGCTTTTAATATAATATCACGTGTTTAATGCAATTATGCGATGTTTAAGACAATCTTCAACTGAAACGTTGAGTATTCTTGGAGATTGCATGAAACAAGTACAAAAGAATCGCCCACAAAACGTAAATTTCATTTTTTTTTTAAATCAAATACATATTTAGACAAAATATTATAAAATTACTTCATGCAATGACTTACATTTATTAAGATTGTCAATTATTACTCTGGCTATTATGTAATACTTTATGACTAAAAGTAGCGGTAACATATCTCGTTAAAAAAAAAAGCAATTTCAATGGATTTAACTTTTTTTTAAATACTTGGCGTCGAGACACTCCCGCGTCTCTTGATTATCGAGTGAGTCGTTCCAGTGACGCTACCTTATCACAGGCATTATTTCTATCTGCTCGCTTACCGTCTGACCAGATTCTTTATCTACTTCTAGTATTACTATACCCAGCTTGAATATATATATATATACACATACATCAGCGGTAAATACGAAGTGTACCGTAGGAACTACGTTGCAGAATACGGTCTATCTTCCAGCACTTCGATCCCACAGATGGAGCGGTTGCTCAGTTCACTGCATTACTTACTACTTTCATGGCTGTACGTGATCGCATCTTCCAGGCTCAATTTTTAAACGTCAATAAAAAGATAGGAAAAGAAAAAATATTGATCACATAAACATTTTTAAAAAATGGTAGCTACAGTCGATACACAAATATACACAAAGATACTCGTGGATTATTCCTGATTATTCTCTGTTACGGATTTCTCTATTGAAGTTACTGGTGAACAATAAAGAATTGTTCCATCTTCGCGAAGCTCCATATTTATTATTTAATTTGTCTTGAAATGTAGCTCTTTGTCACTTCTATTTTCGCGGCAACGCAAATATTTATCTATTTAGAAATGTATTTCAGAGAGGAATAGTGTACAATATTATGCGATAACGAATGATCAAATTTCTCGCGACTAGTTTGTTTAGCCGTCTCCGGCAATAAATATGTGATTAGCCAGGTCGATATAACAAATCCTATGATAGAAGTTGGTCGATATACTATAACCATAATAATGCATTCAGTAATGCATTGATCTCTTCTTCTCGATTTTTAATTGTTCGATTCTATCACAGCTCAGTTTTGTTACTTAAGGAAAATTGCAAAAGCCAATTTCGTTTTCGAGAAATCTCGTGCAGTCGTGAGTCACGTAGATTTCGTTTTGACCGCCACTCAGTATATTGTGCGCCATTTAAACGACCAGCGGTAAGACAGTCTCGTGATCTGTGATGTCTGAGTTCCAGGAGCCTTTTCTCTTTGCCTGGTTGAGCGCTTTATATCAACCTCCTTCCCTATGTACAGAGTTCTTAGCAATTTTTTTTAACATTCCTGTAAAAGTTTTTAAAAAAATTATCTCTAAATAGACAACATTATTTATTTATCACTAAGTATCGATAGAAAGCTTTATAGTTGAAACAAAAATTGAATGTTGATCAAATGATTAGCAGCATCTCAAACTCCACTTAGAAGTACACTAGCTTGATCGTATCTTTTCACTGCTGCAACTCTTGGACTCGCACTTTTTCGAGGTAAAAAAATGTTGACAGTTTTTAATTAAATTTAATAATTTATTTCAATTCAATTCAATAATTCCTCGAAGAATATCTATTTATCATATTTTGTTTTGCACTCTTTATAAAAAACATTAACTTGTACAGATTTGTTGCTCTTTAAAATTAAAGTTAGTAAAAATAACTTCTATATAAATATATAAAAATTGCCTCGACAACTTTCTGGATCTATAAAGAACGACGTCAATTTTTCCCGCGAAGAGGTCAGCGATTACTCAGCTTTGTCGATTACTCAGCTATTTTGCGTCGTAGCAATACGCAGTCCGGCGATTTTTGGTTCAGATTTGTAATAAAAGTATCGGTTCTAACTGTTGCAGTGAAAGTGTTTACTTTTGGTGCGTAAGTTTGGACTGTTTTGGTTAATATTTGACGCCGCACCGGTAGGTGGTACACAGCATCAGTTGGGATGGGGGGAGGGTTGTTTCTCAAGTCGGGGGTGCGTCGTCCGGGTGAGTCGAGGGTAGCCGAACGTTTTTAGCACGGCGAGTACGGAACGGGAAGGGTGGCGAAGACAGCGAAGAGGGAGTACGAGGGAGATGGTTCGGGGATCGATCCCCGACTCTACTCCCGTGACGTCACAAGCCGGGACTCCGGCACCCGGCACGCCGGCGAGCTGGTGGTGCTGGTGGTGGCGGCTGCTCCCGTGTACGCCACCCTTTCCCGTGTGTTTCCGAGTTCGTGACACCGGTCACTCGGAAAATTCACTATTTTTACGTGGATTTAAATTTTCATGAAACTCACATACCGCCAAAGTACATTACGCGATTCCACGTAAAAGTTTCAAGTAAAAGAAAGGTTCGGGGGTTAACAGAGTGGCGGCACCGCAGCGGGGCATCATCCCCGGGAACCCCGGGCTTCGTAAATCCAACGTGTCGTGAATCCAGCAACACTCGAGATGAGATCCGTTAAGCCAGTTAAACAAACATCATTGCTAACTAATAAAACAGCCAACCAGTCAATAAAACTTTGAGTAAGAATAATCATTTGCGCATAAACGTCAACAGTGAATTTTTATTGGCAAGTTTCGTTCCGGTGTATTTTTTAGTTACGATGAGCAAGCTCAACGACGCACTACCAAGGGCACACGCGAAAAGGTGCTAAGGTTAGTTTGAAAAGAAGACGCGTTGGACTGCCAGCGAAGCTTTGTTTTTAAATTTTTTACCTAAAATTGATCTCAGGACCAATCCGTATGGAGCTGACGCGTGAATCTGTCGTGATTGACCCATAAATTTGACTACAATGTGATTATTTGATAAAACTACGAGAAATGTATTATGCTTGATATACAAATGACTGTCAAGAAGTGATGGAGATGTCGTGGTCTTGTTGAAATGTCATTTACACGTTATATTTCTGTTTCCTATATCGTCAGAATGATACAAAATTTTTTGAATTAGTTGTTGTTTTGAAAAAAAAAAACAAGACAAAAGGGTTACGAAGGGTTCCTCTTAGATTTTAATATCTTGTGTCGTTAATAACCTATAAATGTGGCAACAATGTGATTTTTTGATAAAACTACGAAACATATCTTATTATTGGCATTGAAATACGGTCAAAAGGTGACCACGATGTCGTAGTCTTGTTGAAACATTGTATATTTGCTTTCTTGATCATCAAAATCGAACAAAAACTTTCGAGTCGCTTGTTATTGTCAGAAACCATTACACAAGTGTTACAAAAGGGTTCATCGTACATTTTTATGTCTTTTGACGTGAATTCAGGGAGCTGCTAAGTTGTTATCAAATCAGAGGAAGTTACAGATCGCAACCATCGATGCGTAAACACTTAAAGCAATAATACAAGGTCCTCCATACATATTTATATCATCCATACTATAGTTATACATACAGATGTGTATATAGGTAAAAGCCTCGTGGTACCAACGACTCCCTGCAAGCTCAGATTCTTTTATGAGATGATTTTTATGATCGTCCTAACCTCATAGTGCCAAGCTTCTTTCGGAAGGGGTAGTTTGATCGGGAGTCAGAGCAAGGTAGTTATATAGATCTCGGTGAGGGGAAGGGGATGCTTGATATTGATGCTGTAGCCATTGCTCCGTCTCCTGTTCGTGTGAACTTCCCAGGATTGCTTCTAACACTCTCGGTGAAGAGCGATTTGTCACTTTAACGGATGTTACGAGAGGGATGAGGGCTTCAACAGTGAAGGGGTTCACCGTGAGCGTGTACTTGATTTCGCAAGGGTGACTTTTTCGATACGGATCGTGATTGAAACAGCAGGAAAGTGAGGTCAATGTAGTTGTAATTCTACAGTCACGGTAATATAATACTTTGAAGTTCTTTAATCGACTTTTTCGATTATATTGTTATGAATTTACTTTACAATTTGTTTGTCATCGTTACTTGAATGATTTCGTCATAAATATGTATAATTAAATTAAATTAATTGGATAAATCCCCTAAAGAGTATGAAAAAGTCAAGATGTACAGTCACATAATGTAATATCAAAAAAAAACTTTAAGTTATGAAAGAAATAAAAAATCTTATAAGATTTTCAAACGAAAACACTGAATACGATGTTGCATCGTTAGATACCGATAAATATCGTTGATTCGTTCGGGATGATTCTCATGGAGAATCTACGATCTGGATCGTCGGTTCATCCAAGCGAAATGTTGTTTCTGGGTCACGTAGTGATATAATCATAGGGACTGGCGTCCGCGAAATCCACTTATGGATGTACCCGGACAGGAAGAACTCGGCTCAAGGAGGTACTTCCTCCATCTTATTTGTATTGTCGGAACGTCTGCAAACGTCACGGCAAACTGCACTTCCGGGATTCTGTATTGTCAGATCCGCGAGGGAAAAAATTGTAAAAGCTATTGTGTCTGCAATAAAAACGCGTCTGCAACGATTGCAAGTATTTCGCTGAAAATTATAACAAACAATGAGAATCGTTCTCTCTATCGGCGCGACAAATTTTCACTCGATATCTCAAGGTGTGCTCGAGTCATAGACGTTTACATTTTTAGAGAGAATTTGTACGTCAGATTCGGAACACGCGCAACACAATTGTTCTAAATACGATGTTTGGATGCTTTCGAGCATTCTGAAAACGATTACATGAAAATTACGTTAAAACATTTGTTTTATGAAATCAAAAGTTCCTCTATGAGCAAGTAAAAATGGTCAGCAATGTCGTAACCTGAATATTGTCCAATTATTTCTTGGGAGACGTCTGGGGAGAGTGTTATGTCTGCGCTAGTAACATTTAGATAATTCCTCACCTTGTTCAGTGTAGGCTGAGGACGCGTTAGCACGCAATTATCGTATTCCCGCTAAATAATTGTTCGAGAATCGATGTGTCACACGTCACTGATCGAACGTCTGTCAATTAATTGTCAAACGAGTCAATGTGTGCGTGAACTTTAGCCTCGTCCCCTTTCGCGATGTCAAATTTCATTCCCATTTCGTGCACACCATTATTTTCTAGTACATGGTAATATTATTGTACCAATATGAATTAATAAATAAAACTTTCTAGTAATTGCAATTTGGCTTATTATGAATATCGAATATAAATGAGTCAAATGTCTCATATTAACATTTTTTTTTGCATAATCATTAATAATCATTAATTGGTTGCGATATTCTAGTATTTTTAAGCATTAAAAATAGAACAGCCTGTTCTTGCTTATTTCTTTTAGTTGTTGCAAAAAGGTAATTTTAGTTTCAAATCTTTTTTCGTTCCATATAGTCGGTAACTTTCACTATATATCGATACTTGCAAAGTGATTATTCGTATTCAATTCTAGATAAAGAATAAGATAAACAATGATGAAGTAATTTGTCGATTTTCCGTAAATTTTAGAGGTGTTGATAAGACGCTAAAAACTCATTGAAGATAGCCTGTTTGGCATGGAAAGCATGTATACAATATGGTTATCGTTAAAGTCGAGATTGATCCTTGGACTACTTGAGCAGTGGGTATATTTCAGATGCATAATCTGCATCTCCAATATCAAATGTAGCGTGCATTTGTTTGTATCACTTGTTTGCATAATAGAGAGTGTTAAAGGTTGTATCGATTATCCTCTTTATCCTCTTTCCAATCAGTCGTATATCTGCAATGCAAGACATTTTATTATTCTACACAATTATGTGCTGTGTAAAGTACTCATCTCAACTAATATCTGTTAAATTGACGATTGATTTTACAATTGTCTTTGCTAAATTTATATTCATACAATTTCGTTGTCACTTTTGATGATCGAGTGAAAGCAATTTGTTTATGCAATAAAAATAATATTCTGTATTAGGTACAAAGCAAAATTGGTTAATTATAATTGTAGCAGGCTGATTTCGATTCTTTTTAAAGGTCAATCTTTTTTTTTTAATACTTTATCTATTATTTACTAAATATCGAATCATTTTTTTCGTAACAGAGTTAAAAAAAAAAGCGTGACCTACCAAAAATAAATAGAAATTGCTATATAAATACGTGAATATTCGAGTCCCGGAAACTTCTGGATGGAACTCCTCCTGCTGTCCTCGACGAATACGCGGAACCACAGTTGAGTGTTCCCAGCCACGAATCCAATTATCAAAGTTAATTGTGAAAACCCTTTATCATTCTCGTTACCACGGGATAGAGAGCGGATCCATGGAAATGTTGAACATTTAATTTATCTCCAATCTCATTGGTTCAAGCTGTGCGGTTCAACTCTGAACAACTTTGCAGCGCACCGGAGCGGCTGTACTCAAGTCTTTTATCCTGTCGTAATAAAATATTAAGTAAATGAATCAATTAATGAACGATATCAAATCCTTTTTATATCCAGAATTATAAATGTTTCAACTTAAAAACTGGAACAAAAAGATTTTTACAGTAGAATGTTGTTAAACGACATGTCTATCAAAAATCGCGACGAGAGTTATAGTAGATTTTAAATAACTAATTTTGTGCCATTGAATTCCCGGGATAAATTCATGCGAACTAAACGTATCAATTACTGACGTTGAAAGTTCTACATAATATTCTGTAATGCGTCCGCTCATTTTTACGCCTGCATCGCTTTCATCCCGTTATCTCATTATTGCCTACTTTTCATTCAGTCGGCTCGACATTGTACGCAAAAATGCTTAATATCCGATACAATTAACAGTTTCCGATATGCGCAATCGACTCTGTTTTACCTTACACTTTGCGCTTGTGCGGGCTCACTTTCCAGAAGGTTTTAACTGAATAAATATTAATTTCCGTTATTATTTACCATTACAGGAGAATAAATCTAATCGTACTTAATCAAATAATTTATGAATTTAAGACTTTATTTATTTGATATATATACGAAAGATACGTTCCGTCGAGAGATTTTTTATTTGATCAAAAAATAAATTTTCATTATATTCGAAAAAAATAACTTGCTGAATTTTTTTTCTCTGTTTATCAAAATTATCGAATGCGGTAAATAACATAATTGCCTTGGTTAACATTCCAGTGAATTGTTTTCAATAATTATCTCACTTTTTTATCGTTTTTGTTAAAAGATGTCGATAAAAATGAAGGAAAACGCATTTGTTTAACGCATAAAAGTGTCCTATCAATGTACCGTTGACCCAATTCTTTTAAATTCATTGCGGTTTGCATAGGTTTTCCAATGCCGAGAGTCTCTGCAGTCTCTTTGACCTACAAATTCGATTCATCATCCCCCACGTCCAGAATTCCAGAACTGCCAGATGGCGCCTGCGTCAATGCGGCAACCGTCTCGCACCCCGAGGCGTATAATCGACGACATGACCAAAATAAGCTCTTTGAATTAACGCAAGCGCTCGTTATTAACCGTTGGAACGGAAGGTAGGGAAGAGGGGATGGGGGTTGGATTATTGCGAGCTTATTGACAGATTGACACTTGGTTTTGATTTAATCCTTTTACTATCATTGCCTTTTCCCGCTGAACATTACCCGGTGTTGACGTCAAAACGTTTACTAATGATCGAGCATCGACCTATCACAGGTATCATGGTATACCTTCCTGTAATTACCGTGATTACGCTTCAGATTGCCTCGAGGCTTTCGCGGTGCATTTGAGTGAGATGCAACGCACGACAACACCCTTCTACCGTTAACCTATGCTGCTCTGCTAATTTCAAACTGCTCGTTCGATCGCTAGTCACGAATGTTCTACGTGTTTAACAAATAGAATGATACGCTTCACTTCAATGTCATAATTAACGTATCATATTATCAAAGTAATATGTGTACACGAGACTCGGCTAAAGTAATGCAATATTTGTCTAATTCAGTTTGTTTTCTTTTAGGCTCGATTCAATTTTCCAACCTTTCCCGTAATTTAATTCGTTCCGGAGAAAATATAGATTCAACGTTTTATGGGCGAAGCTGTATATCATTTGAGATTGATACGATACTACCATTCGGTTGGTAACACAAACTCTAATGTTGTGTTTTTTTCGAATAAAAGAGGAGATCAGTGAACTGCCTTCATCAAAATTCTACAGTTCACCGCTCTCGTCTTTCATCCGAAGATCAATCGTGGCGAAGAAGATCGATAACGATCGATAATCGATAACGGCGTATAACGATTTGAGATAGACGACGTATAGCCCATCGTTTTAACGCGATGCGATTCAAATTTCTGTTGGTCTCTCTCGTTTTACCGCAATCGCAAATGGCTATATCTCACTCGCATTGCATTGTAGCTCAATCGATACAACGCATCACTTTAACGGGATGTGATATTACTCGATCGGTAAGAAAAACTGTAACCCAAATTTCTCTGATACGGTGAAACTGTCGGATAAAATCCGAGAACAGTATTCCGCGTCTAACAATTCTGCAAGGCACCGTTCCCGTTTTTTATTTGACAGATATACTTCGTAGCGGAGAAATTTGGGATAGAGAGATTAGTTTTATATCTCTCGCATCCACATATCTTTCACATCGTCTTAAGGAGAGTTTTATTACCTACGGAGTACTGATGCAAATGCCTGCAAGTGCAAGAGAGATACAGTACAAAATTACTTTCACATTTATCTCGGAGCCAAGTTTTAAAAAAAATTCATGTCGTAAGTGTGAAGCTTACTAAGAAATAAAATCTGATTCCTTTGTAATAAAAATGTAGCTTTTAAATTCTAGTATAGTCGAACCCTGCGAATTCGATACGCGTAGGATTATTTCGAATACGATTGGGTTAATCAGAATTAATGCTTTCCGGACCGGAGCCCCCGAAAGTGTAGCGAAACGGGATTATGAACGAAAAGTGGAGTAACGAGGATTTTGTCGCTTAGCGCCAGAGTGAAGGAATCATCCAATCAGCATAGGGTTAAGGAAACGCCAATTTAAACAGATCAGGTACAAGAAATTATCGATTTGTCGAATTCGGTGGTTCGACTTCGAGGACTACGACTCTGTATAGTAATCCGTCAGAAATACAGCAGACATGCTAGGTGCAATTAGAAGAGACATTACCCGACGGGCCATGATAGGACGCAAGAGGATTGCTGCCAATATAATTGCAATTAAACTCGAACATCCTACGTAGCGACGTGTATGCGTGTGAGAAAAGTGCACTCTCGTTTAAGCTTCGGTGCTCGTGTTACCGGCGCCATTGTTTTATGAGTTGGAAGTGTGAACGAGGGTTACGTCTTAAAGCAAGGTGAAACATATTCTCAGTGTTTCTCTCTCACTTAGCCGTGACTGCCATTAATTCTATCTTTCACACACCCATACATATTTCACCTCGCTTGAACGGTGTTGGACCACTCAAAGTTAGTACGAATGTGCTATAAACTTGGCTGCGACTCTTCGGCGTTCCGTACGTTTTATTTCGTTGCTACCAATGTGTGGAAAAGTACCGGATAACACTTTCACACTCGAGATCCGTTACTTGCAGAATTATAGTCGATCATAACACCTGGAAGGCATTATTCGTTGTTCCTACCAAAAGTATATTATGCAGGTAACACCTATAATTATAAACATTTGGACTACAAAAGTGCTTATACCATACATATTTTAAGTCAGTATTAGTCAAAGAGCAGAACGTAATTTATACAGGATTCAATTCTACACAAAATTGACTCTACACACGCATTCAATTGTACATAGGCAAATTATACGCAGCATAAACTCGACACAACAAAATTTCACGTCTTCCAAACTGGACAACAGTGCAGAGTTGTACTATGTAGAAATGATATCCTGCTGATGAAAGTTATAATTTTTATTCACGTACATTTCACAAGATGATATTACGATCACGAAGTCTCCATCACATCATAATTTTTTTGTCTGTCGCCTCTCAAGGCTTTGAATTCCTAGGATGAATAAGTTGCTTGTGCGAAAAACGCGAGCGAAATTATTCGTCGTCACGAGTGTCGGGTACGAATACGTTGAAAGAAGATTGTGAATCGAATAGGGGTACAGTGCCGCTCTGCCACGATAGTTTCACAAAGATTTTATTAGTGACATGGTACTCGATTGAATACGGGTATTTGAACAGCGGTATCAGCATCAAAAGGGAAAAATGCTGACACGCTGGAAGAGCAAGGACAAGAGTTCCTCCAAGAGCTCATCGTCCAGTGGAAGCGGCAGTAAGAAGAAACGAAAATTTGGACGAGAAGGTGAGAATTGAATAAAATTTCATTTTCAAAAGCTGAACATTTAGAAGCGAGCACTGTATCGGACTCCATCTGCAATTAGCATCGCCTCTTTCATTACCGAGTCAAGCTTATCGCATTTTTTTTCATCGAATTCCGTCTGATGCTTCGAAGAAAAATATTATTAGAAATAAATTAAAAAATACAATCTTTGCATACGATTTTTTTTTAATAACTTAAGCTCTTTTAACAAAATTTTAACAATAATAAATCTGGTGACTCGTCACCAGAAAAACATGGAAATAAAAATGTGCAATATCATAAAAAACGTTCGATTATAAAGTCCAAACAAATGGAATATTTTCAATAATAAAATATTTTTTTGTTGTCCAGGCTATTGGTGAAAATATATATTGTTAACATTTTCAAGTTATCGTAGTGCTGAGGTTGCACCGATAGACCAAATTAGCTTTGCAAGGTCTCATTTTCTTTTTACGAAGACTCTGTCCAGTATATTTGCAGGAATTTTCGTTTGATGCTCTTACTCATAAGTTACAAATAAAAATCTCCTTAATGGGAAAAAAATTATTAAATAAAATGACCACGAAATTTTTCTTTTTTTTTTTTAGTACAAAACGACTTTATCATGAGTTTTAAACTTTCTTGGGGTTCTACTACGCTCCTGAAGTCTAAAGAAATCTTAATTTGAGAAATATTAGGTCTCAATATACTACAGCGATAAAAATACTGAATTATTTCCAATTTTCTTATTATAAGATAAAAAAAAATTATAAAAATCTCGAATCTACGGTGCTCTTTCTCTCTGTATTGCGCTCCAAATAATTTAGGTTTGATCCCGAAACATTTTCTTTCCTAATGAAAAGTTTCATTCTAAAAACGAGTAACTTTGTAGAATATAAAAGTCTAAATAAATGTAAAAAACATTTATGCACGACGAATTATACGTAGAACTTTGATGAATCGTTCGTCGATGATTTTTCGATTCGTTTCCATCGCGACTCTCGCTTCTCTTATTCTTTCTGTGATATTCGCTGCACCGGAATTGGCATCGAACTGATATTGAATAAGCGGAGCGAGACTTGTTTGAAGTGAATGCTTCTATCGGAAGTGCATGAACGGGGTTGAGCCGGAAACGAAGTAAGAAAGGATACCAATGAACGTAGTGGCGGGGAGGATGAATGCTTGAGGAGAAAAATGGAAATAGTACAAGAAAGTCTAAATCTGTATCGTCGATCCTTAGACGTTTCTAGTTGAACCAATTGGATTTTTATTTTACTTGATCGAAACCAAAATATTTCAATTTTATATAAATATTTATTTGGACGTTAAATCCTGGATAACAATAAGCATATTTCCGAGTTCTGAGGATTCATATTAAAGCATATTAACTTTTTTGAAATCGTGAATTCAATATTTAGTCATTTATATATATCGAAAAATTTGAAATCAATTGAAATAAAATATAATATAAAATTTATTGGAATAATATTTTTATGCATACGAAACTTGTATCTTGGGAAATGCTGAAATATGTGTTTTATTATTTGTATCTTAGAGTATTTGTGCCAAGTGTTACGTACATTCGACCAAAAAATATGTTTTCTTCTACTAAATTTTACACTCTCTTGCAACCCCTACAGGGGTTGAATTTTGGTAAATGCTGAAATACGTGTTTCATTATTTGTATTGTAGAGTATTTATACTAAAATGATGTAAAGTTGTGACCGATGTAAAATTTTTATAGAGGATGATGCGGGAATGTAACGATCAAAAGTATTTAAACTAAGTTTTAAGATAATCGGACAAAAAAATATGTTTTCCCATATAAACTTTTACACTCTCTTTTACCCTCTTAGGGGTTGAATTTCGAAAAATACTTACTTAGTAGGTGCTTACGTCATAAAACGCAACTATTATCCGAATTTCATAGTTGTAACTCTAGCGGTTTGACCTGGGCGTTGATGATCCGTCAGGAAAAGTCTTTTTATGTGTATAAATAACAACTAATTACTTAAGTTGTGTATTTATATTGCATAAAAACACTTTTATTAGATAATAAATGAGTTGGAATCATTCTGTGTAAAATATTTCATTGTTATGTACATGCACGAAACGTTTTAAATAATGGATTTATCATTTTATTTTCGGTTCAATCTTAATGGAAACATAAGCTTTATATTACGATACAAGTCATGCGAGTCACGTACCAATGTTATATTTATAAATATGGTACAGAACTCTATCTTCCGTGCACTCGGGATAAACGCGCATCGACGCATCATGAATCTTGAATGAGTCGAGAGTCCTCGCTTTCGTAAAATGCACCCTTCATCTATCTGTCCCCAGCCTCGTCCATTTCTCGAGAGTCCCCGTAATTTTCAATTTATGACACTCTTATATGAATATACATTCCAGTTGTCGTTCGTCAAGAGTTCACTCAATTTCCTACCTCAAATATTATATCACCGTTTCATGCGTCTTTGATATCAATACGAATGAGAAAAGCAGGTGCTTGACGTGTTATTTACATTTTTTCGTGTCGAATCAGTAACGTAGAAAACTAGACTAGTCACCTGTCTTTCGTCATATTTTCCACTTTAAGAATGTTCGTTTCGTGATTCAGTTAAATAAAAATTAAGTTAGGTAACATCCACCGCGAAATAATTCCATAATAGTTTTCAAGTATTCAAGGAATATTTTCTTTTGCATTTGTCAATAATTTAGATGTTTCAATAAAGTAGATGGAACTTAACCGAATTGGTTGTTCGATTGTTTGACTCTGTCAAACTGACTCATATTCATATGTTTGAAATAACAACAAAGTAAAATATTTTTTTTGTTGGAACACGTTGTCATTCGAGTTGTTACATTATTAATACGAAAATATATTCTGCAGTGTTTAAACTATGTTTCATAATTTTTTTCGATCGATTCGGACGGACAGTTTAAAAATGGCAGCCATTTAAAAATGATTTGCCCAGTTTGACCCAGTGTAATAACCTTGTGGCCTCTCAGAGGTGTCACAAGGAAGTGTTGAATAATACTCGATAACAATTTCCACTTTAAAGGCGATTACGTTGTATGGATAAATACAGTATATTTACTGATACAACGTAACGGTGTACGTGTTGCAGGGAATGTGATACGACTGACGATAGGAAGCAGTGAAACCGCGCGGCTTAATTGGCTCTGTAGCTCGTTAGCGTGGAACAGGAGCTCGATTTTCTTACTGCCAACCACCCTTCTTCCCTATTACGCTACATTTCTTAGGTGAAGCCCTGCATTGTGCGTTTCTGAAAAGGAACTAACACTCGGCAACTACTGTGTCAATTTTCTTTGTCGACTTTGATGAGCTGCACTCGTTAAATGCTTAAGAAAATCAAGATTCAATGGCACTGGTTACGGTTTTCCCTTCATGGTCGTGCCAGTTCAGAACCGAGCCAGTGTTACGATTCCTGATAGCTTGTAATACTAATTTAAATCAAACGCTGGTGAAATTCCAGTCAAAATTGCAATCAGCGTCATACTGTCAATTTCTCGATCGATAAAGCGATACGGAAAGGGGAAATCGCGCTTGTCGATCGCGCACAAAGACCAGCATGTGCAAATGAAATGGATCATGCATCTCTTACTGTCGTACGAAGGTAAGTCCTTTGTGAAATGCATCACGCTGCCAATTGCACTGCACTCCCAGTAATCAAATCTCAGTCGAATTACAATGATAAAATGTTAGTAACGGTTTTAGCGATAGCTTTAATAACGGTAGATCTAACACATTTTTTTTTTTTAAAGAAAGCACTTGGGTAAGAATTTTTATTCAAATTAAATTACTTCATTTAATTAATTGCTGGATATTGTACAAAAATACAACAGAAGAAAATATCTCACGGAAAGACTTTCTGTTTCGATTAGCAGAAGAACTTGCTTCAGAATATCATACTTGAAGGCAAAAACCACACGAAGCTTATATACCAACTACAAGTGGCACGGTTCCTATACGCAAATGGTGTCAAATAGGATATTGCAATAACGATAAGACTACAAATATTTGCAATACATGCAAAAAAGTGTATGCGCAAAGTGTACAGACAGCAAAATCTACATATGTAGAAATTGTGACCGACAAACTGTAAAGAATTAAGCGTTTTGTTATTTGACAATGTCTATAAATCCATTTATCTATTACAATTAATATTGTTCAACTTTTTTTGTCATTTTTTAAGAGTGAATAAAGACTGAAAGCCTCAATAAGGATTTTTTCTTATACACCAGTCATTCTGACTGGTTTTGGTAGAAATAGGTATATTTAAATAGCTGGTAAATCTAGTGTTTTTTATTTCACTTTTATTTCACTATATCCACTGCCAGAAATTACATTTTATACTACTTCGTACATACTAAAATTGATAGTAATGTTCTCAACAACCGTTATTACGAATTACAATCATTGTTTGCATACAGAAAGATGTAACATTCATCAATCATGCATTAATAGCTAATTCTGAAAGTACATTAAGAAGCCTACCGAATATACACTGAAGGGAATAGAACAAGAGTATAAGGTGTGTCAGCCCCAAGGGAATTAAGAAGTTTTAAGTTAATTTCATATTCTTTCTCCCCCAATTCGCTTTTTTTTTCTTCGTCTCTAATTGAGTGCTCTTCATCCTATCTTTGCTTTAGCTTCATTTTTTTTGCTTACCAAAGATTCTTACTCAACTCGGAAACATTGAGCTACTCTTGCGAACTGAGTTGGTTGGTTAAGTGAAAAGCTAACGAAAATCAAAGTAGGAAAAGAAAAGAGAAGCGTAGTGGAATGGGTTTCTATCGTGAAGCTATCGAGTGGCGTCAAGACACACGGTCACTTACTCTGTATCTAACGTTTCTCTTCACTGAGATAGTCGTGCGATAGTGCTTTCCGTTATTCTTGATCGAGGACCGTTTTTTTTTTTTTTTTTTTTTTTTTTCGTTTTACCATCGAACTTTGGCCGACAGGGTTCGATGGATAATTCATGAACTCGGTAGGATGCAGCTTTCGTCGTTGCAATTCGGTCAGGTCCACCAGGAATCTCAATTAAGATTGTTAATATATTTCTTCTCTGGAAGAAGTAGTTCCACAGATATTGTGGAACGTATTCGATAGATATTTTCTTTCAACTATTTGAGGTAGACTATCGGAAGAAGTTGTGTAATTGAGTATGTATGACAAATTGTATCATGATGCACAGTCTCTTTGAAAAGTTATTGTGTTTTTGAATAGTACAGACAGACGGGCAAACACAGAGAAATGAATACATTTTTTTTTTCGTATTCTAGGAACGTTAAAACATGTATTTACATTATGACCTACGTCGAATTTTTTTCAATTACAATACTTTTTCTCTCGAAATACTTCGTACGTAATGAGAAAGTCAAAATGTATAAAGGGAGGAACGATGAGAGAAAAAAAAATACGAACTGACGGTCGATCGGTAGGTTTACTTGAGGGACAGAAACACTTTGCCTCTGTAACCTGTCGGCTGTCTTTCGCAGTGAAATAAAAAATCCGATCGCAATTTCATCGCTGTATACCCTGCGGAATACATCAAAGCCTCTCGGGTCTAGCCGCGGAATCCTACTCCTTTACTCTTTAACCCTATTGCCTACCAACCACCCTTGTGTTTTCCTTCTCTGTGTACTTTTGAGGGTGGGACTAGAGTCGCGAATGCTCGTCGCTGACTGGTAAGCATTCCATCTGCAGAGTACTCAGCACCTCCAGGTGAACGAGGGGTTAAAAGGTGAAAGATAAAGGTTTCATTCAAATTGTCTTCGTAATCGTTCAAGTTTTTAAATTCCGTCGGAATCATGAAAAAATATATTTCCAGATTCTTAAATTTAAAGCATCTATTTTAAAAATCAATTGGTTAGGCTACCACTCGGATCGATGATATAATATCATAATCGAATCATTAAAAAGAAATTGATGGTTTGAATTTAAAAATCTGAGACACAAAACCAAAGAAAAATTAGCGTAACCTCAGGATTCTGTAATTTGAAAGCTTGAACGGTTACGAAAAAAAAAAACATAATAATGGGATATCGTTCGTAATTTCATCACGGAAAAATGTATTTTGGTAAAACGCATACATTTCAATATTATTTCATGGTTTACTAAAGTGGCAATAATTTTTTATTTAAATGTAAATATATTAAATTCATTTCCTTTGCTACCAATAGTTATATTCGATATACATCACTAATCCGGTCTGCGGATCGAATACTTAGTTTAATTATCCAATCGACCACTGATAATTATATCGACACCACCGAGAGAATTGGAAAATGTGTGGTATTTACGAAAAGGCAATTAAAGACGGTGCGAAAGCAATTATCATGAAATAATTGCAAAGTCAATCAATTTGAATGGTCCCTGATGGAAGCATTTGTGTGATTATATAGTATAAGAGACAAGACGAAGTCCTGAGGGATGAACCAGCGGCGGTACACGTTGTACAGGTGGGGTACAAACCTGGTGCGACTCTTGGGTTGCGTCTGCGCTCAGGTCACGAGGTTCTACACCTCTCTTATATGCCTTTGCAAGCTTACTCTGCCCTCGCAAGCTTACCCTCTGCTTTCCTTCTCGTTCTCTCGCTCTATAGTGTCTATGTGCAAAGTCTCTCATACGAGCATCACTACCACCACTGCCACCACCAGCACCACCACCACCACCACCACTACCACCACCACCACCACCACCACTACCACCACCACCACCACCACCACCACCACCACCATCATCACTACCACCACTCGGTAGCTACCCTCCGCCCATCACGGAGCTGCTTGGCCTCTCCAGGTGCCTCGTTGCGCCAACAGAACTCGTCAACTCGTGAGAGATACACAGTACCAACACATCACCCCGTCTCGAAAGATCGCTATCATTTCTCTTATGCCGTGCCGGCTCGCTAACAAAGTCTTGCCCGCCTTCCAGATTTACGGGATTCGTGTGTAAAAGTTGCCAGTACGCAAAGGCAATGAATCCAAAAGAATCGGATAAAAGTTATCAACCACAAACGTAACGACGAAAATAAAAAGAAGTTTCAGTGATTGCCAAGTTGTTTTTTTTTTGTTGCTGTTTTTTAGAACGTTCAGGATACGAAAAATGAGGGACGGGATGAATATAGAATAAATTGATAGAATACTTGCTTAATTTATCATTGATTGCGATTTTTAATTAAGGGGATGAGGGATAGAGATGCGCGGCGTTTGGGTTAATATTGAAATTTCTTTTGATCGCACACACGGTAAATTAATATATTTATCTTCTAGAACGTCGAAACGAGCCTACTTTTTCGCGAGAGCCACCGGTTGCTGCGGAGAACAGGAGACAGTCCAATCTTACGTTCGAATGAAGATTACTATTTTCGATAATTGCTGCAGGTTTTTTCTTTTTTTTTGGTTGCGTGATTACGTGAGATATAAAAAATAGACGAAGACGCCAATCGCTGTGAAGATTATTACAAAATTGCATAAAAACAGCAAAAAAAAAGTCGCCAGCGGGAGAATTTATCATAAATTTTGTTATATCAAATAATATTTATAAAGTTAATCGATAGAATTGTGAATAAAACGTGTTTTATAAAAGCTTTAATAATCTCGAATGACACAATGCAGTTACGCGAGTGAATAACTTTGGCAACGAGTGTTTAATCTCAGACTTATTACAATTGAGATGGACAAATAAATTGTGCGGTACAAATATTATTACGAATCTCGGTGAATCGTATTTAAATGTATGAGAACGGGATGACTTAATGCATTTAGATTAATTAATGTAAATAGTAGAGTTTGCTATACATATATTTCCGTACATTATTATTAATTACGATTTTTTAACGATAAAGTAAATGAAAAAAAACGTATCGTAACATGCCTGAACAGATGCTCAATGCGTAGTAATTTACACTAAAACACTAAAATAAACGAAAAATAGCTGTGCCGGCTGCAGAGATCAATGTACAATTAAAAATAATATATTAAAACTGAATAGTAGAGTTTATTGCTGTTATAAAAAAGAAAATAAGTAAACGTCTCATTTTCGAAGTGAAGTTTTATCGAAACGATAGGCCGGCGAGGTCGAATATCGGTAAACGTCAAGAGTTTACCGAAAGATGCGTATTTTCGTTTGGAAGCATTGCGTATCCCTCGATGGTAAGAGAACATCTCATAACTCATAATACAACATAGCCAAAATATGTAGTTAAATATTTTTTATGAATCATGTATGCGTGCGTTATATCCTGTACGATTTCCTTATGATACCGGTTGATACAACTACTCGATACTTTCTATCTTGTTGGCCTGGTGTAACCCATGAATGTAATTAATAAGTAACAAGATAATCACGAAGAAATTAAGGGAAATTGTGTGATAGCTATTAAGAATGGCTCTACGATAGTTCCTAGAGTTCCTAGAGTCATTCCTCTCGAAACGACACGACGCTTATCTATGATATATCAGATCGCAAGAGCTCCAATCTAATGTGAAAGAAATGGTGGGATTTTGTGTTGCTATAACTCTTCACACCAATTAATCAGTCAGTAATACTGATTTTCAGCAAGTTATTCGTTAGAAATGAAAAGCGCTTTCATCGCAATACCTTTGTTGGTAATGACTGCCATCAGGTTGATAAATTATTTCCATTGAAATAGCACAATGCTCAATCGTTTTTGATATAGCAAGCTACAACGACTGTAATCTGCTCTGAAACAATGGTGTTTGCATAACTACTAAATAATTCCTACCTATCTGGTTGGTTGTGTATAGCCCTTCACTCTAATTAATCTGTAACACTGATTTCCAGCAATTTATTCATAAAGAAAGTCAGGGCATGGTTGCCTCAATACCGTTATTGATCATGACTCTCATTAGGTTGATTAACTATTTAGCCCTTCAAATGGGATAACGCTCAAACGTTTCGATACATCAAGCTACAACGACTGTGATCTGCTATGAATGAGAATGGTGCAACGAGGAATAACATAGTCGATAGGACATATTGCCCGTGGCCCATATCGGTGCGTCTATAAAGAGCCAGCGTCCAATCCGAGGGTTGGAACGAACGGGATGGAAAGCGACCGAGGTAGATGGATAAAAAGCTGCAACAGATAGAAGGGATGGGCCTGAAGCGACGGCACGTCGACAGTTTCAATTGTTTCCACTTTGTCCTTCCAACGTGTGTATGTTTTTGTATGAACTTTCCAGGGCAAAGGATACATACGTTTAGAGTAACGGAATGTGTGTACGCGTACATAGTATAAACTAGCTTTTACCGTCATACGAGACACTCACGTATCGCACTGATGTTCGATGCAGTAGTTTCTATCCTTTACGTCGACACTACAAACTCTTTCAGCCCTACCGCAAATCTTCGTACCTCATGATATTCCTACTGTGAGAACTGATAAATTTTATTTCTATTATCACGATAGCCACGTTGTTAATAATCAGCTGTACGGGTTGTCCATATGAGTCTGCATCGACGAACGTGTCAATGGTTAGCATTCGATAGCTAGTGCTAATTTGCATCGTAGCCTCAAAACTTTCAACACATTTTACTTTAAAATAGTGGAATGAAATTTAATGCCATTTTGATATTTGAATTGTGCCATGATTCTGTGTTTATTGTTAACAATGGATTGATCTACATCTACTTATCTTGAATATAAATATGTTGAAAGTTGTGAGGTGAGAGACGAATAATTTTAACATACTCGCTAGTGTGTATTTATAACTATGAAGTATTACTGTTAACATCAAATGGATAAAATGGATGAAAAGTCAATACCAATCGCCTTTATCACGTTGAATTTTGAACCGTGCATTGAGGCAATTTAAGTACACTTTCGATCTTCGTGTCAGAAATTTGAGGTTGAATTTTTAGCAAAAATGTCAATTCATTCTCTTGTTGTATATTAAATCCTCTCCGACTTCTGGACAGGCAATTTGTTATGGTTTACGAGATATTGCATATATAGAACCTTGCTATGCACAGCGTACTTCATATTCCTTTGTGTACGTCAGCTGACAGTTAAAGTGAAACTAACAGAAACAGGGAGATGAGGAACGTGCTCTTCAAAAAAGAAGCCCCTAATCTGTACCAACGCTTTTAATATCTGTAGCGAGTAGATATCATTTGTAATCACGATGATAGCGGGTAGAAACCGTCTCGGACCAGCCCGAATAGGTTCCGGTAGGTCCACACGACCAGCGCGCAGTTCCTGAGTATTTTCAGTGCATTCCGTATACAGGAATGCTCCAACAATTTTTCCTGCTTTTCGAAACGAATGTCCGAAATAAACAACGAGGAGGATTCTGTAACGGTTCGTCTATTGCCACATACCAACCCATATTGTTGCGAGTAAAAACGTTATGCCGGTGGTTGAGACTGCGACAACTAGTAGAATTGTGCCAACCATAATCCGCCCCCTGTGCACAAAGCTTTTCTTGTCATATGTGGCGGTGGCTGCTGCTGAGCAACGCGCTGCCACCCCAAACCGAATGAAAACAATAATCCTTGGCTACCATAGCCCCGTCAGCCCTGCTTCGCAGCTTCACCTTTTACCTGGAACGTTATTTTCCATTTTATCTCGTTTCGCTTTGTCCTATACACAAATATATACATTCTGTTTTCTCGCTTGGGATTGCCTGTGCGCACACACTTTTTATTCACATAAAAGGTGAGAAAACTGGGCTCCTGCGTCGCACTGCGTATGCTTTTTGAAAGAGGACGATGAGACTTTACGTGTTTTATCTACGCTTCCTCCCTCTCTACCAATATCAACCAATACAGCGTACTTCATGTACGATATCGGTAACGATTTATTACCAAAATTTTCGTTTATTCGATCAAGAGTTATACGATAAATTGTGTTGACTCGTTTGCTTCGAAAAATGTCTACGAAGCTTGGACGGAAGGTCTCTCCTTGTTGACTTTAATCTACATCGCAGATACCCGAGAACTTGAAGTTAAATATAATTATGCAAAAAAGTTTGCATTTTTTTTTTTTTTAGAGATGTTGACTAGGTTCTCTCGTTATTAGTGATTTAGGCTGCACTGCTTTCAGAGGCGTGAATCATTTATTGAATCTGCTATTTACCTCTTTAGGTTTCTTATATTTTTCAATATTAGCCGAACGCTGACTTTCGAGACGATTGGAGCAACATTTTTATGTGTTTTTCCTTCGTGAGCGCGTCATACTCTTATTTTTATTTCTCTTTCTCTGGAGATGATGAGAACTACTGCGGAATATATGTACGTATATAGCAGTTTGAGATACGTATCCTTGGGTCGTACATGCTGGCGTTATCCCGCGAGAAAACACTTCGATTTCCCTCGTGTATGGGAACGTTAAATTTATTGTACGATAATCCTAAGGCTGTGTTCCCCAAGTATCAGCTTCAATCGTTAACTCTTTATATATATTTAGGACTACAGTTGCTGTCCATCCTTTTTGCAGTCTGCAGGGGATATTTTATTATTCAATTTTCAATAAAGAAATTGTCTCGTGATGGAAATCTTCCGAATTAAGACAGACTCTATATATTCTTTCCAAATGTTAATTTAAAAAAATACTTTGAATTTTATTTTCAAAACTTATGAAATTTAATGTTTCTAGGAAAGTTAAAAATGATATGTCCATTATTAATATGATGATAAGTTCATGGTAAATAATTTTTTCAATAAAATGCATAAAAAATAGGTTAAAAAATTTTCTTTTTATGGGTAATCATTCACAATTGTAATCATTCGCAAAATAATTTATCAACTTCAATTTAATTATTAAAAAAAAATGTTTTTCCTTGTTAAGCATTAATGCAGCAATAAGAGTTAGCCATACGTTTCTCATCGTTCTATCAATTTTCTCTCGTTGCATTCTCTTGTCTCATCCATCTATTATTCATGGGTACGCTGCTGAAACACGAGCGTGCTAACGAATTAGCACACTTTTTCTTTTCTACACTTCTTACTACTCTACCATCATCACCACCACCACTACTGCAATCTTCAAGAACTCGAGATCCTCTTTTTTCTTTCGGAGTAAGGAAAGAAAAACTCTATCCATCACTTACAGCCTACTCGGCAGTTCGTTAGTAATTCCACGTAGTTTCTTCAAACGACGGCGATTGATTCCGAAAAGAATTTACTACTTTATCGTTAGAGCTACGTAATGGATAGAAAAAAAAAACAAAGTTGTTTCTACCCTTGCTTAAATATTTTTAACCCTCGAGTATTAACCTCGATCTTTCTTCCCTAAGGGAATATCAATTGTGAAAGCATTTTATGATTATTCGTGTTAATTGGAGATTATTTTGCCGATTCATGAGCGTGATATAAGCGCGATTCATAATAGTGATATACTAAATTTACAATTAATTTTGAAGCGACGAAAAATGGGTTCATTACGATAACCCCAAGCGCAAAAAATCACGGGAATTTCCCGGCCATGCTTCCACGTCGACGGCCAAACCGAATATTCACGGTTCCAAGGTCTCATGCTCCGTATTTGGTGGGATCACCTCGGCGTAGTGTATTATGAGCTTTTATAACCGACTGAAACAACCACAGGCGATCGTTATCGAACGCAATTAATATGTTTGAGTCGAGTATTGAAAGACAAACGTCCGCAATACAACGAGAGCCACGATAAAGTGATTTTGCAGCATGACAATGCTCGACCCCATGTTGCGAAAGTGGTCAAGACATACTTGGAAACGTTGAAATGGGAAGTCCTACCCCACCTGCGGTATTCTCCAGACGTTGCTCCTTCTGACTATCACTTGTTTCAATCAATGGCACACGACGTGGCTGATCAGCACTTCCAGTTTTCTGAAGAAGTAAAAAATTGGATCGATTCATGGATCGCTTCAAAAAATGACCAGTTTTTTCAACGCGGGATTCGTACGCTGCCCGAAAGATGGGAAAAAGTAGTGGCCACCGATGGACAATACTTTGAATCATAAATGCATAACGAGTTTTTTACAATAAAGCCTCGATTTTCGGAAAAAAATGGCGAAAACAAAGTTGTACACCTAATAATTAAACACTTTTTAATCTGAGTGGCGAATTCATAAATTACGAAAGCAACTTTTTGACAACGATATTTCTTATTTTTAAAATAATTTTCGAATGTTTGAATTGCAACTTCGGTGCACAATATGTATTGAGGAGATTTTTGGAAAGACGCTCGAACGATTTGTATAAATATGATGTTTACGTTAGAGGATCGGAAACTTGTACATTTAAATGTAGAACGGCGGGATGGCAAGTAAGCTTGCTCAGAAAGGTAAAAGCTCTTGGACGAGAGCGAAGCAAGTAGAAGAAAAGCTTATGCCAAGAGGTACTTGAGTTCAGCGGTTTTTCTGCGCTTTGCTCTGCCACTAGCATATTGAAGTATGTAAGTATGTAAGTACGCACGTACAATGTACAGTAAACACCAGTCCGTGTCTTTCTTCCCTCTCAACATTCATCTCTGAGCGTACATTCTCTCATTTCGATTTTCTACTAACTTATTCGTTCTTAGCATATCTCTCTCTCTCTCTCTCTCTCTGTCCCACTATCCCTCTCCCTCGCGCCGTGTCTCTAGGGATGAACAACGTACCGAGCCGGAGTACCACGTATATGTATACAACCTGGTAAATATTTGATAGGATATCGAGCCTCCTTGGGAGTGCCACTCCACCACGTCGTATAACGTAGGAAGAGACATTTTTTGAGTGAAAGATAAACTAAACCATTCTCTCTGATATATCTGTAACTCAAGTTAACTTGTAAATTAATTCCTATACTAAATTTTTTAATTAATACATTCGGAGTTAAAAATATTTAACATTCACCTTGTTGAAAGTTTAATTGTATTTTTTTTTTTACGTTTTTGAAAGAAATAAAATAAAATTGTAGTTATCGTTTTGTATTATTTATTGTAAAGCAGGATCTAACGTCGTTTATTGCTTCCAAGAATATTTGATTACATCGAAAAGCTGCTCCCTAGGGAAGACAGAGATATATACGGAATTTCCGAGTGTATACCGATCAAATATTCATCCGAAGTTTTTCTGAAAAAGGCGTAGTCGTCAGGGTGACGAGTCCCTCCCATCTTAACGAATTTTTAATGTCCGATACATAAGCAACACACGTTACAGCATCTCGTGTCGGACGTCTTTCACTTCCCTCAGGAGGCTTGTAACTCGCTTTCGGTTTATCCGGCTTTCTGAATATTCAACAAATTAATTTTGCAAATGGCCACGGTTGTCTCGCGACGTTGATGCGCTCGAACGAAAGCGCGTGCATCGTAAATCTCAGGACTCTCAGGAATTTCAGCATAACTAAGAAATTAATACCTTGACGAATAAATTTAATAAACAATAACTATCACAAAAATCTTTGAAAATTTTTAATCGATGAATTATTAAGATTTTGGACATTTTTTATTTTCGTAACTCCATTTATTACTTTAATTAAAAGTTGGACTCAAAATTTGTTTTAGCAACTGCGAACTGTTTTTTTTTTACCTAAACGATAGTATAACAGTTGTTTCTGATTGTAATGCGTTTGGGAATTGCTCGAACGATTATCGTCTGTCATTATAGTAATTTAAAGGGTGTCTCGGCTCTGTATTAAAATCGTATATTTCTGATAAAAGTTTGTGAAGCTGAGTAAAGGTTCAGCGAGGCAAAACTGTGCGTGTACGTACGATCACTATTAGAAACGGGATGGGGTATTGGTGTTTGCACCATCGCGTCGTGGACTACAAACGTAAAGGTTGAGAAAAAGATGAAAAAAAAACTCTATGAAAAATTGCGAGTACGGCGGATTCGAGGAAAATAGTGATATAAACGGTTTTTAGATCGAGGTAATAATAGAAAGATATTTATTTATGATTAAATAAATCAGTCTTCCAGAGCGTGTAGATTTCGATTGATTTAATACTGCATAGGGCAATCGAAGGTTCGTTGTTTAAGCTTCAAGCAATCGAATCTTAAAATTCAATTTATCAGAGTGAGAGATATGTTGGGTCCGACACTTGCCATCGATTATATTTACTCGTTGTCCGCAAAGGGAAATCGGGCGTGAAATCTTGTTTCCGTTGGCATGACCACGGTAAAGAGTATCACGAATGACTGCATAAAATTAATTAAGATAAAGCTGCCAATAAAATTATCTTGAAAATTGAGTCAATGAGCATATATTGTTTTTCTTTAAACATTTTTTTATTCTTGGTATATCGTTTTTGGTCTTTACTTCTTAAGGGATTTATCCGAGAGCAGAATATATATATTTCAATATTATTATTATGAGAATACTTGGTTGAACATTTTATTTCTTCAAATTTTTGCTAGACAGTTGAGTTGAAAAAAAAAAAGATAATATTCGTAATCCTAAATGGCCGCGCCAGTCTTCAAAGGATTAAATTACAGCAAGTGCTGCGCCAGCATATTATATACCTAGGTGAATTTTCTAAAGTGGACTTTGCGGATTTGTGGAAAAGTAGCATAAGAAAAAAGAAATTTGCATCTGGGTGGTGCATCAGACTCTTTTCTCACGCTTAGATTTCCCTCCGGAACTGCAGTAGCAGCAGCAGCAGCAGCAGCAGCAGCAGCAAAAGCAGCAGCCACTAGGTAGGTGTATCAGCACCTGCCTCTCACGTAGCATTTGGCTGCACTGCAGTATCGGTAGTGGTGACTGGCAAAGAAATATTCGCTCGATTGCAAGCGCTCAAAGGCTCAAAGGTACGGATTTCCTATCCCAGTAGCTCGAAAAGGCGAAATCGGAGGATAGAAACTCGGGTATCGTTCAAATACTCCAAGAACTGTTCGTCCGGTTCAATAAATAGTAAAATATAATTCGTACGTTTGAGTCGTTGCTATCGATAATGCTCTCAAACCACAAAATTCTCCTTCAGCTCGAACTGGAGCAAAATATTCCAAGAAATATAAACTTGAGACTCTGATCGTTAAAAGATCCCAGGCTTCTTCGATAAAAAGTTCAACAAAAAGATGGAAATAAAGTATCAAGAAAAATATTTTTCATGATAAAAATGATTAAACGAGTTAATGATAAAATGATTAAATGATTAGAGAAGTTTCTACGAAATTCTGAGTTTAACAGTCACAGAGTTAACTTATAATGGAAAGAATCCTTACTTAATTCAGAGTAAATCACCAGAAGTTGAGGTTTCCATCGTCAGCATGTTAAGCCAATAAAGGGAATGAGGTTCCCTTTATAGTCACGTGCGCAATTAGTCGATGATTTCATAGTCTACATTTTTAAATTACGCTTGTACTTCTCAGTGATATATTACAGCTACGTTTTCTGGAAACATGCCCGTGTTAATCTACGATGTTTCTCAGTTGCGCATGAATGGCAAAAGTACGTGAATTAGCTAGTGGTCTGTGCATGAACCCAGAGGCATACATTTGCCGTGTGACCACAAACTAACAGTAACGCTGCTCAAGTTTCTCTGCAGTTAAATCAAATTAGAACTATTCGCGTACGAACTTCATGTATAGTGTGGTGAAAAAGCAATATTCGCGTCTAAATTGGTAACGTGCAAATTTAATCAACATTTTCCACTAACGAAAACCAACGAAACACCAGTTATGTGATCATCGGATGAGTTTTGCATTTCTAAAGCCGTAAGGTTGTCACCATCGAAATTTTTAAATAAAATTTATTTTATTAAAAAAAAAAAAGTGTTGCATATTATTTCATAGGTAAAGAAAATTGTATCAAAAATCGCCTATGATCGATGATTCGCAACCGTTATTTAGATAATTTTTTTTCAATTCCCATATCCGAATATTGTAGGATTTTTATTATTGTTTATTTAAAAGTAATTGAAATATGCTGGAAAAACTATTGAACTCTTTCTACAATTTTTTATATTTGAATCTGGTGATTGTTTTCGTACATGTCACGAATAATTAATCGTCGGAGATTTTTAATACGATATTAATACTGAAAAAACACTTTTTTTTTTTTTTTTTTTTTACTAAAATCGCTGAAGATAAAAACTGAAGCAGATTTTGTCAGATTTACCTCGTACAAGGTAACGAACGTCTCGTAAGGTGGATTTTTAATTGGTAAAGTGGCGATCTCGACTGAACCTCGGAAAAATGTGTTTTCCGAAGCTGACGTAATTCTATGAAACCAATAACTCGAAGGAAACGTGTGTTTCCCTCCAGGAAACTCGATTGGCATCCTACGCAGTACGTAGTACAAGCTACGACTATAAGCGTATAGCATTGATATAACAGCACGCAGTTAGAGTGGAAACTGCGACCAAATGAGAGCAATCTCAAGTAACTGAATGGTGGACGTACGAGAAGTGATGTGATTAAGGGAAGCTCAAATAGAGAATAATATTCCGAGTACTCGGAGTTACGTTCTCGTGCTACGTAAACTTTGCTACGTACATGATGCGTTCGTTCAGTTTGCAAGCATGAGAATTTCGTGACCAAACATAAAAATTTCAGCAAGTGTACGCTGTGTATGCAATCAACCGTGTCCACGAAATAGGGAGAGACGACTCGATGGCATTCCCTCTTTATATGGTTCATTTGGAATTAGTTTTGGTGCGATTGACTTATAACTTCCCTCGGAATAAACTCCATGATGTATCAGGCATTGCTTAAGAGGGTTTGAGGGAATAATGTTGATCCAGTGTTGACTGCCCAGACTATTGCACACATCTCACATGATGTATAGTTAAACCCTATTCCAACCGGTTGGTAGAGGTGTAAATAAGCAGACGTGAAAATGTTTACTGTTCTCATTGCGAAATATTAGATTCTATGGTGTTCTACACGATCTGAACGTTTAATCGGCCATGAGAAAATTTTTCTTGTCAAAAAATTGGTGAAGTAAAAAAAGTAAGAAAAATGAAAAGCTTCCTGAAACAACGTTTTTACGCAGTTTAATTAATCAATCTCATTTTATGACTCCCCGTTTGAAAATTTACATTCGATTACTGAATTCGAGAGTTGTTTTTAACATATTTAAAAAAAAGCTGTTAGGAGGGATGTTTGTTTGGCGATACGTCGTTTTATATTGCGGAAATACGTTTACCACGTGTAATTCCATACGCTCGATTCACATATTGATTAATTTAATTACGTAATTTATTGAAATATCGAATTGTTCCGTTTTTCAACCTAATTAATTGTCTTCAAATTTTCTGTTGCGTAATTCACAAAATTATTCATTAGTCTACCGACAAAAGTGGTTAAATTGACTTATATAATTGTGAAATCATTGATAACAACATGCTTTTGTTAATTGATTGTAAAATTTTTGGTCAATAGACTGCGGTAATGCATGACCGGAGCCTTCTCTTGATGGGAACCTCATGGTCGGCATTTTTTCTTACCAACATCGTCATATGGCATTCAGAATTGTGAACCGGTAAAATATGGTAACGTGACAGTAAATTCCAGTTAAAATACCGGTCTTACATATCGCTCGTATCTCTACTCGTACGCGAGCCATTACTACAACACCTTACGTATCGTAAGCACTTTTGTCGTTTACATCTTCCACCCATTGTCTTTCATCTTTGAAGGTTATATCTTATGTTTTGCATAATGATTTACCAGAGTTTATAAAAATATTCTTATTTTAACGATCTAGTTTTTTTATGAGGTTGGCCCTTTTCGTGATCGCGCCCTCCGGCAGTTTATCAAAATAAAAAAGAAGAGCCTTCGGCACCGACGGTGGAGGATGCCGGCACGATCGGCGTTCGGCTCTCGCAGTCCCCGAAGTTAAACAGCATTTCGTGCCGCTAGTAGCCCTATGGATGACCACTTAGCCGTTCGTTGATGGTTGGGGCATTATCGGTGAGCGGGAGATCATTTGTCCGGTGTCGAGTGATTCCCAGCAGAAATAAAAGACTCTATCCGAAGGATTGACTGTATCGAGACAGGTTTTTTGTACAGTTTCCCTGTGCGCTCGTGCAAATGCGATACTGTAGTGTGGCGTACGTCGACAACAGACGAATTACAGGGAAGGCTCAGAGGTAATAGTAGTGTGAATTGAAAAGTAAAAGGGAATGGTCGTTATGAATGGTTAAAAGGAAGTTTTAAAAAGTTTTAACCGTCTGTAATGAGAATTATAAGAAGGTTAAAAGAGGGTTAATGGAAGAATTAAAGGAGAGTCAAAGGAGCGTTAGATGTTTTTTTTTTTACAAATTTTCAACCTCCTTCGACCCTCCAAAAGGATTCTGTGGTTCAATGAGGGTCAAAGGAGGTTCAAAATTTGTAATCTCAATTGTTTTTACACGGCGATGGCGGTGGTGAGATATTTTTATAATATAAAGAGATTATACATTATATATAACTCAAATTCCGCCATTTCTCTCACCGTCTATTCTCTCTGTCCGTAAAAATAAAATCCCTTTTCATCTTTTCTTCTTTTCTGTTGACCATCCACTTCACTGTACGTAGCTTTGGCTTTTCTAACTCCTACAGCTTCCTTTCTCTTCCTTTAATATTCTTATAGCCAATGCGTCTTGTATTCCCACCTACTATTCCACGTGTTGTCCCATCTGTCCAGTATCCATGGTCTTTTATCTTCCGTTATCCTGCGATATCACTTCAATTATTTCCGTTTCTTCGCTCTTTTAAAAACTATCCTTCGTCGTTCAATTATTTCTTCTTCTTTCAAGAAACACTTTTTCTCATTTATAGAATTTTTCCTTGGAATCTTTATTTCTTCGATGCCCATAGATGTTTCATCCTTCTCATCCCTCATTTTCGTTTTATTTCCAAATGTAAACGTCGTCGTTTTTGTTTGCTTCCACTTATTCGTATCTTTAAAAATCACTTTTATCGATATTTACTGCCTTCACTTCCCTCATTTCTCTTTCAGAATTCATTTTTCTGTCCGTTTCTACTTTTTATGATTTCCCTTCCACTCATTTTCCGAATTTCCACTATTATTACGTGCCAGTGGCTCTCTATACACTGTCCACCATTCCTTCTTTTCCTCCCATGCACCCATCTTCTTTACAGACCCAGATTTATCCCTTTGTCACCCTGTGCTGTTTCCATGGTGGTTTCTGACTTTTTTCTCTTCGTTGCCGCTATTTTGACTTTCCCGCGTTTTACCAAATCGTGAGGCTGATACTAAACACGCTTGGTTGTTCAAATAATATTCTTCCCTGCGTGATTTTCCCCGAGTGCTATTCGCCAACCCTTCACCCCACCCATTACTCTTACGTCTCCAAGAAATCTAAATTCAATCACTCGATCAGAGCTCACATAAACCCATCAGTCCGCAATGGAAGTCATTTTCCTGAAATAAAAAATAAAAAAGAAACGCTGATTGTAATATTTTTATGTTATTTCCATTTGGAAAAACGATAACATCGGCTACAGCTAAAGTCCTTTCATCGTTTTCGTAGGAATAAATTATTTTTTCCATTCGTCTTTTTTCGATAAAAATATCCGAGTTGCCGAACAGCGTGTGATACGAAGGGACAATCGCCTGGCGAGACCCGGCGAATCTAGATCAAAAGGATAAGCGACTTTCGTGCCGAGCTAGAAAGGTCGCCTGCTATGAAATAATTACGAGACTGCTTCTCCAGCGATTGGTCTATCCATACTCAACTACCCCACGTTCGGTTACCATCTTTTGACCTTTCGAGGCCAAATACGTGGCGGCGATCTTACTGCGCTCTTCTTTGCCGTTTTTTTTCTGCTTCTCTCTCTCAAATTCCTTCCGTCTACACTTTTACTTTCTTGTCTTTTTTGCGTTACTTTTCCTTTTTACGCACAAAAGCACCCGATTATACGAATTTTTCTGACTTTCATTCAACGACGTCATTGTTTCCAAAGGATTTGTTCAGTTTAATTGCAGATTGTAAATTTTGCTTCCTCATGTAAGAAACTTTGTTATCATGAAGAAAAAGATCTAGAATTTTTAAACGGTCGAAAATAATCATTCAGACAATATTTAGAATAATAATTAGATTTTCATTGTTAACCCTTAATAAGTTACAAGAATATCCCCACTTCTCGGCCCGGCCATAAGAACGCGTTACCTCCACTCTGCTCTTCATAATTAGATTCTGAAACGGTTTCGGACGGTGTCACTGATAAAGAGTTAAATCTCAAGATCCCATAAATTTTTGTAGATATCGTGTGGTTGTAAATTTATGGGAATTTCAAACAAAACTTACTATGAAGACAGTTAATGTCATAAAACTTAATAATTTCTTGAAATGTTGAAAAAAAAACTCGAACCTTGCAGATTGTTCGCTCATTCTCTTTAATATTTCATTCTTCTTTTTCAAATTTGGAGTTATTAACCACAGCTGGTTTGTATACAATATACAAATAAGAGTGCAAACTAGAATCTTGTAAATTGCTTCCTCATTATTTGACATCCTTCACAAATTGATCAACATACTTTCCCATTGATTGTTGCTCCGTGAACGGTGAAAAATAACGAGGAAGCAACTGTATTCGTTTCGTAGGCATTTCTTTTAATTTGTAAAATAAAATTGTCAAATGTGACTATCAAGATGGTAAAAAAATGCTCAAATTTCTATTTATTTATTAAAGTAAATTCTAACATTTGAAATTTGTCTGAAATTAATTCTGCTCGTGTTTGTATCCTTTCCTTTCATACGCTGTATTCACGTTCACGTTGCCACTATAAAGTTGAAAGGTTTTGCAATAAAAAAAATAATTACAGTGGCGTGTAACTTTGTCTTCGTTCACTTCAAAGTCTGCGATAACTTGCTACTTTTCCTTCTAAAATACATCTTCGTATATTTCCTCGATGGGAATTCTCATTGGGCCGCGTCAGGAGCGAATCTGACGTAGGTGAGAATGCAATCTCGAGGGATATCGTGATGATGAAGAGGTCTCTTGTCCCATTATGACGTAGCGGTGTAACAAATCGTCTAAGAACCCTTGGCCACAGGTGCAAAATAATATCAAGCAGGCTGACGAGTACCTACCGAGATATTCTTAAGACCCCTAGACACAAAGCTGGCAGGTATGCAGCGTGCGGGTAATACTCGATGAGCGATAACTTGCAATGGTAAGTCGAATAAAACCTCTCGTCGACAGTGTCGTCGACGGGCCTTTACGAAAACTTGGTACCTGAATGCAATAAAAGACGCGCGAGTCCTCGAAGAGGAACGTCACCACTGGTGAAAATTCTCGTCGACGTTGAATAATTCAAATTGGCATAGAATTTCTTAACTTCGTTTGTTCGTGAAAACATAAAACTTTCATATTCGCATACAAGCTTGACGAAAGGTGTGTGTTGACGTGATTTCCATTATTTTCATCTGGAAAACTCTTTGACTAGAGTATGATTTTATCGTAGCATTTCGTTTCTCGTAACTAAATGGGAATATAATTATTTGACGTTGTATTATTTTTCCAATTTTTTAAATATAAATTATTTCTTCAACTCTGGAAATCTCCATAAGATTTTTCAAAGGTATATAACGATGGATAGTCATCACGAAGGCCCATGTTAATTTATATGGATTACGCCCTTGATTCGAATCTGTAGCACATCGGTACGTCTTTTACGTTACCAATTGTCTCGTAATTGTCAGTCTTTCTCTACTAAATCTCAATATACTTGGGGTAAGTCCTGACGGGCAATAAACATTTTAGGTATGTGCTACAAGCACGAAAATAAAATGTAATAAGTCTTCGTATATAGGTGGCAATTGTGAGCTGAATGCGGACCGTAAGAAGGCATTCTAGGATTAAATATGTTGTTGGGTTTAGTGGTATAGTGACCATTCTATCTCAGGACAAGGTGTAATATCGTCCGGCTCCATCAATTTTCTTTCTATCGGTGACCACGTTGAATAGAGCGATGCTTTTTCGTTGAGTTTTTCATATTTATTCAGACAATATTCCTTATTTGCTAATGGATCCATCGCTTATAATTTGTCCAGAGGTTTTTTCGCCTCTCGAGAGAGTCAAGTAATTATAGAGGCATTGCTCCACCGAGGTGAACCTCTGGATAGCCAAAGTAACTACTATGAACGAGAACGAGATGATGTAGATTGCTCGAATGGATAACATCTAGGATAACGTCTTACTCCTAGACGTAGTTTGACGAAATTATCAACCACTCAGTTTTGGAATTAAAATGTCACAGTTTGTTAGACTTCTCTCCTTATCTCTGTCGAGGACTAAGTAATAACTTTTATTTAATTGATTTACTAATTTAAATTCACTCGCTAATGTCATCAATGTCTTCTTCTTCTTTTTTTTAATAAACATAAGATACTGAGAAAAAAATTTAAAAGATGACCTTCTCTCAATGACTATAAAGATATTTTTTTCTCTTGATAAATATACCTTTTTCGCAGCCATTTCTTCGTGTTTATGCATCTCTATTCTTTCTTTTAAATTCCACTGGAATAGAGAGAACGAAACTAAAGTAATTGTAATTACAACGAGTAAACTTTGAAGCTTGCGGTCTCTGTATTTGGTATCTCCTCGTGTTGACAACGTTGCCCAACAGCGAGCACGTGGACACAAGGGTAAGGTAGTTTATGGTAAAGACGACCTACCTTATCGGCAGCACTTCTCGCAGTTATCGCTCGGTGGCTGACCGCCTTCGGTTCGAACTACTTACCGCACAGATCTCTAGTATTACCCTGCGCTCTTCGGGCATCCAATCGACACAAATTCCACACAAGAACGACGTTTTCTCTTGCAAGGTATCTTTCTGATCACAGTTGGATAAATGCGCTTATTTTACAGTATCTATGTGTCATCCATTCAAAAGATATTTAATAAGAAGTTCTTTCTCAAAGAATTCATCGTCAGAGCTTCGAAACAGTTTGCGTTGTATACGACGCGATACTAATAAAATTGCTGATAAAATCGTTTCCAAGAATTCATAGGGTTGTACCATAAGCTTTTTGCAGTATAACCGCTGTAATAACCGATGCATGTACCAACTACTGCAGAAATGTTCATTATTCAGTGCAGTAAAAAGTTAGATATATCTATGCATAGTATATAGAATAGATACTGCAAAGTCTGCTTTAAATATTTCATAAAGCACAAGGGAAATTCAACGGAATATCCGTGAGGCGTTTCCTGCTGTCGGTATACAGTGATAATAGGATGTCGAGGAGTTTATCGACGTAGAAGCAACACGGTGCTCGAGTTATATTAGTAGAAAACATACATTCAAGTGTTATCGTTATCATCTTCATTGAATTTTTTATCTTTTATTAAAATAATGTAGAAATTTAAATTTTACTCAAGTTACAAAACATCGTAATATAATAATAAATTAGCAAATAATGACATTTTTTTCAGTAAAAATGGAACATTTTAAAGTGAAATTTTCAAAGTCTCAATTTATGTGCACAGAATGAGGACAGAAGAAATGTTTCAAATAAAAAAGAATATTAATGTAAAGTAGTTTCTTCAAAGTATTATATCGTGGTAATCCTTTTACTAAAAAAAAAAAAAAAGCTTACACAGTAGAATATTGCACATTGTTTTCTCACTATTTTCTACCTTTCGCTAAGCTACCACTTTGAGAAAATAAATTGATCGATTTTAGCTTCCTTATAGAGAAAGCTTTGTAAAAGATGGAATGTAATGGGGAAACAATGTGCAAAGTTGCACTCTTGTTTAAAAACTATGTATACTTACTTATCTGCTTGAAATTCCCAAACAATTTCAATACAAAGTAACCTTGGTCGTCATGTACGTTTGTGTAGAAATTTTCAGTTTGATAACTTGAAATTTACGCGAGTTCGCGTGTTAAAGTCGTTTTTTTATTAAAAAATAGAACGTAAAGTCGAACGAAATTTCAATGGCCATGCAGTTTGTAACAAAAAATGTTCGTGACGAAAGTAACTGATCCACCTGCGTCCTAACTTTCAGTCTTATAATCGTAAACGTTAAATTTTTTTAACGAAGCGTACCCGCGTGCGCGTATTTTTTTTTACAAATATTTATATTGTTCGAATTGTTCAGCGTATTTTAAGTATTCTGACATAAAAGTCTGGAAAAGGGTGGTGTAACGTGCTGCAAGGTCGACGTAACGTAGAAGAATAAATAGTTAGGGCGAAACCGAGGGAGCTGTATAACCTACAACCCGTGGGGTTAAACGACCCTGATCCGGATCTCTAAAGAGCGTGGTGCCACTGATGCGGGAGTTGATCGTTCACCGCGCCCGATAACAGGTCATAACACGGTGCAACTTGACTGAGTTCAACCCCGTCTCCTCGCCCCTTCGAAAGCGTTCACTGATCGTCGATCGACCCACTTTTCTATAACGAGTATGCTTTTTTTTAAGCCTACCGTAGTCGACACACGCATTCGACTATCGAAGCGTGTAGTCGATACATCAAGCGACGTGCACTCCCCGCTGCTCCCCCCTCACACCCTTCCAGTACTGCAGTATTTACAGCCGTCAATCAGTCTGAGTGCAGAAATCTCGAACACTAGCGAATTTCATTTAACTCTGTGGCACTCTCGAAGCCACTCGGTCTTTTTCCGTCAGTTTGGTTAACTCGCTCCAGCCTCTGCCTTCGTCTATCACTTTCCCGATAGCATCGGCGCCTGGCTACCCTCGTTCACGATCGTTTTCCGTAAAATAATTGAACTTTAATCAAGAACCCCTTCGAGATGAGCTGCACCAGCCACTTTTGTATCAGTTTTGAACAGGTGTGAAGAATATTCATATAAAAGTGTGCTTTATACTTTTCGATTTGAATAACTGCGACATAAAATGGATTATTCCTTAAATAAAAAAAAGCAATTGGAATGATAAGTCTTTAAAAATGCTTATCACTCGTTTTCAACACTCCATATCCGCACCTGTTTTTTACTCCACGACGAGGTAAACAATTCTACCCTGACGCCACCTGATAAATAGGAGTTTGCTTCTATCAAAATTTCGAGAGGAGGGAACCGATGAGCTTCGGAGAAACGAACGGAGATTTAAATTTCAACCGTGCGTTCGACAACCCTGGGCGTTCTTGGAGGATTAAGAATTATTTATACACCGTTAAAAATATCGTATTAAAATCAACACTAGTGTTACAACAATAACACTAAATTGCTATTATATTTTGTTAAATTTCCTTCAAAAATCTGTTTAAATAAAACTCACGGCAATAAATATTTTTTAAATTTCGGTTCTTCGATGTTTAGCATATTTTGATACAATATACAGATCAATAACGTTAAATGTTTGATTATAAACATATGATCATTCGTTGTGCAATATTTTTATCTTACACTTCACTTAGAAATTTTACTTTCTTCACAGACAGATTGAAAATTGTTAAATAAGTAATAGATTCCATAGTTCTTGACAATTACTCGAAGAAAAATGATGAGTTGCTAAAATCAACTTTAATAACAGAAAGCTAATAATAGTTGGGCGATCCAACTTATTCGTTTGCTCAATCAATCTGTCGGTTCATCCTCCAGCTATTATTAGTTTTCTGCCGCCAAAGTTGGCTCTGGTGAATCACGAATTTTCTCGGTGTAGGATCATACATTCACGTGAATTACGATCAGATGTCGTACGTAATCTACCAATATTACACCTAATCCAAATCCATCATTCACGATATTTTAACGATACACTCGTTACTGATCGTTGACTGCCAACTCGCGTACACCATCCTATTGGAACCAAGCATCAGAACTCGCTCGAATACGAGCGCGTGTTAATGAGAGGTTCGATACGTTTTCTTCGTGTGAATTTAAAACTATGAAAAGTGCTATGATTAACATCAAGTGGGTCAACACTGGTTTAAAGTCCACGCCCCAATCGCCTTTGACACGTTGGATTTTAAACTTTGTTAATACCTGAGATTTCTAGTTGTAATTATGAAAACTGTCAACCGTGGGATTGACACCTTGAATTGAGTTCAGACGTGAGATGATCGAAACGATGTATGGTCGATGATGACACGTAGCCTCACACGGAGTACAATTGTCATTAAGACGCGAGACATCGCCCGTATTTCTCTTGAGAATAACCGAAGACAAGAATGTTGTGCGATAAATCTTCTGCGCAGTTTCGCAATGAAGATAAAAGGAACTCGCATACAACGTAACAACATATCGATGCTTTGGTAACTACAGCACACGTGGCTCATGCCTTGAGGGAAGGACAACAAAGGGAAGAAGGAGGATAACAAGAATAACAATAACAACACAGCACATGCCGAAAACCCGCGAGAATGGTGAGATCTTCTGTTACTGGCCCGAGGACTTTGCGGCCGATGAGAGGATGAAAAGAGGACCGCACCCACCCCGGGTATCGACCCGACTGGGTCATACAACCTCTTGGCACGCCTTGAATTTTACTCTTTAGATATACGCCATCTCTCATTCTCTTCAACTTGTCTATCGATACCTCTGATATATCTTAAATCATACGAATGAATGCATCAAAGACGTAGTTTATTCGGAAAGGAATTGTGATTAAAATTTTTTTGACTCATAATTTTTTCAATTACTTCTCGCACTTTGTTTATTACGTTTGTTTTTTAAATTTTCCATTTTTGGGGATGACTTTTCTCGAGATACTTCTCTCGCTGTATTATAAGTTAAAGGTTATTTGATAAATCACGGTCAGTATCACAAAATGTTATCTTATTTTTTCAATAACGCTAGAGGTTTCTGAACAAAAGGAAATTAAACAAACAAATAGTTAAACTCAATTCGTTTTTATTTCCAGCAACATACCTTGACAAAATTCAATTACAGTTTCTGTAACCGACTGAGCCTAGGACGGGTGGATAGAAAAGAGTGTGTCACATCGTTTTTAATAAAATGCTTTGAATTTGCTGAAAATTTATATTTTCTATTTATTGTATTTTATTTTATTAAAAAATTTGTAGCTTACACGTTCCTTACAAGCTTGTGATGACAGCGAATTATTTATGGCTTTGATGTTATAGAAAAGAAGGTGGACGGTAGCCCAGTGTGAAACTTATCGTTTTCCGGTTTCTCGTTGTCGGTGTTACTTGAGTCTTACGATTACACTATCATGAAGAATCGATAAATTCTGCACTGTCAAACTCCCAAGGCTCGTCGGTGTGACTTCCGGTCAAGCAGCTTGTGCACTTCCGCCTTCTTTGTATATATATATACACACATGTATAGAGAAAGATGGGTGTGCACGTGATTTCGAGTATGTCTATGCAGGTTTTACGAGGTCTTTCGAGTTCTTCTATTCTTCTGGCGAGGGCTTTTGGTGCGATAAAATCTTGGAAGCGAAGTACCTCTCCAGTGACCTCTGAGAAAGTTGGCGACAATTCGTGGTGTATCGACGAAAAATAAAATTTAAAGAAACATTTGCTAAATAAAAAAATAAATAACGCGAAAAAAGTTATTCTTTTTGATTTCAATTTTATATATTGAAAAGAAAAATTCAAACGATTTAGAATTTTTATCACTAAATTTCTACAAATAATAATCAAATTTTTTAATATTTATCAGCATTTTTATTCTTCGAATGTATAATGGTAATAAAAAATTGTCAATAGCATGCTGGAAGCTCCTGAGTTTTCCATAATATTTGGTACGGCACGAAGTTTTGATGTACAAAAATTCTGAAACTGGAAATATGCATCTAGCAAATAGTTTTAAATACGTTAGTTTTCTTCCGCCAGCTAACCGGAAGGCCGTGCTCACTGACGGTAACGCATATGATTTATCATAAACATATAAAAAGAGTAATTGCTATCTATCTTTCTGATTAACGTAAATCAGAGAGAGAAATAGCAAATCCTCTTACCGATTCAAATCGTATTTGTTTAATTCTAATAAACCGATACTTGGTTGGCAGCCTTTATAAGTCATAAGAATTTTCCCACTCTTCGGTTCTGCCATAAGAACGCGTTATCCCCACTTTCCTCTTTATAGTCCCATTCCGGGACTGTTTCGGGCGGTGTCATTAATAAGGTGTTAAATAAATTTGGTATTTGATTTCAATAGATTATTTCTGTGGATGTACTTCGTATGCGATGAGAAAGTAAAAATCTTATTTATATATATATTTTCGTCGAATCGATTTTTCATAAAATCTTAGCATCGGAGTATGGATTGACATCTACGTGACTTTGATAGGTTTTATTAAATGACCTTTATACCCGATAATTTTAAAAGCTCGGTCCACTACCGTGCTTGTATTTACTCATTAAGTCGAGAATTGAGGTCGAGAGAACGAGAGGAGCTGCAGTGTTTTATTGTTGAAATCGTCTACATAAGAAATGATGCATGTGTGCTGCTCCTTCCCTCGTTATTTCTCGGGCAATGAGAAAAACGAGGAAGGAAAATAAAAGGAAAAAATGAAGAAGAAAAAAATGGTTTGAAAATCCGCTGAGACCCAAGTAATTTTGTGGAATTAAAGTCACTAGGTGCAGTGAATATTGCTCGCTGGTGTATACATACGCTCTTTGCTGTTTGTGAAGTTAAGTATACCGTAGTGCAAACGAAAAAGCGGAAAATAACCCAAGTGCACAATAAAACTCGGCTTAACCTCCGAGAGGCTGACCTCCCGTAATCGCAAACGTCATAGACCAGTCATTGCTCACAAATACAGAAAAACGCACACCGATATGTGAAGGAAACTTTTGAAAACACGAGGATTCAGGCATGTTGCTTTCGAGAGTTTACGGATAGAAATGGCAAACTCTTTGAGGGTATGCAAACTCTGTTCCAAACGTGGCAACTATTCCGATCGTGACTCGGAGTCTCTCTTCCACTCAACTTGAGCTTTTAGTAAAGGGCAACGATTTTAAACTATTTACCGTTGGTTTGAAATTATTTTTTTTTATCGCATTTGTCAATACAAATAAGGTTTATTTGACAACATTTAAATATTTGAATTTATGCTAGTGAAATTGAAAATCGTGAATTCTGTCCCTGGAATAAATATTTTCTACGTAACAATATTGATATTCAGAATTTAATTGTTAATGTTTATGATAAAGCTATTTAGTTTGAATCTGTGAATTGTGTATCTGGAACTATAATTCCGTAGATGATAATATTTCTGATCACAGCTGACGCTATTTATAACAAATATCCTGCGGTTAATAACATTTACTCGTGGATAGTCATCTTATAATTTTTTATTATTCTATTTCCTACGTAATAATATTGATATTCAGAATTTAATTATTATCATTTATGCTAAATTTATACAATTTTAATCAGCGAATTTGATATCTGAAATCATAATTCCGTATATGATAATATTTCTAATCACAGGTAACGCTATTTGTAATAAATATTATAATTTTTCTTTTCCTATTATTACGTACCACGTAATAATATTGATATTCAGACATTAATTATTATCGTTTACGATAAAGTTATTCAGTTTGAATCAGTAAAATTTATAAAAAATATTCTGCGATTGATAACAATTTACTCGTGAATACTCATCTTATAATTTTTCTTCTTCTATTTCTGTTACAGGTGAGTGTCAGACGATTGTCAACTACAACACGTTGCTTAATACTAAAAATATTAGGCACAATTGCGGTAAGAATATTTTTTAATGGTATAATGAGTATTTTAGATTAACAAACAAGTATAAAAATAAGTTTCAAGTTCCGATCTTAAATCTACAAAATTCGCTTCTCGTCGATTCCCAAACAATCAAAGTCTGCAGGTAACGTATACGTTACGTATACGTTATTATAAGTCTGCAGGTATAGTATAGGCGAGTTAGATTCCGGTATCGTCCTGGAATCGGTAAAATTTTGCAAATTCAAAGGATTAAACGAGAGAGAAACGAGAAAGTTCTTCACGGTAGTGCTAAGGGATTTTGCTACGTGCTCCGGACTTTCCCTTCGAATCTGCTTGTTTGTTCGGGCTACGGAAGATCCAAGGAAAGTTTTCCCTTGTTTCTCTCTACCGGTACAATGCATTTTCCAGAGATGCAACTCAGGCAAATTGTTGAGTCGGATGGATACATTTGTGTTACTTCTAGTTACCGTTTCCGTGGTTATTCATGAGTACTCTAATCAGAAAACTTAGTTCACGGTTGTTTCAAGTTTCCATCGAATCATCTCCTTAATTAAACTTAATTTCATGTTTAAATTACATTCTTATATATTTATTTTGGACAGGGTTTACACAAAAATTTTAATAGCAATATCTAACACAGAGAGACAATATTAGTTGCGGTTACGAACTATCAGCTGTACCAATCAATAAATTGGTTGTATTTATTGATATTTTGGTAACTCCCATCGATGATAGGCAATCACAACTAATCTTTTTTCTTTGTGATTCAACTGAGACTGCAATACAAATACACCTGTCCCTTGATATTTCATGCAAGGAGCTGTCATTCACTCGTTTAGAAAAAAAATGCTGCTGATTTCGATGGTTGTGGGGAGTCACTTGCAGTTTTCTGATAAAAGGCTCAGGCTATTTTCTGCATGAGCAATCGCCGCTGCTATGGCCAACATCAATGTTAACAAAAAGAAAAATACAACGTTTTCTCTCTAGTCAACTAGTGGATGATGCTCTTATCTATTTCTCTTGCTTTCACCGACAGTATTATAAGACATGCATATTTTTATTCACTTATTTATTTATGATGTTCCAGCGAATATCCTTTCGAGTTTTTACGATATTTTCCTTTGATGCGTGTGACGCAGCCAACTTATCACTGTATCACTTTCGTACGAGAACACAGGGAAAGTGCGGAAAGCGCGCGTTGTTACAGTTCATAATTTCGACAAAGTCAATTACTAGGAATCATTGCACTCCGAAAAAATTATCTATCGCTCAATGATTAAATGCGCCGGCTAACGTTCGACCGAGCTGTCACCCATCCGAGTATTTTGCTTAATTCGGTGGAATGCCAATGCCATAACACACTCATCCCGAATCCATCGTCGTCAGTGACTTTAACGCGAATATATTTAAAATAACGAATATTTCTTAACTTAAAAATTCTTCAAGAGTTTAGTTTCATTAGTTTTGTCGGTCACAAAGGTACCGAAGACTATAGTAAGCCAACTTTTGTGATATGACACGATAGCAGGGCTTGGTAAGTGTGATTCTCTATCCTGTGAAACTCGAACGTAACAACGATACAGACGGTAACTGCACTTGCGATCGACGATGTTCTCAGAGGTTCTTGCAAGCCAACAAGCGACAAGGAGTTTCCTAACTGTGATGTCGTGCTGCGTCTACTACTATCCTCGGTACCGAGAAGCGATCCGAAGCAGTTCTTGGTGAGAGTCGTGATACTTCTCTGCTGGTGACACGAGAATTTAATCTCGAGTCCTATCCTCAAACGTCGAGTGAAATTCGAATACCTCGTTTTAGGCTTTTTTCTTTGTCGATTATTGCAAAAAAAATCTCTCGGAAAGTTTGTACATCGACACGACCCTAGTCAACTTTGTAAGTCTTAATTTTCACTTTTTTGAGTGTAACATTAAAACATTCAACCCAAAATATGTCTTTTGAAGTATCCATCAGAAAGGAAAGTATCCCAAAAGTATCGAAATTTGCTTACTTTTCGTTATAAAGGGTGATTTTTTAAGAGCTTGAGAACTTTTTTTAAAAAAAAAACGCATAAAATTTGCAAAATCTCATCGGTTCTTTATTTGAAACGTTAGATTGGTCCATGACATTTACTTTTTGAAGATAATTTCATTTAAATGTTGACCGCGGCTGCGTCTTAGGTGGTCCATTCGGAAAGTCCAATTTTGGGCAACTTTTTCGAGCATTTCGGCCGGAATAGCCCGAATTTCTTCGGAAATGTTGTCTTCCAAAACTGGAATAGTTGCTGGCTTATTTCTGTAGACTTTAGACTTGACGTAGCCCCACAAAAAATAGTCTAATGGCGTCAAATCGCATGATCTTGGTGGCCAACTTACCGGGCCATTTCTTGAGATGAATTGTTCTCCGAAGTTTTCGCTCAAAATGGCCATAGAATCGCGAGCTGTGTGGCATGTAGCGCCATCTTGTTGAAACCACATGTCAACTAAGTTCAGTTCTTCCATTTTTGGCAACAAAAAGTTTGTTAGCATCGAACGATAGCGATCGCCATTCACCGTAACGTTGCGTCCAACAGCATCTTTGAAAAAATACGGTCCAATGATTCCACCAGCGTACAAACCACACCAAACAGTGCATTTTTCGGGATGCATGGGCAGTTCTTGAACGGCTTCTGGTTGCTCTTCACTCCAAATGCGGCAATTTTGCCTATTTACGTAGCCATTCAACCAGAAATGAGCCTCATCGCTGAACAAAATTTGTCGATAAAAAAGCGGACTTTCCGAATGGACCACCTAAGACGCAGCCGCGGTCAACATTTAAATGAAATTATCTTCAAAAAGTAAATGTCATGGACCAATCTAACGTTTCAAATAAAGAACCGATGAGATTTTGCAAATTTTATGCGTTTTTTTTTTAAAAAAAGTTCTCAAGCTCTTAAAAAATCACCCTTTATTTCTTGATTGACACGAATTAAAACTCTTACGAATGAAAATTAATTAACTGAACGATAATGTAATCGATGTGTCAGACAAGAAGAGAACCTCGGAGAAGTGTATCCGGGTACAAGTATGCGGGTTTAGAGCAAAGATAATCAAAAACTCTTCACTGGCGTTATAATCCCAGAGTTTAATTATCAAATATGAAACTTGGACTCTTCCAGTACCCAAAACTGAAGCCGAATGGACGAACGATATTTCGATGCCCGCGCTAAAAAATAATCCAAGGATTCTGATAATGCTTACGTTTTAAAAACGATAAATCTTTATTCTTCATTAAATTTATTCTAAAAAAAAAAATGATAAATTGTTTACATGTTGTAGATTTTTTAGATTTTTTTTGGCAAGCCTTGAAATTTCTTATGAAATAAGTAAAGTCTTGGTACTATTGAAACCACTACTTCCAATAGTACTAAAATTAGCAATATATAATGTTCTTTAGGTACAGATAAACCCGTATTTTCCGGGCGGACGTGCCAAAGTGTGGGAACCGTAGAAAGGAAGCTCAGAGAGTTCTATCACCTGATAATACCTCCTGGTAATATATCTGTACTGAAATTCTAACGGAGACAAACGATTCGTTCGTTCGTTCGAGGATGGAGAATAAGGTGCAGCAGAGCCTCTGGTGCATTCAGTGGTATTACCGACGACTCAAGAAGAAAAGAGTGAGAAGACTTTCGCGTCTACTGGTCGGTCCAATTCCAGGTCGAAGGCTGTGTGTACGATGTGCTTGGCTTAAAAAGAGATGGAGCTACCCGAATCGCTCTGGATCCTCATCCTCAGTGGCTAGTATCGTACTGCAAGCTGTACATTGAGAAAGAGACAGACGATGGAAGGGACGGGCAACGGGCTGCCTGCCCTGCCTTACCGTCTGTACTATTGCTAAGACTAAAGCGGATATATACGAGTGGCAATTTCTTACGTCGAAAGAAGAAAGAAGAAACCGAGACAGAGTGAGAAGAAGAGGAATGCGATGGGAAGAAATATACGAAAAGGGGAATTAAAGAAGGAAAGTACAATCGCAAAAGATCTTGCAGTTGTTGTTTCGCCAAGTGCCAGTAACACGGTAAATGCATCGCGTTTCAAGAAGGAAGTGAATTTGTCGGATCGCTGCTTTTATTCTTCAAGACTTTGGTCAGGAAGAAATCGACGTTGGCATATAGTTTTGACTTTCTCTAGAGAAAAATAACTACGAATCCAATATATTTGTATGTACAGATGGGGTATACTTTCTCATACTGGATCTTCATTCCAGGAATAAAGTTTTCCCTCGCATCGAGTTGTTTGATGGCTTCGTGGAAAGTGCTCCGATGAAGTCTGTCGAAGATCGTTACGACCAGTCTTGGATCTCCAGCATTCGCATACGTGAAGTAGAGATGTCGGGAGCCGGAACGAACATACCGTTGGCTGTATTCCAGGTTTGATCTCGGTGGTGCACAGAGGGTTCCAAGCTCGCACCACACGCGACAGACCAACATCCTGGAGAACTCTGGGAAACCCTTGCGTACACTGGTCGCTGAGGTGAGGGGAAGGGGTGAGAGTGAGAGAGGAAAAGCGGAAAGGAAAGATGGAAAAAGAGTTCTTTCTATTTCTGACGCGAGACTGCCTATATCCTGTCGACAGAAGCCTCTGACTCAACCCTCGATGCGAGTTCTCCGGGAGCTTTGTAAAAAGTGCGAGAAAGCGCGGTGACGTAGATAGGCAAAGCTCGTGAGATAGACGATGCTGGGAAAATTGTGGAGGATGGGATAATGGAAACGGTATAGTACCACTCGGCCCATCCCTCTGTACCGACTCAGCCCAACTTGGTGCTCGGAGAAGGGTTCTCCGTTTTCGCTGGTAGCACGGGAATACTCTCTCCGGCACAAGACACCCGGAACAATTCCGCTCTCGCAGCCGACGCCGCCGAGCGGTGGGAAATTAATTCGCTCGTAAAGCACGCGCAGACGAGAAACTGCGACCAAGTCTATGCTGCAACGAAGAAACAGAGAAGCAATGAAGAGCGAGTAAAACTTGATAACGCTGCCAAGATGATCTTCGGCTTCGTTCACTTTGGATGAAACGAGAAATGCTCGAGTTTTCCATGCTAGAGATGCTCGATCCACTCCATTTCTCTTTATATCATTATTCTCTGATTTCTATTTTCAGAATGGAACATTACCGAGCTTGAATCCCATAAAAACTCACTGCTAAGCGTAACAACATTAAATTCCGTTGTGACATCACGAAGCACAGCGACCGAACGTCTCAATCACCGATTCGTTTGGACAATGTAAGATACACGTCAGTCACGAAAATTATAGAATCAGACCCGCTTGAGGACATTTATTTTCTTGTGGATATCCATTTTGTTTATGGTGTTACATGGCTTAGTTTCTTTGTTACACGAGAGCAGAGAATTGGAAATATGAAATGTTTCCAAAATGCGTAAGCGAGGTAACATCTCCGAAGTCCCGCGTCTCTTCAAGTTCGCAGCTTAAGAAGAATTGTAAATATTGGAAGGATGTATATTCATATCCAACGGGAATGTTAGTAGCGACGGTATTATGCCAAATCTAATTACAATGTGAATATACGAAGCCATTCCTACTTCGCATTTTTCCTTGTTCTATGGTGAATGAAATCCTCGAGTAGTTTTGTTTCAAAAGTAACGATGAATATGCGAAGTTAATTTTCTATAAACACAAAATTACGAATGCACCGAGAGGGTAATTCGATGCTTCGCTTCAAAGCTTCTTCTCCCTGAGCCTTCGGTTCGCTTGTAAACAGTGACTTTTGCTAAGGAGTATTATACACCGTACATACCCAACATGTGTTCACCCAGAACTCCTATTACCGCAGGGTCGGAAACTACGATAAAGCGGTAAATGCTTGTAGCTTGTTACCAAAGCCACAAACTAAAGTACAAGGATAGTTCGACGGTGGGTGCTGCTGTATAGACAAATAGTTGAAGGTAATAAGATCTATGCGGTTGGGGACATCTGAATATAGCTCCCCATATCGCGTAAAGGAAAACAGGATTCTATAGATAATATTATTAACAAAGTCGAAGCGAGGAATATATTTTCAACGTTTAAGCAGAATCGACCGAGTCTTGAACACTGAAACAATTCCATATTGCGTCTATCACGCGGCAAACAATTTATCTTGACGACCCAACCCGAGAATTAAGGTCGTCGCACCAGGAATGATGAGAACTTGTGGGTGTCATGGTGCGGGTCCTTAACGTGACTTTGATAGGGTTCGTATAATAGGAAGAAAAATGTGGAGGAAGATATCGCGGTTCGTAACCCAAGAAAAAGTTAGCCGGGCGGCGGACCGCGGGCGCGATAACTCTGGCCAGAAAGACCATCATAAACGATATATAATTATACTTCCCACGGGGTTGGAGATATAATTTGAGTTCTAGGAGGTTTCTCTTCCTGGTTTGCAGAAAAACTTTGTCTTGAAAGTTAAATTATTTTTTACAATCTCGGTAACTGTTACGTTGTAAGAGGTTTACAAAAAGGGTATTTAACAAGTAAAAAGGAGCAAGACCAATCATATGTGGTTACGGCGTATGAATCTCTGAACGAATTTCCTAAGGTCGTACAATTGCTTCGATTAATTTATTTGACAAATTTCAACGTCTACATTTGGTGCAATATTTTATCAAATGCAATGATTTGTCCGTTTTTTATTTGCCAAGTATATCGTTCATTGCATATAATCATTCACAAATTATACTGCAGATGAAAGTACTTTGTGATTGTTCGATTGAACTTGAATTGTCACATCTCTCGTGCAAGGAATAACGAGGTACCGAGGGGCATGGAAAACCTTCAATCTCCATAATTAACAGGACGATCAAGATCTCGATAACTAGCGCGCTTCACGTGCATTCTAGCGGCACACCAATTGTCGCGGTATATCATTATCCGGACCGATCCAATTCCCCTGAATCTATTTACTCGACCAACGCCCCTGATTATAGAATCTCGCGTGAAAAGTGAAAAGCGACGATCTACCATTACCGCAGCTTACCCAACTTGAATATAGATCTTCGTCAGTTTACACTGAACATTCATTTCGAACACGACCAGCCACCAATGACTCGAGATTCTATCCATTAACCGCAGAAAAGCCACAGACATTTTTTTTTCTCTTCAATCTCTTCCTTCACCCAGAGAATCGAGATCGTGAACCACAAATGCCGCAAACGTATACGGGGCGAAGACGTTTCGTAATTCGAGAGATTGATCTGGATTCTGCAATGTGAACGGTAATGCGATTATGCGATACATTTCATTCTCGTTGTATTATATTTTATATATTATTGCGCATTACACGTTTCTATAAACTTTTCGTTAATTGTTTAGATGAATTTCCGCAAGAATTATTCAATTGGTTATTACTAGAGCTTGCCCTACTGAAATAATAAGTGGCAATTGGTGCACTGATCAAAGCTGGTACTTTCAATTCAATCTGAATTTTGAATATTTGATTCAGGTCTCAAAACGACGAGCTTACTATACAGTTATTGATATTTTATACAATATGGAAGGACTAGGTCACGTAGATGATCAATTTGCATTTTTATAAAAACCATCGATCGTGTTTATCAAATTTAATGCATTCAATTTAGGCTAATGGCAATAGATGCTTTTTTATCTTCGATTTTTTACACCGCTTTGCCCCAGCTTGAGTGCATACATTGAGAAGATGTATTCAAGCGAATATAAGTAAAGCGAGCAAAGGAGGTGCAGGTGTGACGTGCTCTTCTCTCCATAGTTTTGCTCTTAAGGTGCGGCTGTACCCAGACGATGCCACATACCGTTGCAACCCTAATCTCTCTATATTATAAAAAGATCTTGCATTCGTTACCGCCGTATCAAAAATCGAGAAGACTGACGTCAAAAGACACACCTGGCTCGGATTATGCCAACACCCCCCATAACCCCCTTTCCCCTGGTTGGATTATTCTAAGTCTCCTAATGAGCTACCCCCTGCTCCATCCCTTTAGATCTTATACAGAGGCACTCTGTGTGATGTCTTTTTATGTGAGACACATACAACTACCCTCAAGACCTTTTTCTTTTCTTGTTCCCGACACCTCTCTTTCTTATTTTTTTTGGCAAAGTTTTTTTCACTTTCCCTATAAGTTAGCAGCTACATTCGTTTGAGTGTTTGCTTCGCAAGCAAACAATGAAACACGTTGGCAATGCGACAGTTCACAGCGACTGAGTACTCACTGTCGTTGTGAGCTGTCACGTTGCTTTCATTGACATTTAAAGTAAGTTGAAATTCGACCGAGACAACGATTCGGATAGCGTATTTGCGGTCTGCTCCTCTCTTCGTATTTCCTTGGATAACCATGATCGCAGGGGCGTGTCGCGTGAAGCGCGCACAGGGTTCGATGCTCCCCGAGTATGAAAGTACTGAAAGAATTAAAATAGTAGGTCGACTTACGATATTCTTGAATTTACCGAGAATCCAGAAGGCGTGGTAGATCGTAGTAGTAGTAAATGTCACGGAAATACGGTTTTCCCGAGTGGACTCGTGTCGTGTGTCGCTAGCCAAATATCTCTCTCCTATGTCCAGTGTACGAGATAAAGTCAAGATGGTCAAGATACTCGACCTAGAACTTAGAACTTAGAACGAACTTAGAATCTACTCACTCTAAAAAAAACACTAAATAGGCATTTTCTGCTAAATTATAAAAATTGATCGACATTAAACGAAGCTCGTAATCATTTATAAATGTACAAAGTTTGCAAATCGTATTTGCAAAGTTGTATCAGCATTCTTTCACTGATTTAAAGACGTAAACAATGTTTCAGCGGTATTTGTACTTCTGCTCCTATTACTTAACGATAAAATGATTTTTGTACGACTTTTATTCTCTTAATTATTATAAAGTCAAATACTATGAATATATGTACGGAAGAGGAGCTTCTGTCACATCATGAGCTCTTTGGCTTCCTTTCAACTTCCTTTCAGTACAATAAAGACTAAGTAAATGTTTTAGCGGTCTTAATACTTTTGCTTTGCGTCACAAATGTACCCCAACGGTATAACATTTTTATTGTAGGGAAAGTGACGGTATCGCTCTAGGGTTAAAATATTTTTTAATTAAATGAAGCTCGTATTTCTTTATAAATGTACAAAGGCCTCAATTCCTATTTGCCAAGTAGGAGCTTTTGTCGCATTCTAAGTTTGTCAGTATGCACTTTGACGTGTCTGCTCGTCGCACATACGTAAATTTCTGCGTACATCGTGGGAGCTTCAGGCAAAAGCTAAGGCGAGCTAGATCCCCCCATTGACCTAGAAGCTTGATGCACCAAAGGATAAGTTAATATATTCTCGGTGCGGCCGGATGCGTTTACATCTTTGCTCAAGCTTCGCTGGAGCTTAGAATGCCGCGGGAGGTATAGCTTGTAGATAAGGAGAAATAGCAGCTACCTAGTATACAGGGTGTCTCAAAACTCAGTGAAATTCGAATTCAAAGCTAAAGAAGAAATAAATTTTTCATTGCTACAATAAAAATATATTCCTTATCACATACGCATAGGACCGATTCAAAATTTTTTTTTAAATTCAAGAACATTTATTATTCAAAAGTAAATATTTTTTTCGATTTGTAGGATTACTTTTGCACTCTATTCCATTTTTTAATTATGATTTTCAATAAAAATTAGCAAGAAGCATTAATATCAATAATCTTTTGATACCACAAAGCTAAAGCTTTTGTAAAGACTTGAATAGTATCAGAAAAATAATGTAAAGGGATATTCTTATAATTAAAATTGAAATACTGATGATTAAAATAAATTTAGCACGGTACAGTGACAAGTTACATGTTAATTTGTAGACATTTTAGACACAAATGTAAAATACAAAATTACAACATAATTTTTTGATGCAGTTTCATTAGTCGCGAATATCCGCACACCCTTTATGTATAAGGATAAAGGGCAGGCGTACGTAGGTACGTGCATGTACGTCGATCCCGTCTCGGAGCTTTCGCGCTCGCTGCACCCGCGGGCATTCGCAAGCTTTAGCTTCCCCGCCTCTATCTCGCTTTTTCGCTTGTTCGTACAGTGCTGCAGGGGGTTGCTGGTCTAGCTGCTATCGCGTTTGATGAGAGAGAGGGGCGAGAGAGAGAGAGAGAGAGGGGCGAGAGAGAGAGAGAGAGAGAGAGAGAGAGAGAGAGAGAGAGAGAGAGAGTCAAAGTGGCGGTAGACCGAAGTGGAAAGGGGGTACAACGGAGTGGGGGTGGAACGGTCTCTCGGAGGGGTGAGTGACGTTCGTGCACCGAGGGCGAACGCGTCACGAGCAGTACGCACGCGGACACCGAGATATACACTCGATTCCGGAAGTCGTGTGCACGCGCTAACCATCCGCCCGCCGTTCACCTTAAGTTTCAAGTTCTCTTATGCAATAATAATCAAGTGACGACATACCAGTTGAAAGTTTCACAACTTAATTACTTATCGTTAGACTTGCTATTCATTTAACGACGACCTAAGAAAACGTGGCACACTTGCGACTGAATATTAGTGCTTCAAGAAATACTCAAGCTACACACTGAGAGGTTATCATTCCAGAAAAGCTTTAAGCTTTTCATCGCCAGGATTACACGTCTTTTTATTCAATGAAAATAATACATTATTTATATTTACGATTATTTTTACTCAATAGTTGAGTTTCAATAATTTATTAGGAATTTCTCAACGAGAATTATCCATCCGTTGTTGTGGATAATCGTTACCACTCTCTTGACCCCTTAAAATAATTACTATTTTATTGATATTCAGATTCGAAAATAATAGATTCATTCTGAATAGTCTTAGTTCAATCATTGTCGAAATAATTGCTTCGAGTAACTCGAGGGTATAAAAGTTTAAGGCTTTTGTGCTTTCTCTTACTGAAATACTAAATCGCAGAATTTCAATATGCACGTAGGTATCACTTTTTTTCGTCGGGAAAAGGATCGCACTCTCTTCTTATATCAATTTTCAATCGAGTCACCCTCTTGCCAAAGCACAGCTTTTACCCCTTTGTTATTTAAAGGGGGCAAGCGAACATTCGGTTACCGTACATTTTATAAGCTGTCGGTTTCACAATAAAACTTATATATCAAGTAATTGGATAACTTATGTATTGGTAATTGGGGTAATTAACGTCTTAAACTATTTATTGGTAATATCGAACTATTATCTGGATAAAAAGGTTTAACTTTACTGTTTTTTCTTCATTATTTTAATCATATTTTTGAATAAGCAGGAACCACATTATCCAATTCTAAATATCAATTAAACTATATAAAAACGGTGCCTAGTATGAGTTATAACTATTGTTTAAACACTAAAAAAAAATTATAACTTTATATCTAATTCCGAAGGTGGCAGATTAAAAGAAAATTACAATTAATTTTAAAAAGTGTCATACGTTACTCCACATTGAGATTATGTGTTAAATACAATCATTGACAAAAGTCAATTAATAATATGGAATATTTGAACGACGGTGTATTCTGTATATATCGTCAAATCTAAATATTTACTAGATTAAATTTATGGACGTTGCTTTTGAATTTTCAGAAAATTCTGTAGCTTTAACTAAATCTTTTTATAAATTAAATTACAGAATTTGTGCTTGCACATTAATTTTGTATATATTGACAACGGGAGATAATTTTACACATCAGCTATCAAAACACATTGACGGTCTTATGTCAATAATCAAAAATATCATTTTTATTTCATGCGATCATCCCATGAGTGCGACTGCTAAATATGTATATCGAGTGCTATGGCCATATATCGGGGTTGACACATGTCAATTTCATCACCATGCGTTAACAAAATGAAATTTATTCAACAGCAATCATACTAAAAGCTGTATTCAATTTTTACAACATTTTTTCAGTCGAGTTTACCATGATTTTACGTTAAATTTCCAGCAGGATTTTCCATTAAGCTAGAAAGTTTTGAACAAACAGCCCTCAAGTACCGACGCTGTAAATATACGTTGCTGCTTTTTCACAATAATGATATTATCGCTATTCGTATTATTGAAATAAGTCAAAGTTGTTGGTTGTTAGTGCAAAGTCTCCGGTAGTTAAATAAATACACAAAGCTCTTTCTTCAAATTAAAAAAAAAAAAACGATTCATCATCGATTCGGTTGCGCGCAGTTTCGCTTATTCATTAACCACTTACGTACAATGTTATAGTTTAACCTATTTTGACTTGTTGTTTGATTGGCTAGCTCTAGCTCCACAAACGGAAAAGAACTATACACAGAATTGAAAAGATAGTTTCGATTACCAATCATCGGTTAAAGCTACAAAAATAGTGGTAAACGTAACCAATTTTTTGGTTGGCACAGCTGATATAGTTGGTAATCGCAACGAATATTTTTTCTCCATGTATTCAAAGATATATTTGAGATATAGAACTTTTATTCTTTCCGTAAATAAAAATCTGCAGCACTAAAGTTAGTGTAATTCTCTGCTTTTTGGTATTAATGATATTATCGCTATTCTTATTGTTATAATCAAGTGAAAGTTGATCGTTGATAGGTCAAAGTCTCCGATAGTTGAGAGATTAAATAAATAAACAAAGCTCTTCTTTCAAATTAGAGAAATATAATTCATCATCAATTCAGTTGGGCACAGTTTCCATTCTGTTGCTAAATTCCGCCTACAACAATGTAATTCAATTATATTTTGCTAATCGTACAATATCTCATAAATATCTTCCATCAAATATTTAAATCAGTGCCAAAAAGATTTGGAATCTAATGAAAAATTTTATTTATTTTATTTATTCGTTTGTAATTATGATAAAATAAGCTATTTGAGAAGCTGCAGAGTCAACGTTAGTACTTAGCAAATGTAATGCTATACTTTAAGGATTTTTAATTGAATTTGAATCGATTGTACTCTGTGAAAGCCACGCTTTATAAGCTTTCCATAACTAGGACAATAGACAAATTGATATCGCAAGGAAATGCAGTGGAAGCAGCAGGTGCAATGCAACCCGAGAACGTATACGAAGAGTTTAACTCAGATGAAGGTGATCGTGTATCATATCGAATCCCGTTTGACGTGCAAGTTGTGACCCTTTTACGCCTGACGAGACCAAGTGATAAATAGGGGACGATAACGTACGCGAGCGGCATAAGGGTGTGCTTTGCCACTGACCTACGTCAACGTAAAAAGTGTTTCAGACTCGTGTACGAACTGGACGATAGTTTTTGCTTTCCTCTTGCTTCCTTAACGGTGGCAGCAGCTGCAGGAATTGCCTCCCTCCCTGCACATCTTAATTTGTTTATTTATAATAAATATCGAACGCCATCATGATTTTACTATACTTTCTTAAATACATTTTGGGACGAGATAATAAGAAAAGGGTAGAAATGTATTTTGTATATATTTTCCTCATTATCTTTCATCAGCCACGAGCGTGGAACACAAAAGTAGAGTTTTATTTATTTTCCCCCTCTCTGCTTTCTCCATGAAAAAGTATATTTCTCACTTTTGTTTCCTCTTCCTCCAAAGTAGCAAGAAGAGAAATAAAAATTCGATTTTTCCGTTGCACGCACGCATGATTGCCTCGATGGTTGCATGCGAAACCTTGGCACGGTTTCGTTTTTAACACGAATATACTAACTTTAGTTCATCCACGTGACTATACGAGTGCACATAAAGTATCGATATTTGCGATTAAATTAATCCTCGGTAGGCTTCAATGATTACATTGACCATTGCAATGGCCATCTATTTCGTTAAGAAGAGAGTTATTGGTATCGTTATTAACAATAATATAATTTCGTAATACGTCGGTTGGTAGAAAATGTTCTCTTGGGAAAAGGTAGGTTGGTCAGTGATGCATTTGTAGATGATATAATGGCAGTGACCGTTGGTCATTGATCGGAGAGTAACGAAGGGTTAGGATGATCATTGTTCGTAATACCTACTGTCGTTTTTATTAATTACGGACATTTGACGACGGTAGTACAAAACGGCCACCATAACACGATTATTCCAATTGTTAAATCGATTGGTTAGACTACAAAGGTTGATACATTTTCAAGTACAATAGTTTGTGCGTACCAATGCATCTCTCATTCAGATTTATACGAGCCCTTGCTTTATCATTCCGTTTTCATTTGTATTTACTTTTCAAACACATTCCAAAGTTTGTAATGTGTGGGTCTACAGTTTTATGTGATTCTCGAACTATCAGGATCACAGAATTACACATAGAAAAAATTCCAGCATATAATCATTTCTCTCTTCTAGGATATTGGATCACTTGTGTTTGTACAACAGGAACATTTTTACTTAAAAAACTTAAATTTATTATTCTAATATTTTCAACTTAAGATTGTTTGTATTTTACGCATTTATTCATTATCTTAATTTTATAAAATTATTTTATACCATTTATACACTTTTGTCTTCAGTACCATGTCAATTGTCATTCTTGCCATGAATAAAAATCGGCACCACTAAAGTTAGTGTCATTCTCAATGATGCAGCGAATTTCGAAAATTTTTTTACTTAAACTGTGGTCAATAACCACTTATTCATTAACCACGTATCTAGAACGCCCTACTCTGACAGGTTGTTTGATAGTCATAGCTCTAGCTCCACACACGAAATAGAACTATACACAGAGAAAAAAAGATAGTTGCGATTATCAATCATCGGTTAAAGATACAAAAGTAGTGATAAACGTAACCAATTTGTTGCTTGGCGCAGCTGATATAGTTGGTAATCGCAACTAATATTTTTTCTCCGTGTATTCAAAGATATACACGAGATATAGAACTTTTATTCTTCCCATGAATAAAAATCTGCAGCACTAAAGTTAGTGTAATCCCCAACGATGCAGCAAATTTCAAGTAAATTTTTATTTAAACTCTGGTTAACAATCGCTTATTCGTTAATCACATATGTAGAATATTATAGTTTGCCCTACTTTGACAGGTTGTTCGATCGTCATAACTCCATACCCGAAGATAAAGTATATTGCAAGATATATACGAGATATAGAAATTATAGTCGAAAAATTAACTATGTACATCTGAAGTATTTCCGAAATATAACTTTTAGGATATATCCAGCGGATATATAAAAGATATATAGAGAATATATAACTTTTTCCCGTTATATTTAATTATATCTCGGGTATGGTACTTTATTTCCATGGGGAATCGTTTACGGGTCGTCAACCGTAGCTGGGGAATTTCATCGGAGGTAGTAACTCTGGTATAAATTTATACACCATAGCAGTACTTACGAACGCTGTTGTGATTAATTTCTATAATGTGCCTAAAAATATTTTTAGTACACGATATTAATGAAGAACGGAATAGTCAATTTTGCTTCGAGAGATTTTTATGCATTCGTCGATACACGGCTGTAACTACTCGAAACAATTGAAATTTATACAAAACTGCGAAAGCTGGATATTAATTTTTTTATAATGAGCTTCATTAATGCTTTAAGTACAAATATTAAAATAAAATTCATTACACATTTTAATGCTCGAAGTCTCGTTCTATCTGTCGTGTTTGTATGTCGTGGCTATCAACCTTAAGTATTTGTCTTTCTTTGTGGTAACGTGGTGCATCGCTACGAGACTGGCACGTCGCAGTGAATACATGCGTGCCTGATCAGACGGTACTTCTCGCGAACTGAAATGCGTGCAGAGCACATGCGCTCGTTACAGTGCCACAAAATCGAGCTGACGCGTTGGTTTGTATAGAAAAAGAAGTCAACGCGCCGACAGTTTCTATACCGTCGGAGTGCTATACTATCGTACCGGTGTATGGAGGTCTAGCTCAGGGGTCTTTCCACAGGGAGGAAAGAGAATGTGAATGAGTACAGGAGGGTAAAGTGTCGAGCCAGGGTAGTCGGAAGGAACGAAAGTGTATAGCGAGAAAAAACATCTCCCGGCACACTAGCGAAGTTTCAACGAGAAAATAAAAAAAGACACGAGGTTTGAAACGTAAAATAAATATTTTGGTACGTGTACCATGCACGTGGGTACATTGTTGGTTGCATAAATTATAGAGTTAGGAGTATAAGGTGGCGCTTGTTAATAGTAAAAGCACAACGTTGATATATAGACGGGTAGGTAAGAATTTTTCTAAAGGTGACATAATTATTCAGGATAAAATATAATATCAGTTTCGTAGAAACGGCAGTTTCTTATATTTCTTTTTCGGCAAGCGTTCGTTCGTTAAATATAGACTTTTATAATTAATTCTCCAAAACTGTGCATGGCTTGATGCGCTTAAAAACCAAAACGGTACCCGATTAAAAGCTGGTCGTATAAAGCGGAGGGTTTTCTAAAAGAAACTCGAATGCATGTCTCCAGTCGAGCTTCTTATCAGAGAATCATATATTTATTCCAGTAAGTTTTCTTACCAGAGATTCGAATATATATTCCAACAATGTGTATTTGATTAAATTTCTCTTCAATGATATAACACGATTTACTTAATAGAAAACTGGTTACGTACAACTAAAAGTTTCCTAATAGTTTCGATGGTAATAAAGTATATGCACGATATATAAAAGATATATCTTACAAGGAAGGATAGTTTGGTGTCTCCCTCCGATTTTGATGAAACTCACGTATGTTGTAGAGCATCGAAAACTAAAAGACACGTATTTTTTTTATCGGCGGAAAAACATTTCCAAGGGGTAAAATCGCCCTTCAAAGTTAGGGGTAATTATGCAGTTTCGCCCCTGCAAATGAATTTTATTCTTCAACTTCACGTGGAATTTTTATTGTCTTCAATGAGGAGTATTTTTGTTTTTGTTTCATTAAAATCGGTTGACGCCTTCTGGGTGAAACTGCATAATCATCCTTCGGCATGCCTAACTTTCTTGTTAGATGTATTGAATATATTTCGATGAAAAATATTATATCTCAGATATATTTTAGGATATATATGAGATATGAGCAAGCAAAAAGTATATTTAAAATATATTTTTAATGACGACGAATAGTTCTATATGTTGGATATATTTTTCGATATATAGCTTTTTCATGAAGAAGTTATTCGAATATGTCATCCAATAATGTGTACTCAGAATTTCTCTTGAATGCTGTGTGGATTTAAGTAGACTACAATCTCAATCTCCGAACCCATAGACAGTAATCGAGATCCCGGTAAACGCTGGCAAACGCTTCATTGAACAAACGGCGCTCAATGGCTATTTTTGTTGTAAAGACACGAGGATAAGTGATGGAGGTCTCCTTGCCTCTACCATATAAGAAATAATATGAAGAAGAAAAAGAAAAAGTCCTAGATTTCTTATTGAAAAGTGGTCACACTTTAATGAGAGTTTCCCACTAGGGATCGCATAAATGTTCCAATGATGTATACTTAAAGATATTTCCCTTCGATGTTACAATGTAGTGCACAAGAGAAAGCAACATCGATTATCGTAATAACTACCTCTTCCTTCCTTCCTCAATTGTAACCACGTCTGTCCCTTACTAACGTGTATCTCTAACTATATATATATTCTCCTCTTTTCCCTCCCTCAGTCGAAGACCCTTTTTTATATTGTCTGTACGACAACGTTAATGACCTCTCGTGGACATCCCCCCGCGGGCATGTCGAGGATCTCGTTGTCGTCGTCGTCGTCGTTGTCGTCGTGTAGTACAGACAATCCAAGGAAGGGAAAAAGTTATTCGCGAGTGGTCCTTCTTCACCGTCATCTTTCCCTTGTCGCAGGTACTATGCGTATATCGCCCTTACCATCGCTCATCCATCTCCCTCCCTACCGTCTCATTTCTCTTCGTTCCTTCGTGCCTCGATTTTTAATCATCCGCATATATCTTTTTTAACACAATCTGCGCACTGAGAACATTGTTTGAACACAAAATATCGATTCCATAAAAAATTAATAAATTGAAGTTGTCGTTACAACTATTTTTGTCAGAGAATAAACGATTTTATTTAGCAAAAAATTGTCATTCAGACTGCGAAGCGGTCAATAGTCTTACCATTGAGTGCATTCTGTCGGATTATATTCCAAGGGTTAATAATAGTCAATTGCTCTAGTTGCTTCCAATATACAGTCGTCGAATGATTGCATCCTATTATGCATGGACGTTGTGGCTCCTGGGTTCGATGTTGCACCGGGGTTATGCAAAGCAGCGACAAAACTATGACTTTGCCTTACTGACCCCTTAACCTCCTACAACGATATTCCTCGTGTGTAAAACGACAACGAACCTCGGAGTCGAATTGCCGTATCAAGTCAGGAAATGGGTTAATTCCAGAATCTCGTTTCTTAAGGATCCTCGCGATTGGAAGCAGTCCTGACTAGCGTGTAGAAACTGTGCGACGGTTCAACTTGTCTCAAATCGTCGATTCCCTGCGGGCTTTAGTCTAAGAAGGAAATATGGCAATCTATGACGTAAAGTAACGGAAAAGGAAGGGTTAAAGGATCGTAAAGCCAGTGAGGATGGATAACAGAGAGTAAAGAAAATATATAATATATTGTACATGGTTCTTCTCAGTCTCTCCAAAAGCTTTACGAATACTGCGAGGAGAAGAGAGAAGGAGCAAGTTAAGCTTGGCGAAAGCCACGTCCCCAATTACCCCGAGGGTAATGCAAGCTGTACGTATAGTACTCGAATAGTAAATGTAACAGAAGCTTCGTCGTGTAGAGTAAAGGATCGTAGTAGTAGCAGCAGCCAGTGCTAGTTTCGTCTCGTAATTAACGAGGAAAGAATCTCTAATGCCCTGGCGACCTTTTTCTACTTTCTTCTTTTCTTCTCTCATACTCTCTTTCATGGTACAGTATAGGCAGTTCACTGGGTTTACTGCTGCAGTGTGCAGCCTCCGGAAGTTTCTCTACATATATATATATATATATACATACAGACAAATACATGTATATGGAGATAGAAGTGAGTCAGAGCGTTAGCGTAACTGCGCGTAAAGCTGCGAATTCTTCTCGTGGAAATGAGCCGGAAGTTGAGGTGTGGACAAGTGGTGCAGCGGTTGGCCACCTCAAATAGAGCTTTAAAGCATGTTGGACCGGAGGAGTAGAAGGTATGCCAGAGACTAGACATTGTCTGGTCAATCTACAGTCCAACGGTCCTAATCCTAGGTCTCTCTTGGCCTGCACTGACTTTCCCACAATTTTTTTCTCTCTCACTCATTGTATCTCGTCCCTTCTTGGTATTCGTGTCAGAATTCTACCGTCTCTTTCTTCTTCTACTTCACTTGATTCGCAACGTCGCATCGTGCGTTTCATAAATCATCTTCCGGTACATGCTTACCAAGAGAGAGTACTTGTTCCTACAGTCTACATAGTCTCGTTTCTGTATTTTCACTCTTCTCGAATTTCTGTGTTGATTTTTCTTTTCCTTTCTTTTTATTTTGTTCGTTTGTTAATTATTCCACGACTGGATGGAGCACTAACCACTGGTGTGCTTCTTTGCGTTTTGTTTTAACGCGAGACAAAATAGAAAGGAAGGGAATACTGGGGTGAATGTGTTAATTATTGCTCATGAAATTGTCTTTTGTTTCATTATTTACTGTATATTGTCCTGTAAAGAAGATATATTGTTTAGAATTAAAGTGTACACTAAGAATTAGCAGTAGCTCAAAATGAGAATTTTGAATGTTACATTTATAACTCTACCGTTATCTAGTCCACCAAAAAAACGATTGTAACATATTACAAAACTACCAGATTATAACTCTACCACGAGAAAACTTCTCCACTTTTTTACCATCAGACTTCTTACCATTAGCAGCGTCGTAGAGTTGTCTCGTGGTAGAGTTGTAGTCGGATAGCGTTGTATTATCGTAGAGTTGTAACGTAGTAGAATACTTTTTTGATAGATAAATGAATGGTAGAGTTATAAATGTGTCCTTTGGGCTTTAATTTTAGTTTTAAAGCATATCGTTACCAGAAATGCGAGGAAGAAACGTGATAGAGAGTTTCGTTGAATGCGTTAGTCACTGTAAGAGAGAGAAATTCGCAACGCGCGAGTGAGCTAGAAAAATATAGAAACCAAAAGTCTTTGGTTTATTCGACCAACCGCAAAAAGTAAACCGTAAATTATTATCAAAATTGAGCATAATCTGGCTTGAAGTATCCTTTTTGTTTCGTTAGTTTTTTAAATTCGAATTAAAGAGTAATTAGTGAAGAAAATTCTATTGCTGTCGACGGTTTTGCGCGCCATCTCGACGTATAATTACGTAACTTTCAGTACACATTGTTTAAAAACTACACAGTCGAAGAGTTTGAAACGAAATAGCAAAAATATCAGCTTTCTTTTTGTTTTATCAACTAGCGAAGTTTGAACACAATTGAAACTCATTTTTATAAGGATATCCTTAATTTTGCTTCCTCATAGAGAAAGCTTTGTCTTCGTGCACATTGCTTTCTCATTATTTTTCACGTTTAACAAAGCTCTCTCTATGAGAAAGTCCAAATCGATCAACGTACTTCCTAATAGAGGTGCAATTGGAAAAGGTGAAAAATAATGAGGAAGCAATGTGAAACCTTTTATTTTGTAGTTTTTTAAAAATAGTTGCCATGCTATAGTAATCTCGAAGCGTGGTCATTACATCGATTGTTGATTAATATTTCTGTACATTATGGGCCTAATCGGTTCAGAATTAAAAGACCTCTGTAAGAAACGCTTTCGTTGAAATGATTTTCTCGTTATACTAGTACGTCGATCCGGTATTTTTCCTCTCCGTTATTTATTCTTCCTTTTCTTATTCTAGTAGCAATAAGACATCCTCTTTCCGTAAATGTAGTCGGAGCCGTCTTGAGCTTTTACGTGGCTAGAAGCGAAGACGATAACGTTGGCCGCCGCTTGGTCTTGTCTAGTCGTTATACGATACTATTTAACTACGCTTTACGATCTTGGCTCTCAGCCCGTTCCTCCTACTTCCATCATTCGCATTCTTTCCCATCAGTTCACTGGACTCTACAATATTTAACAATCAGCTTTGACATATGACACTTGTACTGCATTTTGTATAGTGATTGGCATGTTCATATTTTTAAAAAGTGTTTAAAAAATAGAGTTATTAATAGAAAAATATAATATTTAATATTCTTTGCATTAAAAAAATAATAATTTCTACCTAAAGTGAGGAAGAAAGAAGAAGGTGCTTCCATTAGTCTTGGGTCATAGTCCGAAAACTTGCATATACGACAGTTACCATGCTTCCAGTGTGTTTTACGATCCTGGCAGCTTGCCCTCGTCCAGTACTGTCGTATCTCTTGCACCAAAGCACAGACAAAAGCACGGAGCCAAGCGTGCGTACATATATAACAATTGTTGAATACATTTGTGTATGGAAACGTCTATATAGACAGTTGTGTGTCCATACGCTTGATTTTTATAACAGGATGTTGAATATTTCCATTTTTTTTTTTCGATGTGCTCTCGCACGTATTTTCCAGTTCGCTAGCCCAAAGCTTGTTATACGTTGAAAAATATTATATTTCACTGTAGAACGACAAGCACGTTGGTGAATTTTTTCACGTCATGGAAAAAGGGGAATATATTTCGTACCGGATCTACCTAAAATACGCTTCGGTCATGGTCGTTGTATTGTTCGTGATTAAAATTCCTGCGAGTTTATACCGCTCTTCGGTACGTCATAACCCACTGCCAATCTTTCCAAGTACCTTCAGTAAAATTTTGACACTGCGTTGAAGTTGATAATTCGGTGACTGTACAGAAACTAATAAATTTCACTTGTTGATACGATCAATGATACTAATTTTCGTACATGGCTCTACGCGTAACCCTGTCTTTGTCTTCATAGATATATTTCGCTGATAATATTGACAAGGGATTTTAAAAAATGTCTTTGGAATATACCGATTCGTGAACTCTGAAATATTTTGTAGAGCTTTAAAAAAATAGCTAATATATGTAGCTACTTGTTTGCAAACAATTCAAAGGTGTCAGAAAGTATTTTCTTCCTTTTTTTAACGCTACCGATACTTCGTGCAACCGTAGCAAACATACCACTGCACAGAACTGGATATCTAGTTGTTTTCAACAGTTTTCTATGTAATGTCCCTCTGGGCAATTCGTGAATATGACTATACGCTCTGATTACGATCGAGTGGAAAGAAAGAAAAAAAAATCAGAATTCAATTACGAGCTCGTTTACAATAGAATTGAAATATTTAACGAGTTATCGGTCACATAATGCGAGAATAGTTGGAAAGTCGTTGAAGCTTGGAATTGCAAATTCTCGATTGCTCACTCGTTCTATCGTTCGCAAACTACGAAGACTCTCCAATCTTAAAGAGCTTTTGCGATTCCATCGGCCACGGAACCAGGATCGAGGTCACGAGAATTTGGAATACCAATGAACACATACACACATTCAGAAGCGGTATGACCTCGCTCACGGAAATCAGGATTCCCTGGGAATACTGAGTGGTTTGAGACGAGGGAGCGGAGGTGGTTCTATCGAAGAGAACTCTCCCGAGGTCCATTAGCGATTATTCGAGAAAGCGTTCACTTAACAGATCGAAAGGCGGAGGCGTATCCCTTCTGTTTCTACAAGACGTGCCAAAACCGATGATTACCGCTAACGGAAAAATATTTTATTACATGAAAAATAACAAAAAATAAAAGACATTCCGAACATTTTTACATAATTGTGCGGAAACATGTGTTTGCCGATAATTTTCAATCCTGTCGACTCTGTTAAAAAGTATGAGTAGGAAATATATTACTTTTTGGAAACATTTACTAAAAAATGTGATTTCAATAATTATTTTTACAATTTTTTACTATATATTTCTACATTTTTAAATACTTGGTGATTACCGTTTTTGGTACATCCTGTATACTTCTATTACCAGCCGGCTTCAGCTGTAGTAAATATAGTTTGAGGATAGATAAAAAAGCTCCTCTTCACAGAGGATCTATAAATATATCATAAGGCGTACATAAACCACCGTCATAACGACATCACGATTACGCTCCATCTTCTCAATTCAAGTACTGTTTGATCGTTTTGAATATAGAGAATGATTTCTTATAGAAAGACTACGTTGGTATTTTACGTTAAATCAAATGCAACGAAAAAACATTGATAAAATATCATAAAAATACGCTTCTTTACTAACAATTAATATTGTTTATTTTTTAATTATTAGAATTATCATACAAATATAAATACTTTGCGTAAATAGTGAGGTTACAAAGAAAGGAAAAAAATGATAAATGTCTAAATATCTTATTCCATGATAAAAATCATGTAATTTTCCTTCATTCGTGATGACAATTTTTACGCCGAAATTTCCCTGGTGGAGAAAATCGATTACAAGCGTCTCTGACGGAACCATGAGTTCCGTCGACGAGATCAGGTAAATATAATTACAGAGTGTAACATGGTTTCGGTGAAACTATCGCACAGTTGTAGTTCCAGAATTTCCATGAAGCTCGGGTATAGTGCGTTTGATACTGTGTGTCGATTCGCCAGTGCGAATTGCACAGTTTTGGTCTCGCGAGCATCGCGTATTCCTCTCTACTGTTTGCCCAGGACACGTTACGAGTGTTTGTACATACCGGTTGGATACGGCTATAGGCAATGCGGTGAGTGCGTAAACGTAGGACCGTATAACCGTGCTTAATCATTGAACTGTAATGACGCTTAGACGACGCATACGCCTCGGGTTACCCTACAACTCAACCAACAGATGTTAATTATAATAGAAGCAACGCAAGAGGTGTGGAATCAATTGTGAGGTCTCGCGGAAGCTAGTTTTCTACTTTGTTATTCTATAAATAATCATGCATTGCAATTCGATTTAAGCTTAAAAAACGTAGAAGAGATCAGTAAATAATTTTTAAAAAAGAGAGCAGTGGTTCGGAGAATGAAGCTTGGATTGGCAAATGAAAAACCCGGATGGATTCCCGGCCGATACTATTAAAACATTATTTTGACGATTCTTCTGTAATTTCATTTGCTCGGAATGCCTCTTCAATTATTTCATATTCAACATTTCAGTCATGAGTGATCAGTGATCGACTTTGGGTCTATCTCTGTGCGATTTTTATCGCTCGGACGGTAGCTGCCTTAGACCGGGCACTGACTAGTGCGTTGGATCTGGAAGAGGTGCTGCCCTAAACGCCCCTGGTGGTCGTGTTGGAGATTACTCGCATTACAACCGGGAAATTACTTAGGCAACGATTTTATCAGCAGGTTTTCTGCTGCAGGAGGGGATTTATCGAACGGAGAAGGATTCCGAATATTGCTAGTACGAATTCAATAGTTAATACATAGTAGAGGAAATATGTTTGAAATATATGTTTTTAACGAATAAACCTGACGTGTAGCTCGGTCAAGTACCGATATCACAATTGAAGAAATAATTGGATTCCACGGTCATTTCGAACAGAGACTAGTGAAACTCATCTTGACATCGTCGAGATCAAATTGACGCAGCGAGATTAAGGATTTTAATCATTCCCACTGGTTCAATCTCTTCTATCGTACAACTTTCAAAATTTCTGGATAAAATTTAAACGCAGCATCGATATTCCATCGAAAAAACATTTTTGTCGAGGTACATTTTCACAACTATGGCTATAACGAGACGACAACAGTGATCTGTTAACGTGAAACATTTATTTAATGCGTCGACTGTGCATAGAATTTATTTGCAATCCGTTGTGAAAGTAATCGATACAAACCTCTTTAACAAAAATCGTGAGGAAGATCATTAATGCCGCTGAATCGAACAAGCATAAAATGTATGTAAGAATAAAACATCTTTATCCCTAGAACAATGATAATGAGCTTGCATCGAAAAGAAAACATTGTTGCTATTTTCTGCAGCACAAATTGATGCATACGTCACGAGATAACGAGATACATCGTCGATGGCAGAAAATATACGTGTGCGGTAAACCCGGCTTTAATCTCGAAGCCATTGGAGAAACGGGGCGAATGCACTGTACGCGCACTCGTTCCGACTCCTATCGTCCCAAAGTATTTAGTTTCAAAGTCCGATGGATCCAACGGCATGAACGAGATGAGGACTAAATACCCCGATGCAGAAATGCCATTGGATGAGGGAATGCGAGTCATGCATTGTCGTTAGAATGCCTTATTGGGGAGTGAGTGAACCAGGATGCGTCACAATTTGGTGGAGAGGCGATGAGGGCGCCACACTCGAACCATTGAGAACGGTAATGACGTGCCGAACGAGCCGCTTCCTCACTGATTGCTGGCACAACCGTGGAATGCTTGGATGTCGCGATTGCGATTTTGCTGCAGGTGGCTTAATGCTGATCCGATGGATTTGCTCGCCCCCTAGGTTCCTAGGGTTTGCTGTTGGTATTGTTGATACATGATAGTGTTATGCGGGCAAAATCCCCTCGGTCCAACTAATTCAATTCTGTCTGCTTCATTTTTGTAATTTCTCGCCTCTGGAGAACGCACGAGTGAATGTGCCCATGGTCATCGGTGCAATACCGGACGGGACAATCGATAATGGAGTTGACCTTTCCGAGTACCAATATCTCGTCCTTTGTCTATAGCTATAGAAGATAGTACGCAACACCCACATACGTACAACGATGTACCACATGTATGTACGCGGTACAACTCTGGTGCTTGCGGTACGTTGTTCTATAGAGGAAGATCGGGTTACTTGTCTACGAGAAATGAAAAGGACTACAAGGCACTAAAGCACCACTCTCTCAGCTAGGAGAACTCTCAATGGAATTCTGGTGGCCGGATATTGCACTGGAAAATGGCAGTCAAGCAAGTATTTGATAGAGAATCCTTGAGCTATGTTCTATGGGATAAGATGAAAGAAAAATTTATAGTTACAGCTGCATCTTTTCGTATTATAAAATTTACGTTTTATTATTTACTCAATTTTAGTTATTAAAATATGTATTATAATGCGAAAAAAAAAAAAAACAAACGATAGAAAAACAGCTTTGAAAAGAAAAAGATGGTTCGGCTGGTAATCTGAGATTTTTATAATATCTTGTATGTACCAACGTCTACGTACCAACGTCTACGTACCAACGTCTACGTACCAACTGTGCATTGATAAATGTGCTGCGTTGACCTGATTCAAAATTCAGCCAACAATGTCTTCTTATTAATTCTCAGCTACCGCTTCCATTTAATTTCAAGCTTCCGACCCTCCAACTTTATGAATCTGTATACGTATATATAATCTGTCGATCCCTAGATCTATTTATTCGGAGTCTATAACCAAGTGACTCGATCGACTGATTTTTATAGGAAAACGCATATTTTATCACACGGTTTACAACCTTTGGGAAATATAATTTTGATATTCCAAGGAAATGTTTGAACCTTATTTGAATATAAAGTTGATTTTTAATACAATGAAGTCCAGAATACTGTTTATTTTACTAGCGAGCTTTTTATGGTTTGGACGCTACGTGCTCTCGTTTCAAGTTTCGCGGAATATTGAACGTGATATACCGGGATGGAAAATATCAGAGGTCTATCGTAACATTTTATTTTTTTTCAAGTCTTATCAAGACTTCTCTTTGAAGTGGAGTATCTTTCTCACAAACTGAGAACTCAGGAGTTTGTACAACGTATCCGATGAAAGCTATTAAACCTATTCTTCATGAATGAGTCTCTTAGTTTCAAAGCGTAAGCCCTTCCTGAAGCATTTTAAGTAGTTGATCCGCGAGGAAACGAGATTGACGCATTGATAATGGTGTCAATCTTTCAAAATATATTGATTTTTTAAATCTAATCCTGCTGTTGACGACGTACATTTGAACGATTCAATATTGTTGTCTTAACTAACAAGAATTGTTACTATCTTTTTAAATTCTACAACTTCCTAGACCGTAGACTGGGGAAAAGAGTCTTTTAAAGCGATAAAAGATCCAACGAGTAGCTAAAGCTGACTGTGGAGAACAATGAATCGAGTTTGAACCACTTTTACAAACTCGAACAATCTCCATGGCTCGACGGGGCAGAGTGCAAGACGAGGCATGAGAAATATCCTGGCAATTGATCTCAGTGAAGTTATTGCAAGTACCATGGTGTATAGCCAAGCTTAAACTTTTTATTTTCATAAAAAAAGAAAATCGGGAAATATAAAAAAAAACCTGTTCTGAGCCGATTCAGAGTCTTCGAAAAATGACGATCGAGCTTCGAAGTTTCTGTTCAGCTCAACGGATAAGCTTACTCGAATCGGAATAACCAAGTTTCGTAGTTTTATTAATCCCTTTAGACGCTCTTTAGGACGTAATTAATTTTTCACCTTCTCTGTTGGGCATTTTTTTGTTCCTCTCTTTATCTGGGTCTTCGTCGTAGACGTTTTAGCTTAACTTTTCAACGAGCGTCAAGCTGTCTGCGTTCGTCGTTAAAACTTTTCCAAAGTCGCATTTAAAAAATACTTTATGAATCATATCGTATTTCCTATCTTATCGAGTTTGCTTAAACGCATTTATTTCTTGGGAGGTTTATGCGCAAAGATCCAATTTCGTTTGGTTCGAGTCCTTTCGTAACATGTTGTCACTAACTAACAAATAGATTGATTGATAGATTTATATATTGTTACCCCCCTATGTACTATACTGCATCGTGTAATCGATAAAAAGAAGTGCATGGATAAAGAAGGGAGAGAAACTAGATGAAATTGAATAATCGAAGCTGAATCGAATCGACGACAAAAAAGCACTTCGCATCAGATACGAATATTCGTCGTTTTGTTACGAATTGATAAACTATTGATTGCAAGGTTTTTTTTGTCCCTTTCGTAATTCGAAGGATAGTACAGTGCGAGGTCGGGGATGTATTGTTATGATAAAAAAAAACGACAATCAATGGTTTGACGTAGTGCAAAATGAACAATTGCTTTAAAAAATCGAAACCGATCCTGCCCAGACTAAAAGACACCCTTTGTTATATCTCTAGGTTTCCGAAAGTGTTATCTGTGCACAGTATATTCAGGCACCATAGTGTACATACTTTTGCTTCAGTGAAACGATAGCTGCGTACGCAGGTCGTTCGTTTACATGAAAATGCTCGGTTTACGGTGAGATAAAAAAATGTAAAAATTGTAAACATCGAACCCTGCCAGACTAAAAGACACCCTTTGTCATATCTTTGGCTTTCCAAAAGTGTTTGTGGACAAAAAAACGTCTTTCTATAGGATGCCAATGAAAATTTTCTATATTTATGGCAATGGTTTATCTTTTAGCATAGAATACTTGCAGAAAATGTTGAGTTGTCTACTGATTATCTACCGTGTATCGTGTAAGCACAACGTCAACTTTCCTCTATCGTATATAATATAACATTACTAACTACCGGTTATTCAACAATTTACCTAACTGTTGGGATACACCAGATTGCCTATGGTTGTATAACAAGAAGGGGTTGGAAAGCTCATATGTCAAGTTGAAAGTTTCACAGAGCAGTATACATATATACATATATACACGAGAATATATGCATATAGAATAGCTAGGTGCCGTATGTATCCGCTAAAACGGATGACCCTACGTGATGTATGGTGCAGTGTTGCTTTACCTGCTCTTCATTATTCTTCCTAGTTTGATACACCTTTTTGCCTATGGCCATTACGAGCACGACTAGTGTGTGTGAGATATACCCCTGATAATTCAAAGGGTGTATTCTCTCGAAAGTTAAAATCTATAGGTCTAATGAAATCTGTGGTAAACCTCGGAATTTCTGTGTAATTAATAAAAATCGAATTACACGACATTTGATATTTCGTTTATCGGTTAAGTCATAGAGCGGTCGGCTCTTCTTTTCGTCATTTAAAATAACGGAAGAACGCTTATTTTCGCTTAGAAATTTCTTTCGATAAAACAAAAAACAGTAGATGTTATCATAATTTTTGGAATTTATTGAAATTGTACTTAATTATCTGATCAAGCATGTCTCGTACGTGTGTACACAATAATTGTTGATGCCGTTATTGCGCATTCAGCGCATTATTCTTTAACGTTCAGGTACATGCTTCGCATATCCACAAAATCAACGGACCCTTTGTATTATTTAGGAATTAAAGCACTCGATCCTGCATGCACTCTGTATGAATAAGGGCAGTCAAAAAAATTGTCGGCCTGGAAACAACTCTTTTTAATCAGAAATTTACTACTAAACTCAACGCAGTAGCTTTTACATGTCTTGTCGCCTCGTGTATGCGAAGCTTTTGTAATGTCAAGACACACGCTATAATCCAGTGCAGTAAAGGTACTGATACTATTACGTAACGTACGAGGTTCTGTTTCCGTGTGGCATGCACCCTACAGCACTAAAATGACCAAGCAGTCGCTGCTGGTTAAATATGTATCGGTATCAACTTCACTAACACTGTATGTTGACTGCGCAACGCAAATACACAACACATATACAGGTACATGTTATATTATGCGATGCAATACACGTGCGCATTATATATGTCAGCAAAGTGAACGCGTAATCCACGCTAAGGGAGATAGGCAGCGTTCAGGCGTTGGGTGCTTCATCTGCAAACTCTGTTACAACAATGTACATACGAATAAAAATTTTGCTGCTGTTGCACGTGCAACGTGATAACCCTTTTCGTCATTATTTGCATTTATGCACAATCACATCCCTTTGTTATAAAATATTATTTAAAATAATCTAAACGTTCCTTCCATTTATAGTTTTTTTTTTTCGTTTTCTTTTATATTCTTGACTACATTTGTAAAATTTCTTTTAATTTCGTCCTCACTAAAAATCTTTCTTTCAAAGACAATTTTTTCAAATACATTTTGTACACAGCTTTCTCCGCGAGAAAGTTCGTTGATCATTTTTGGATTTCTCATAGAGGAAGCTTCGTGGATGACAAACCAAGAAACTGCGGAAGTAACGTGCAGGGCTCTATTTTGCAACTTTTTCTTTAACTTTCGAAGATACTGTCATGTGATTTAAAAAATTATCATAAAAACTGATCGATCTAATATATTTTAATAAAAATTATTGAATATAAAGAATTTTCACTGCTCAACTTGCACGCCAAATTTTTATTCGATTGTTCAAACGATTCTCGATCTACAGATCTTGTATTTTTGCGAACAGCAGCAACGTTGAAATAAATATAATTCGAAGCCCTTCATTGATTTTGAGAAAATTATTATACCAAATGTTCTCGAAGGTTATTAGCAACAAGTTATAGTTCGTTGTCTCAATATTATTTTAAACTGCAGCGATGACGAATGAAAAAAATTGAAAAATTCACTTGAATGTGAACCCCTTTACAGATTTTGACAAAACTCTAAACTAAACATGGCTGAACAGTACTCCACTTTTACTCTTGAAGAAAAACCTTGGACAAATTATTCGACGAAAACAGAGCTTCCACTGTGCGAAAGGAAAATTGATTTTTTATTGACATTGCTTCGTTTGCTTGTCTATGGGATGTCCAATGGATTGCAAGCTCACGTTTAAACATGCTTTGCCCGCACCATTATCTTGTATTGAATAAACATATTTCGTTTGCATGATAATATACAAAATATGCGTGTTCCCTTGAATATTTTTCTTGCGCGACATGGCAAAATGTTAAAAAATTGACCGTATGCCGAGAGCGAATACATAATGCATCCATTTTGCTGTACATATGTATGCAGGAAGCTTTACTAAAAAGCGTTATGGTTGTATCTCGTGTGTGTATATATATATATATATGTATATAGTACTCGTACCATAGGAATACAGTATTAAAATACGTGTCTGCTGTTGCAAAGCGGCCAAGAGAAACGAAAACTTTTTCCATCCCTCGAAGTTTCCACTCCCTCGGCTGAGCTCTCGTCCAACAGTTGCCGAGAGAAACGTTAAGTGAACTAACTTTTCACTACACGGTGTGATCGACGCATTCTCCTAGTCTGAGAAACAAGTTTACCTGTCAGGAGTACAGGCTTCGTTGTGTCTATCGTTTGTTACCTAATGAGCACATCAACTTTAATCATACTTAAGACAAAGCTTCACTTTTTCAAGCGCTTGTTTGTTGTTTTCTTATGGCGTGAGTTTCAATAGGTCAATAAAGTTTTATCGGATTAAAAGTTAGTCCCTGTCAGTTAACCGAGACTGCTTTAACTATTTTTCTTATAACTTTAATAAATATATTTATAAATATGGCTATGTCTATGACTCTTGGTAATTCTTTGTACAATTTATATTTGAAATACATAATGAACTTTTTAAAGTTGTTTATATAGGAAGAGATTGTGAGAAAGGATACGATAAGTGAATAACTGCCGAGGCTGGTGTTGTGCCAGCTGCGACCACAGTTACACTTAATATTTACAATCGCTAGTGGTGAAGCTTAAAATTTTTAGAAAGTACTGACAAATGGTATTTTTATAGTTGGTGAAAAATTTTACAGACTAGTTCCATAAAATACGAAGGATGGCAACAATTGATAGATGGACCATAACGAGTATATTTATTCTACATTGCACACTTCAGAATCTGCTGCCGTGGTTTAGATGCGCTTCAAATCACACAGGGAAGTTTCGATCAAAGCGCATCAAAATTTGCATCAACTTCTAGCGCACGTAGCTAAGGAATATATATGTAGGATACCGTTACCAACGTACTTCGATCGACAAAACGTGTATGTACATAAATATCGAAGATCGGTATTGCGTCGTCCAACTCGGCGAATCATAAAGTCCGATTTATTATTCATGAAGCCGTGCCTCCGAAATCGCTTTCAATTTCCTTGGACGCGTTTACAGCGTGGATGGCGTTGTCGTTAGGGCACTAGCCGGATCGCTGATGTCAAGTTTCCTACGAGCATTTGCAATCTGCGCGACTGCCTGCAGGGTTACCTGAGTTTGGAAAGCCAAGATGATCTCAGTAATTCAATCGGTACCCTAATATGTAGCCAAGGTATCAATTATTGTATCTAGAAAGCTTTTGATTGTATCGATGCCTCAATACATATGATTTGTAGATATAAATCACTTGTATGAGTCATATAGCTTGAAATCAGGATAGAAAAGAGGCTGTAAATGATATTTGAACGTTGCCTCTTGATTAATGTTCTCCATTCTCTCAATAACTTCGATGTGAGACGATATTTCAATCCAAATAAAATTAAAAACACTGTTATGATTAGGAACAAAGTTACATTGTGAATTTCAATCATTGCAGTGCTCAAGTTTATAATTAATAGGATGTGTTTGCACTGTATTTGAACTCTGAACCGATTGATAATAGTGTTATTGCCACTTTGTAGCAAAAGAAGTTCATTTGCAAAGTCTAGACGAACAGTACTCTAATATGTAGTTAAGGTATCAATTATTGTATCTAGAAAGCTTCTGATTGTATCGATGCCTCAATACATATGATTCATAGATGTGAATTACTTGTATGAGTCATGTAGCTTTAAATCAGGATAGAAAAGAGGCTGTAAATGATATTTGAACGTTGCCACTTGATTAATGTTCTCCATTCTCTCAATAACTTCGATGTGAGACGATATTTCAATCCAAACGAAATCCAAACACTGTCATCATTAGGAACAAAGTTACATTGTGAATTTCAATCATTGCAGTGCTCAAGATTATAATTAATGGGATGTGTTTGCACTGTATTTGAACTCTGAACCGATTGATAATAGTGTTATTGCCACTTTGTAGCAAAAGAAGTGCATTTGCGAAGTCTAGACGAACAGTACTCTAATATGTAGTTAATGTATCAATTATTATATCTAGAAAGCTACTGATCGTATCGATGGATCAATACATATGATTCGTAGATGTTAATCACTCGTATAAGTCATGCATTTTGAAACCAGAGTAGAAAAAAGTCTGTAAATGATATTTGAACATTGCCTCTTGATTATTGTTCTCCATTCTCTCAATACCTCCGCTGTGAGACGATATGTCAATCAAAATGAAATCCAAAATATTATTACGATTAAGAACAAATTATATTATGAAATCCAATCCTTACAACGTTTAAGATCGCAACTAATAGGATATGTTTGCACTGTATCTGAACTTCAAATCGTAATAGTGACAAAAAAAGTCCATTTCTTTGAAACAAAGGACAATTTGACACTGAACACATAAACAGGTTAAATACTTGATAGTTTGTTCGGCTGAGTGGTCGGGTTCCACTTTCTATTGGTCCGGTCGGTTAAATCACGTTGTACGAATCCCTTTCAATGCACTTGTAGCAGTTGAGATTTGTTCGTCGACGGTTTGTTTGGTTTTTGATAGAGATTCGCCAACCCCCCTTTTTTTTGTACATGTGGACGTACACACTAGACGCAATAGTGTGCAGTGTGTACACGGTTAAATAATTATGGCTCGATTAATTGGAGGTAAATACGACAAATTGCTTGTCGCCCTCGTTATCATTATATATCAAGTTGGTTTGCTAGGTTGTGATACAGTGGGAGAGAACGCCATTGCCGTGGGCTCTTTCGAAAAGAGACAAAAGCTCGGAGCTTCGGGACATTGACTTTGCCAGTGCTTAGCCGAGTCTCTGTAACGTGGAAAGGATCTCCTCTTTTCCCCCGGGTCCCGCCAGTTTTTGTTCAAGCGTGTACAAATACCCTCTTCTCTTTCTCAACGCCCTTTGCAAAGATTGTCACTAAACCGGTACCGACATACAGAAACGTATGTTATACTTGGCCGGGAGTCTCGTACCGCGGAATTATTTCACCCCACGGACCACTCTAATTGCTAGTTATCCGCTGGTTGTGTTTACGGACGGAAATGAGAGTTATCACGGTGACGTTAATCCACTTTTTCTTGTTTCTTCCTATAGTAATTCTCACATTCGGCCTATTCTTTTTTATTGATTATAATATTACAGGGCTGACACTTATAATATTCCCTATGTTTTTTAAAATGTTCACACTTTTTAATACGTTTATTATGCTAATCATTGGATGTAACACGTAAATAGTATTATTTACTCCTTAATAAATAATTATTTATTACGAATAGTAGCGAACTTATATACTTTGTCATATTATTTCGAGTTAATAAAAATGATTTGATGTGAAGTATAAATATATCTGAGAACTAACAAAATTTTTTTTCTCTACTAAACATCGTATAGAAAATCGTTAGCGTGCAATCTTCAGCGAATAAGGAAATATTGAGGTTATGTCAGAGCAGATATGGCCCTGGACAGTTCCTAGGCAGAGTCACATTTTGGGTTAAAGATTTTTTTTTTAATAAGAACATTGTTTTCTGTTAGTCTTTCTAATATATCTTTCTACAGAATTTCTGGGAATTTTCACACTTGGTCTTCTCGACGCACAATTTTCTCACTCTCCGTTTCCTCTTCTTCGCTGTATTTTATCCATTTGATTTAACCAACCGAGACATCGATGCACAGCACGGTCTGCAGATTCCAACTGATTCGATTATTGGCCGAGGAATGTAGAAGGAACGTTGAATAGTCAAGTAAAAACGGTCAGCTTGACCTGATCGGAACCATTCTCGACACAATTCTGACTTTCAGGAAATTCGAAGAGTTCGTTCTCATCGTAGAAAAGGAAACGCAAGTGATAGAACATTTTCTTCGTGTGATTTTCCGCAATTGGGTCAACGAACACGGACTATGAATTTTCAATAGAAATTTTCCCTCGAGTTAACTTCGATACTTGTAAAAAATATATTCGACCGATATTCAATTTTTTAATCTTTTTCTACATTTTTTTTACTTATTGTTTAAAATGGGCAGTGAGTGGTAACAAAAATTAACGATGACCTGAAAAAAAAGGTTATTTATTCTTCGAGTGATCGTCGAATTAATTGAATTCAACAGGACACGATTCGCTGGAGTAAGGAATAACACAATAGTGCAAAGGAACAAATAAATAATAAAATGTGCAGCAAGTGCAGCGAGTGTTGTCAAGGTTCGAGGCACAGTGTCGACGCAAGTCCAACACCAGGCTCCGACTCTGAACCCTCAGGTAACGAGAAAATAGTAAGAAAATACCCCCAAAGAATACATATAATTTAAAAAATAATAATTTCGCGTCAAAACGCTGCCGCGTCTCTTGATAATAATAACATATTATCCTGGTGTATCATACACAGCAACAGACAATCGTGAACATTTTTTAAACTATCATTGACTCAACCGAAAAAATATCTTAGATCATGTCGAATATCTATTTTTATTGTTTTGCTGTATGTTTATTTCATTTGAATTAATTTTATACGAATTTCAACTTAATTTCCATCCTGCTTATCCAATAATTATGATTATTGCTTACTCAGCATGGAAAGGAATTTCTATTAATTGGCAAATAAATATATTTAAAAGTATACGAGTGATCTGGTCCTGCAGAGTACAACTAAAAATGTTGATATGGAAAGATTTTTTTTATGCTTTCGAATGGAATAACTGTTACTTTGTTTAAAACTTTTAAAAATTCAACTGAAACTGCCCAGCTTATCGTGGCTTGTCGCCGGGTACGCTCCTCTCCGTGTAAACGGAGTTACACGAGTGGAAAGGGCGAAGAGCTTATTTAACCCAAGGCTCGGGAAGTCTCGTTCTTTATAAGAGTGCGAGTGAGCAAGCAAAAAAGCGCCGCAAGCGACACACTTAACACCTTTTACCATAAGGGTTAGAGGTGCGCTTTTCACTGTACTGTACTGTACTCGTGTACCGGTTTCTCTTCGTTGCTGTATTCACGATTCATAAATTGCAACCGTGTTTATCTTATATTATTTACATTTAACATGAGAGTTTCTTTCATTTAAAAAATCTTACAAAGTAGAACCTTCCAAGTTGTACGCTTTCTTATTATTTTACATCATTCAACAAATAACTTTTATGATGAAGCATGTTTTTCAATTTTGGCTTCCTCGTAGAGCGAACTTTGTAAACAATGTAAAATAATGACAATGCTATTTTTACATTAAGGGCGTAGGTACTTTTAGGCGAGGAAAAAAATTAGTGATTTTCATAATTTTCAATAGGAAAAATTTGTTGAACTTTTTTGAAACTTTGGGTATTATTTACTGTGACTTTTCGATACTATAACGTATTTTTTTTTTTTTTTTTCAAAATCTCTTACAACCAACTTTAAACTCGTTTTTCATAAAACTGCATTTTCAAAGTTTGCGTAGAACAAGATAGCTCAAATACTAATTGATCGATTTCGATGAAGTTTGATATACACCTTTCTAATAGCATTGTCTTCGATATAAACTGAAATGTTTTTGAAAGAAAAATAAAAAATAAATAAATGAGAAAGTACTTTTTTATTGCAAAATACAACACATTTTTTTTTTTCGAAAAATTCAATCTTTTTGTTTCAAAGTGTGCCATTTCACCAATTTTTAATAATTCTCATTTTTTCTTAGATCATATTCTCCGTATGAATGTTAATCAAAGAAAAATCTTCGTTTGTCTTATTCCCATCAATGCAGCCAACGCTAGAGTGCACATAGTCTTATGACATTCGCTGTATCCCTTATAGAAGACTGTGCCATTGCTCCGCCATTTTGAAAAATTATGAAAAAAAAAACGTTGTAATAGCAAAAAGTCACAATAAACAACACCCAAAGTTTCAAAAATGTTAAACAAATTGTACCTTTTTAAAGAAAATTATGAAAATCACGAATTTGTTCTTCACCTAAAGGTATCTCGTCCCTTAACTGTCGTGTTGGTAATTTTTATTAAAATTCGAAAAATATAAATTCTCATAAAATATGAACCACTTGATCGATCGTTGCAAAATTCTGTGTCAATTATTTTTCAATGTTATTCCATTTTTCGAAAAATTCAAAATGCCATAAGCTTTTAATCTCTTGATCGATTGATGACAAATTTAACGCTAAATCGTGCTCAATGATACGTCCTCTCGTAAACGAAACCCAAACCCGGTTTTTAAAGTAATTGCGAGTGCTGGAGTCTAAAAATCGAAAATGATTTTTCTCGACTCCTTTAGATCTTTTCGTATCCTGCTACCAAAGTCTTGATCTTTTTTTTTTACGAAAACAAAGCTTGTGAAGTAGGATAATTGATTTTATTTGTACTTTCCAAGTTTTGTTATTATTTATAAATCTTCGTTGGATTTATGCAGCGCATTTTAAAATATTTTGTTTCAATAAAAATTTTAACCAATCTTTAAGATTGAAATATTAATAAGCTCCGCGTTAAAACAATTTCTTGTAATATCTTATAATTTTTCCTCCCGTATAATCTTTTATTTGATATAATAAATTTTTTTTTAAATTAATTGATATGCGTAACGTGAAGCATAGTGTAATCAATTTTCTGCAGCGGTTCAGTTTTTATTATTTAAGAGGTACAGCTTCCAAAGCATTATTTTATTCTCGGGTAACAACGAGGAAATTCCCACGTCACGGCCGACGATGACCTGGTGAATCTAAATTCATATCTCCCGCGTGACCTCTTTCCGGAATGCAGAATTACCATCGTACGTCTCCTGGTTTTCCTTAAAAATTCACATGTTTATCGTATCCCTTTTTCCTCCTCTCGTACCCATTTCATATTTCCACTACAATTGCACGTGATCTTGTCTCAAACCATTAATCTCAGCGTCCATGATTGATCCACCGATAATCAATTGAGTTTATTTTCGCGATATCTTCCACAAAAACAGAGAACCACAAAGAAAAGCAAAACTTTAATAAAATAGAGTTTCCCAGCATGCAATTTACCTAGAATACCTCATATCTTGCAAATTCTGATTTTACGTAAAAAAAAAAAGGAAAATTGTTAATACAGAAGTTCAAAATTATCTAAACGTAGATATAAACGAGGTACAAATTGTTATATTAACTTGTGAGTTGAGCAATACAGACTTGTATGTAATAAGTCTTTAGGGGGTTTATATAGTGATGATTCTGCTACGTCACTATACATATATACACGTTAGTAACTGCGCAAGTTATTCACGACATATATATCCTTGCTCGTATGGAACACCGTATATATATATAAACTTCTGCTGCACATAAAGTATCCAAGATGACGACATAGTGTACAGTTGTGATGGTGGAGCTCATGTGCACATACGAGTCGCATAAATAGTCAAGTGTCACGCTCCGTACAAGAAGAAGAATGGGGTTGCTCGCGGTGTTCGCGCGTCCTGATGTTATACCGCGCATTATGGTGAGGCTTTTCGCACGCGTTCTTCATTCACCCTTCGACCTATATCAAGCTGAGGAATTTCGCACGAGTATTTTGATCGAAAGTTTAGAATTATGTCTAGATCGAATCTTCGAATGATCATTAATCAGTAATAATCTTGGGAAATTTGATTAATCTTATTTGGCATTATAATTCGGTGTACAAGCTACAAGTACGTTTTCTAAATTGAATTATTATTGTATGTTACAGAGGAGGAGTGGAATCCAGGTGGAAAAGGTCGCCAGTCAAATGACACAGGTAAGCCTTCAAATTATTATATTTATATATACCAGAGTGTTTTATTTTTAACATTTTGTTTATTGTTTGGCTTCCATAGTGTCAAAGTATAAATTTTGATTAAAAAAAATATTGCGGTTAAGAGTGGGGTGGGAGCAATCTATACTATAATTCTTAATGTGTGGATTTCCGTCCCTTAAACTCCTCCTAGACGGAGCGTGCTAGGAAGGTGATCTTGGACATTTTGGAAAGGTCTCCTGATTTCTAGGTCAACGCAACTATTTTCAGCTCTTCAAGTTGAGTCCTTAAGGAGTTACGGACATTTGAATTTTCTAAGAGTATTATTGAATTTTTACGTTTAATTAAAATTTTTAAAAAAGCAAAGTTATTCTTCGTAGTAGGTATAGCTTGCTAATATAAAGTTTAAAAAGGCGCACTCTGATACACATTTATCTTCATGCATATTAATGTAGTATGTTATACAAGGAAAGAGTATTATTGTATGACTCGTATTATTGTATTGCGTGGCTAATTGATGAGAAAACCGTGTTTTCCTCAATTATAGCGTAAATCGCACATTCCTGTTTTCCACCATTGCACACAACAACTAATCGACTACATTGGCGTCTCGCTTTTGCTATTTTCCGTTTTAACCGACAACTATATAGAAATATATAGATGGTGAAGAATGCTCAACCATGCAAACCCGAGAGAATTGAACGAAGCGTGGATAAATAATTTTCAAGCCGGTAATTTATATAACCTGGTTTCCCGGTGCGCCTATAGTTAGGCAGGAATATTGTAGCGCACCCCGTACATAGTATAACAAGCCGCCATGGAGCCAGTGAACCGATTCGCGTTGGAACGTAATCCGTCGAGTCAAATCCTCGTTTAACATTATACGAGAATGGTCAATAATCGATTCTATATCATGGAAAGGGGTACGAGCCTCAACTAGATCGAAAGCTTTGATTTGATATTTCTTCTGGATTAATCAAGGGTTAAACAACTGAGGTCAGGTATCTAAAATTTATTCGGAAAATCGAAAATCTGCGTTTACAATTATTTCTTTTTCAAACAACGAAAGAGAATGTGTCAAAAGGATCAATGTTCTTGATGAAACATATTTATTATTATCGTTATATAATCTCATTGAACGAAACATAGAAATGAATAATTTGCGCAATAATAGATAATTATTATTATAATAATATCTAAACTGCAAGAGAAAAAAAACTGTAAATGTAATGTGTCCAGGAATAAGGAACGTACAACTTCGTAGATTAAACGTATATTAATGTGCAGTCTGCACTGTAAATATGCAAATAGATTGAGATTGATATACCGGAAATTATAATTAGAAAATGTTTGAAGTAAGAAAACTTGCCAATTAACGTAATGTTTCGTGAACAAATTTATGTAAATAAATTACTTATTTTGGAAACATCTACACCGTATTGCACTTAAAACATCGGGAGGGTTCGTCTTTCAAATTTATTCGATACTCGTGCTTGACAACACTTTACAACAATATATTGTGTGACAAGGGATGAAACAGGACGATTTCAGACGAGGGGGAAGTTGCCTCGCCTACGGCTCGGGATGACATCACCCGAGGTTTGAAATGGTCTTGTTTCATCCCGTGTCACACACTATATTTTTCATGATTCCTGCATTGAAACTTTAAGTTTCAGTGTCAGTACAGTCAGTCAGAAACAAATTAATTTGTCAGCCAATGGTGCAGGGAACCATTAGCGTTTGTAACCAACAAACAAATGACAGATTTATAGATCTGAAATAAGCATTGAATTTGATTTACAGCGAGCAGAAATATGCTTGTTTCTGCAAAGCGTGTTTCATAAGCATGTTTCTGCCCGCTATTACTCAAAACAATCCCCGCTGAATGAAAAGTCATATCCTATTAAGTTATTTTAAACACCTTTATCGTAATATTATATATCCTTTTTGAAAGTTACAAAGTTTATCAGTTAACATAATGTGTTTTATGAATAAATTTATGAAAATTCAAATTGTGTATCGCAACAGGTAGTCCGTGTAACATCGCATAGGTGGTGAGTCAGTCATGCGCTTCTCGCATGTGAAACGATGCCTGAGACTGGTAGCATTCCAGTTAACGTTTAGGCCATTTTAGCACTTCAGCATTTACAAATGCGCATGTTCATCATGCGATTTTAAGATGAAGGTATCGAGGTTATACATAGACGTCATATCTTAAAAACGTATAATGCACGTGCGCTTTTTAAAAAACTTAAAAAGCAGATGCCCCGAAACGATAATTGGACGCGATGATTGTAAAACACGAGAACTATACTTACGAATACCGACATTCAGAACTGAATAACGATGTAAGAAACTACAGGTGCTATGTATCGTAACTGACAATTGGAGTTTTCTTTTTTTTTTTTTTACGAAACCAATTTTTCCTGGAATGGCCACTGGATTGCTCCACTGTATATATAATAACGGCTACAGTTTTTACATCCCTGAAACAGTGTCACAGGGTTTCTTAATGCCGATAACGTCTTCCAAATAAAATCAAAGAAATCTATACGCGACAAACAAGTAATTATTTACTTATCTCGATTTTATCGAGATATTATCGAGGATTAGTCGATTCATGTACATCAATACAATAAATAATTCTGTTTTTTTTTAAACCGTTGGTTTAAAAATTCAGCACGAGTATCTTTGAATATAAAATACGATTTATGCATAGAAACTTTGGCATAAATATACAAGCAGATTTGTTGACAGTGTAGGTAAGAGGTCACAGGATATATATTCTTTTGCCAAGCTCGTTTACCTCTTCTTCCCCTCTTCAATGTTTTCCTTATAAATATTTCCATTTTCGTTCGTCTCGCAATCTCATTTAATTAACGCGCGGGGTCGCTGTATAATTTTCTGAACTCGGGACACTAAGTTTCTGTACGTAAATCAACCGGTATCGTTGCGGTGTACCTGTCGTCATCTTTCGTCGTCTCGTCGTTTAAACACAGAGTTATTTCAGTAATATACCGACAATGGTGCTTTTAGCCTGTAACCTCCCGTAGTTTGGTAATGGTCCTCGCTCGTTTTGAAAGTCTTTTGTCTGTTGAGGGAACTAGCAAAGGGGATGAAGGAAAGGGAGGCAACGAGCTCGACTCACCATTGCCATTGCGCTCAGTTTCAATCATTGACCGTACCGCGGGTCCTCGAGTGCAATTCATTATTCACCGAGTTTTAATCACCGAAACCCTTCGGCCCGAGACTCGGACGAACAAGCACGAACGACTGCGAACCGGTCCGACCCGGTTTACCTTCAACGCCGCTGTCGACCTCTCTAACGTCGCGTCGCACGTCTGAAAATTTAATTCTCTTCGTGGACACCGAGCACGCGCTTCAGCACATCCTCACTGCCGTCGTCTTCGTAGTTTCCTTCGTTCCAACCCACTCCCCCAGCGCCATTCGCATCGTCGTGTTTCTCGATTCTCGAGGGAAACATTCGCTACGATCAAATCACGTTCGGTTGCCAACGAAAATTGAGGACTGCATATACGTTTAGCTCACAGTGAATACGGTTCACGGTTGAAATTGTGCTTTCGATAACGCTCGATGGAATAGAAATTTCCGGATTTTCAATTCGATTTAAAAAATCTCGTTTTTCGATTGTTTCAAGTTTTGGGAGGAATAGCCATATAGTTTTTGTCAGGATTTGGCTTTTCTGCATTTCTTCGGCAGCCACTGATCCAATCGTACCGAAAAAGACTTGTCAGTTTGATTGTATGCTCTCCCAAAATACTTTCTCATATAAAAAGTTACGTGACCACTGATAAAAAAAATTTAATTGACTGGTGTTGATAACGAGAAAAGTATAATGAGGAAAAGTTGTCCTGACTTTGTACGTTTTTTTGTTAATCACTGTAAAATTGTACGTAGCTCTTCTGTCAATATTCGTGTAGTATCAAAATTGAACAAGAAGTAATTACAAGTTTCTATTTTGGCTGATTTATATTTATCAACCGAGGTTAACCATAGTTTAATTCTCATCTAAATTCTGATTACAAGTTGATCAATCCAATTTTCGAATGTCGATTGCAAGCGCAATACTTTTCAATCATTGTAGCAATTGCTGAGAATATTTTTATAACGAATCGATATCTTCATTATTGTTTCCGGTTCAGTAATATTGGATTGTCTTGGTCAATGAAAATCCGATATTGATGTGTCAATCGCAATCTCAATAACAGTCCTCGTAAAATTGTCGGAATATCCGATAACGAGAAATCAGGATTTGGAAATAAACCTTTGGGAATGTTGTTTTTTTTTTTTTCACTTCGATACATTATATAAATAGACTTTCAATTTAATTACACTTTACAACCAATCGCTTGTCAATGGAGATATTAGAAGCAATGAAGCTGTCCTTTCCAACATCTTTGGCTATATGGTTGAGGAGTATATCCGTTCAGAGTGCCATATTCTTCAGAGTTAACCGTAACCTTGTTCAAACTTCGTGTTACGATTAAAAAGAGAATAAGTTGAGTCATCTCGGATCATCGGATCTCATGTATGCTACAAGGAAAAAAATATTTTAATGCTTCTAAATATTTGTACCAACTTAAAACCACTTTTTAATCCAGATATCACAATTTATATATTTTATGTTAAAAAAATATTCCCACTGTTCGCTTCTACCACAATAACGCATTAGCCCCCATCTCGTTTCCCATAGTCCCGTTCCGGGATAATTGCGGATAGTGTATCTTATAAAGAGTTAACTTGATTAATTGCGAATAAAATAAGTACCGAATGTAGTTGTAATTGTAGCAGAAAATGAATTACTGCTGTTGTACTGAACGCCGATTTATTTCGTTAAAAAAAAAAAAAGTTTTTCATTCTCTTAATCTCTATTTTTCGCTCTAACTAACTTTAATAAATTTGTTAACGACCAAACCGAAACTTGGCATACAAATTAACTAGAATACAAAGATATTTAGCCTTGAGTTTTGTTACTTTATTTTTAAAAATTATGTTCTATGTGGAAGTCAAAAAAGCTTTCTCTATGTAGAAGTCAAAATCGATCAATATACTTCCTCATAGAAATGATTTTGTCAGAGGTTAATAAAATAATAAGGAAGCAACGTGCAAGGTACTACTTTTCATCCTTGTTTAATGCTTTTAAATATGTTTACGAACTTAAAGCCATTTTTTTCCCCAGAAATCACAATTTTGATATTTTATGTCACAAACATATCCCAACTGGTTGCTTCTACCATGACAATGCGTTACCCCCATTCTGCTCCCCATAGTTCTATTCCGATGCAGTTACATGCAGTGTATCTTATAAAACGTTAACTTGATTAATTGCGAAGAAAATAAGTACCGAATGTAGTTGTAATTCTAACAGAAAAAAGAATTATCGTTCTTGTGCTCATTTATTTGATCAAAAAGAAACAAAAACAAATTTTCTTTTCATTCTCTTACGCTCTATTTCGATGTATTTTTATCCACCGATCGCCAATTCGCTATCCATTCGGTTCAAGAAAGTTTTAACCTTCTTGAAACAGCTTATTGCAAAAAGTTATTCACATTTAAATGAATAGCCCTTCAGAAAAGTTGAATTTCCTCTATTGGATGGCATGTAAGAACGATTTATAAATATACAAGATTACGCGATAATCCCACCTGGAATAATTTCTCACAAAAATATCCGCGTGCTTAAATCTCTATGAAATATAGCACGAATTTTGATTTAGTATATTCATGGTAAATTTAAACTCGTTCACCATTGGTGGTCTCGGAGCTCCGAACACTCGCCTCCAAGTGGGCACATTACGGGCTTAACTTAACCCCTGGAATCAGTGAAGCCTTTGATAGGCTTCCAGGGTAGGTTTTAGTTCTACCTGCATCATTCCAGTCATGCTGTGAAATTGATGACGCAACACCTAGACACGTGAACGAGGGTTACTCGAGTTAGGGTGACTTTACCTGCGGCCAGTCGCTCTCTTGCTTTTGGCACTCGCCATACGTCAACCCTTCTGGACGAAATGACATCGTTGTATTCGGCAATGAGATCGCACGGATACCTACGTTAATCGGATTATTTCGTTCTGTCTCTCAATCTGTCGCCTCGTTTCAATGTTGCAGATAATCAGTGACGTATACCTATAAGTGACAAATGAATATTTCTCGCTATTTTAACGGTAGCCCGTGCTCCCATTTTTGTTTCTATCGTTTATGCAGAGAATAAAGTGCTACAAATATGCGCCTCATGAATCGTTTCATTGCGAAAAGTGCAACTGGCAATTTATCAAACCAAATGTTCTTGCTCGAAGGCATTTCTGCGATGATGTGTCGGGGTGAATATTTTAGCGAGTCAACCGGTGCACGGATTTACCGGTGCGCATTCTGATAAAACAAAGTGCGTTTTCGTCGAAAAGACTAAAAAGAAAATGTAACATCGTGATCCCCATGATTCTTCCCTAAATTGGAAACAGGAAGTACACAAGTGGAAACGGTTTATATGCTTTCAGTTATGTTTTATGGATTCAGAAAAAGAATCAGACATGTCTGGCGTTACCACGTTCGTTTCTAGTTCAAAAGATTGAAAGACATAGCCATCAACTTTTTAAAGTAATTCATTACTTTCCTAGTTTATCAAAGCATCTTTTAAATAAATGTTATTTCATTTCATTCAAACTTCCATTTTATTTTTTATATCGAATACAAAACTAATAGAATTTGTTTTACTATTCCACGAGAAAAAATTACTATTACTACACTCGTCATGTACCAGAATTAATATTGTTCCTTCTAGTAATATCGGTCGTTTTTTTTTTTTTAGTTAAAAATTCTTTATTTTAAACGAAATTTCACAAGAAGATTTCACCAGACTTAACACTATATTTTAACTGCCTGATAGTAGAATCGCGGTTCCACGTGAATTACCCTACCACACCGCAACCCCTTATCTCAACACGACGTCGCGACCACTCGAGACGACGATCGTCTTCCTTCTTGCACACTGTTGCGGTAGTTTGCTTGTACTGGTTTTCTATCTCTCAAGGCACTACAGCCTATACGACGCGAGTAAATTAGCCACTCTTCTCTATCTCCCTCTGCTCATCTCAGCCACTTCTTTATATAAATCCTGCTCCCACTCTAAAATACAGGACGTCCCAAATCCAGTAAGAAACTAAATTAATTTAAAGTAGTAATCGTAGTATTAATAAAATAAACAAAAAGTAATAAGGGAACGCATTGTATCTCATTAAAAAATTCTGAAGAAAGAAGAAATAAAAAAAAAATAGATTTTTTAATGAAACAAAATGTCTTTTGTAAATTTCTATAAATTTCTATCACGAAAAATGTATGTAGGACACTCTCTAGTATTTAATCCAAGTGTAATTCACTTGAGAGATTCATAGGTTTTGCTCTAAAAAAGTATGAAAGTTATAATTAACTACTTCTTCAATTTTCCAAAATACAAAATATTTTCTTAATTCGTTCGAAGAGATATTCTAGTAGAAACGAGTAATTATTTTTATTTTGTTGCGTCCTGTATCTTCTCTTCTGCAGCTCCGACTCCTTACATTAATTAATATAGCCAAGAAAGAAGAAAGATAAGCTTTTATCTTTTCGATATAACTCGGTTCTTATACCAACCGCAGCGCCAACGTAACTCGAAGTAATCCGAGCTGATACGCTCGAATTTCGCAGAAAAACCATCTTGATGCTCGCGCTTACAGACGCGGTACACTTAAGTGATTTCAGCGTCAGAGAATCTGGACCCATACCAACCAACTTATATTGCAACGCATGTAAATAATAATCCGCAGAATTAGGATTTATCTTTCGCACAATATTCTTCATATTCTTTACGTGACTTTACACACTACAACCAGAAAATTGGTCGTGTGGTTGAATACGCTCCAATAAATGTACTTAGTTGGGTTAACGAGCTACGACTGATCGTGTTAACCAACTTATTAACTAAACAGTTGTTTGACACAACCAAACAATATAGCTGAGGCATATTTACAAAAAAAATTGTTAGCTGTTTCGGTGAATTATGATTTGTTTTCGCAACTAACAATTAATCTTTGTTATCTAACGATCGTTAGCTGTTCCGTATTCTTCTTGCAATTCATTGGCAGCTATGCAAAAAATATTTTTACACAGAGAACACGATACACTACCATTGATACATTCGAAATGTATCAATTGGCAAGCACAGTTTTCCATAGAATTTTACATCGAGTTTAATACAAATTCTCAACTGAAAATACTGAAAGAAATTTTCCTCAAAATATATATTCACTGTTCGAATAAATGTTGAGCTCCGGTGAACATAATTTATCTCCGCAATTACAAAAGGGTTGGTACTTTTATCTTACTCCTGTCGGTTTAATCTTTTGTATTACAGAGCTCTTTCTCACCAGCTTCTCACTTTATTATCTCCAGATCGTAGGTTCGGATCTTTGCTATACTCATTCACCCCTTTAGCGCATAAGTCGGTAAGGCTGCGAGCATTTTCAAACACTAAGAAACGACAGAGGTAGTTAATCCATCTGTAATAATCTTCCTCGCACGAGTTAACGCCTCGCTAGTTTCAATTTCCTCTCAAGCGATACTAAAGGCAATTAAAGCTTTCCGAATGGAATTAATATATATTTTTTAATATTCAACCCTGACCTTGTTTTATTTCTACTGGCGTACATCGCTGCACAATCAACCGACTGCCTTGTTCTGGTTTTATCTAAACAAATGAATAATTTACCATAAAGTATCAAAAAAATTAAATGAAATTTCTAATAAAAATCTTTATTTTCTATTCTTTTCTATGGGCTTATAATCTAAAAATGTTGAGATGTAAAATATCTTTTCAAAGTGCAGCAGTGATATTGTATTGTATTTTATCATAGGATATAATATGACAATAAAGTTCGAAAGAATTGAAAGCCGAGGGACGGTAGCTTACTAAGGGATGGTTCGATAGGCAACCGGCCATCGGCAGGGAAGGTAACTCAGCTATCCATGCTCTCGTGTGGCTTGTAACAACCGCGAGATGGCGAAGCGAAGTGGCGGCTTGAACATCTGAGGCTCTCGCCTCTGGCGGACGCCGGGTGAAGCAAGGTCGAATCTTTTAAAACCTTCGGAACGCCACACCCTGCCACTGGGGGGGCCAGACGCGACCGTACGTGGGGGCTCTATCCGCCGGTTATCCGCCAGTAGAAAAGGCACGAGTAGGTCGGACAGGCGAGACGAGACTGTCGAGGGCGGCGGGGGGTTCTGTCGTCGGATGGTGTGCCGTGCATCTCCGAAAAGCCTTGACGAAGGTCGACGAAAAGGGATAAATACGAGGGTAAACTGGAGAAAAGAGGAAGTTTCTTGGGTTAAGCAAATTCGAAAAGCGGTATCGGTTGGCGCGAGCCATCGACGTAAAGAAATACACGACAGTTGCAAAAATCGCTAAAGCGTAACGCGCGCAACGTTACGCGCTCACTCATTTCATACCCACGCAGCCACGCACGCCGCAATCATAAGGGTCGTGACCCTCTCATTGACACGGTGCGACACGTCGCGGATGCTCCGTCAACTAATATTGATTATAAAACCGGTGTGGTGGCGTTTTTCGGCTTTTTTTTTTGACTAGCCAACCTCTGGCTGTAGTGCACGCGTGATTGTTGGCGGCACGCTACGGTGTCGGGTCCTTTCGTAGCGTAAATAATACAAGTCGGTGCAGTGTAGCGCCAGAGTGACACAAGAGTGTGAGAAAAAAAGGAATAATACAATTGCTTAAATTCTTTTATGACGCGCTTTTGGTCTGTCCATTTAAATATTTCGATCTCACAAGTGCGAGATATATATTTAGATATATTTTTTTAAATAGTGTTAGGGTATCAGGATTCAATGTAAAATTACTTCGTGTAGTATGGTGACGCGTCGTGAGCCTCGCGTTTATGACTTTGTGACTTTGTACATCGCTTTCACGACTTGGTTGGGATAACTACGGACATGTAAGTAGATACAGAGTGTTGTACGAAGACACACCAGCTGTGTATGTGTCTACGTAAAAACAGTGATAACGATTTTGTAGTATTTTTCGTTATGATATGGTGCCATTGTGAATTACGATGCTGCTTTCGCTTTTGCTTCTCTTATGCCGTGCTACGAATTCGACTGTAACCCTCCTGATTCGCCTAGAAGGGTGTGCTCGGTCTTTGGTTTTATCCTTTTGCTGCCGCTTAATAGGTCTGGTTACTAGATCCGTACCACGTCTAATTATCGTAGTAACAAAATGCGCTCATGTTATGTTAAAACTTCATTTCATAGTCGTAATACATTGGTTTAGTTTTAAGAAAATTATACGTATAAACAAATTTTTTGACTAACAGTTCAACTGCTTTTTCGTGACAAATATCGAGGGAAGGTTTGAGAAAATAATATCACGTGTACATATCGTTGTACTTCTTTGCTATAGCATGAAAGTGAGACAGCCGGCAATACCCGTTCATCCAACCTTGATGTAGGCACTGATCCCTACAGGAAGTGCAGAAATCCGAGACGCACAGCAAGCCCTTCGCTAGTTCTTTTTTTTTCTTCTTAAGTTCAGTAACGAGTCTCGTATCAAGGGAACAAGAGTCCTACAGAAATAATGCAAGCGTAGACCCTTAATTGACCCTCACATGCAGTGTAAAGAGAGTCTATAGGGCTCGGTTAACCCTGAAATTTAAATGCAGCAATTTTAGTCTATTCTTAAGGGTTAATATTCTGTTTCTCTAAATCTTCCAATCGTTTACGTATTCTATCGTATTATACGAATCGGTAATCACTCTAAAAAGTTATCATCGTCGAATGCTTCGAATTAAATGATGTGTGATACGATAACATTATCAGCTAAACGGATAAACCAATGAAACGGAGAAATATTTTACTCCAGGGAAACAGAGTAATGCACATTCTTGACAGTTACGTCCTTCGGAAGGAATAAGCAAGTACTTAAAGGATGGAAGTATGAGAAAATGAATATACGAGCTTCATATGAAAACGGATAACGAAAAAGCAGTAGCTCAATTGTTCATCCTATTCCCCTGAATCTTTCCTTACCAACAGGAGCAGCCACCCTCCGTCTCTCGTACGCGTCTCGTGTTTTCCTTTTTTGAATCCTCAAGGGAATGAACTTGCATCACTTGCGGTTTGGGAGCGGCTCGATTAGAATCCACCCTCCACCCGGTACAAGTACCAGCTACAGTAGTATAGCAATGGTAGTAGTACACGTCGTGCAATCGCTGTACTTACCTTTTTATAAAAGTAACATGCCCCTCTCTTCGAAACCATTCTTCAATGTCGCTGATCCCTTCACGGGTCTATAAGACACTTCAAGTACACTTTGTATACCAGTTGGCGCGAGGTTGTCTCTTATATTCTAGCTCCTTCGCCCTGACGGTATACTCTTCTTTATTTTCTTCTTAATATTTAGAAGAAAAGGGTAAAAAGACACTTTTTAAGCTTTACCTATCGCATTCAGATCTATCACATTTACAGTTTATTCTTTTCTGGAATGTTTTTTTTTATTTATAATCAAATGAAAACGTTAAACTTTATTTTAGGCATAGACGAATTTATTTTATAGTTGTGATTATCTTGCAAAAATTGTATTTTTCTAAGGGATTTAATGTAAATCTTAATAACAGAGTCAATGGTGAATGTTTCCTGCGGATTAAAAAACGATATTATGCTAAACGCGAAAACCTCTTCGCACGTGTGATGTATCTCCTCTCGTACAGAGACTTGCTTTCACAAGCGTAGGTATACAAGACCTTTGAAGAACGCTTTGTAGACAAGCAGACGTGTCATCCCTCCGCTCACTCGACGACTTATCGTTACCCACTTCTTTCGACTAAGGGCGCACTACGTCTTTCTCAACTGCCTGCCTCTTCTTCGCCCTTTCTACTTCACCCTCTAAATGGCTTTATCTATGACTCACACGACACTCAAATATCTTAGAACGTTTTGTTTTTTCTTAATTCCATCCATCACTATGACGATTGTCGAAGGTATCGTTCGGGTATTTACATATTTTTATACATTTTTAGAGCTTTATCTTTCATTTAAGATTTCATTTTGGTGAAATCCCACGATTAGTACTATTAAGAAATAAATTTACATTATAGGATCGTGAGGGACCGAAGATTGCGTTCGAATATTATCTTTTTATATGTTCTAAGGTTCTATCCAACCGATAATATCGAGAAATACTTGAAAACTTTACTTTTTCAGTTTATATCTTCACTAAAAGTGTGCGAAAGATGTATTTTTATCATTTTTATGGTTCTATTCGACTAAAAATGTCTGTAAAAGCATACAAACTTGACTTTTTAAGTTTATTTTTCACTAAAACTGGAAATCTACTTTTCAATGAATTTGACAGTTATAAGCAACATGTCGATGTTGAGTTCATTCGTTTATTGCTAAGGTATAATTGGGGGGGGGGGGGGAATTGCAAAATGGGAAACAGACGGAAAACGTGGTAGTTCTAGGTTGGACGATCGCAAATCGTATTACCGCCATTGTAAGCTTTTCAACCCTTCCTCATTGACCTCCTTGACAAATTGTTTATTTATAATTCACGCTGAGCGACACAGTAGGCGAATCGTCTCGTTAAACACAGCGGGGACTCTGCTAATTCTCTGACGATCATTTTAAACCGAACATCGGGATTGTTGGTCACAGGTGAATGAAAGGTAGAAACATGTATGATTGGGTTGTGTAACTCAACGCTTCGGTATAATTTCATTATTATTAAACTGACAAATAGCCAGATTTAATATGAATATTTGATATATCGCTGAATAAGCATCGCTCGTTGGAACTTTGTTATTCTACTACATATTTGAACATGCAGAATGCTCGTACAATCTGTTTTTAATAAATAATTAAACGAGTATTTGATTTTAAAGAGGAAAATTCTGTAATATAAATATCATTTTAATCTTCGTTATTGGACCTGTCGACTCGCAAATAAAAATTTAAAAACTTTTATCATTAATATTATTTCACAATGAAAAAGCAAATGTGTGATGAATTCAATTATTTATTAATTCAACGTTCAAACACATTTAATCGGAATATCCATAAATTATCTATTTTTATTGTCAACAATCTACGATGCTACGATCGTAAATAGACTAAATTTCGTTACTAAACGTTGAATTGGTCTAAAAAATGTCTCCGTCAAATTGTTTCGTTGCACAAATTAAATTCCATATAAACAAATCGAATTTGAGATAATTTACTCATTATTACGCTTCCAACTGTCGGATGCATTCGCTTCATCCGAAATCCATCAATATTCAATTACAAAAGTCACTTCAAAAGACCATCCAGTAAAATTGTTGCACTGAGTTCCGGGTTGATGGTGTAGGTGTGGAAAAAGCAGTATCAGCATTGCATATTCTGTTATAAAAAAAAAAAAAAAAAATTAGCAGCGTTTCATATCCTGATCCTAAAAATATCTACGACAAAATGTTTCGACAAAAATTAAATGCAAAATAAATAAATCCATTAGAATACATTTTAGTTGTTATTCAGCATTCAATGGGTATAAAGATAGAGTTTACTCTATTAAAAAATCCACGGATATTTAATTACCGAAGTCACGTGAAATGTCCAGTAAATTCATTGAACTGAATTCCTAGCTGATGGCGTAGGCGTGGCAGCGGTGGCAGCAGCAGTAGCGTCGGATACCCTGGAGCCATCGGTATATTTTCACAAAATCATGATCCAGTACGAGACAGGAATATGGAATCTCGGCAACGATACAGTACGAGCGCCAAGGCTATCGTGCTTCCGATGTATGAGTCTACCCGTTCGTCCACGAAGGGCACTGTCAATAGAACGTACGATATCGATTACCGAAGCAGTGAGCTTCATCCGATATCTATAGCACGTGTATGTGAACGCGATGAAAATGAGGGCCTGCTCTTTCATGACCAAGAGCCGTGAGCCGGTCATTCGTGAAAACCAAAATTGAAAATCCACTTTTATTTTGTCAATCTTTTGGTTCCTTGTAGAAGCCGAAATAATTTAAGAAAATCACGGTAATGATTCACGTTCTTATTGATTGACTATTTTTTATTTCATCGTAAAAACCTCTTAAGAAAAATCATTGTCACGAATAGTTATTTTCCAAGAAAGGAAAATGAATATAACATTATTAATTACCCTTGCAGTTTCTTCGGATAGACATCCTTATTCTTGTAATATATATTTCCATAATAATTATAGAAATATCTATATAGAAGGGAAAAAAATAATCTGATCGTTATTCAAAAGAAAGAAATTGAACTTTTATGACATGAATTATATTTTTGTCGCCCTGTAGATAACTCGCGGAGTAGCAAACAGCTAGACTCAATCGATAAGCGAGGCTCGTCGTTCATCGAGACAATTTAACGAGTATATCGAACAAATATTGTCCAACATTCGCTGCTATCTTGATAGTTTAAAATTGGACAACGTCTTTCAGCTCTGTATGATGAATATACATAGACGGAATGATATTGCCCGAGATTTCAGTGGGACATAACGCTCATTGTTTGGACAAGACTTTTGAAAGCACGTGCTGATCGCTCTCGAAAGGGGCTTGTTACAAAGATTAATACGGAGCGTAGTCCATATGCCACGTTTTCTCGTACAATGCCAAGAACGGGCGATAGAGTGAGAGATGCTACTGGGGCACCGAGTGAGACCGAACATTCTACGACTCTGTACGAACCCGAGCTAACACCTTCCTCTCTGTAGACCGAGTGTATGTACACCCGCCAATGCCGTTGTGCAATAACGCCCCGATTGTTCTTACCATTATGATATTTTATTGAATGCAACCCGTGGCATCCGGTCGTAGCAAAGGGTGGTGCAGCACTGGCTAATTCTCACGCGTCTCGTTTCTATTCTTTTCGCTTCTATATCGTAAGTTCCCGCAGCGTACTGCGTCGGAATTAGAAAGCAGCAAGCACTCCATGATGTTTGCGAAAGAAGAAGAGGCAACCGATTCAAACGGAACCAAAGTCGACGGAACAAAATGTTTTGTTGTACCAAATACAAATTTGTTTCGACGTTGGTAAATTCTAATTTAATAAAAATCACAACACAACAATTTTCTCGTGTATAACACAAGACAACATTCTACTGTTGAATGTTGATGAATCAATGATATCTTCTTTTTCCGTTTACTCAATCTGACTATTGACGATTAATATGCATATTTCATCTGTTAAAATGCAGCAACAATGTAATTTTGTGCAAATGAAATATGAATTTCTTTGAGTCTCGACATCTTTATTTAGCTTATTTTATCGTTATCAGGGGTTCTTGTGTCTCTAGCACTGCTCCAATAGCAGATAAATGATGAATCATTTGACCGAGCTTTGAAACTACTTTCTAAAAATACATTTTCAAGTATTCAGAGTTGAATATTCTTGACCAGTCTGTGGTCCATTAGCCATACATTTTACAAAAGCTATTGTAGATTTCCAGAGAGTTTCTGACGCAGTTACTTCATTCTAATAATAACGACATTTATTTCGAGTGCAAGAAATTCGATATGCCGAATAAAATTGTATAGTCAAGCAAAGAGGAAACTCCGAACGGATTAGGCGTGTCACCCTTTGCCAATGTCTTTATTAGACGCTCAGTTGGACCCCGTTCCGTTGAACTCGCTTAGAATTGAACGACAAACGTACCGGATATATGGACAATTGACGTTGACACCCGTTATATTTCTTTCCTCTATCATATTTAATACATTTGTTGATCATATACATGTGTGAGTCGATTATTTCCTTAGGGATATCCCAGCGGGACGTGACCTGGGGGAATAGTCTCCAGCTATTTTATAAATTTCTTGGCACGCACTCGTATTCCCGTTCACGAATATCCAACGGAATGTCTTCGTGACACAATTTTGTATATTTTTTTAACTAAAGTCTTCATTAAACTTCAAACACTTCATTCCAAATTTATTTATACTGTATATAACGAGAAAAAAAAAGAACTGTGCACATTGCTTTCTCATTTATTTGGTCCGCACAAAGCCGGCTTTATGAGGAAGTACTTTGCTTAATTTTAGTTTCCTCATAGAGGAAGCTTTGTTTACTGCAAACAAAAAAAAGAGATAGCAATGTGCAAGGTTCTACATTGAAACTTTTTTTAAAACTTGGGATGAACAGGCAGAGAAGATACCGAAGAGGGCGACAGAATCAACTATGACATTCGGCGTCGATGAATGTCTTGATATTCATTTTCATTCAAATTTATTTTCATTAAAATTTCACAAAATATTCTAATTTTCACAAAATTCAGATCCTACGACCGATTCTCACCAACTTCAGTACCAAAAATTATATAATGTTAGTCTATTTCTGTAGAAATATTTAACCCGATAGCTAGAAATTTGCGTGATCTAGAGTACTAATGGCCATTTTTCGAAAAATTCCAAGTCTGATTCAATCTAAACCGGTGTTTTAATTACATTTCAATTATAACAAACAAATAAATGTCATTTCTTTACCTGCGTATAAAACTTTACCCCGTTTGACAAAGCTTTTGAGGTTTTTAATTATTGCAAGCTTATTACTATCGCGTTTGCGAGCACTCACACGCACACTAATCCATTCATCGATCTATCCAGAAATATTTTCTAGAGATGATTTCTGGACGTTTTAGAGTATACCGAGCTCTCTGACATTCTAATATCGAGTTTAATAATTTTTTTTCATGAAAACAAAGCTTTTTTTCAAGGAAACCAAATGGCGTTACAGTTACTATTGTTAATAATTTTTTTATGCTCCATTGACTTCGTTAATATATCTTTTTTTTCATTCAATTATGTTGCAAAACTTTCCCAAATTTATTGACAGAAATGCTTGATGCAATACGTAGGTCGCAGAAAGACTAAAATTTACAAAACAGTATATATATGATTATTAGACTGTTCTTAATATAATGTAAAGTTGTGTTGGAATACCGTAGTATGTACTCTGGCCAGAGTATAGTTTAGCAGCATTCGAATATAAGCACAAATTCTTCATTCAAATTTTCTGGCACCGGAGCCAATGTGACGCTGGTTAGGGATCGACATCCAACGTGCGACGAATTCACATTCTATATCTGTATTTTTCTCACATATTTTTATATCTCGGCCCAAGCTCCATTATCTCTTCTCTGCCTTTCTCTATTTCTCATCCACTGTGCACTAGACATTGATTTAAAACCGCGAATTATTAACGTCGCGACGCTTTTCACGCTCCTGCCACTGCTGCAGCTCGCAGTTGCCGGCATTCCTTCTGACAGCTTTTACCTTGTACACCATGAACAAAGTGCTGTGGGCGGTTCTCGGGCTAAAAAATTCATGGAACCCCTCTGTTACTATACATACTTTCATCTTTCACTAAAAAACAGTGGTTGAAATTATTTTTTTGCGGTGAATTCTTTACTGAACAATTTTTTTTAAATCAATCAAGCTGTTGAATTAATTATTTTAGTCGTTATAACGCCTATTTTAAAGACATGGAATCAGCGAGGGAGGAAGGATGTCGGGATGAGAGAGGTTGTGCAACTTAATTACGAATCCTGTTGCTTTCCCTCGCAATTAGCAATTTGCCTCTCTGCCTGGTACGATCTTCCCAATTGGAGCAAATAGTCTCCGATTCGTAGCAGCTTCGTCGTCGTGTGGTATGTGGGGTGTGACGAACGTAGAGTCGAATCAAATCCTAGTGGGATTACAGAGGAACAGACAGAATCAGGTATTAGACAGTAAACGTGAATAGCGCCAACGAAGTACACCTAGCAGAGACTGAAATATATGAGTAAAAAAAAATGGTAAATCTAACCGGGCTGTGGATCCAAGTAAGATATAAATTAATGACAATAAATAAATTGCTAAACGATATTACGATCAATTAAACTTTTTTTATGCAAATTGACTAAAAATAGTTCAATGAATTATCCAAAAGAAAGGAAATAATCAATTTATATTCCTGAAAAAAAAAAAACTGTTCTCAAAATAACCAAATGTTTTTCATTTTCCTTTATTTTGATTAATTTTTTCTCACGTCAATAAAGTGAGAACTTAAAAAAAAACCAATGTACACCCTGTTCGGTAAGGGAATTGTGGATAAAGGTATGATACTGGTGAAGATGGGAGAGTCCTAAGAGACCGGCTCAACCAACGAAGATCCGAATCACTCTCGGATCGTGGATGGAGCTTCAGGGATCATGGTTGACCTGGTTCTAGCTACGGTGGTGTCAGGGGTATATCTCTGCCTTGGTACTTCGTGTGCTCCAACAGTGCAGACACGTAGGTACTTTCCGAGAGAGATGTCCTCATCCTACCGCGTATATATTGCAACCCATGGCAACGGGTATGTCTGCTGAAATCGTTTCGGAACGACACGGTCGTATGCACCACGTTGTAACGGAGAGGGCGACGACGACCTTAGCGATCATAGCTAAGGTTGATCGTCCATGTTCTTGCATAGAGATGGGCGCACACGTTGCATGGAATTTGCTCGAATATATGCAATGATGTTCCTACATCGTAATAGACACATGAACATCGCATTAATACGTCTAGCCATCGTATTATCTTATATTGACGCAGGATATGAATCGTAACTGTCAAAATCGTTATATAGAAAAATACCAAACCGTACAACGACACTGTGAACTTTTGATTGTTGTAATCAATGATTAGGCCGTGTTATTTTGTTCGTGATATTTGATCGTTGAACCAATTTATCCGGGGGATCGTTTTATCGTAGGATATTTGTACAGGAATATTTTTTCCGATACTTTTCTGCAGGAACACGTTGACATGATCCGGATGAATTTGTGCGGACAGTGAATAGATTGATCTCGATTGTTGAATTCAGCGTAAACATTTTTTTTTTTCTATTGGTAATAATGCTATTTTGGTGGAAAAATCGCAGGATTACGAACCAACGGTGCTTGATTTGGATATAAAGTTGAAAGTGTTTGTAGTAGTAGTAGGAAACCTGCAGCGTTGCATCGAGCGCTACTCGGGCCCTGGATAGAAACTGTTCAGGGACATATCTGCGCCGATGGGTTCGCATCAGGCTTAAAGATATAAAGTAATATATATCACTTGTTTGGTAAAGAGCGTGATCGTCAAAATGTTGAGGAAACACGTAGTACGACGGATCATTCGCTTGATCGAAAAACAGCGATCTCAAGAGTCCCTGGTCACGAAGAATATAAATCGATTTGATGAATTACGCCTATACCGAAATGTAAGTAATATGCTATTGATTCTCGTGTACGTACGAGTGCTTGGGTGTTTATTAGGTACGTGTAGGTACGAGTGCTTGGGTGTTTATCGCGTGTTCCTCCGGTGAAACTCAAGGAAACGAGACTCGGACGTACCGTATACCCTGACCTAAGATGGTTTACGTGTCGGGAGTAGAGGATGTGCTGTTGTGTAGAATTGAAAAATAAATCGACTATAGTCCCCAGGTACCTTCCACACATTCTAGGGACAGCAAAAAAGCGAATGAACAACGTTCAACAACTACGATCTTATGATCGTTGGGGAGCATTGAACGTCACCCGCTCCATCATGTCTCAACGCTAAAGAATAAATGTTACTTTTATTTACAAAATTAAACATATATTTAAATGAATACTGCACAGTATACATTAAAACATAATAATTTTGTGCAATTTCAATTAAAAATGATGTTTTATTTTAAATAGCAAAATATATTGCCCAACCGTTATTATATTAAAAAAAAAAAAGAATTTTCCTCTAGCCACATTCAGCACATGATTTGAACTTTTACACGATACCACTCGAAGAGTTCCTTACAAATAAAAAATTACATTATTTCTACCACGTTGTAGTTGTATTGTTTTACCGAAAAGTTTTTTTTTTAAGTGAGTTGAACTTTTGAGCTGGCTATCTGTCGTGGAAAACCACGTACACACACACACACACACACATATATATATATACATTATATATAAACACATACCTGTGTATTTATCAGTACACCGCTATTGTGCGGTAAAGTGCACCGCAACGTTCCTTTCGTTCTGACAACGTGTACGCTACGTTCCCCAGACACCGTTGATTAAAAATATTGTCGAGGTGGCACTGGCCCTCCAGCTATTTTCTGATTCGCTTTGTATTCCGTGCGCTCTCGCCTTTTACATCATGGCATTTAGTATCTATATCTGTATCTTCTTTGTTTTGTTACGACCACGGAAGTTTTGATTTAACGAGCGTCTAGTATACTCTGTGCGCACTCCCATTTGTCCCTTCATTTTTATATAATAAATTTAAATGTTCTGTTCTTGTGTATAAGGTATTAATGGCATCTCGGTGTTGCCACAGCAAGATATCAATAAAAAATTTTATTTACTTGGTGTTCACACCCTGCCTTATCTCTCGGCACTTCATTCGTGTTGAAGATTTGTTGTATTACGAATATACTAGTACATAATTCTAATATACGAGTATCACGAATATACGAGTATTACGAATATGCGAGTAATACGAATATACGAATAATTCGAATATGCGAGTAATACGAATATATGAATAATTCGAATATGCGAATAATTCGAATATGCGAGTATCACGAATATACGAGTAATAAAAAATTTGTGGTAAAAATGATATTTTGTATTAGTTCTGAAGGATACGAGTCTCTGTTATACATTTTATACTGTCCCATCTATCCCTATAATTTTATACAATAAATTCAAGTGTTCTGTATCTGTGTATGAATTTGTTGTATAGTTTAATTTATTTTGCATCCAGACGTTGTCCCGTTTCTCGATACTTCACGCTTGTTAAACTTTGCCAGTACCACAAATACGAAATCGTATGAAACTCGGTGCCGCATTTGCGTCCCAATCAAGTTGCTCGGATTTCATTGATGTAAATTATATTTTTTAAAGATATTTCCGTCGTACGGTGCTACAATTGAGTTACACTTTCAAGCACATCCTCAGTGCTAAAGTTTCGCTCAGAATTTGGGACACATGCGGGCTCTCCGTCAGGCTGATTAACTTCGATAGTCAAAGCATAAACGTGCGAGACGGCTGTATAGCCTACTCTCGTGATGACGATCTAAAATTAGCGAACTTTGCAACGCTTTCCGGGTGTATGACGGGACAGTGGCGTGTTCACGCTATATACCAACATATATGTATGCCAACGTCGGGCAAGAGCGCCTGGCAACAGTTCGGCGGTAGACATCGCTGTGTCGCGATCGATAAATAATTTTACACGATATCAAACAACATTCAGGAGATGAGTAGTCTTACATGAACTTCTGATAATAAAGGATATAAAAAATGTTTCAAATCATTTGAATTTTTTTTCGTTAAAAAATTATGTCGTGCTACAAAACGTAGTCCCGATTCGTATAAACTTAATTTTTATTCTACTTTAGATTAATCAACAGAGAACGATATATTAAATTCCATGAGGTTTTCTAACCAATGGAGATTCTCTGTAAATAGTACAAAGAGATAATATAGAATGTTCTTCATTAGTTTCGTTCTCATTCAACACAGTTTTCATTACGACAATTCCCAGAAAGACGTGTGTTGTAGTAAATTGGATAATTGTCGTGTTAGACAGCCTCGGGCGCGCACGTGCGAAGACGCCCTCTCGCGCTAAACTTCCCCGCCTGGTGGAAGCTCACGAGGCTTACGACGACGTTTTCTTGACCCAGGCAGCGGAGTAGCGCGCGGGTGTTTGCGCGTGCTCGCGCATCTTGGGCATTTCTTGGCTCTCGAGTGTCGGCTATATCTTATTAAGGTCAATGACCAAAGCCACGTGGTTACGAGATACTCGAGGGATCCGCGAGTCTCCGATGGAAGGCAGAATCATTCTTTTTATTTCTCCACGAAGCAGTCTACTTGAGGAAAGGCCTTTGACTAACGAGTCTCAGTCTTTTTTTCCTCCAAATCAACTGCGTCCACCCTCTTGAACGGATGAGAAAAAAATGCCAACGAAATCGCGTAGATTGCCTTTCGAATATATTTATTTATAATTTTCAATTATATAGAAATCTATTTAAAGGCGGATAGAGATACAAAATGACGGTCATTTTGAGAAACATTCAATTCATGGCATAGAATTTATTTCGTATTCTATGTGCAAAATAACGGTTATCGTTATTCCACTAAAGAACTACGGACATTTTGAATAATATCGATTTAGGCACATTTTTTCAAATGTGGACGTTTAAATAAAATGATTTTTTCGATAATCATCGTCAAATGATGATAACATAGCGATCGAATGATCGAAAAAAATTATACGTCACGAGTCGCATCTGTAAGCGGGAGTAAAAAATTGGTATAACTAAATCTGATCAAGGGTTACCGACAGTATCATGGGCCGAAGCCCCCTTGCAGTAAGTATTTTTATTACAATATTTTCAGAATACGCAGAGAAAAATGCTTCGTTGTTCCGCATGGTTAAATATAATCGAAAATATTACTTTGGTTGGCGCAACTAATATACCCGATTAATTTGTTGATTCAAACAAATCAGTCGCTTGGAGGATAACCAATGAAAAAATTGTCGTAACCAATAAACAATTGGGATATATTCCATGACATTCCCATTTGTTCGTCTCCTTATCCGTCGCTTACCTTTCTTCTTTTTGGAAGCCTCCGATTCAGTGAGCCCAGTAGGCCTCGTGGACCCGAAGCGTAAACTATTTCCGGCTCTTTTCGAGTAAAGTTTATTCTCGGTCTCTACTTTCTGCCAAATAGGCCGACGACGTTATAGGAGGCTTCGAGTTTACTATCGCCCCCCTTGTATACACGGATGCATAGGGTGCACGTGCATATGCACGGAGTGCAATAACAAATATTTTCGTAACAGCTTGGCATAGAACGTATTAAACCGCTTGTAGAATGCAATAACAAACAAGCTCCTCGCCGTCTTTCTCGTCCTCTTTCAGAATTAGGCTCGCTGCTATTATTAAAGCTTTTATGCCTCACCCACTCTAAAATGGTAATGGATCTTGAGGCCCCTGGAAGGTTACGAGTTGCTTGCATTCCTCTCGGCGAAATGGCTTTTTCGTGTCTACGAAACTATCCGATAGTAAAATCCTGACGTATGACAACCGAATAGACAAATTCTATCTCCCCGCTATCAGAATTTCCGAATTTTCTCAAAGTCCGATAAAGCGGTATTTCGATTATTCCCTGGATACTCAGACTGACGGTTACGCATAATTTATCCCGTTACGAATTTATGTGCGATAAGGCAATTTCGTGTCTGATAGAATCGTCACTGATGCAGCAGGAGTGAAATTATATTATCCGTAATGGAATTGTGTGTATATTAACACTGACATGTTCCAGTGATGTGCGAACTACGGAGGTGTCAAGTTAATATTGAATGATGGAGAAACGCAGAGGAAACATCAACCTTCGTGAGATTCTGTATAATTAGAATGGTTTTCGCGTCAATTCTGTCTGTTGGGAGAAGAACGAATTCTCGTTGGTTATATCGGGTAGTGTAGAATTAAACAGAGAATCAAGCTGCATCTCGAAGCATGAAGGAAAATTAAGTGTGCTAATGTGTTAATATGTTAGAGATGAATAGGAGTGACAGAACAAAGGTTCAACGTCTTTAATAATGCAATGCTGGATACAAGAATAATAGAAATAGCTGGGTATCGATTTATTGTAATTTATTATTTATTGAGCTTTTCTTGTTATATTTCGTGAGTGAATCGTCATTGAAAAATGTAATAATACTAAAATATTGTCGACGATATTTATTTATTTATTTATTTAGTTATTTCTGTTGAGTTAATCTTGCGGATTGAAGAAGATTTTAATATGTATTTAACAATTTATGTTTAATAAACAGAAAAAAGGAATGAGACAACTAATCGATTACGTTAATTCACTTACAGCTCGATTTAGTTATGAGAGCAAAAAATAGTTGTTGCACGAATCGAGTTTCGTTTATAGGTTATCTATCAGTCTCGATAACTATGTTTGATTGCAACATAATCGATTCTTTAGTACATCCATACGAATTGTAAATTTTTTGTGCTTAGTATCTCGCGAGAATTAATCGTAAATAGTTATGGTTGTGATATTATGAGTTGTGTACTAAAGATGTAGCTATAACAATGAATTTTTTTCCCTTGTAATGATAAGAGTTATTTTTTTTCTAGATTTATTGCTTCTTCGTTTTCTAACGATGACTTTTCTTTTCCTTTTGCTTTATTTCTTCTCACTTCTTTTCGTATATTTCTTCTGCCTTTTTACTCGCCTCGCATCTACGTTTCTCGAACGAGTGACTCGATCACAGGTTCCTAGAAAAATTATCCATCGTGTTTTATTCAATATGTATATTAAAGATTCCTAATCACAATTTCTGCTTAATTAATCAATGATTCGTAGCAAAGCAACCGCCTGATGGTAAAATGTTTATTTCCTCTCGTATAGCCATCACTCGAAGAAAGGCAACAGATTAGGAACTTCGAAAGTTTCCTCCAATTAAAAATATTCAAGTTAAAAATTATTTTTTTTTACGAAACGTCCTCATTGAAATGTAGATTATAATTAAGAGAGTTCTGGTACAGTTTGTAGATATCGTTAGTGCTGTAAGTTATGTAACGAGGATGGTCCACGTGATTCAACAGAGCAGGTTGATCCTCAAGATAGAACTAACGAATTCCTTAACCAATTTTGACTTCAGGTGGCTCCGGCAGGGCGGAGGGTGAGGGCGGCTCGAACGATCTTGCCGGCGGGCGGCGAGGGGGCGGCGGAGTTTTGGGCGGCGGCCGGGGTTCCGGCACTTCCGGGAGCGGCGGCGGCGGTGGTGCCGGGGGTCGCTCGAGGGACGAGCCTCGACGGCACACCCTCAGCGGCGATCACCAGCCCTCCCTTCATCACCAACAGTTTAACGCCCAGCAGCTTCATCCCCTGCATCCCCATCATCTACCACCACCGCACGGCCAGTACGGTTCACAACCGACTCGTCACACAACCATGGATCTCGAGGTGAATCTTAGCCCACGTAACATGTAAATATGTCTGCTTGTATTTTTTTAATTTTTTTAAAAATCAACTTTTATTGTGTTTTTATGCTTTTATTGTTTTTTTTACAAATATATTTCTTCGCTTGTTATATTCTTTATTTCGAAAAGATCATCTTTCATGTACTCTTAATGTTATTATGTCGAACTTTTTTATTTTATTCTCTTTTATATTTCAAATGTTGAGTCTTTTTTCAATCGAATTTCAAAAAATATATTAGCGTCCGTATAAATTTGATTAATTTAAACCTATTATGAAATAGTATATTAAACAATTGTACAACAATTACACGACGAAAAGATTTGCGCAAATCAACATTCAGCTGAAAGTCGATAGTTAGCAACGAAATTTTTTTTCAATGCCATTGGTAAAAAGGGTACTCGCGAGAAGCTCTGGCAATTTTGTAAAGTGTCCTTCTCGATGTTAAGAGATATTGAACGAAATTGCCTCTGACTACTTCGTTCATCCGTTTTTCACGTATAGCTAAGTTCTCTCAACGATCCCAGCATCTCGAGGATCACTCTTTGTATCTTTTATCTGCCGAACGACAAACTAATTTACTTTCGCGATCCTACAATGTAGGAATAAGCATCCTTTACAGTCGAATTGTCCAATTCCGTTCTCGGTCTGTAAGATCTTTAAAGTATTGAATTCGGGAATGTACAATCGATGAGATATTCGAGATGAAACGCCATCTTATACTTTTGATTGTATTAAAGTGTACAGTTTGAAGATTTTTAAAAACACGATTCATATCGTTTTTGATTTTCTCGAACATATCTCGTTGCTAAAGTATACGATACGAAAAAAAAAAAAACATATTAAAAAGCTCTTTTTAGTTTATTTTTATTTAATTTTTATTATTTCGTGCATTGAGTTTTTAAAAAATTTCTGTCTGTCATTTTTCGTTAAAAATTTAACGAAAGGTGAACAAAGCGATCGTTTTTAAAAATATTTATAAATACAATCAACATAGAGCAACACATTTTTGGCTTTTCTTACGAACGACATAAATGTTTCGTCAAAGGACATTTTAAAAGTAGACATTAAATCGTTCCTGGCATACATCTAACCACTCATTTTGCTCTCGTTGTTTAACCCCCTTCGCTCTGAATCGCTCTTGCCATCGACGTTGACGACGTAATCGATAATTTCTCTTATACAGGAAAATGTATTGCTGATAAACGAGTGCTCACAAATACACATACAACTGAGAGTGATGCTGACTACAGGCTTTGATCATAACCTTGCACGCCGGTAACTAGTAAACGCGAGAGCTAGTTAATACTTCGACACAAACACACACGCACACACACATATTGACACTCCACATGTCTTTTTCGTGTTGAAAGTGTAGCTTCTAGTCGATTATAAGCTTTTACGAAAGTCACCAAGTTTAAAAATAAAGTTAAAGAGGCGACAAATTGTATTTTTTAATTAAGCCGGATAACAAGATGCTCGTTAACGGTTCTTGAAAACAAAAAAATTCAACAAATATCTCAAAATTGAAAAGTAATGATAAAATTATGAAAAAAATCTCTCAAATAAAAACAAAAACTTGCAAATTAAAAAAATTGCACATCTCTTAGTTCTCATATTTTCTCTTTCTCATATTTTTCTATCGTTCGCTAAGCTTCCTGCATGAGGAAAGTGTGTTGATCGAGGTGGCTTCCTCGTAAAAGAAGATTACCAAACGATGGAAAAATGTTTTAAAAAATTCTTTTTACCTTTTTTAAATGTGCATTGAGATTTCATAAGAGCAAGATAATGACAAATTCTTTTCTCTATTCCGCATGCGATTTGAATTCCCTCGCACGCATAAATTCAACGTTCATTTGTCCATGAATTAGTTGAAAAATCAAAATATGCTCAAATTTTCACTAAAACATAACGCGCAAAACGGAATTTCTAAAAATTCAAAATTTCATAAAATTATAAGTCTTCAATTGATTTTTGCATAATTCAATAGCGAACATCCTTAACCTCTGAATTAACTGTATGAAAAGTTTCAGTTCGATATCTCGAGAATTGTACCAAACAAAGAGTTAACGCTATTTTAGCCAGAACGAAAAAATGTAATAAAAGGTGAACACCTGTTACAATTTGAACTAAAATCATCAATAACGAAGGCCAATTATCGCTCGATACACACACATACACACACATCCAAGAATTTTTTCTAAATATGATTTCTCGACGTTTCAATATGCATACCAGTTTATAACAAATTCATAAGCGTACCCGTGTCGAACAGATTCAGGTAAAATCTACAGAAATCTACGACAAGTGAACCGTAAGATCACTTATGTGCAGGACGAGTCTACCATTAAGTGAACTTATGGTTCACTTATGGTAGACTTGTGCTTCTGGGATGACTCTATCGGTTAATCAACCGTCGATCAACCGCAGACAATTTTCTTTTTAACTTGGACTCTTTTATATTACTGAAAGCTGCTAAGATCGTAGGAAATTTGAACAGAAAAGGCATAAAATAAAAAAGCGTACTACAGAGCCCCGGGTTCTCTTTTGTATTCCAGGTATAATTATCTCTAATAACTGGTAACGTTTATAAGTCATACAAAAATGCTTTTTTATTTGCCTCCGAGCTGGTACAAAACCAATGGCAGTTTTGCGAATGTGAACTGAGTATGAACAGCAACTGGCTGATGATAATAGAAATCGTGGAGACAGACATTTGCGGGATGCCATGTCTGTTATACAGTCGAGCTTTTACCGAGTAATTGAATATGTAGGAGTAGGCAGGTTATCAGCTTGGTTCGGCGTCATAATTGGTGATGCGTGTGCGTGGTCCGTGCACGCACGTACGTCTCGTTGAATTCGATACCGCGAACGACTGTCCGATAATAATTGGATAGCGAGAGAGAACTTGAAGCAGAATTTTCGAGCGAACTCGGTGAACCAGTCGGTTTTGGTCGTCGATGCTGCGCATGAGAGAAATTTAACACGTAGATTAAATCAAGTTCTTCTATTGACGACAGAAACGCAGGCGTAACAGATTTTGATGGTTCGATGCTAACGAGATTTACTTCGGAACTGGCAAGAACGATGATGACAAAGGTGACGATGATAATGGTGATCCTCATCACCATCATTATGCCATGACAAACTGTTCAAAAAGAAATAGAAGCTTATTTAAAACGTAAAATGTTTTCTCACGAATCCCTGCAACTTTTCAATGATGTCTACTTAAAATCTATATCGCATTAATCTTATTTAACTTTTATTTTAACGCACTATTAATCTTTCATTTAAATGTCCTAATCGTCCTTATGCTAATTGAGATATTTGCATTTTTATGGTTCATTAACGACTTACAGTAGCAGATTTCATTAAAATTAATGTAATATGCCCATTTCCCTGATCCAAAAAAATGTTACTTTAACCGATAATGATAATTCACAGTGTTTTATTTCAAAGTTTCTAACTTTCTGTGTGTTTTTTTTTCGTGTTTCTCTTATTAACAGATGGGGACCAAGTCTCGCCAGAGAAAGGTAATTTGTAACTCTTTTTGTCCATTTTTTCTATATATTGTATCTAATGTCGAAGGTTCATTTGTGCATGATGCATGGATTCGACAGCGAAATTACTTAAAACTGTATTTAAAAGATGTACAATTGTTTTAACAATCCTCTTGAATAAGAAGTTATTACGAATATTATTAAAATGAAGGGAAACTTTGTGAATAATAATGAATTAAATAAATAATAAATCAACGTAAGAATAAGAGATAAAATAGTCTGCCAATTGGTTACATTTGTTCTGATGCTGTTACGAATTGAATAACCATTTGAAAATTGTTGTCATTTTCACAGACGCCTCTTCCGAGGGGATACCCACCTCCCTCTTCAACGATGCTCTTCGATGACGATCCGGGGATCATGTCCGAGGTGGAGACCTCGAGCACTGGATTTCGCAGGGGTGGCAAGCAAAGAAGCAGCTTACCCGTCGTGCGAACACCCAGCAAAACTCTGGAGCGACCACTAGGTAATGCACATTCCTGAATCTATAAGATGTGAAAGTGCGGCTTGCAATATTCTTTTCCCGCTAACACGTTTTATAGCTAACTCAACAATTAAGATTGCAATGCGGATTTAATTAATCTACGCGAAAAAGTTACTTCTCGTTGAATATAAATAATTATTGAACATTAAAATTGCTGTTTGGACAAGTATTAAAAAAATATCGATTTATTTTTAGTTTCGTTATTAAAAAAAAAAAAAAAAACAGTTATTTATAAGCACAGTTCATGAAACAGAGCTTTTGCATCGATTGATGGTGACTATAGTGATACAAGCATAATCGTAAATCCATTTTTGATTAATGTAAAAGAAAAAAAAAATTGCAAAAGGTTTACGACAAAAAAATAGAAATGAAAAATTAAGTTTGAAACGCGTGATACATCCAACGCAATAATTATCTTGATTGCACCTCACTGATAACTATCCTTATTAAATTTTAAACATTTAATCCTGCGCTTATCCATCAAACCATCCTGAAATATCCAATGGCAATGCGAGTGAATGGGTTTACCTGACAAAACAATGAATTTCTGTGGGCGACTCCCTAGGTCTGGTGTTCCTGCAATACAGGAACGAGACGAAGAGGGCATTGCTGCCTAATGAAATAACGAGCATAGACACCGTCAAGGCTCTCTTCGTCAGGAGTTTTCCCAAGCAGCTCACCATGGAGTACCTCGACAGCCCTCACGTTAAAGTATATATTCACGATAGCAACAAGGATATGTTTTACGAGCTCGAAGATCTCAGGTGAGTTCTCGTCAAGCCTTAAATTTATTTTATAACATGGAGCACAGTAACTTGAAAGCATCGTTAATCAATAAAAAAAATGTAGAATCAAATCACACCGAATAACATTTTTTTATTTGTATAAAAGCGTTATTTCTTAATTTCCCTCATTCAAAATTTCTTCTTTCAAGTTCCAGTAACAGAGAATTCATTTAAAGTGAAAATTGAGAAGAAGTTGACGCCTTGTTATGTTCTCGCAGGTCTCATCTTCGCGATATCAGGGACCGAAGCGTTCTTCGATTGTTCGAGAGCTCGGACGGAGTTGCGGGTATGCCAGGACCTATGGGTGCACCAGCGGGAGGTGCTGGACTTCCAGCCCATTGGGAGGATCAGAGTTACTTCAGTGAGCCTGAGTTTGACAGCGAGTTCCAGCATCAACACATCCATAAAAGCAAGGTAAGTTCTTTTTAAGTAATGAAACTTGTGCCCTCGAGATTCTCGCCGAGTTTCCTCGAGCGTGCCAAAGTTTTCGAGTTGAAACTTTACTTTCCGACGAATAGTTTTGAACAAAAGAATCGAATACCAAAATGAACCGTTGCAGGAAATCGAAAAATTCCATATTCTATGGTATAGCTTTCGATGCCGAAGGTAGAGCACAATATAATAAAACTCGTAGCGACTGACAGGGCAGTTTGTATAAAAATAAATAAAAACTTGACACAGTTTTTTCTAATATAAAGTTTGTTTTGTACAGTTTTATCTACGCAAAAAGATCTACAGATAAAAATTATCTACCTTAAGTATAATAATACCTTGTGGCGGTATAACAAACGCTGAATCTGGTACAAATATTCTGTACATTTATATACTTACAGTCTCAGTCTCGATAAAAACTGAGCTCGGTAGAAGGGCGTGTGGAAAAAAACACACGTTCCCGTTGCGCAAAGCCTTTGAGTATTATCGTCTATAAATCTACTGTACCATTGTATTATTTTCTAGTAGATTTACTATACAAATAGTATACAAAAGTTATGCGTTATATGATAATACAAGAACGATATCGAGAGAAATAAAATATAGATAAGACAAATGACAAATTATAGAGACAAAGGTTATTAAAATAACAATGAAGTGCCTCAATTGTTCGGTACGTCCTGAAAATGGCAGGGTTGTTGTTTAGTACCGGATCGAAATTATGCGATATACTCATCGACTGGTGAATTACGATCCGATACCCTTGAGTTATAAATATTCGATGCATCTCGAAAGACTTGGACGATCGTCTTGCGAATGCTATTGAATACGAGTTAAAAATCCGCTATTCGCCGTGGCTGTTACTGAGATTATAGAGAAAAAAAAAATGAACAATGATACCAGAGCATGGGGATGAAAAAGGTCACCAAAGGAAAAAAAGTTCTAGCCACCTCCTTGAGTACATTGTTTCTGTCGTTCTGTACCTCAATTTTAGAAAAATTTTCTAGCATTCTTGAGACTGTATAACAACATCAAATACAACGGAAATGCAATAACATGGATTCTCGTGTTTTTCGTAAACAGCGAATATTGTGTTAAAAATCTTCAACGAACAATATAATGAAAACGATTGAAATAAAGTTCCCAGTGGATCACTCCGCGTAGAAATAGTATGCGTATTCATGTAGAAAACATTAAGTAAACAGGAGTAAAGTGTTGTATATAGCTATAACAGTCTTTAGATAAATATTGATGAGATGTTCCATCCCAATATCTGGTTGGAAAGTTGTAGAATACGAACTAAAAAACAACGAAACTAGGCAAACACTTTATAAATACCGTACGCTATTCGTAAAGTTATGAATTTCGAATAAAAATTTTGTTACTTAACTTAATGAAATTTCAGTGAAGCAATCAAAGTACGTTCATGTAAAAAGCATTAAAAAAAAAAGATTTCAAAGTGTTCATTCACAGTTATAAATTATCTTCTCTCCAACTGTTTATAAAATAATTAAAAACCTTAATCGTGCCTTTGGTTCATATTTCATCATTTTAAAAACCGTTGGAAAATATTGGAGGTGCATTCGTTGCCACGGCGCGGTTTGATTGTTTGTTTTTTTTTTTCCAAGATCGATTAAAAGGCTTTGCAGGATTGAACAGCCGGTATATAGAGAGCTCCTGAATAAAGTTTTTTCGGCACAGTTCGCCAACCCATTACCAGAGCTTTTGCGAAAGGTTCTTCGGCACATCCGTTACAAATGTCCATCACTTGCTTAACCTCGGCTTCCGCAGGCTCGCGTTCCTCGTCCTTTGTCGCGTGCTTCGTCGCCTGTATACCAAAACTCGCAAGGCCAGTGAAGTAGTCGTTGTTCAGCGCTTGTGGTCCGAGGAAAGTATCGTCGATTAGCGAGCCGTCGCTCAATTGAACGATACCACGTTTCTTCTTGTCGGTTTCACGCTTCACGAGCGTCTTTTCATCGTCGACTTCACTCGAGTCTTCCTTCGGCACGAAGGAAACCTGTAAATCAGATTTACTATATATTTAACAACTTTTTGTCATACATAAAATGTACTTTGATCAGTCAATCATCGTGATTCCGTTAATTTCGTCTTAGAGACCGTTATATTAACTTTTTTAATATCTCAATGGTAAACCATATTAATTACTTCTGCGACAACACAAATTCTCATTTAAAATTCTGAAATTAATTCCGATATATGATTCGTTATTCAAAACTCAAGCTTAAAAGTAACATTTTTGTGCCCTATTACTTTTGAGGAATGGTTTGGGATTGATTACGTTGCAGCAGTAGCATTTGACTTAATTATTCAAATTTTCGAGTCAGGAACTTCATTATAGTTAATTCTAAACCGAATAAATGGTCAAAAAGGGACACATAGAACCAATTCGACTATTTCATTTACCTTGATGCCGTTGGACGTTTCCCTTTTGACGATTTCTTTCTTGGATTCAAAATTAACAACTTCCGAAGGTACTGCTTCTTCGGCGGAACTGCTCTGTCTTTTGGCGTGATTCCTCTCCCTCTTGAAAAGATTGTGATATTGTCCATCGATAAACCTAAAACCATTGGAATTGCCTGGTTCGCCGGTTGGTGCTTCGACAAGCGGAGGTACACCGTTGTCAAAGAATTGAGTGGGTCCATATGCACTTCCGAAAGATGAAATACCTAACGGTTGTGATTGAGATGGAGGTGGGGCAGGACGAAGTGAATCGGGATTGATCGGGGGAAAGGTCATTGGTGGTGGAGCTTGAGGAACACTTGGATGCCTAAGTGTCACACCATTTTGAACGACCTGTATATGAGCGCCGGGATTGATTTTTACCTGTTAAAATGTATTAAAACTTAAAATTATCAAACAAATTGAAGTCCTTGTTGTTTTTCTTCATAGAGAAAGCTTTGTGATATCGAAATTCGATTCGATAAAATGGTTTAGATTGTATGAAATTTTGAATTATTAAAAAAGGACAACGTGATTGTTCTTTTTCTTGGAAATATAGAGTTGTCGAGGGCGACTGGTTCTACAGTAAACGAGCCTGCAAAGAAGAACCTTGTAAATTCTTTTCTCTTTATTTTACACCGTTCACAAAGTTTCCTCTATGATAAAGGCAAAAGCTATCGACATATTTCCTCATAGAGTTTTCTTTGTGGACGGTGTTAATGAAATAGCAATTTACAAGGTTTTTTTCTATTTTTTTTTTAATAGCCAAGCCTTTTTCTATGGAAACAAAATTTCCTACAGGAACGAAATAACATTCATTGACACTTGGTATTTAATTGGACGCGATTCTGTAAAGTGGTCTTTACCTGACGATTAATTTGTCCTCCGGTGAGGAAAGGATTTCTAGGCAATGGAGGCCCGGTAACCGGTGCTACGGTCGTTGTTCTCGGTCTGTTGTTTGACGTATCGTGCTCATAATGATGAGCATGATGGTGCTTGTGATCCTTGTGAGCCTTACCCGCGGTCAAAGCCACATCGTATAATTGAACCATCGTCAACTCACCGAGGAGACCACCGGAACCTACATGAAAACATTCACGTCATTACAAACGCTTACGCTTATACTAGAGAAACAAATATTTAAAAACATTTAATATCGCATGCCAACTGACCTGCTGGTGCGCCTTCGCCTTCAAGAAATCCACCACCAAGTTGTCTTTGCTCTTGACCGGTAATCGCGATACCGCCTCCTTTGATAACATGACCTACAAGCTGGAACATTTTTTTTTAACTTGCGCTACACAAACTTAACAACACAAGATAAAATAATTACTTTGTAATAATAGAATACGTCCAACTTGTTAGTCTTATTCAATGGAGAATTAATTGCGTCGAATAATGAGAACAGAATTCTTGCAATTACTATTCTTAGTGCGACATAACTCGTCAGCGTTTCGAAAAATGCGGATGTTTCTCATACCTCCTTCTTTTACCTTTTACACGAAAAGATTCCACTTGCGTTTAGCAAGATTACGCTAACAATGGGATAGTAAGAGCGTAGATGCTTGTATCTGTTGTATACACGAGAAAAAAAAATGAGGCGGCAAGAAGCATTCGAGTCCTGCGACTAAACGAATCGTAGTGGTATGTGGCAAATATTTTTAAATCTGTGTACAGCACATGTACATATACCATAACAAGCTAAGACATTTGAGCGATCGTCAGTGGGAAATACTTTCCCTAGTGCGGTTATACCGGGACTGGTTTCCAGAGCACGCGTGTCTTATCGACCATCGGGAATTGAATCTTCAATCCCATTCATCGAACTGCGGATATAGTATCCATTATATTTGCAATTCTATTAATAAACATCTAATAGAATTATTTATTGGAAAGCAAAAATATCTGTCGGGATTATTCTGTCGATTGAATCGTCTCGTGCAGATAATTCCGTCGTAAAGTTATCAATATGTCGGAAAGTTGTCTCGAAACAAGATTAGGAAATGAGAACGATAGATGCATCGTTAATTAATTAAAGTAGTCGATAAGATTTAAAAAATTGGGAACCAAATAGTATTGTATTTTCCTCTTGATGATATTGCTTATCTACCCTAAGCGTATATGCTTAAAGTGATGTGCTATGTCAACCGATCCACCATGAGTGCGAGTGAGATATCGCTTTTGGACATCGCTGTCGAGTCAGAGAAAACGTCAGAAACGTGTTGCACATCACATTAAGCACGCACGAAGAAGATACTATCTAGGTTGTTATCGTTCAACGTCCCGTTGAAAAGGAAATCTTTTTTTTACCGCAGAAAGTTTGTAAGCGTTGCAGCACGCAAGAAAGAGGAAGTGGATTTCTTGAATAGACAACCATTTCGGATATAGTCATCGTCAACAAGATAATGGATGTAATCTGATGTTCACGGATATTGGCCGTTAGGTTCTAACATTACAAGACAGAGAGAGAATACTTTCACTTATCTTACGTATCATTGAGACGTTGGATAATAAAATTCTACATCCACGAGTGATACCGTACAGGCAACTCCCGCCAACACGGTTTTTTAACCGGACTCGCTTCAGCAGATATCTCGCGAATGTAATGATAACAATGCGCTGTAGCAGGTCATGAGTTAGATATTGCTAGCAGAATCTCAGCTTTGGCAAAGACGCAGAAATAGCAACGGCACAAACTTACTCTGTTGTTGAAACCACGACCCACGCGCTCATCGTTGACCCAGATTTGCCATTCCCCGGTACGACCGTTCCAACTCTGACATGAGTGATACCACTTGTTCAATCTCAGCGGATAGTTCAATCTGTACAAAGTATGACTGTCTATGTTCATCATATAGTATGAGCTCCTTGCAGTATTGGCAATCCAGGATAAAATTCCTCTTGGCTGATCTCCCACTGGAAAGTTAAAGAATTTCTTTAAAATCTGTAAAGAATACATGTTCTCTCGTAAAAATCATTGATTGATCTTTAACGTTCAGAATAGAAATTTTAATCAATTTTAATAGAGATCACAGGGTTATCATAAAAATCCTAGTTTACTTGCTAGCATATCTGCTAAGTATATTCAGATGTTTTGTACGTTAAGTACTTTGATTAGAAAGATAAGATTTTGCGTCTAAAATTATCCAAATATCGTAGGAAGTTTTGTGATATACATTATTTCATTTTTAGCTACAAATTCTCTGTTTTTTTTTGCCATACCGATGACAAGAGTCGTAGACGATCAGGCGATTCCTACTTTGAAAAGAAATATCAGGAAATTCGATCAGGAAGAAACTAGTTAATCCACGCAACTTTCTACCTCAGTTTAAGATGAGGCTACGGCGCCGTGCCTAATGTTCTTTCTAAACACGTGCTAGCGTACTGCTCCACAATGTACACGTACCTTCGGTGATTACATAAAAAAATTACGTGCGTATCTTTCGGGATATTTAAATATTCTTAGAAAGTGGTTATACGCACCGATAAAACCGAGCAAAATGCGCGTGCGACGTTTTATTCACGACCTAAGTGCGCCAAAACGTTCTACACGCAACTATAATTTTTTTCTCGTAACCTTGCAGCGTCTAGAAAAAAGTTTGACCACTCATGAAAAAAAAAAACTTATCCACGAAAATATTCTTACCTGCGTAAGAGAACAGGGGATGATCATTTGTGTGATTCGTGAATTTGGTCCACATGCAAAGGGTAAATTCCTTGAGATCAGGCAAATTGATCTTGTAGTGAATATACTGAAACAAAAAACAACGATGATGACATTAATGCATTCAGAGAATGATAAATTGAGTGAAGCTATCGCTCGTAAAAATTCTTTGGACTTTACTGACTTTGATCTTATGACACGAGCCTGTTAAGAGCTATTAAAAAGCCAGAAAATTATAGTAAACTCGAGAATTGCGGCAATGTAACTTACACCGTTATTATTCGATTTAAGTGGATTGCAATTTTATACTGTTCGAATGTGCGGCTAGTCTTTCACTTGTACAAAAAATAGAATTGAAGAGATACCCGTGAGCCTGTGAGTCAGCGTTTACAATTATTCACAGCAATTCTGCCGGTTCCAAGAGACAATGCGGATGCTGGTGCTGGACGAAGGAAGAAGTCCCTTGCCGGAAGTAAGGCTCTCGCTCTACAGGCGTTGCTAGTTCAGCAATCAGTGAAAGTTCCTGTCGGCTATACTATTCTGCATGAAAGTGTGCTACACTATCGTAAATAACATGTGCGCCATCGATAGATTCCTTCGAATGACGGTTAGATGAGAAATCGATTCCTTTTTACACCATCGCTTGGCTTTTTGCCTTTAAATCCTCTGGAGTAGAAGTCCCACGCAGAATGTAATTATACAAATTGAACCCTGTCTCTATCGATATTATCGCTATTTTTCATGAGACTGAAACGTTCGTACTTTACCATTATCTAAAAAAAAAACGTGGAGTGAACACTCAACCACTAAGCGTCCATATAAATATCGAGAGCCTTTTTTTCACGAGGACTCTGTGATCATTACAATTTACACATCTTCGTACATGATGCAACAGAAGAATGACAAAAAACGAGCATCTTGCAAAACATAACTGCAGATTATGTATCCCAACTATTGGAACATGATTTTTTTTAGCAGGATACAGCAATGCGCAATATTCGAATAGAAATATACTTTTTTAAGTACATTTACTATTACATCAAATAATTGTAAATAATTTAAGAAAAATAACGACAATAATGTTGTAAGATTAATTATTCTAAATTACTAACTTTCATCAAAGAACATAATCATTTAATCGCTCTGGAATAATTGTTTAAAGATTATTGGAACCGATATGTATTTTTAATTTATTTTTATTCCAATATTGCCTATCACTCTGCATATACAATTTTCATTGCAAGTCAGGAATCACAAATTTAGAAGAACATTGAATTACCATCACGCAAATATAATAAAAACTTTTGAGGTAGACAAGTTATATATCATACGGTTGTATACCATATAAGTACAGCGATAGTACTTACACATCACTCTCCGTTGTGCATGCAATCAGCCCTACGTATGTCTGTACCTTAAATTACTTGTTACTACTACGTTGATATACGTACTGAACGTCGTTGTTCGCTTCGTAGCGTCGTTAAGATGGAAAAAAAATCCCAAGTACGCGCAATCAGTGTCAGCATTGTCTTTCGCCCTCTTTCTACATAATCTGCATATGCATACGTGTGTGCATGTGTGTATTACGTACCCCTATATTTAAACAAATACGAAGTCAGCGTTATGCCATTATGGGCTTAACTCGAGTAACGATATGAGCGTGTGAACTGTTAGAAATTCTTCACTTCGAGGGATAAATATCGAGTCGAGTGTTTCCAAGCCGACAGCTTAACTCACCTACGGAATACGTGACTCCCTTCGACGGATTTAAGTGGCGCGACGCTTGTAAGATATTAATCTCTGACACTAAATTCGTACCTTGGAATAATAGCACGCTGTGATGAGAAATTATGTTGATCAAGTTTACCAGCGATAAATAATCGGCATAATGGATACGGTGAATCGACTCTTGCAACGATATTCGATTTTTTAATCATTTAATTGAAAAGTTAACGTTTAGACGCAACTAGGCGATACATTTACCATTAATCGTTCAGCTTCATATACATTATTTTTTCGTCTATTTATTTTCGGAATATAATTTTATCTGTCGTTTCTTCAAATTTATTTTCAATTTTTTTAAAATAACAAAAATATTTAAATAACGTATACAAAAAACGATCCATTGAAAGATTACTTTGAAGTAGAAATAATTATTAACGGTAGACTGAACTGCAATTACGTTATAACGCAACGTATTTTGTAACTGTTATGAATCTCACTGTAGATAAAAAAAAAAAGCAGGCAGTGAAAAAACGTATAGTGATTACAATAGCTGTGAGTAGGAGGATAAAAAAGTGAGCACACGTCGGTTGAATGGAGAGCATTGCCATGGAGTTTCGCAGGCAGTATTTCAGGATACTACGTAGAGATGTGTGTACGTACGATAGGCCGAGACATGCGACGATTGTGAAATCCGAACCATCATTACGCGGAAGTGCGAAGGCGCGTACGCCCCCAACGGTTCGTAACTTTTACGCGCAGCGCTGCTTTCATATGCTAAGAAAATTAAGCAGTGCAGTATATTCCTCTGCGAGGAGATTGTGCATACATGCATCAGAGACTGAAACCTATTTAATTCACTCATTGTGGAACAATGGGGCTCGCCTTCGACAAAGTTTACGCCTGAATTTGGGATTCAATTTTGATGCTATAGCGAATAACAGTTGTGATATAATTCAAGTTTCCACGATTCGTAGGGCTCGCTTGGTCGGAAAGCGGATCCGTTTAAAAATATTAAGTCACGTTTAGCATTTAGAGATGATTCACTTGATTGTCAATGAGAGAACTAAGTAAAGATTTGGGAATTCGGATTTGATGCTCCAGCAAGTGACATTGTGATACAATTAAAGTTTCAACGATTCGTAGGGTTCACATAGTTGGAAAGTGAATCCGCATGAATATATAAAGTCACACATAGCATTTAGAGACGATGTACTTGATTGTCAACGAGAGATCTAAATAAAGAATTTGGGATTAGGCCTTCATGCTATCAATATTGCAAGTGACATTGTGGTACAATTCAGATTGCAACGACTCGTGGTAGGGTATGTGTGGTCTAAAGGCGGATACGTATGAATGTATGAAGTCACATATAGCATTTAGACAGGATGTATATTGATTATATGAGTAACATTTTGATACAGTTCCAGATCAAGTAAGTCCCTATCGTATCGTATAGGGTTTAAGTTGTGATGAAGCAACTTGACGGCGACAGATTTGCATCTATTTTTAAGAACATCATCCTCTCAAATCTTCAGCAATTTGCATTATTATTACTGAATTTTTTTAGGTGATCTTATAAATTAAACAAATGAAATTGTTCATTCCATAATACTGTCAAATTATTTGTTGCTTTTACTATATTTATGGGAAGATATTCGAACTTTGTATTTTGTGGTTTAGTGCCGGTTTCGCGATTATTATTCTCGTATTGTTTTTCTCGTCTTTTCGAATCAGGAAATCGGGACTGTGAATTGTGAAGAGGTTTTTCATTTCAGTAGAGCTATCGCATTGTGAATTCGTTACACGTGTTCCTTTGACTCGGGCTATTTATAACGTTTTTTGTCGAAAATAATTGATGATTTCTTGGCTCTGTAATATTCGTGGTTTTGTTTAATTAATTAATGAGTGAATTAAATAATTATTTTAATTAGTGCCAGCAACCCATGCTTTCCTTAAAAAATATTAACAACCTTTTCACGACCGAGTCACACTGTAAGAGTGGCTGGCGCTCCGGTCGACGAAGAATACTTTTGTGACCCCGAGATAAGTTGCGTGAAATTTGTCCGTTCGGTATTTTTCGCGTTACAAATGGACCAATATTTAATATCGGCTTAACATGCAAACGGGCTCAATATTTTTAAATTCAGTGTTACGTTAATTCCGTTCACGTTACACATGATATCTCTCGCCTTTCACGCAATGCCTGTAGTAAGTCAATGGCAACCAGACGTGATCTGTCTGCTATCATTCAAAAGAAAAAGCATTGAACGTGTCTTACGTTGCTAAAGCCTTTAAAAATCGCTGATCTTTTTGCTGTTTCCATTTGTTTATCCTGTTTGGTAGTCTTTGTACAGTTAACGTTCGGATTTTGCTGGTATTACGCCTAAGTATACCAGTAAACCAAGCGCATTACTTTTTGCATCTCATTATAATGGTTGCACGCGATCTTACACCCCGCTCAATAGTTGGCCTTGTTTAGCTAAGTACATAGGCGAAAAGGAAGTGTCTTTTCGAAAGCATTTTATGCTCTGGAATTTATTTTTACTCTAACTTATCACTCTCTCATCTTTTTGTCACCTTCTTCATTATTATTTTCCTTGCAGGTGCTGAATATCATTCGCACCCAACTTTAATCTGATTTCCCAGGAGTCGACACAATAGTGGAAAGTTACTCAATTTTCTTTTATGTACGTGCTGTGTGGATTTGCGGAGAAAAAAAAAGCGAACTCTTGATTCCTTTGCGGGATTTTTCGATTGCAACAATTCAAATAATGAAAATGTTACAAAAATATCAGACTGCTTCAGATTAATTTTTGAAAAATTAGATGCTGCAATATTGTGCTAGAACTTGGCCTTAAATATACATTGTTACGGTTTTTATTAAAACAAAATATAATGAAAATTGATCCCAGGCCGCTGATTTTAGTTTTGTTTTAATAAGTGTCACAATGGTGATTTAAGATGACGATTAAGTTGTACTAAAAAATCGAAATTTGCTGTTCAGATAAAGCGAGATAAAAATTGATATCACTTTATCTAACATTTAATATGAACCTTGACCGAATTTCATGGACAACTTTTATGTATCCTGTCCCTGCAGCCTCGATAAAAACAATATTTTCATCAAAACAAACCTTTATGAGCAAAAGAGGATTGAATACTTTCCTCATACATTTTTTTATATGAAAGACGCGTCAAAAGCATTCCGACGTTCCTTATTCTGAATTCTCGAGCGTCTTGAGGGTAGATAGCAGGAAGTATCACAGAATATAGTGACGTTGCTGTGGTACAAAGGGATGAAGTAGGATATGGCTTCAGCGGAGCAATATCTAAGTTCGACGTAACGTGAGCTTGGATCAATGTGGGATGCGGCTAAGGCGAGACCAAGAGAACCGCACGTGTTTCCGATTCTTGGTCTCCGACACGAGCATTGGGACGAATAGAATGAGCTGAGGTCGTCCAGCGCATTGGGCGATTCATCGTGTGAATGACCTCGCACGTTCTAGTCGCATCGGCAGATAGACCGTTCCTTTATCCCCCTTAACGCTATATCTATACATTCTCGATATGTGGTTCTCGCTCCAAGCCCAATGAACTTTCTGAGGAAAGTGAAATTTATTTGCCGTTTCGTGGCTTTCGTGCGGTTCGCGTCACGAGCCGGCACAAACGCTGGGAACATGCTTATATACTGATTTTCCTGTATAACTTTGCAGGAATGGATTTTCCAACTATTTTCCTGTTTTGCATTTACACCTATTTCAATTGATTGTATGTGCTATCTTCGATACTCGTGAGATATCAGGTAAAATGATTTTTGAAAAAGGCATATAAATACAGTTTGGGCTACATGATATTCTTTAAGAAATATCTGTTATTATGATTGCGGAAATAAAAGTCTTTTATCGCTGCGGTTCAAGGAATTCAATAAAACTTTGCATACCGCAGCTCTACACATTTTATGACACGAACGCAAAAGCAATTTGTCGTAAAATTTTAATAGGAACTTCAAATTTTTATGAAAACGCGGGTCATTTTATCCAAAATTTGTGCATTTTTGTCAAGAATCTCCTTTTTTCTTTTTAATGGAGACATCTAAAAATCTTAATCCGAATTGCAATAGCAAAATTAATCAGTAACAACATAATTAAATTGGAAACTGATGATACAAATTAAGTTCTACATTTTAAATAAGTATGAACATTACATTTTATGAAAGAAATTTATGAATAAATTGCTATTGGTACGAAATAAGTATATTAAAAGGTCCAATAAATTCCAAAATTTAAGTTTCAAGTTTAAGAACGATCCACAATAACAAAAAAAAAATGGAAAATAGCGAATACGTCAGCGAATTCGAGGCAAAAACTCTGAAACACCACGTTCATCCCACTAGCTTGTTCTGTGATTTTTATGTTTCTATTGTGAATGAACTCTTGGAAATTCGTGTTCGCGTGAACCGAACCCCTGTGGCTGCATTTTGCAACCCTAATCGAGTTTAACTCATATCTATGCACATCGGAACTAACCATTCGATAGCTTGATGATCGATTCGATTACGAAATAATGCATTTAACTATTTCCCTTAGTTGTTTGTTCAATTCCATTTAACTATACACATATTCCTATTTATCAGGTTGTAATATTACATCCTTTTTAGTTCGTTACACCGCGTTGCACTCGGTGTAGCCGAACGTATTTGAATTCATCTGAGCGTTTATACGCTCTGTCAATGTTTATGTATATTAAATTCTTTTTTACGTATTCGTAATGTCGACAATGATATAATAATTAACATAATTCTCCTATTTATTCATTCTATAAATCTGTTCTAATTTTTTAAAGAGTTCTCAAGAAAAATCTTGCACATTGCTGCCTCATTTGTTATGATCCTCGGTACACGCAGCCTCCTCTATGAGAAAGTGCGTTACTCAATTTTGGTTTCCTCATGCAGGAACTTCGCGTACTGGTGATAAAAAAAAATAAGCAAGCAATGTGCAAAGTCCTACGTTGCAACTTTTTTTCATATATGGATTTCTTCCATATTTTCTACAAGCTTGAGTTAGAAGTTTTATGAAATTAGAGAGGTTACGGACGAAAATGGCAGAATCAATCGTGACATTCGGCGTCGAAAATTGCCTTGATACTCGTTGATCCATTTCTGTAGAAAGCCTATTAACTGTACATTTGTACGTGTTAACGCTAGAAATAGTATTCTTACCAAAAAATTCAAAATAATCATCAAATGTAGACTCTTCCACCAATTCTCACCAAATTCAATACCGAAAATTGTTCAATGTTAGTCAATTTCTGTAGAAAGTTTCAGCCTGATGACTTGATATTTACGCACGAGCTAGAGCGTGAACACACTTTTATTTATCAAATTCAAAGTCTAATAAAAGCTGAATAGGTGTTTCAATTATTACGTACATTTCAACAAACAAAACAAGGGATGTACTCTACTCGCGTACCACATTTTATGTTTATCGATAAAGCTGTTCTTAAGTTACAGAGGTTTGAATTTTGTAAGCTTGACCCACACTTCCATTCGGATTTAAAAAAAAAGTGATTGCTAGACGTATGAGGGTATTTCGAGTACCTTGAAATAAAAATCTCGATTTTTTAACATTAAAGATAAACTTTTCTCCATGAGAAAGCAACAATATATTTTCTCTAAAAATTATATTGTTCCATTGCAGTTCCCCTCAGTGCATATCGATTCGATTCTAATCGTACACCATGAACCAGTGAAACGAGCAGAGTTCTTTATTTATAGGTCTGATTGTTATTTCACAGTAACGATCACGCATTATCCTATTAATTAATCCACTGCAATTGAAGAAGTATAGTTTGCAACGGTATCGATCCGATGCCGTGATGAAAAATAGAATGAATACATGTATAATATCGAAAACAGCAACACCATAGATGCAGTTATTTCCTATTTCCTCATAAAGTGTGTCTATGGGTTACACGTGGTAATGATAAACCAAAGAAAAATGAGATTGTACCGAATGAGTGCGCGCAGCGAAAACCATAGCCGAGGTACGAGATACAGATTTATTTTTTATTTTTAAGTGAAATGTTGCATGTGCATTGGGAATTACACACAGCTGGCAATCGCTTTTATTATCGTACAACTGACTCGCAACGTTTGTACGAAGAAATACCGTTCTGACACAGTATAGAGTGCTCGGACGCGATTGCAACAATTACGAAAGTTGGCGTAAAGCGTGAGTGGAATCACGCGGCAGAATGGCGCTCGAATGTGCACAAGATCGGTGTGGAATCGGCGCCTGCAACTGCATGCATACCTTGCGAGCACTCCTATTTGCGTTGATGATTTACACGATACACGAACATATCTATTCAGGCATATATGTGTTATGTTATGTTTTTTTTTGTTGCGGTTAACCGCGGAAATCGGTGTGTTTTCTCCTACTTTCATTAGCCCCTTTAAAGCTATATTATTACAGTTTAAAACAGTAGGGTATGACTTGTATACCGTTGTCCGAACGTAAGTAATCCTTGAGACGTAAGGTGTACGTAAGCCATGGGAATTGTGAGTTTCACCATCGATAAAATGATCAAGTTATTCTGATATACATTTTTTTCTTATGTCGACAAATTGCTAATTGAACCGAGCATACCATATTGTCGGTATTTTTATGTTATTGTGATACTTTGTGCGTGGTATTTAGTTGCCCGAGCATTCATGGGGAGGCAAAACATGTATCGGTGCGAGAGAGTTCAAACTGTATGGCCCCTCATGGCGTAACCAGAGAGAAAAAGCTGATGAAAGTATTGCGGTTTAACCTCGCCTTAAGAAGGTTGAAGCACGAATTGAAAATATTCAGAATTGGCTGAAATAAATATACGATATTAATGAATGATAACAAAAGACGTGTGCCAGATTTTGTTGCTACGTAATTTTTCTATAATAAATTCTTAAAGTTTCGCTCTTATCCGGTGACTCTTGTGGCAATAGTAATACGATTACTTGGATATGGAAAAAGGGAATCGAAAAATATTTATAAATTCATAAAAACATATAAATACCAAGGGGATACTATTAAGAAACGTATATACAAATTTCAAAGCAATTCACTGTCCAAGGTTTGAGCTAGCACGAGTGAAACGTATCGTTCAGCTTTTGTCTCAGCACGCTCCGGATTCCGCACAGCGGACCTTTCGCTCCGTCGTTATCGACCACGCACCGTGCGCGTCGGTCGCCGGGTCTATCGCCCTACAAGCCTAACGCTCCACTCTTCTTAAGTACTAAATATAAGTGTCATATAGCTTTCTGGGGCTCTGCCGTTTTGCTTACAAGAAAGGACTCGCATATTCGCCATCTAGCGGCAGTGAGTGATACTCTCGTAAGGTTAGTGGCAGATAACGCTCAAATTAGGTAACCTATTGTAAAATTGACATAATTCTCTTTGATTTAGCGAATGCCTTCCAAGGTTTCATCGTACGAATTTATGTTGATGATATTAATCTTGCCTCATCGATACGTTAAAAGGGTCCTGATAAGGCTTACGTCAAGTCAGCCATGTCAGATATGACCTGATAATGTCTGACTAGGACCTCGTCTGCCAAGTCTTACAAATTTCTGCTCAGATTTTTCTTTTAATGTTATAAACCGAAGCGGATTACATCTGTTGCTTCTAGTATAAAGCTATGACAGAGAAAGGTTAATAAAAATTCGAAAATATAAGGTCACCTCGAAATATAGCTGTTGATCCATTGACACTTTGTACAGAGCGCATTGATCGTCATCTTGTTGTCCGAGAAGCTGCTGGTGAGCGATAGGCGCATCGTCAAAATCGTACGAAGAGAGACTTCCGGCATCGCCGTAAGCGGCTGCTTCCTGGTGAAGAATGCTCGTGCTCAGTTGAGCAGGCACGACAGGCCTCCAGGCTGACGATATCGCCAGGCTCGCTGAGAATAAGGTGCAGAGAAGGAACATCGTTGTTTGGTCGTTTGGACCCATTCTCGTTATTTCGTTTCTAGAAAACAAAAAAAAAATATTTCACTAAATTTCTCAATTCATAATTTATCGAATTCTCTTACCCGGTCGATTAAATAAATTTTTCGTAGGACGTGCGACAAGGTTAAACCGTGAAATTGATCGTTTTCACTCCTCGCATATCATTTTATAAATGTAATATTCATTTATCTCATAAGCATAATATCTAATTTCCAAAATATAACACTTTAACGGGGAATAGATTATAGGTTAACGACTGGCAAATGTTACTTGGCAGCCAGCAAGATACTATCACGGTAGGACTTCGTTTCTACAGGATGTCATTTACGAAATCGTTAACTCATCATGACAATCTCATGATGGCGAAACTCCGTGGAACGACGCTTCAAAATGAAATTCTCTTAGGACCGATTCAACAAATGAATATTTCACCAAAGGGACTTCTCATAATAAGCCAACTCAACGAGCCGACTCATCAGCGATCAGGAACGAGGCTTCCCGCTCAGATCGACTATTGGATCGACTGACAAAAGACAGGACTCGCGGTAGGCCAACTCACCAACGTCGTCAAACTCACTAGCAATTACGAAAGAGATTTTCCGTGCAAACTGAATGTTGGGTCATTTCACCAAACTCTCGACTCTGCATGTCATGCTGCGTATACAGTCGCTGATGTGCAAAGTCGAGTATCGCGTGAGTTAATTCAATCGTGAGTTCATGCGGGAAGTCTGATTCGTAATTGCTGATGAGTCCGACATAGATAAGTAGGCCCACGGTCTCTTGCGTGAACGTCTCTTTGGTGAATTGACCCAACCGGCAATTTGAGCAGAACGACTCGTTATTGATCGCTGGTAAGTTAGCCTTTGCAGAGTTGGTACATCGTAGGTAGCCCCTTCGGTGAATTGTCCATCCGGTAAATGGAGCCGAAGAGAGTTATTCTCGTAGAGTTCACCTATGGAGAATTTCACAATTATCAGATTGCTATGTCGAGTCGACCATTTGGTCAATTGCGTCCAGTAGAAGCAACGTGGTGTCTACTATCACGAGAAACTTACAACATTTTTAAATTCTGTTACCTATAGAAAGTGAAACCCGAGCCATAGACACATTAAACGGTGTCATAATTGGAAGTTTGCCAAGGCTATAAAAAATAAGAAGTATGAAGTGTCTAAAACGCATTCATCATGACGTGAAAGCCTCATTATAATTATCTTTTTCGTGTGCTAGCCGACTCAATCGAAAGTGATGTGTTTAGGAATTCGTCTCTAGCTTATGCGATGTGTTTCACATCGGCCACGCAGCTTGTAACAACGTGCGTCTTATATATCACAAAAAAAGTATATAAGCCGGTTTTGAACTCGAGCTAAGCTACGCTACCGTCATTGCCTTAATTGATTTCCCGTACGATCTTGTTCTCTTCGTCCAATTAAGGTGATGACAACGAGTACTGTACGAGGACGAGCTCGACACAAGTTTATCCGTTACGTCTCGTGCCGCCTCTAAACGCACCGTATTACGGTAATTGCGTGTGGCGTGCGGTTACCGAATACGTATATACATATATATATATATATACCTAATGTTTACATGTGCAATATAACATTTAGCATACATCCTATACTCGTCTCCGGTTACACGTGTCATAAAAAAAATGTATTTCCGGTAAAACATACGCAAACGTTAAAAATATAACAATACGTTGGTGCGTCAGCATGTCCAGGTATAATTGTAACAAAATGTATTACACATCATTAAAATGTTACATTATCATTGATAATATCAAACTATCCGGAAAACTTGAACGTCTTTCATTAACGATTCGTCAAGTAATATTTCTCGTTGGACTAACTTTTCATTAAAACGCTTTTAATATAATTGCTTCTAAGGAGAAAACTAGCTCTAAGCTGAGCACCGAAGTGGAATTGAGGAGCCGGTTAGTCTGGAATGCCAATCAATCCTAATTAGGTCAAAGTAGCAGATGTATATAAGGTATATAAGGGGCAGTTGAGGCACTATTGCCCCTCTCGAGATTGCTTCGACGAAACGATGCACATATCTGTGTATCGCAACTACTGTGGGATTGCTACGGTAGATATTATCTTGCGTCACTGTCGCTGGTTTTTTTTTTACGCAGTTGATGCAAGAGCGCGATTTATTTAATAATATTATGTTGTTCAGTGTTTCTTAGTCGATTTAACGGAAGAACTTTCGTTCGATTCTTTGGCTGATTATATACAACATTTCTGAGTAACAAATTAATGTGTTATTGCATCGTAGAATTCATCAATCAATTTTAGTTGATGTTCCGAGACGATGAAGACTAATCTTAAAAATTATTATGAACTTTTCATTCGTGTCAATCATTCAGTCTATTCGTGTTAATCATTCAACTAATATGATAATAATATACAAAGTTGTGAGATTAAAAACATTAGTTTAATTATTATCATTACTAATGGAATACGCAATACGTAAAAACCTCGTTGAAATGTAGAGCACACGTATCGTCACATAGTATACGTACCAGGACGTATACCGGTCATTGCGGTAATTCCATAGTCGCAGTGCGTAATCGTATAATATAATATCTAGCGAGACTACTAGCTTCTACAGGATATTTGGCTACTTTCACCAACTCGTAATTAAATACTAATACGCGATGATGATAATTTTCGTTGTGCAACATTTTTTAATAAAGAAATAAGAAGAAAAAATTGACAATTCATCAAACTAGGAAGCATTTTAATGCACTTTTCACTTATTTTTCCAATTACTATTGAATAAAACATTTTTTAAAATGTAATCAATGGCGTCAAAGTGATTTCGATTATAACGAAGCGTTCTATCTTGACACGCGCTGACTTGTACTAACAAGAATGTGAATCTCCAGTGTTCGTGCTATAATTGAATGTCCGATGCCTGAGAAATGCGAATAGAAATAGTTGTAGTCGGTAATGCGTCAAGGACAGCTATGAGGTAGATTGGCTTGGATTCAAGGGAGTTTGATCACTTGCTTAGGTGAATAACTCTGTATCAACGTCACACCCACAGTTGTAAAAGTAAAAGACTGTACGGTTTGCTCGTGTGAATCTGAACGAGTTTCTCTTGTTCATCTCGCAATCTCATATCAATATACATCTTAAGGTGTACTGGTTCTTTAAACGCACAACAGCCACGTGTGAAATGCGAGGTTCGAGTTATTTCTTCAGCAATCCGCGTCTCGTATAATTGACTTCGTCAAAGGTATACGATAAATAGGTATACGTAACGCAACAGTAGGCGTTGCAGAGATGACTTAACATGTCCCATTGGCCTTGCCCTGAATAATCGTCTCTGTATTAAAGATTCTTTCATTTGTTGCACCGACAACAGTTGTACAGAAAAATTTAATTGAAAAATTATGAGACATTTTATTGCTTTAAGTTCGGTTAAGGGATGTTTCCCTCTACTGGTTAAAAAAAATCATTTAAGCGGTACCTTGCCTTGTTTTGAATATAATTCATTATTCCATAATTATTTAAATAAAAGTCTTCTATCGAATTTTTTAAAACGGCAATTTATTCTTTCAATCCATGTCTCGATACTTGATTAAAAATATTGACCGTACTTACGTAAAAAGTTTCTACCTGCGAAACAGTTCCGCGGATTGAAAGAAAGAGAGCGTTTCGGAGCGCGTCGAGCGATTAAACGTATGGAAATGATGGTAGAGAGTGAATTTTGACTCACGGGCAGTGGGTTAGCTTCACTGAAGTTTATAACCAAACGGATACATACGAGAGTTGCTAGAAAGGCTTTCACGTCGCTCCTATCTTATTTTGTTTTATTATATGCCATAGTATCCTCTCTCTCTCTCTATATATATATATATATAAGCTTCTACAGAGTGATTTAAATTCTCCTGATCTCGTTCAAGCGTCCCAGTATCGATGTATGCCACGTGGAGAATCGAGATACTGGATATTCATATTATTTTATTTTCCTTCCGCATCGTGTATAACGATGCCTCGAACAATGCACTGTGCCGTTGCACCGCGGGCTGCGTATGAAAGCCGACCGTGATAACTCGAGCGTTACGAAAACGAAAGAAGCAAACGATAGTATAAGCTGTACAGTAAGTTGGCATCTTGAAGACTACTGAAAATGAAGCCCGAAATTGCCAATAAAAATGTTCTCAACATAACAAGATATTCTTTGCAGTATTTGTAACTCTATTATTATTTTATTTCCTAAAAATAATTCTACCACGATTTTATTTCGGTAAATATCTCAATCGCATTACAACGCTATTGTGTTACAACAATGTCAGATTATAATCCTCCTACAGGACAACTATCGGCTGTTTTACCGTCTGACTTTTTATCTTCACCTGTAATCTGGTAGTGTTGTCTTATGGTAAAATTATTTTTTGATTGATAAATGAAAGTTATAATATGTTACTTTGATGATGAAACGAATTTTTTGCTACACGAAATTCTTTCGTTCTACTGAAACGTAGTGATTGGCCGTTTGTTTTTTTTTTTTTTTCAATTGTCAATCATTGCACCGTTTCTCTTACAAGTTTAGCTCATGAAAACCATTCATCGAAGCGTACTACTTTCCCAAAGAAATTGATCTCCAAGTTCTTATCATTTTGCTTCCTCACAGTGGAAGCTACGCGATAGCTAACGTTTTTGTCGGCTCTTTCGTGTAAACGTGTACCGAATTGTCGTAAAATCATATTTAGACAAAATCTACCTATTCGAAAAAGTTTACTCTGTGAGGAAGCCAAAAATTATCATCCAACTTCCTCGTTGATGTAGCTTTGTACAAGATGGAATATAACGAGGAAGCAAAGATCTACTTTACACCCTTGTTTCAACTCCTCGAGGTAACAGTGTGAGAATATTTCTCCTTATGTATTTTTTTCTTTTATCGAAAAAGTATAATGCAAGACATGCGAAGTGTAAGATGAGACGGTGGACAATGCATCTACTGTTATTTGTCTCGACACGTCGCGTAGGCGTATGAAAGGTTTGAAAACTTTGTCACCTCGAGAGCAAACACAACAAATGCTATAACTAATTAATACATTTTTTTTCCTCCGTATCCATTTGCAAAAGAGAATGTTTCAGTTACAGAACAAGATATACAAGCGATCAATGATACAGACGTCAATTGATTTATTTCAAGTAATTAATATTGTTTATTCCAATGTATTTTTTTTTTTTAAATGTATCGTTCGATCATTGACGGTGTTATAATCTAATGTGAGATTTTTAATAATTCAGTTAGAAATGTTTTCGTGGTTGTATATTGGTCAATACAAGCGAGGTTCGTAATCAGAGCATAAAACCGGATTCGAGTATGAGCTCCGTTTCGCATTATCTGACTCTCACGTATATTCTCTTGATTAATGGAAGATGTATGAGCAACTATGACGTTAGAGTGAGAATACCAAAGACTCATGAGGGATAGACGAAAAACATTAAGGTAGATTTCGCGGATTACTATCGCGAATTCAATTAACGTCGTGTGAGACGTTTTTTTTTGCTTCCATACTTCAATTTCCGACTCATGTCTGACGCCTAGCACGGCCACTTTCTACCAGAGACTCTGGTGTGGCAAATAGAAATTCAGAAACAAAAGTGCATTCAATGATTGTGCTACTATGCTGACTTGCGACATTCCATTATCAAACCGGTTGGATTAATTGTTATTTCGGTTAAAAAGTTCTTCTACTGCTTTTTTAAAATCAAGTATTACATGCTATAGAGGATTGCAATGAATTAATCTACTTTGGAAAGTTATTTTGGTAGTTTAATTTTTGATAATCGAAATAATTATCTCAAAATAATTTTAAAAAAAATTAAGTTTTAGAAAAAGTAGCCAAACATGTCGAGTAACTTTAATGTTTCTACTTATCAAGAAGATGAATTCCAAATAAAACCTTACGGTTTTGGAATTGGGTTTGTTATGATTGTCTCAAACCCCTTGAGAGTCCATTAGTTAATTAATTTAAATCATAATTGTGTAAAGTTTATAAAGAAAATATTGGATCGAATGATCTAATATAGCAGCGCAATTTAAAACATTAATCACGCGTGTAAAATTTCATAGGCTCGATCTATTACATTCTCAGCGTCTTGTTTCATTACTGATAACTGACAAAACCGGTAACCGTTAGTATCTGACACGCAATGCAGTTAATTTATTCAAACAAATTAACGAACAATGTAAAACTTCACTTTTCAAATCGTTTTATCGTTATTATAGGTCTGCGGTTGCATATTCCAGCCAAGTGCTCCCTTTTCTCACTCTCCTCAGCTATAACATAATATCTGCTGACTTAGAAATGGTAAATTTTGTTTAAACATTAATTTATATTCAGCTGTATGCACTATTTGCACGCTAATTTTAAACAATTTTTTAAATAAATTATTCTATAGAGGCAATGCCTTAATGGCTACAAAACATCGTTGATTGGCACTCGCTCCATGGGATTTTCAAGCATAGAAATCCAATTAGAAATACCTAGCCTCGTGAATATTTTCATAACGGTTACCTATTATACGCTAAAGTGCACTAAAACGCTTTCCCTTTTTTGGAGACTTACATAACGCGTTATACGAGAATGGGAAAAAAAATATTATACGTAAAGGCTGAGTAGATGCGAAAGATCGAAACGGTTAATTAAAAATAAATTACGATCCTAATAATCAATTGTTAGTAATGGTTATGAGGCACAGTGTGTAACTAATAGAGTACAAAGCACATTGATTCACAATTTTGTAACAAGCTATACAGGCAAATTAACTATTGAGTATCACGTTTGGCGGAACGCACATCTCCAATTCTGAGTTTTACTACGAATTTCCGAGTGATGTATGCTCGTAGTAACATAATCAACAACGTGGTTCATTATAATTTGTGCTGCTCTAATGACGATACGTGCTATAAATTCCGGACGACAAACGATCCACCGCAGGTGCTGTACCACGTGTCAACCGTCAAGTGTGTGAGAGAAGAACGAAATGTCAATAAAATTGGATACCGGAAAGTAATTAATTGACTTCGGATAACTTTCTTAAAATGGAAAACTAGTTTAGTTTGGTGAAGTTATTTGATTCTTGAGACTCAAAGTTTTCTCATTGCGGGACAGGACCAAGACGGTAGTTGAAGAACGGATAGCAAGTTTGAGAGACTTTGTCGTAGGGATTGAGTCTCGAAGAAGCTTAAGACAATATAGCGGAGGATCAAAGCAGAGTTAGATAGACGAGGCATCAGCCCGTTTGTTAAACTTTACGATAAGAAAGGGACAAATCACCTCGCGGAATCGTTACAGCTCAAAGTTGATAGTTAATTTACAAGGGAAATCAAAGTTTCGACCTTTCGTATCTCTCAGTAAATGTGAGCAGCTGTAGTGACAGACAGAAAGCCAAAAGAGTCGTCTTTGATGAATCTTTTAAATATTTTATATTATGCGATGTTTACGACCATTTTTATAAATATTAGCAACTTTATGAAATGCAACTCAATTTAAGAAACTTTTGGTGTCATCCTTGTATTAATTTGTTTCAAAATTTCTTCATTATTTTTTAAAAAACACTGTCAAGGATGCCACGAAACTACGTTCATTTTGAGTCCTAAAAATTATTCATAAACTTCCAGAAAATATTTAACCCTTCGAGTATCTATGTATCGATATTGACGCATATATTTGTCGACATATGAGTCACTGATTCAAGGGGTTAACAGAGTGTTAACAACAATGGCAAACCTAATAAATGAAAAATAATGGACTGTCTCAGATATATGATATACATATTTCTTTTTAAAGAATGAGACAAACGTTTCTAAAGCAGTATACCATGATCGTGAGCTCGATTAATAAATAACAAAAGATCACATGGCACATCAGGCAAACAAATTTATTGCGGGATACTTTGGAAAACAAAAAGAAAACAAATTCAATTAAATAATCTACGTATTCCACAAAGGCATTGAAGCATTCTGAACACAAGCCGAGAATTTAATAAATTCTCTTTAATCGTAGATGATACCCCAAACGTGATGGAGATGCCGTCATCGTTGTCTCAGAGTTGCCTAACGATGCTTTTTAAATAATATTTCTTCGAGCGGTTGCCGGTGCCGTATAATAATTTTAACAAGACAACCCACGCGGACTCACCGGTAACGAGATATCCAAAACCTAGCGTTCGGTAGCGTAGCAGCGTTGGTTAGATCCTCGCGGTCTCGAAACAGAAAGGTAACTGTCCGTTCACGATACTTACCGTATACCTCGTAAGCTCAAGGTACGAGGGGCACCTCCTACCTATTCCGGTGAGAGAACCCGCGCCTTTTGCCTTCCTCACCAACTTCCACAGTCACACCAACCACTCTGTCACTACAAGTCCCATGTATATATTTATCTGACTATGCACATATGTATTACATGCGTATACGCATTGAGAATCCTTAGAAATCTTGTCTCCTGTATCCTCGAGCCTTCTGTATCCTTAAGTCTCCTGTATCTATTAGATATAAGCTGCGTGCGTGTATGTGTAAACGGAAACCGGCTTCAATGGTCACCACACTTAGACGATTTTAATTGACAAGAGGGAGAATATTGTCACTTACGTGCACGTAAGTTCTTACAGTTCGAACTGGTTCAACTGACCAGTTGATTATGTCATATTGTGTAAGAGTTCAACTATCAAAGATATGGGACAATGTATCCTTATCTTAGTACTGAAAGAAATAGGGAATTGAGTAAGTTTTGACTGTAAGCATTTTATTTATGGAGGTATAGGTCGACAAGTCTATGTCTGTTAGCTGGGTGCACTACTTTACCTACGCAAGTACTTGTTTCTGTGATAATATCACGGTATTATGTCTATTTCGTAATAGTGCAGAAGTAACAAGGTGATAGTGACAATAATTCATATTCTAAAATGGCGCATTTTGCTTCTCATAGAACAAGCATATTCGATTAGTCGTCAACAACTATTTCATAAATAATCGGATTAAGTAAAGTTATTTGATGCCATTTGATTTACAATATTTCGTAACCGTTGAAAATGCGAACTGGAAATGTTTGTGCATTGTTGATTTTTAATAAAATGAGATGCTTTTGCATTGTTTTTCTCAGACTTTTGGACATAAAAATAATAAAAATTAATTTCGAGGTATAATTCGATGCTTTGGTCGAATATTCATCATTTCATTTGTTAATGGAAACAAAGATCAATCGTGCTGCTGCGTTTTTCTTCAATTTCTGTAATACGAAAGCAACTATCGACAAAAAAAAACGACGAACGATTTTGCGAATTTAATAATACACTTGATGTATTTTCCCATGAGTCGCTGATGGGAGTTGGTATAATTGGATCCGGATGTTCCAATGCCTCGTTTAAAAAAAAAAAAACCGTTCTGTAACTGCGACAGAGGCGAAACCTCTGATCTCTTTCAAGAAAGAAAGGACGTGTAACCTTGCCGTGTTGCCCTGTCACGAAAACGATGCCGTGGCTGGTCCTGGTTCGTTGTTTGCGCGGTTAATACTGTGCATAAGCCCATGTGGACCAAAACTTTCTCTCGAACCTCCACCAAGTTTGCAGGTTGGTGGGCTCGCCATTCCGGGTGTGGATCGTTGGATTACCAAACGCGTATCCGGACACTGGGTATCGTTGGGCAGAGTGAAGGCACGGCGAACGCAACTTGGGTGGAATGTATTGGTGGGTGGAACGTAAATTTTGAATTCGTTCGTCTAATTAACTAGTCGTCACGTATGACTCACTTCTGGATGAACCAACATTGTCAACGGTTGATCAACGTTCACTCTGGCAGTCGAAAAAATACCACAGTCGTTGATAATAAAATAAAGTCTTATGATAACAAACACCTTAACGTGTTCTGTACTATGTTCAATACATTTTTCTATTTTACTCACAGAGTGCAAAGATCTCGTTCATGATTAATCATTTGATAAAGCGCTTCCGAGATTAATGAAGCGCGGATACGATTGAAGTGAACGAAAGAAACTAGAAGGAACGATGAGAAAGTCAAACCATTTGTAAAATTCTTTCACGTAATTACTGATTTGTTGAGATAACCAATCTTGATCATTCCGTGCAGATTAAGAATCCACAAAATTCAATGTCATAGTCATCAATTTTTTAAATCGACATGTGTTTGAATGAATATGATCAAGGTATCGATTTGTTTCACAATAATGAGTTATTCGGAATTAAGAGCTCGTGAATTAATGATACAAATTTTAACGGAAAATCAATCTACGTAATATCAACAAGATTAATCAAAGCATATACCTCGCCATGGTAGATGTTTCTAACCGTGGTAACTACCTGTCCCAAGAATCATTTGTGTGGGCAACCAATCATGATTCCAATACTTTAATGCAATGTCGTTTTTTTTGCTGACAGTCGTTAGAAACGTTGTTCAACTATCGAATTGAGCAATCAACCGCAACCGAAAAGATTTGTATTCTATAGCCGATATCCCATAGGCAGTGAGAAACAAAAATATCGATGAAAATATATTGTTACAAAACGACGACAGCAAAGTATGGGCAGCGGTCTATGGGAAGCGATGCTTTTGTATCGGTCAAACTATTAAAGTCGATCGGTATTCGACATCACATCAATGACGCTACATTCGTTAATCATAAAACAGATCTACTAACTCATTCTTTGTGAAGTTACCGAGTCGATGCCTATACCGAGAAATCTCGATCAGTAACACTCATAAACTGATTCGACAAACCGTTTAATTTTTTTAAACTCGCTCTTGTCTTGTTTGAGTAATTGAGACCAAAATTGAATTGACATACCAAGGTTCTGTATGGAATGAAACAAAGAATCGAGAAAGGCCGTATGGGTCAAGAACGCCAGTCGAATGAGACAGAAAAATGACAAGCACGGTGAACCATCTATAACGAGTTGCCATGATCAGCTAATATAGATTGATGAATCAGAATTAAACGATCAAATTGATATTGCACTGTGTCGGAATAAACGCAGATGTAACTATTAAAAAAAAATAATAATAATAATAAACCAAACTGCAGATTCAATGGAAGATCGAATGTCAATTTTGGAACAAGTCCTCAGCTTTTATGACGTTATCAAAAATATTCTGAAACGTTTCAAGTGGTTGCAATGGATGATTGACGAAGACACTCGGTAGTTATGATGCGTGCATTTTAAAAATCTATTTTGTGGATGACAGCCTTGAATCTATCATAATTCTTTCAGCTTTTAGTATCATAATGGCATTCTCGCCAATCTTTGATTTATCTTTCTTTTCCCTGGTTTTCTCAATTGCTCTATTTTGGGATTTTTCAGAAGCTAGCGTGTTGAATTGAATGAGAGTTATAATCCTTTATTTCATTTGCTTCTTCCATAAATCATCTAATGTTCAAATGTATTTCCCCATTGTTACTAAAGTATTCGGAAATTTTATTAAAAACGAAAAAATAAGTATTTTCTTCTTTTAAGGATATAAATAAAAATTTGTAGATAAACTATTAGGCTATTAATTTTTTCTTATTATTCATTATTCATTACTTTTCTTTTGTGACATTTTTCAATGAATTTGTATGGAAAATCGTTTGTTTTCTGTATTCTGTAAAATAATTCGATATTTTATTGTTATCGAAATGGCGAATTTGAACAAAAAATTAATATTAAATCATTTATGGAGCAAATAAATAATTACTAAGAATTAAAAAGTAATGAGAGGTTCGCAACGCAAGAAAAAAATAAGTAGAAAAAAAATTGTGAGAGATATCGATTGGACCAGAGTTTATGAATGCGATGCTCTGTTTAACGTAAGAGGTTATCTCCGGTCTTCAAACTTAGCTATATGAGGCCCTACGGGGAAAAGAGGAAATTTTTTTCCGGTGTAAAAAGAACCTTTATTTCCGGGTTATGCATAGCGTGATGAATACGATGAGCGTGATTAAGTCTCGTTAGTCGGTAAATCAAATGCTCGCTCGCGTCCATTCGTCCGTCTCGCGCGTCCTCATCAACTACAGCACATCGCTCCGCTCTTAAGGCGGAGAATAGTCGGAAAGGAGAGAAAAGAAAAGGAAATCTGACCCGAAGAATTTCTTCATAAATTCGTTCATACTTGAGAAAAGTTGTTGAGAGAAAAGTCGAAATGAAAATCGAAAACCTACACGGTTCACTAAACCGGCTCTAATTTTATCTCATTATTTCCGCGCTGATAAAACTACGTTCACAGCGACATCTACGAGCATTTTTCATTTTTCTGACCACTTTCTATTTATAATATCTTTCTATTTACTTAATTACAAATCAACTGCAATAGAAGTCGCAATAATTATGTAAAATGCAAATTTATTTTGTCAAATGTAACATTTTTTTTTTTCTAATTATCTTTCCTTTCCAAATTTTTTTTCGTATTAATACTTCTCTACGTCAGATCTTACTTAACTACAGAAAATTTATGGATAACAAAGCTCGTGTAACACATGAGATATATTTCGGCAGTGTGACGATTATTTTAATACGGCATCGAGTAACGATGTAAAAAATACATAGAGAATAAAAACAAATTTTATTTTTAAAAATTCTCGACTGCAAAAACGTATGATAAACAGAAATTTAGCTTTAAAATGTTTTTTTATAGAAATAAATCTAAGAAGAATGAAATAACTTCCGATGTTATTTTAGTTGACTTCATATTTAAATAAGAATAATTCATTTACCGCTGTCATTACAGTCAGGAGACATCTTCTTTTGCGTTAGAAAACGTAAATGTCGTGTATAATTTTTTTTTAAATTAGAGTTCAGACGCCAGCATGTTTCTTGATATGGAAAAGACGGTTGCAATGTTGAGGAGACGTCTCCCGACTGTAGTGACAGCGGTAAATGAAGTATTGTAATTAAAATATGAAGTTAACTTAAATGATATCGGAAGTTATTTCAGCCTTTTTAGATTCATTTTCATAAGAAAATCTTTTAAAGGTAAACTCCTGCTTATGATAGTTTTTTGCAGTCGGGAGTTTTAAGAATAAAAACAAGTTTTTATTTCATACTTTTAAAAGCTAGTTCAATATGACTTTCTACACCATTTTTATTATTGCTACAAATTTTTATAGTTATTCTCTATATTTTTTGAAACTAAAACAGCTAAATAATTTTTAATAACTCTATTTTATTTAATGGCTCAATCATTTTTGTACTCTTGTATTTAGAATTAAAGTAAAGGGAATTAGAAAAGTATAAAGTGGTCGTCATTTAAAATAATTTATCTATATTCTATCACTCGATCATTTTTCCAGTCGTGTATTTAGAATTAAATCAACAAACGCGATTAAAAGTTACGTTGTGTTTTTATTAATTTCTAGTTGTTAACGACATCTCTGATGTGCAACAAAACTTATTAAAGTTTACATGCAATTGAATAAAATATACAAATATTGAATGAATGGCCCACGTGCTCTTTCTCTCGCTCCACCGTAAGCACTCTGAAGTTAGGTATGGATGAACGATTATAGTAGGAACGACGGCCATCTTGTGGCAATTCGATATAATACAACTGTCTTCTCTTACATTTTTTTAAACGCTTCTATCTTTCTAAAATCTCACCTAATATGTATAATCTAGGATAAAAAAGAAGGTTGAGATGCACAGAATCTGTATATCCAGTTCTGTTAAGACACTATTAACCGATTCGGAGAACAACGAACGTATACAAACTGGCATATTCGCGCCATGCTAGTGAAACGTATACTTTTGTCGGGAGTAATAAAAATTGCCACAGTATTTATATCGATACTTGATATAAATACGATTGATAGTTAATTGTATACTCCCACAAGTAGAGTAACGAGATAAATCTGTATGAAAAAAATCTTCAGATTGCTTGAATATATTTTGATTGTCATGCGCCTATTGGGATAATTTGAGCCAATTTGATTTTATCGAAAAACTCCAATACATCTTGTTAACAAAATAATTGTATGACCCTTAAAAAGCTTTTTCCAATAATGAAAAGTTGAGTTTCCAGCGGTAGGACAAGTTTCGTAACTTCCACAGTTTCGAAAAACCTTTCTTGCATTCTGTTGAAAAAAAAAAGTTCCAACTCGAGCTTTACTTCACTGCATGTAATAGACGATGCGCGGAGTATAGATTTTTTTATTTTTAAAGAACAATTACGAAGCACATAAAGTACACGTTCCTAGGGGTTGGGAAAATAATACAAAAAAAAATGTAATGCAGAAACATTCCTTCCCGGGATGTAATTTCTCGTAGGTCCTAACGATTTTGCACTGGCGCAATAACCGATCTGTTTCCATATCCGGAATCAATTTGCGCACACGTTTCTCGGACGGCACGATCATGGGCATAAATAATTCGTGCGTTGTATACAATTCGCGCCATATGCACCACGTTAGCTCTTTAATATTCTCCAGCAACCAAACCGGAGCTACCAGTTACTTGTAACTCTTTAAATTGCTTCGTATCTATCCTTTTTTCTGTCCTACGACGGTCGACATTTTCTCAGCAAACGTTACACTTGAACATAGAACAGAACAATATAATCGTTATTCAAATATCTGTATCCATGTAAAACGTCTCTTTTTTATGACACCGTAAAATATTAATTGTCAACTGAACTTTTTAAATACTCTGCCACATTCTTAACAACAACAAAAATCTTATATCGTTTGAGAATTGGCAATTGACTACACTGAAGATATTCGCTAAACAATAATACGCGCAGATAATCTTTGAAACAACTTTTACGAATGTACATGTATCACGTTATTCTATCTCGAGTAATATACAATTATTATGACTCTGGTTCGATATTTCGCAACGATGTTTCCAAGTTGGTGAGCAAATGTATTCTGCTAAAACTTATTTACACTACGTACGAATCTTACCGTTCTGAAGGTTCGAATAGTCACCAATTTTCATTGTGTTCTTCTTGCGTGAAACGCCTGAGGTCCATAAGCTTGGTTTAACGAATATAAACGGAGGAATTTACGTCTCATTAACCCAGTAAGCCCGGGCTCGCGCCAATTGTGCTGCAAATAATTTCTGCAACTCCGGATGAGGCTCGCAGGATGCCCTCGAGTAGTGAATGCTTCATCTCATTGCAAGGAAAAAAAACGAGGTGTATAGCGTGTAACTTTTAACGAGGAGGCTTCGAATACCAAGAGCCGAGTCTGTGCACGTCCGGATTATCATTAGATCGCTATAACTCGTTCCTCGGTAAGCCAATCACGTTTTAACTAAATACTGAGCAATGGTGAATGTCGTAGTAGTGCACGACTACTGTTTTGTTCTAATGATTAGGTATAAGAATGATTCTATTTGTCGGTTGCACCGAGAGGTTTCTGTAATTCTGACCAACTTACAGATTCTGTTGAAAACTTTTTATGGAATTGCTAGCACAAATCGTATTAAGTTAGTCAGAATCATGGAACGGTGTCTTGCGGCTGTCTTGCATTTATCGATCCTGTCGTCGTTCACAAAATCTTTATTTATATTTTAGTTTCACGCTTACGCCTCTGTGCAATATAAGAGTGAATTACAGTCTTCGAATGCAGGAATTGTCCGTTTTTGTCAACTGGTATATCATTTGTATCGCTTTGCAATTATTGCTGCCTATAATATTTCCGATTATGGTAATATAATAAAACTATATCAGTAAATGTATTCTCGATTTTAATTATAGTACATTCATTTTATTTTATGCAATAACAGTATCGCGTATCATTGAAGTAATGTGATCTGAGAAGGCCATGCGCAATAGATCAAGATATGATAGTTTCAAGTTCAATTAGTAAGTAACTTTTAACTCCTCTCGATTAGCCTTCATCGTTATGTAGCGTGGACTTTGGTTAATAATTTTAATGATATAGAGAAAAAAAAAGCAAAAAGTGTCGAATATTGCGACGAACTATTGAAAAAAGATTAATCAATTAATCGAATTCGTAAACTTAACTGGAGCATGTTTCTTAAAATACTGACAAGATTCAGTACTAATTGCTATCGCCTCAAGTGTTTCAACTCCCGAACAGGATAAATTCGCTACTCGTTTGTGTATTACCTTCACTTTTACTCGTTTGGCTACTTCCTTTTTCAATTCTCTTGGCTGTATTCGAGTAAGCAAGTAGCATCGACGTTCACCGACGATTTCTTCGCTTCGCATACAGTCGTTATTGGCAGCAGGTATATCCGTGAAATGGTGCATCAATGTATCATAGAAACTTCTTAGATCTTCATTGTTGCCATTAGAAAAAGATAAAAACTCTTAAAATATGGAGAAGGAGATTCCTTTTTATGAATGTGATGTACGTAGTTACATATTTCTCGTTGTTTTAATTTTTTTACACATATTTACCGAGAGCTGCCAGAATTAAACTTGTATTAAGTTGATTACTGCGAGCGATTTGTGTTTAAATAATTGTTTCGATGGTGGCTGAATTTTTTTAAAAATCCTGAAAAGGGAATTCCACTAATTTCTTCAAAAAACTGTGTTTTATTGTTGTTCCACGATTGTTAGCTCGCAACGGTATTCTCATAATCTTTACGAATATAAAACGATGTTGAAAAACAAATGAAACTTATTCTACAATTTTTTATGTTCGAATGTAACAATTTATTGTAACACGATGTTACGAAAAAAAAAATACAACACATTTTTTTTACTCAAATCGGTGAAGACTTATCCCTAAATAAGTATTTTTCTTAATGTTATATTAACGTTGCTTGTTATAACGTTTTACATTGGATTGAAATTAGTTTCAACTTAAAAAATCGGGGTTTGAGACCTTTCAGTACTTTTGAAAAGATATATTAAGTAACATTGACCATGGAAAGGTTATTATCCTTTGACAAGATACATAGTCCTTGTATTCTCGTGGCCTCTAACCAATTCCAATTATCTAATCTCACAGTTCGATCGTTTATCCGTTCAATTAAGCTTAAGAACTAATAGGAAGTAATTGGCTACCATTCTTTTTATTCATGCTGTGCAGTCTATATGTATCAAAGCTGTTTTAGATGCCGTTGATCGCGCGTGTCCGATAGTTTCTCAGGCACGAAGCCAAAACTCGACAAAAAAATGCAACGGCTGTTTAATGCCCACGCGAATTCACGGAAGTAGTGTCGTTGCTCTTGGTATTCTCTTGCGAAAGTCTCGTTCCAAATCACGCAATCGATCTGGAATAAGCTATTCGCGAATGCGAATCGATATCAAAGCGGTGAACAGTCGTTTCTACAATTTCATCTCACGCTCTTCCTTTCCATTTACATAACCGCATGAATAATCTTCGTAATTGATAAATACGTGGAAACTAGACGGTAGAGGGCCAATCGATCTGTGGGATGCGGAAGATTAACGAAAAGAAAACGCAACCATATCGGCAGAAGTAGGGAATGGATCATAAAGCATTTTTCAGTTTACCGTTAATTACGAAACGCTATAAATATTTATCATTTATTTATTTAAAAAAAAAAAAAAAAAAAAAAAAAAAAAAAAAAAAAAAAACAAATTCACGTTAACGGTATTTCTGCTAATGCTAATTCTGGTTTGTTACAAAACAGACGTTTTGCATTGCAATTGCAACTGGACGTAGCGAAAGGATGCGACGATCTCTTGTTCAGGAAAATGAAAGTCGATCTTTGTTTAATTGCATCGCGTCTGTAAGCTGTTGTTAGCGTTACGGTGCATAAGAGATCATCAACAGTCCATTTCATAAAGTCTCGAGTCATTGGGAATGTGTTGGAAATTTTCTTCTTATTTATTTTTTGTAGTTATATATTTTTCTAAAGAGCTCTAAAATTATTTATAAATATGTTCGTATATCGTTAATATATTACATTATATTATACTAATTACAAAATGTTCTTATAATCATATCAGAGTCATTAAAGTGTTCATTAAATGAGGAAGACGACGAGAGTTTAATCAATTTGTGTCGCCTAACGAAGGCGTTTTTGTTGCCTCAAGCCTTATTCTCGTTACGCAAGAAACGATCATATATTTCGCTCGAAGCGACATAGAATAAGGGAACCGAGGGGATGAATGATTGGTCGTGACGGTACGCTTCGAAAGTAAATCGGTAGTTCTCATTTAACGCACATTTATTCTTTAAATGAAAAAAAACGTCATTTCGGTCATTGGACACCCCAGGCCATAGTAATATATCAGCAACGGATAAACTTTTCTGTCGACACCCCATAAATAGAATCTAGAGTCTTAATGAAGGGTAAACATTTTTTTCCCCGGCTTCGCCTATTGATAATGCGAGGAAAATTTATTTAAAATAAATCTCTTTGACCTTCCTGTGGTGTTAGAAAAAAAAGATTTTCTATTTAATTTAATTAAAAATATTAATGTCTCACAAATTAATTAGTTTTTTTTTAACCACTTGCACAGTTTAAAGCGATCAGGAAGATATTTAACTTGAATTAACTTGCATCACAAAAATATCTTACAGGGTCAACCACAAGACCACAGGAGGGTTAAGCCTTATCGCTTATTGCGACAAAAAATATATAGTTCCATCTTATCAGCTAATAAAAACCAAACAACATACGAAAATTACTTACAAAGATAATTAATATTTCAATAAAACATTATTCATTTTAGATTTTCATCAGGGAATGTGAGATTAATTTTTCTCACGTTGTGCCATCTTCGAAAGTAATATATGCAAGCTTGAAAACCCCAGACGTGAATTTTTAAATGTGGGTCATTTCCGGAAAATCGCGTCGCGACTAATCGGCAAATATTATACAATAACATTGGAACGTATCCTGCGCGACGTCTGCGACAACTTGACACGTAACGGCTAGGCGAACAGAATGTTGGATTGTCGTCGGTGGTAATACGATCCAGGGTTCTCGCATAATCGATTACTCAAGCCCCGAGTTTCCTTAACAACGAAGGAGCGTCATACATAACAAGTTCTACCTGTTGTATGTATTACATTTTCCGTGTTGGCACCAAAGAAACCACGGAAATTCGCATCTTAAAGAAAATCTGGTTTTCACACGTACGTGGACAACTATTCATTCTTTGGTAATAGCAATTGTAAAAAAGGAATTCGGAGTGATAAATTGAATCGTGAAGCAAGAAATGCGTCACTCCAAAGTGATATCTCAGGAACTATCGAACGGATTTGGTTCTCCTTGACAGGGTTCCTTCGGCTTGGTACAAACTAATAATTCATAGAGTTTAAATCCTCATGCCAAATTTGTAATTTCTAGAAAAAAATAATGATTTTTACTTAAAATTACCACTTTTGTGTCCGTACGGAGTCAGAACTCAGCAACACATCAACGGATTAAATTTTCCTTTACACTGTTATCTTATATGATAAAAATGAAAAGGCTAACACAGTTTAAATAATTTGTGATAGCTAGAAATTTACAAATTAATAATAATAAGGATACTCTGTATTGTTGCAATGTTTTGAAAATGCGTGTTGGAAATTTTTCTATAATCCCACATTTTCTTTCTTTCAATGTGACAAAACTATTCTTAAAGTAAATCACTAGCCAAACAATTTTAAGTGTGGTATTTTACAAAAAAATTACTTAATCAAAGAATAAAAATAAGAAAAAATGATTATGATAGTAAGATAAACATATTTAAGTTAAAAATAAACTAATACTCACAAGACGTATATTCCGTTAAACGGTTCCGTTAGAACAATAAAATATTATATTTTACTGTCAAAAAGCAACCATCGAATAACACATAAACTTAAGAACGTTGGTAGTAAAGACATGACAACTCATACTAATTATATTGGTTTAAATTCTCTGAGTAACGTAAATAGCGCCTCCATGCGAGGAAACGTGGAACGAAATATAATAAAAAAATTATTTTTGTTTCTTATATTTCAGATCGTTCCAATTCCTATGTAAATAATCCCGTTGCACGATCCATACATGTTATAACAAAAAATAAAAAATTGCATCCATTTTCACCAAGTTAATAAATATTCATTGATAAAACTTGTAATTATTTGAATTTAATGTACAAGTTATAAAACACAACTGAAACATAACATAAGAAACGCACGTTCGGAACACGAACTGTGACACACAATCATGTGTCTTTTAAAATGTCTCAAAGGGAATTTTAACGTTTTGCTCTAGTTTCTTGTTGCTTTCTTCATTTAAAAAGTAATTTATTTTATATGACAATCGAACTTCTACAGAAATATTTCTTGGTTATAAATTACGGCAGCTGGAAAGAAGATTGAGAATTTGTTACTTAAATTTGAACCTCGTTCAGTGTGAGATGTTAATTCACTTGTGTTTTATTACTCAGAACAGAGACTTCCATCGTTAAAAAAAGTAAATAAATTGAATGTAATGTTTAAATTTTAGATTTCGTTTCAGTGTGTCTCATTCTATATGTTTGATGAAAAGTTGCCAAGTTGTTTCGATCATAAAGAGAAATCGCAGCTTTTAGTATCAACAGCTTATAAGTTTGTTTTCATCAGCGTTTATTTTTTGTTGTTGTTTGATATTGAAAAAAAAAGAAATACTATGGCCATTTTCAATTCTTTCACGTTTTATTGCTCGAAAATAAAATAAATAGTCAGATTGCAAAACAAGCAGCAAATATAAATAACTGGTTATCGAGGCAAACTGCTCTTGTAGTAACTGCGCGATATACACATCGTATCAGACAGCGTGAAGTGCTAAATTCATACATCTAAAGAGGCGCGAATCTTTTATTGAGACAATAATATGCCATAATCGAAGCAAGCACTTGCGTCTATAGAATAACAATATTGAGAAATCATCACCCCGACGATGGACAAATCGCCACTCATTTTTAACCCAGTTCCATTAATAACGCGTCCCTCTCGAGAGTTCTCGCCCACTTGCGAAATATCAGTTGTCCTATAACGCATCAGCTTCAGCAGGTACCATAACCACAAGATCGTGACTCTCAAAGATCTTGGTCCCAATTCATTTCACCTTGCGGTTTTTTCTTTCTGTCTGAACGAAATAACTTCCATTCCAATTGTTTTATCGAATAAATTGATGTACAACGAGACACGTTGAAGTCTCAAATTGAAAAATCTAATTGAATTTACTATCATTTGTTAAACCATGGAAATTATCGTCCTGACACAAAAATAAATTATGTATCAACCTGTCAAACTGATTCAGATTGAGGTTGAGCCACCAAATTCTTAATCCTTTTTACAGCTACCAGTTGATTGAATTGTTATAATAGTACTAAAAATAATTTTTTGAAATTGAAACTCATTAATTATTCGAATGACATGGTGGCATAAGTAAGGATAATTAAAGAAACATCAACCAGTAATTAGTCTGTCAAATATTTAGTTATACAACGTACAGTATATGCTTAAGAGATAAAAAAAATAGGCAGTGATTTAGGGTATGTATAATTGCGTATGAATTATGCGAGATAAAATTGCGGGTATCATACGTTCTACAGCTTTAAAAAACGTGATAATTGATTTCACGTCAATACAGATGTATGTAGAGAACCTTTTGATCGGTATAGTGCCGTTCAATCAGTAAAGCTACCTACAGAATGAACTGGCACCGAGGGTGATTGACAAATTACGTCAGTCTGTATTAAAAGCACGCGTCACGAGTCACGTTTACGAAGAATATAATTCACTTGGACAGTGCGCAGTGTGCGGACAGGATAATCGGCACGGTGCATTAATTAGGTCAAAATTAGAACTCGTAGCCTCTGGATACAAATTCTAGCTGTGTAATACCAGGGCTACCTATTACACCGGTAGACACTCTTTCGTAGCGTGCTGATATCCTTGCGAAACATTTTCACTGAACTGATTCGTCAATATGAATACTGCGCCACGTAGTTGATCGAATAATTGGTGTTGACTATATAATTCAATCGGTTGAAATGAGGGATATTGTAACGGTCGATATTTCATTTGAGCGATGTGATTATTTGGCCTCTGGCTCAACCCAAGACAATCTTTTCCAGACATTATCGCTTAAGGGATACAATCAGGATCAAGAAACCCCTTAATCTTGTAGGTTATTTACTCGGTGAATTGAATACCATTTTTATTTTTCGTTTTTCCGGGAATCGCGAACGATTTTCCTTTCTCCAATAAAATGTGTTTCGCTGCAAATATTTACTTTATAAAAATTTATCTACTTTTGTGGGAATCTTTAATGCATAATAAAAAATATAAAATTTATTATAATGATGTCAAATTGAATAAACTCGTTATTGATATACAAGCACCTTAATAGTTCGTTATAGTTGTATATTAAATTTAATATATTTGTACATTAAAATGTCCTGTACAAGTATATTAATTTTCTCAAATATTTTTAACATTTTTTTTTTCTAAAATTATACGAGTGCTTCAAGTTTTTTTTTACGTTGAAACTATATGAGCGGAAATTCCATATTTGAAAGTTGTAGCCCTTATTATCTCGCTTGTTCCTTTTGCGTTTATCCAATGCGCTTTCCTCAACAGGAATCACCGTGGGATCTCATTACAATAATACTAAATATATCTAAATATCTCTCCCGTAAAGTGACCTTTGTGGTCGAAAGGTGTGCCTGGGATAAACAATATAATAACTTAATGATTACAGTGGCTACGGACTTGAAATAACGAAGAAAAAATATATAAAACGTTCCTGGAGCTTTGTGGAGGGCAGTGAAAGAGCAGTGCTTTGAGCGAAAATTTAAATCTTCGGTTATATATTCGTGATAGCCTGCTAGTTTTAGCTCGCACGCACCTTCGCGGTGAAGTAATTTTCCCAGTGAAATTATTGGTGCGGTGTGGTATGTTTTACCAACTGTATGTAATCGTACAGATCTAGCGATAAGTAAAGTATATACGTCAACTGGTGTAGTTACACGAGTGTGGGCGTGCTTGTTCCTTTGCCGCCTATTATTAATGTCTTTTTTTTTTACACATATTTGTAACCATAAAGTTGTCTTGATTTTTGGTGAAAGTGGCGGCGTGAACCGAGAAGCAGAACTCTCGAGATCGAGTGTCACCACGTCGCCGTATACCGTGCGTGCGGATTCATCGTCTCGGAAGTCGGTGAAACCCAGATCTATTCCTGGATTACGACATAATTGTTCCGGTGACCGTGCGGGGATCGCACGAAATCTTGATTCATCATCTGTTATCGCAGACACGGTATATACCGACGTACTCGTGTATAACGCGCACGCATACAGGATGTGCAAAAATGAAGTCATCAAGTGGCTATCATTGACACATCGGCAAAACTGTTTAGGGGATAAAAGTGCATTGTATCTTTAAATAAATCTTTGTCTATCGATAACAAAAATTGTCATTTTCATCTTATTCATTTCATTGGATGACCAGAACTAAATTTCACGAGTAAAGTGATTTTTTACTTCTGAATCCTTTTGAAAGGATTCTCTCAAGAATTATCGAGTCTAACGGAAGTTATAAAACAATTGTTAAGTTGAACCTTTGCACGTTGCTTTCTCGTTATTTCTGGCAATTTTGCCTTCCTCGTTAAAGAAACTTTGTGGATGATGGGTCAGAAGAATGAGGAAGCAACGTGCGACGTTCTACTTTTCAAGTTTTTAAAAATGAATATCGAAGGGTAACAATTCATCTGTATTTTCTCCAAACTTCGATCTAAAGTTTTAAGAAAAATCTGTTCGTTCATACATATTTTAACGAAAATTAGAATACATAAAGAGCTTTTAGGGCTTTGTTCGAGTGATAAATATTCGTTCGATTGATCAAATGATTGTCAATACACAGACATTTTATTTTTGGCCAATAAGAAGAGTATTAACTCGAAAAGTTTAATCGGTCATAACGTTTGAACCTCTCTTTTCATTTTAGTTATATGCTGTATCCAACATTCTAGAAAATAATTGGGTGTGTACTCAAATATTTATTTCATTATCGGAACATTTTTGTAAATTGGATTGGTCACCAATCCAATCCAATTGAAAAATTAAAAATCACCTAAACCACTGAATGAATTTAAACGAAACTTTCTACCAAACATCCCTGAGTAGTATTTCGTTTGTGTAGAAAATTTGATCTCGCCAGTGCAACTTTTGCGATAGTACAATAGAGTAAATATGTACAAAAAAAAATTGACGATCTCATAAATTTTGATCCTCTTTACCGATTTCGGCCAAATTCAATACCAAAGAACCTTGAACGTATCTGCAATTATGAAACATTATTTATTACAACAGCGGAAAACTTACAAAAGTTAAAGCGACCACGGCCTTTTTTTTCAAATTCAAAACAGCATAAATCTTAAATTTCTACGTAGATTTTATCAAAAATTACAACAATCAAAGAGCGGTTACTACTTCACTTTTGTTTCAATTTTCAGCTCGATTGCTTCAACGACTCTTGAGTCATTGGCGATTGAATTTTTCAAACCATGTACACAACACACTCGCATGAATTTTCTAAATGAGTTTTCTCAACTATTTTTGGACTATTTTTGAGTATCCTGATATAAAATTCACAATTCCAAACTTTTTAATTCAAAACAAAGCTTCCTCCATCAAAAAGGAAAATTGATAGCAAGGTGCGCAATAAATATTGTATCAACATAAAATTCATCATTATTAAATTGTAAAGACCTTAAGACGATGTATTAAATGTCGTGTCAATCTCTGACAGGTCACCATAAATGAGAGACAGACATCAGTAGAATTTTTGCATTGCGAATTTCTCCGTCTCGATTAATCTGTCGGATAAAATACATGAACGGTGAACAGTAGAATTGCGGGACGCAATTCACCATTCACTTCTTGAATCCGAAACACGAATCGCGGTGGAGAAATTTGAATTACAGTTTTTGTTATCGACCGAGGGATAGCACATCGTCGTAATGCAGGAAATATACGTCGAGACATGACGTCTGTATCAGAGTATAGAGTCCATCGATGTCCAAGCGAAAGTGTGACATCTCGTACTTAATTTTTTTTTTTCATTGAAAGACGCAGGAGCGTCTCAATGGCGCGAGTATTTATTAAAAAATGATAATTCAGATTATGCCATCAAAGTTTGTTTTTTTTTTTTCTTTTCAGTCGGATGAGGTGTTTCTGAGAATGCAAATTCACCGTTTTTATATTTAAATACTTATTTCGTTGTGCAGTAGTCCTAGCGATCCTGTTCATACCAATGTACTCGCGCTATGTACCGAAGCCAATGTAAAAAATACATAAAATACACTGTACGTTCGGTCAACACCACACTGTCGGGTTACACCTGACCAAGTGAAAGTTATAAACGCCCCGGCGTGCACCAAACAATCTCTTTACAGTCGTTTACGAAGCGATTTATTTGCCAGTGCACCTTGACTACTTGGCAAAGTAGTTACAGTCATCAATATCCACAAAATGCATGTACGATGACACGCATCGATGAATAGCAACGTCCAAGATTGTAGCAAGGCCGAAGAAAATCATAAATGCCTTGTAACACAACTTTACAGCTTTTCAATGTTATTACACGATAGAGTAGGGGATTTTAGAAAGGGAAATCGAAATTATTTATGCATCGTCTTTTAATGCTTATTAGCTCGTTTCTCTTATTAGTCATTTTCTATCAGACAAGTTTGTAATTATTCTTCGTATACCAACGAATGATAATAAATTTACATTCTAGCATTAGCAAGACATTTATTCTTTTTTTTTTCAATTTATTTATCATATTTTTGCGACGATAGAGAATTAATGTGCTCGATAGCAGTCGAGACTAAAAATATCTAGAAAGATATCATGTTCGTCAGTGTCAAATAATTTATTTTCTATAATCTCTAATGAGAGAAAATTATGTTGGTAGAAACAGTCGTGTGTGATGCTTGCTTTAAAATATATTAAGCAGATTACTGAAACACTGCTATTTTGATCATAAATTAATAATCACGTGACATTTTTTATTTAATAAGACGTTACATGTAAAAATATTGTTCTCTTGATAACTAGCTATTGTAAAAATCTATGAATGTAAGAATTTTGGCTAAGCACTTTTTTTTAAAGATTATCAAACACACCGTCAGAAATTGTAATCTAATCGACTCAGGAACAATTGATGCTTGAGAAAAAAGGAAAATTGTTTTTACCGCAACGATAGTTAGACGAGTTAAAACCAAATTTGCTTTTGTCTAAAATATTAACAGGATACGAGTTCATTGGATTACAGTTTGTGTTGCCGATTACAGGTCATCTTAACTTCTAAAATACAATTTGATAGGAGTTTATCGGATTCGTTATTAGTCGCCTTGGACTTGAACCGCGATAAACCTTCCATCAAACCTCGTGTACCGTTACGGAAAGTCTGTAATACAAAGCGGTGCTCACGTGAGTTAAGGAAGGATAATGTAAGCCATTAAAGTAGGAAGACAGAAAGGGTGGCACTGAGGTAAGAGAGGAAGAAAGGGAAATACCATAATTACAGAGTACGTCCACTTGTGCATATACACAGAGGTGGTAGTTAAACGAGGCATCGAGGCGTTAACATCTACAATGAAGGGAGACAACTGATATCGAAATAATCGGAGTATGACGTGATTTTTTACAACTCGGTTTGTTGTACACCAAGGCTACGCCATGAAAAGCTCCAGCTGTTCCCTATTACACCCGTTCTAGATTCACATATACGAGGTGTGTTAAAAAAATAACAGGAATTTTCGTTTTTTGGAAAGAATTTTATTTATTCGTCAACAACAATGTTATCCCCTTCAAAATAGTCCCCATTAGATATTATACACTTATGCTAGCGCTTTTTTCCATTTCCGAAATACTTCTGGAACTCGTTCTTTGGGATAGCTTTTACCTCCGATATTTAAACCGACGGCCCTTTAAGGTTCTCTTTATTTTTGAGAACAGAAAAAAGTCACACGGAGCAATGTCTGGCGAATATGGAGGCTGGGGCATCATTACAGTGTTGTTCTTGGCCAAAAAAATCACGAACGAGCAATGAAGTGTGAGTAGGTGCATTATCGTGGTACAAAATCCATGAAATGTTTCGCCACAAATCCGGGCATTTTTTTCAGATTGCTTGACGCAAACGGCGTTGAACTTGTAAGTAGTACTCCTTATTAACCGTTCGACATTGTGGCAAGAACTCATGGTGCACTGTGTTGTTAAAATCGAAGAGCACAGTGAGCGTAACCTTCAAACGCGACCGCACTTGTCGAGCTTTTTTCGATTTTGGCGACCCGGAATGTCTCTACTGGGACATTTGAGCCTTAGTTTCGACGTCATATCCGTAAATCCATGCTACATCACCTTTTATGACACGTTTCAGTAGTTCTGCATCGTTGTTGACTTCATTTAGCGACTCCTGAGCAACTTCCATTCGCCGCTGTTTTTGTTCGAAAATCAACAATTTTGGAACAAATTTTGCTGCCACACGTTTCATACCCAAAACTTCCGAAAAGTTTCATGGCACGAGCCAATCGATATGCCAATATCATCAGCTACTTCTCTGAGTGTGATTCGGCGATCATTCGTTATAATTTCTTTCACTTTTTCTACGTTTTCATCGGTTCGTGATGTGCTGGAGCGTCCAGGGCGCTCGTCATCTTCAACGTTTTCACGGTCATCTTGGAAACGCTTATACCACTCGTTAAGTTTGATGTACTCATAGCAGACTCACCAAAAGCAATATTCAGCATTTATAAAACTTTGCTGGACTTTATTCCATTCTTCTAGCAAAATATAATACAAATTCTCTGATCCATTTTCAAAATCGCCGATCCTACCAAAACACATGTGACATTTTAGACCGCTGACAATAGACTAAATATCCAACATGGCTAACACAGTACAGCAACTTTTCAGACAATTTTACCAACAGAACAACGAAAAAATTGCACGAATCGGACTAATACAACACGTGAAATTACAAAAGTCCCGTTATTTTTTTAACACACCTCGTATACTACACTCCAAACGTCACTCGACATACACACACGTCTACCCATGGTAAAGCGATCGATATTCACCATACCCAACCCACACCGAGCTTTCCTCGGCCTACCTATGTAACCCATAGTACTACGATACAGCCGCGAGATGGTCACCTGTTTCTCATAAGCCTCACGATCTCCTGCTGTAAATATAAAGCGCTCAGAGTCGACTGAAAATCAGTCGGTTCTGAGGATTAAGACAATCCGTAATTACACACTAACCGACTACTTCCTTTACCAGTTTCCACCTACCTCTCAACTTCCTCATCAACTAGTTCTCCGTGGTAACTGTCGGCTCGCCCCCAACCCTGGGTAGCGGCCTTTTTGCTCCACCCTCCTCTTCACCTTAGTGGTAGCTGTCGGCTCGCTCCCAAGTCCCAACCCTGGGTAGTGGCCTTCTTGCTCCAACCTACTCTTCTTCATCATGGTAGTTGTCAGCTTGCTCCCAACCCTGGGTAGCACCGGTAGCGGCCTTCCTGCTCGATCGTACTCTTCCTCTTCGTGGTAGCTATCGGCTCGCTTCCAACCCTGGGTAGCGGCCCTCCTGCTCCACCCCACCTTCTTCCACTCGTTCAAATCTTCCTTAAACCTTCGATATACCGTCGACACCGCTACCAAGCTCGCAAGTGATCAATATCACCACACCTCTCACCTCTTTAAGGTTTATCTCTATCACCACTTGGAAGGATAGCAGGTTTAGTAGCAAATAACTTTGGACCTCAATGTGTCGATTCTGTATAAGTTTCTGAACTTTCGTACGAACTTTTCGACTGCATCGTAAAGTGACAGATTTATTAAAAACTCTTTAATGATTAAAAAAAAAATTATTTTATATTATATTATAAGTTGCAAATATGACAAAGTAGTTATTAAGGAATGATTTATTATGAATTTGCAATCGTAGGACAAAATTCGCTATAATGAAAGATTCCATTAATCTTTAAGAAACGGGAAACTTTCTTTAATGCAACTCTTTACAAAACAAATATACTTTCCTCAATATATTGTATTATTTTTACTGTTGTTGATAGTACTATCTCGTACAAATCGATTACAAAAGGGTCACCGGGTGTTTTCATTCTCGCGCCATTTCTCACGGTTCAACACTTTGCCATAAAACGTGCAATTACCTTAGGGCAATCGACACGTATCTGAAATTCTCGTTGCGAGTAACGGAAACTAAAGCACAACTATGACCCGAACGATTGAAAGTGCAAAATGTTCGCTTGTCTTCGTAAAAAAAAAAAAAAAAAAATAGGCATCACAAAGCATTTTATATAAGTATAAAATATTTATTTTCATGTAAAACTTACACTAAAAAACGTACAAGACACATTGACTAACAACTATTAAAGAGTTTTACAAAAATTACTGATAGACAAACACGATCTTCGTACGATAGCAATAATTAAAAAATTAATAGGGCCAGTCAGACAAACATGAGACAACTTAATATTCACAACTTAAAGCAAGGCGAAACATAAATGAGTATGAGGTAAAACTAAATAGCACATCGCAGTGGAGGGACAGAGAAAGAGCAATGTGTATGAGTTTTGAGGTATCGCCTCGCTTTAAGAAAATATACGACCATGTTTGTACGAGTTCCTCTAAGATATCCACAGATATTAGAAACATTAAATAAAGTGATGTTAAAAAATACTTGTTACGGTTCATTTTTAATTCATAGTTATTCGAGCTGAAAAGTATTTTGGTTGTATAGTTATTCCAAAACTGCCAGCTATGATTGATCGGATGAATGTTTTCAATGAAATTCTTCGATCAACGAGTAAAATAATATTAAAACAGTCCACAATCACTCTTGGCGTTTTTAACGATGGCTCCACCGAAGACACGAACAGGGGTTCTCGTCCAGGAGATAAGCATAAGTTTGTCACCGATACGAGGACTGCCTCGTCCCTGTGCACATTGCGTAAAGCTAGTTTCAACTAGTTGCCGGCCCAGCGACTTTTCGGGTAGTCCCGAATTGCCTGAATTAATGATTCTCCAGTTGCCAACAAAGTTTGACTTCCGTTTGATTCGCGGTGATTCTTCCGCTGCGCTTCGAACCCTCAGGACCTTCGGATCGATGGATCTACGGCGTTGGAAGCTCGGTTCAGAGTAACCCAGTGCATCTAACGGTATTCTCTCGAACACAGCGTGTTTAGATATGACGCGCGGATAAGTGCGAGTTCCGAGGTTCCGCGTTGGTCCTCTCGTTTCGTATCCGGTCAAATCTGATACTCTATCGAATCCTAAGTCCTCGAGTTTGTTCCTCTCAAAATACTGCTCCATCGTGTCGAATGCCGAGGCCAGAATTAGGTTGAAGCCCAATACAGCACCCTCTATACCTTCCTCGAGACCCTTGTCGAAATCCGTATACTCTTGACCCACAACTATATCGCCTTTGCTCGGTATAACGTGTCCTGCCATCTGCAAAATAAAATGAAACACAGTCTTGGTAAATCGGCTGCAACTACTTTCATTATTAGCAGTAGACAGAGTAGGTAGAGTGCATTATTAGCCCAAGTATAGGCTTACGAGGCAGACATGCACGGCCACCTGCACCATGCTTCTTTCACTCTTGTGCTGTAAGAGATGTTTCGATTTATGATAATGCAGAAAACTGCAGCAAAACAGACTTGCCGATGTGTACTTAAAAATATTTATACATACAGGAGACACGATGTCGGTTTTTTGATCGTAAAGTATCATTCGATTAATTTCGAAATAGGGAAAATAAAAAATAAAACTCTACAACATTTATTTATGTTTGAAACATTTTTTTGTTGATCTTCTCATTTCGAAATTAAACGGAGACCCGAATTTCGTTCATCCAAAAAGTGCTCCAGATCATATCGAATACCCCATAAGTAATTTATTATACTTTAATTCCTTTTCACGAATTGTTATAAATAACGAAAAGTTGCCGCTATTCAAAATAAACAGCCAATTTACTTTTATCGTAAATTCATGCATTTATCACTTTCACGCGAGATTCATCTCCTTATCGGCGAACGATCCGAAATAATAACTTTTTAAGTATCTTTTATTACGCGTTACCGGCATAACAATAATTAACGTTTTAAGAACTTGTATAATGAAGTTTTTAAAAAATTCTATGTCTAAATAGAAATAAATAAATGTACCTTCGTTGCATAGCCATCAATTTGCTTCTGTCCATCGATCCACAAAGCAAATCGACCGTCCTTATTGTCCCAACTCTCGCAAATATGATACCAACGATGTTCCTCTATGAATGTGGCCTGTGTGAATATTTCAACGTTGTTTATCTCGAGATGAATGCTTTTTCCATACGAGGATATCCAAGAGCGTACCAGTCGATCCTTCTCATTCTCTGTGGATGTAAATAAGAAACATCGATTTAAATCTTTGTTTGGACAAATGGCGAACGGCGCGTTTAAGAGAAGTAGACCTATAATGTCCTTATTGGATAGCCAGACAGGCCTTGTTTCGCAAGTGAGACAAGAATGGAACCATCGATTGCGCAATAACCTACGCGACCTCATGACGTCACTACAGATCGTACTTTACATTATTTCTTAATATTGGAATCTTATCAAAGTATGGTATGAGTTCCATGAGACATAGATTAACGAGCCCTTTGAAAATATTTCGCCTAATTGATATAATGCAATTATATATCGAAAGCTTTTGATCGGCTGTTTTATCAATTGAGAGTTGAATCAAAATTAAATAAATCAAAGATTGACTGTGATACGATTCCTTTTCTATATGTAAAACGTACAAGGTACATTGTTACATGGTGGAAAAAATATGGCGAATTCTAGTCCAAATTGACCTGGTCATATCACTCTCTCGATTTTTTTTTTTTTTAGAAAAACCATAAAACCTGGTAAAATTTGAATATTTTTTCTTTGCCACGGCTTTCAAACTACTAATTGGAGAAAAAAAAGTTTAATACGAGTTCTATGGTCGTATTGATCTAACGTAGAATGCCCCATAATTGCTATTAAATAATTGAGATAAATATACCAGCGATGCATTAGATGTTTACGTGAGTGTGGCACGCGTGACGGATAATTAAAATGTTGACGAGCTCGCAAGAATTGAGGGAGTTGAATCTAACACTGTACATCAACATAGTCGAGTGAGCACGCCTCGGGGAGATAATTACGATTATCTTCGGAGAGCTAATTAGAAAATACAACGTTAATTTTACGTACCTGTAGGACATTTAGTTAATGCGCTAAAAAGAAACTAAAAATCCTACAACTGCTACTCGTTACTGCGATGAAACCAGAAGTGCTGCGTCTATGAATACATTCTACCGCATGCAACATTTCTAATACCAACGTAATATCGTTCATGTTTTCCGGAGTATCGTTGCATATATTGTAAATTCGTTAATTGACGCAACATGCTCTCATTTCGAACAAAACTATACGAAGGCTCTGCGTCTACATTATGGATGATAACCTTCTTGCTTTACATATTCTCTAATGATAGTTACCCGTATTTAAGTATTAAATATGTATTCCTTTTTTTTTTCGTTGATAATTGTGTACTGACAATTTCAATTGCCGTTGCGTTATATCAGTTCCTCGCTCGGGTAGATCTATCATCCTGCAAGTTAATATTGCCACTGTTGCAAGTACTACCAGTAATATTTGTAATCTGTCAACAGAGGTCTGTCTATAATTTTCAAGCGATATTAAGTACTTTGGAAATCGCTTAGTTATGCTGATGTAAATATGAGCTCCGAAATACACTCAGAAGAGTTTAGTACATGTTGTCTCAGGTGAGTCGGGCATTAACTACTTGAGACTGGTAGCGTTATATCCGCATAACGCGTGACGGGGTTCGACCCAATGCAACTATCACTTGATCACACCTTTGCTATAAGGCAATTTCGTTATATCCGAGCCTCTGAACTCGTTCATCCAAGGAAAACCGTCACGATTTTACTTTCCACTTCGTACGCGTGCCAAATAACGCGTTGTACGACAGTTCGCTCTAAGCGTATGCGAGTAGTTTACTTAAACGTTAAATTGAGGTTGGATACTCTCATATGGTTGTCACACTTGCTACAGCATGTATATGTATGTAATACTTAAAGTAAAAAATGCGTGAGTATACGTGCTTACTCGAATAGGAGAAGATGGAATGCGGATAGGTCAGGTTTACGGACTTGACCCAGAGGCAGAAGGTAAACTCTTCGATCTCAGGCACCGGCAATTCCCATCGAAGAAACTGAAAGTTGATGTTGAATGTAAAATGAAGCCAAAGCATGGGACTGCATTTTTAAATAACCAATTATTTTTACTATCGTGAAAGTATAACTGATCATTTGGTTTGTCAAAACGCTGTTGTCAATCATGTTTTATCTAACGGATGGAATCGAATTTGAATATTATGTTCGAATATCTGAAAGGTATTCAGGTATAATATTATTATTATTCCATCTATCGTTCTTCTTGAAAATTAGCGAAGCACTACCTTTTAGAAATACTTTTATCGATGATTAACAGTGAGGATGTGGATGACCTTTTTTCAAAAATTGCTCAGATGTCGACAATTTATGGAAAACATTGTTTTTTTTTTTTTAATTTCGAACCCTTCGTTATAAAAATCTTGAAAGACATCTTGAAATATTCTTCTATCTTCAATGTTTAAATCCAGAAAAAAACTGTATTCTAATTTAAGAACCATCCACTTGGAAAATGTGATCGCACACTGGATCGGAATTCCCAATTGAAGAATCGTTGTTTTAATTGACAACACGAAACACGCGATTACACGAAGTAAAAAATATATTGACGATCATAATTATTAATTGAGTAATCGAGTAAGTATCTCTCACCTGAATGTATCCTCTCTGAGTCATCAAAATCTTGTGCATGGGTGTGACATTTTTTGTTCGGCTCCCAACCAAGTTTCCTCCTGAATCGGAGTGTGGAATACTTCCGGAAATCGGTTCTCCATATCCCAAACCCAATGTCACGAGGAATACCGAGATGACAGCAGACCCTCGGACTCCCAAAGTTTTTCTCGTCATTTTTTTGTTTGCCGACCTTACTGTTACGTCCGTTGCGCACTGTGTCTTGATTTCTCAACTGGCACGCTCGCTATTATGCGCCAAGTGTAGCTGCGATTCTCGATTTTTAACGCTGAACGCGGAGTTGCGCCCCTGCCCTCGCTTTCTCGAGTGGCTTGTTAGATCGGTTGCCCGACGTTGTCAACCACGGCAAACAGAAATACGCAGCAATAGGCGGCACAGACGATTGCGAATAGCGGAGACACGAGCTCGGAGGGCCTGTCTCGTACCGACCAGCGAAACGCAAATCGTTGATGCGGATAAGTCGTGCTGGATTAGCCGCTCGGGCATTAATATTGGAATCGGTAAGGCGACCGGAGGTCTTAGCTCTCTTGCATTTTATCGACGAGTGACTCTATTCGCCGGAGTCATACCGGACCCAACGGGAGACCAAAGTGGGTACCGATCGAGCCAACCGATTTCCATTGACCTCGCTCCCTCGACCCTCCGGCTAGAATCCCACCTGTTGATACTCATTCACTCTTGATCACTCGGATGATGGATGTGATAAATGCTGTATATGCCCTAGGAGTTTTCATTTCTTAAGGTTTCTTTGCATAATTCGCCTCCCTCAGGGTGTTTAACCAATTATCCACCTTCCCCGCTTTCTTCTACCGCTAAATTCAGATTTCTGCTCGTCACTCCCTCGTCAGTTACCAATAAGTTTGCATAGAACCATGCGATACTTCGAAAACCGATTTGAAGAGACATTAATCGCTGAGCCTGCGAGCCTCGCCGTTTCGTAACCCGCAGCAAATTCACAACTAGCAGCAGCTTTTTGCCGTATCATTTAATTAGTATTTATTGGTCGTTCCTCACCTAACTGCGGCTGTTCTCAACTTGCCACACGAATTTAAGTATAAGTCATATGACAGGTGCACGTTATGTTTCAAGTATACGCGACGTGAGAGATAAAACGTTAAGTTTTTATTCTCATTCTCCGCGCTTTTACTGGACACTGAAAGTTTGAATCGCTCAGTTTCTTGTTGATTAATGTCTCACTATGCATCAGTTTAACGAGTAATACGCGTTTGACTTGAGATTCGCCGGTAATAATTTCTATTGGTGGAGTATGAATCATTGGCATGAATATCCATCTTGAGAAACGTAATACAAAAACGTTAAATAAAAAGAAATTCATATATTATGCAATCCTCAATGTGTAATTTATAAAAATATTGAATTTTCATCCTAATTTGCTATTTTTTCACAGTGAGTACAGCTTCTATAATTCTGTGAGATACTAACTCTAGTATTCTTAAATATGCTCAGACTGTACGAATGTTGATTAATTATTATCGATATTTAAAAAAAAAAAAAACCAATTCAAAAGTGTAGTTCAATCAACTGAGAATACAGTTCTTAATAATCATTTATAAAGAACAATCGATTTCATAATTAAAATATCCTCAAACCCTGCTCAATCTATCAAATCGCAAAAGATAAATCTCGCGGACTGTACCGACAAACGCATAAAAGCAGAATTGCTCCCGGAATGTCCCTAGAAGGATTCCTAAGCTCGGCGCCAGGTGTCGCAAGGCAAATTCGACATAAATCGAAGCAACCGATAAGCATAAATTGAAGCCACAACAAAATTCGAAACGATATAGCTTCTTTTTAATGGAAAACCGTACTAATAACTTTACAAATAAATATGGCAACTTTTTTATCCGAAAAACGTGACACTACTCGTGTTTTTCAGTATGACAATGACTTACAATTTTTTCGTTTTATAATACCGGGCTTGTTTCTGCACGAGTAATATCGATCGTTGGACAATCGCTCAGCAATCTCTCGTCGAGTGACTGTGCAACAGTCGCCGTTTAATTGTCGCTCGACGCTTTTTCTCTCATTTTTCTGTCTCCGATTTTTTTTTTTCTTTTCTTTTTTTTCACCGCGGGATCCTCAGCATCGTCGCAACATTGATCCAGTAAACCACCGCCTACTTACACAGCACGCATGGCGCATTTCACTTTGCACAGTCGACGATCCCTGCGTACTCTATACCGCACTCTACCACCACACGTTGCGATGATGTATCGCACCGTTGTACGGTATAATGTCCACGTCGCATCCACAGTGCATCGGAGCTGCAGTGTAGGCACACGTCCGACGTTTCACCGGAGATTCCGTGTCCGCGCGACTATCTCTGCATGCCTTCCTCGCGGTCCTTAGTTTCTCGATCCACCGCCCAATGCACTTGCTGCTTTTGCTTCGACTGCCACTTGATTCTGCTCGTGGTCTGGTTCAGGTCCCCACAACCACGTCCAACTTATTACATAACATTCATGGTTATTTTCATTGGTGTAAGAGTATCCCCGAATAACCGTGTCGCCCTTGACTGGAAAAAATCCACTTTCGGTAGCAGCGATATAAAACTTGTTGAACATCATATTCCATAATTTCTAATGTTATTTTTCAATCGTATTGCATCTTCTTTAAGTCACTGAAACATTCATTTCAATCCAGACGTGAAAAAAAGTAAGGTTTTTAGTGTGAACCCGCTGATTTTTTATCGATTATTTGGTAAATAAGTTTTGACGGTGATAAGTGAAGCAAGATTGTTTATGTAATGAAATAATCTATGCTCTGTAGCTACTTATATCGCGCTCCTACTACGCGATTTTTTCGTCTCAGAATTGTCTCGAACGTGGGCTAATACTTGTGATGTAAACCGAAGCTGCTTGACCACTGGTTCGGATATTAAGTGCTGCAATGTGTTAGTAAAACGGGTGGAGCGTGAGACGAGAGAAACAGGAAATTTTGGAATTAAGGTGTGTCGGTAGAAATGACGAAACGAGAAGAACGATATCGCTTTATGGAACTACCATTGATTGCTTCAAATTGTCTACACCATGAAGATATGTTGTCGGTACAAAAATTTAAAGCTTGATATACAGCACTTTAATAGTTAATACTTTCATTCGTGCTATGACAGTCATAAATCCATCATATCCCGCCAACTTTACAAAGAATGCATTCTCATTTCCATGTTATTACAATTTCTAATTCGTAATACATCTTATTCATGGCTTACGCCAACTGGTTACAGTCGATTTCTTTATTTTTTATTGTGTGGAAAACACAGACGTGAAATGTAACTCAACTGCAGATAATTAGATCGTTGGAAGATCGTCTCGTCAATCTCTAATAAAAAAATGTATATATATACAAAACAAAGATCTTGCATGTAATTTGGGTGATGACTGAATAAAATGTATCACGACTTAGAAATTGTAACGTCATGAAAATTGCCACTACAATATGTAATATTTCTAATTCGTAGATTATTTGATACATATAAGTAGAAATAAGTTTAATTTCTAATTCGTAGTTCGAGTCTGCGTGAACAGAATAATATATATATAATCCGAAATGAAAGACATAAAATTTTGAGTGTTAATTTATATTGTGGACACATAAATTTTCTTTTGTGATCATACTAGAATCTCACAAATTCGTTGATAATGGAAAAGTCATTTATGAACGTTTATCATTCAATTAATTCGCTTGTATAGCACCACATTGTTTACTGTGACGATAAATAATAATTGGTCCTCCAGGGCAGGCTTAATTGCTTGCGTCCCATGAGTGCATAAAATCCGGATAATCGATAGCGACTCTGCATGCGAGCCTAACAGAGATTATCGTAAATTTTATTCCATAGAATTACGCAAGAAAAATTTGAATATCCGGTACTTTTGAATTGAAATGATTCGAGAAATTGGATATTTATAGAAAATGTAATTCACACAATTCAATTATTGATAATATTGATCATCTAGATACATCTAGAGGAAGAGAGTTAAAAAATTTCTCCGCTAGATGGCTAGTGGCGTCAATATTTCTCTCAAGCGAAACATTCGACCCCTAGATCCTTCGGATATCAATATCTTGTCAACAAACGAACATAAATCGATTCACGGTTAATTCTATAGTGTCTTTGTATACTTTTTAATTGCGATGTTGCGCAATACCAACCGCTTAAGTGAATCTGTCGCTATTCATATTTATAAACGAATAAATAATCGAAATATTTTTCTTCGTTTTTCAGCTAGTTTCTTGGTTACAATATTTTCTATATTAATGCACTGGTACTATTCGTCATTACAATCTTCCCTTTGTCGGTCAGCTGTCAATCATTTATACCATTTATACCGGTTATCAGCGTTACACGATAAACTCTGTCTAAACAAGTAAAAATATCTATATTCGTATTACCATATTTGCATACCTGATCCCAAGAAGGAATGTAACGGTGAATAATCGTCTTAGCGATGATGTCAGTCGAATAATATTGCCAGTGTGAACACTGCAGTTCTGTGCACTCTCCTTAAATTTCATTAATGCAATAGAGTCTAATAATTCGTGTATCGGTATCGGGATATGAATAACAGAGAAACGCGACTACGATATATCTCCGAGGATTGTATATTGATATCTCGGGTAGAGCACGAACCCAACGAATTAATATGCGACCGCACGTACTTCCGAGTACACTGCTGTTCGATGCACACTATGTACAGAGTGGTAGATTTTACTCGAAAAGGCGCGTCTATCCGTGCAAGCGAATTTTTCATATACGATAGCGTTCGTGCATCAAAAAGAAAATATATGCACTTTCCTCATCACTGGTAATAGTCAGCACTAAATTCCAGTTCTTTTCTACTAAAACGTGACAACCGTGACAGATACGCTATAAAAATATTGAAAAATTTCTTCTCGAAAGAGCTTCACCACGCAGAGCGAAATACACAGAAAAATATTAAATTTGTATCGCGGACTCTCAACTACTGTACAAATATGTCTGAATTGTTTGGAAATTTTCACTTACACCATTTACATAACATTTTTATATATTATGAAAGTCTTTTAACCTCCTTTCTTGTGCCGTATGTGCAAATTGCGTGTTTACCCTCGTCACGTGTAGGTAAAGAAAGCAGCATGATAACAATCGGGTCGATTGAGTATTTTATTTATGAATACTATTCAATATATATAGCCACAGCACTCGTAGTTGTTTTTAGTAAAAGAACGTCGCACTCCAGCTAGCCCTTTATCGCACTTCGCGATAACGTCTGATATCTCCTCTAGATCAGCCAACTCTCTACCTTTCGAATCTTCTCAAACGTTGTCGAGCGCGTCTCAGGTTCACGCTCTTTCCTTTTATGGTTCACAATTCGTTGAGTGACCGTGACCTGGTATAGCGCCTACTTACGCATCGCTATAACGCGGAATTACGATGCTCTAGATTTAAAGAGTCGTTTAATAATTTTTTAATTAATTGCTATAAAAAAGAAATCAAAAATTTGAGTAAAATCTTAGTAAATTTTCATACTAAAATTTTGATGAATAATAGTAATAATTATTTAATAATAATAATAATAATAATAATAATAATAATAATAATAATAATAATAATAATAATAATAATAATAATAATAATAATAATAATAATAATAATAATAATAATAATAATAATAATAATAATAATAATAATAACAATAACAATAACAATAATAATAATAATAATAATCATAATAATAATAATAATAATAATAATAATAATAATAATAATAATAATAATAATAATAATAATAATAATAATAATAATAATAATAATAATAATAATAATAATAATAATAATAATAATAATAATAATAATAATAATAATAATAATAATAATAATAATAATAATAATAATAATAATAATAATAATAATAACAACTTTATTAACTTTCTCAATTATGCAAGATACAGTAAGACTTATTATAGAAATTATTACTCAAATTTTCCCACAGTAATAAAAGTGGTGAGACTTGTGTGAAAACGAAAGAGTTCTACCGTCATCTCAGCCCACTCCCTCTCATAGTTTACTTTGTTGTTGTTGTTGTTGTTTTTTTACTGAGGTTAACAAATACTCTTGCTTTACCACTCCTTCCAGTGTTAACGATCTTGCTCGACGTTTTAATACTGGTAACTGGCGAACGTTGAGCCCGTTTCTGTTGTAAAAAAACACGGTCTATGCCACTTTGGCCTCGCTCTCGATGAATAGAAATTCTAGTTGGCTCACCGACTTCCTTCTAATTCACCTCATGGTTACTCGTACGTTCTTTTTTATTAATTAGTTTCTTTCTATCATTGACGCAATAATGTTTTGAGTATAAATCGGGTTCCATTAGAGATATAAAAAAGTAGATCAATTATATAGTTACCGAAAAAGGCAATGTTATCTGGTACGTTAGTTACGATCAACTTTTTTACTATAGCGAAAGTAAATACAAACGATAACCAGAAATGTATGATGATTGAGAACACAAAACACGGAATTTCAAGGCTTTTTCAACATCTTCTTTAACGAAAAAGAAAGAAAAAAATATATGTAATGAAACTACTTTCGCCGGTTTTCATTCGCGACCTCGTTAAATCAATACCAAGGTGTAAAATTATATTTATCTCGAGAGATCTGCGACTGCGTCCTGGTTACTGAGCTTAGGGGAACGCGTTAATAAAGTAAAACGACCAAAAGTATGATACGTTGAGACAAAATGATCAAAAAGCGTCTATAATGAAACTCAAGTTTTTATTATTTTATCGTAATTGTAAAGTGAGGGAGACGAGAGAAATAAATAATAATAGTTGTTGATTCAAATGTCACTGGTTAATTATTTATGAACGATTTATGATATTATGTTGGTTGTTATTAATATTATTATTATTACATCATTTCAGACGGCTAAGAACTCGACTTCGAGCAGCAGTGGTTACTACATGGGAAGTAGCAGTACACTACCACGTGGTGGCCCATTAATGCGAGCGTACAGTCCAGCGGCCTCGTCCGTGGTCGCAGGACCCAACGCCACACCAACACAGCCAAAGACCCTGGGTACACCGGGTAAGAACTTGTTTTATCTATAAACTTGTTGAGTTATATTAGCAACTCGATAGAACTATTAGTCGTCTATCAAGTTTGCGCTAGTTGATTCTACGAAATTCTCGACTTCAGGTATAATTAAATATTCTTTTGAGTTTTGTAATGCTGTCTAAACTTAATTCCTGCGTATACTACAAGGGCAAATAAATATCCTAAGATGTTGACGCTTAAGCTGTTGAATCTGACAAAGTAGGCCTCACAAGAGTCCAGTTGAGTCTCGTAAATGTTGACAGAGACAATAAAATTGATATAAATGATATTTCTCCTCAGAAGCGGAATCTTTTGTATAATAAACAAAAGAATTTCATTGTTGGAGAAAATTGCGAGTAACATATACGAGGCTCCACTGTATACGTAGAAAAAAAACTTAGTTTGCTGCATGAATTCTGAAAATAGTAACTTTTAAAAAAAATTTAGTTTCAATTGTTTTTTTTTACAATTATATCGCTTAATCGTGCATGAGCTTTTTTTTCAGTAGTAAATATTATTTTGGAATTTATTGCATTAGCCGGACACGTAGAGAAGTTACGTTTTTTCTAGATATACAAGCATGACACATTTCCATATCATTAAGAACCATCTTACCACGCTTTCACCATCTTAATCGATCAATAAATATCGGACAGATAACCCAGCATAAGCATTTTCAAACATAAAAGTTAAATGTAGTCCGTAGATGAACCAAATTTAGAAGCTTTTGCAAAAAGGGGTACGCTAACGTTGTGTCTGTGTATACAGAGTTGTATACAGGGTTTTCCAAACGTTCTGTGTCGTTTTTTTTTTCGGTCGAACAAGATTTGGGCGTTCATTTAATTTCGAAACTGCTAAATAAAAAAAAAAAAAAAACAAATAAAAATGCTTCCAAAAATGAGGTATTGGAAAGCATTAATTTTTAATTTTTATTCTTGGTTCCCAGTCACCGAATTGAACAAACTCCCAGGTTTCCCTCGGACAAAAAAGGCCTCACATTTAATGGAATGCCCCTTGTGGAATTAACAAAAATACCATTTTTTCAAATACTTGTTGGATAACGCGATAAGTATTTTTGAAGCTCTGTATTGATAATTGGCACAAACTTGTCGCTCGATCGACGGTCTACGACCATTGAGAGTCTAAAAGAGTTTAAACAAAAAAAAAAAAACATTCGGTGACTAATTTTTTAACTTTGATCGGAACGCTGATAAAACAAAGCCAACACATTTCTTTCGTAATCATTCTTAATCAGTTATTTAAAACAAAATCTAACAAACAATCGAGAGTAACGAAGCGATTGTGGGTCTCGGTACATGGTACATTGCTTTTGGTTTCAATGGTTGGATAGGTGGTGGCGGGGTGGCACCAGCCAAGCCGCTTCGCAGCTACCAATGCGGTAAGAGTCCCCTCGGCAGTCTAGGGGGCTCGGCACGCTTCTCTAGAGACAGCTCGGTGTCCCTGTATAGTATACCAGGTCAGTAGAATCCTTAAGTTAGGCCAATCGATGTGAGAAATCGTATCTTTAAAAAAAAAAAAAAAAGGAACAAATCATCAAACTCGCAAATCAAAAACAGAAAAAATGAAATTTCATAGTTTTTTTTAACCAAATCACCTCTCCGATCATATGCATAAATTATTCCAAACAGTATTAATCGATCAGCATCGTGATATAAACAAATGTAGCATATGATATCTATTAATATATCACTATAAGGGGGCTTCGCCCCGTTGTGATTGGCGCACCAACCCCCTTGAGAGAATCCGGGTTCTAAGAAAAACCAGGACTTCGTCCCCTTGCGCTCTCCACACCCCTTAATTCTTTTACACGGCGGTAGCGACGAGATTCTCCAACGAGATAATGTATATGCTACATTTGCATTCTGCTGATAATTTTTCAAGTATTTTTATTACCACAATGACGTTGTTTCCCTTAAATATAATTGTTATAAAAAGGTTATGGTGTTTGTGGTCGTGTTCCCCTCAAGGAAATAAAGTATACTCAAGATATATATAAGATAAATAATTAAATATAACTACAAGAAGTTCTATATCTTGTAAATATTTTTGATTATACTTGTTTTCCGTGTGAATTCGTTGGATATTATTCTTGAAATTGACGATGAGTGATCAAATATTGAAAATATACTCGTCGCGCATGTTTCAAAAATTTATTTACCATTGAAAACTACACTATATGGCAATGGTACACATTTTGTTTGTTTGTAGTACAGTAGAGTTGAATTGGAATTAAAATTCGTATACTATTTTACTGTTTGGTAAATTTCGATCCCATTTGTATCTGTTTATGAAGGATACATTGTATTTTTTTTTTTTGGTTGTTATTTATTGTATTTTACGACCTGTATGACGTATTTACCTGAACGTGTACGATTAAATGTAATTTAATATAATTGCATAATCGAAACTGGTGACACTCTAATATTTAACGTATGCGTCACTGTGCATAATCAAATTTTGATAATATGTACGTGTCCTGTGTATAAGAGATTGACGTACGTTTGGCATCGAGATTGGAGCTCTAATGTTGTGCAACGATGTTTAACTACTGACCTCGAGGCACTTACCGCGTAAATTATATCTATGAATAATTTGTCAGATCGACTACACGGTGAAAGCGGCTATATGAGCAGTCCAGAAAGAGGTGGCGGCGTTGGTTCAGGATCCGGAAGGTATCCAGGAGCCCCATATAGCACTGGTAGCAGTTACGAGGAGCCTTATTATTCACAATATTCTGGAACAGTTACACCGGTCATTGACGAGGAAGCCAGGTAAGATAATCTCTGAAAATGAACATTATTCCCTTTTATAGCTACTGTTTTGTTTTTTTTTCTTTACAATTAAAGAATTGTCATTTAGTTAATTAAGTAATTCCGATAGCGATTAATGAACATTTTCAGCAGCTTTTTTTTACGTGCGATAACAGTGTGACTTATTTATTTAAATAAAAAACAGGGTTGCAAAAAAAAAAAAATTGCAATTATTTAATAGAAATGAATTTATTTCGTTTGAAATATTCTAAACATAATACAAATAACAATTAAATTGAAGCAAATAATAATTTAATTAGTAAAGTTTTAAGAGGAAATTTTTCTTTTTAATTTTTGAAATTGTATTTTTCTTGTATTTTTGTTAATCCAACGAAACATACGTTTCGATAAGCATACTCGTAATTCTCTGAATGGTTACTTTATTAAGAGGACTACACAGTCTGAAACGACCACAGGATTGAGTTTGTTTTTTTTCTAACAATTTATTTGACAGAAATTAAAGAATCGATTCTACCCTTGATATCGATAATCCGTGGATCTAGAAATAAATGAAATCGGCCGTTTGATAGCTGATAGTGTGGGTATGTGTTTGTTGTGGGTGGTGCAGCGATACGGAACTGTTGGAGGAATCGTACAGCCTTTACGGTGTTAAACCACCTGGGCGTCCGCCGTCAGGTCCCCCGAGATCCCCATTTCCTCCAGGAGCCCCCACTCTGCCTCCTGGGCAGCCATACGACGTCACTCGGTATACACAATTCAAATGAAAAAAATGACAACTGCTATGCAATGCCTGTGACTTATGTTCGTCAACGTAATTTGTTGCTTCGCATCGCCTCACCGTTACGTACGCTTTGCCTGAACCCTCAACTCAGTTTCGCGGTTCATACAACAATTATATTTTAGCTTTATACGACGTCGTTTTGCATGACAAGACTACAAAAGTAGCATAATAAGTGCGAATGTTTAAATATTTTTTATACCAAATCTCTCGCGTTCGCGCACCGCAGGAATGTCCTTTTTTTAATCAATAAATATAGTTTATTGTTATGTTATAGCCGCTTCTAGCATTATACTATTTATTGTGATTAGTGCGATGCGAGATGTCATTCGTATTGTGCCACCAATGCTAAATAATCGTATGATTTTATTACATAACCAATATATTAAAATATTAAGCTTTGATCATATGTAGTACATCGTGAAAATGGCGTCACGATGTTTGTTAAATTATTAAACAATTAAATATGATTGATTTTTGCATATAAAATAATATTTTATATTGTTTTAATTATTGAAATGTTTCTTCAATTTCGTTTTTAATTATCTTATGATAAATTGTTATTTGACTAGGTGCTGCAAAAGGACAACCTTAAATAGGTGAAAATGAGGTTTTATTATAAAATTCTTTTGTACGAATCATACTCAATAAAAATGAGTAATTATTAATTTTAGGATTGCTTCAAACACTTCAACAGTCAAAAGCAAATGCTGATGCTTGAAACAACATATTTCTATAAAGAATTATTTTATTGTTGATTTACCTTCACTTGGCACGATATGTTGACAACATTTTATATTAGATTCGTAGACAAACAAGAGGTCGTTCGGTATACAAAATATGGAATGCAGCATGTGTTAGTGTTGCACAAAATTGCAACAACCTCAAGTGGCTTATACGTTATCACGACAAGGCACAATAAAAAGATAAATAGAATAGATCATAAGAATAATATTTCGCGTGTTATGCACTTGTTAGTCTTTCACGAGGCTTTTTATATCGTGAATTATGAAGGATCACAAGAAAATGTTTAAAGGAATGGTTCTTAAGAATATTTAAATATGATCTGAAAGTCCCAATCCTACACTCATCGATTCGTAATAACAGCAACAATAAATAATCTAAAGTACTTAATTTATTTCTGTAATTCGAGAAGTAATACGAATTAATCCATATCTCAAAAAAAAAACAATTGAATTATCGGTGAAATGGTAAATCTGGGCTTTCTCATTACCTAAATTGATATGTTAATGTTCTGCGCTCTCTTATATTTCATGTAACCAAAACAAACAAACAAAAAAAACAAACGATTCCTGCTACCCAAATATATTGTTATTAGCAATGTTTATTAAACACATGATTTTTAATAGGATAAGGGTGGAACAGATGGAACGGCAGCTTGCTAATTTAACTGGGCTCGTGCAAAAGGCTCTAACCCATGCCCCACACACCAGTCCCTCCCCCAGGGACTATTTGCAAGTCCCAGCAGGACGTGATCCGTACACGAGAACTACAGGTACCCCTAACGCTATTATAATTAATTTATATTAATTTTAATAATAATAATAATAATAATAATAACTGTATATTACATAAAATTATCGATAAATATATAAACGTGAATATGATAACGAGACTGATATTACACAATTAATGTTGACGTGCGCTAGTATTCTACTGAAAATCGAATTCTATTTGCCTCTATCATTAATGTTTATTAACATTTTTAACCAATTCTGCGTTGATTTTCCATTAATACTTACACGCAACATTACTAATATGACAAATAACAAAAATTATATGATAAAATTTAATTGCAATACTTTCAATTACAACAAATTATACTGATTTCGACATACATTATCGAGAATCGTACGCTCCATTATCCATCGTGCACGTGTTATCATTGCGGGTAATATGATTTTTTTTTTTCGTTGGCTCTTTTCAAACCATTTAATTAAATATATTGATAATATTGAAATTAAATTATTACTCTTGTATAGAAGCGACGTCCGTTCTTGGCTTCCCCTGTCGTCGCTTTATACTCAACGTAGAGCTATAGTAGATCATGGATCATGGTATAGTAGATCATTTTGTAGATCATGGATCAACGAGTCAAGTATCTTGAACGAAAATGAAATCCACAATTTAACGACAGTTAAGTTTCGAATAAAGATTACATGCCTGGTTTTAATGTTCGAATTCATTGACTGTCATTATCTTTGCGACACGTCATACAAACTGTAACTTGTCAATCCATGAGTAGAAACAATAACGGCTTTCGACTCTCTTAAAGTCGTAGCTCAGGATGTTATTGCAACTATCGTTAATATTCTTAAAACAAATATTTCAGTTATCCTTAATTTACAACTGCAAATCCTATGAAAACGATTAGTCAGTTTTTGCCATTTTTCCTCAATAGGCATTTTGTTTTTACACAATGAGTAGTGTTACGAGCATCACGAGCAAATATATTTAAAAACATGTTTTTATGTGTAAACTATTGTGCAACTTATTTCGGAAAGTAGAAAAAAGTGATCAAGACGTCTTAATTAATTCAAGATTACTTATCCTTCGTGAAAATCTGTTTTTTTTATCTCTCGAAAATGTTATTTTTATAAGAAATACGTAAAGTAGACCGTTAAACGAGTTGTTTATCTCGATACGCAATTGGAAAAGTTTAAACTGTACTAAGAGCCGAGCAATGATACGTTCAAAGTATAATTTTTGCAATCTATATCGTAAATTACGTTGAAAACAAAAATGAAAATCGACTTGTCTCGTACAGGTTCCAAGGATAATGTTGCCAGTTTTTGGCAACTTAATGTGATATATTTGTAAATTGTATATTTAAAATGAAAAAGAAATACCAGTAATTCGCTCCTGGTTATGATTTTTCTTAACCCTGCTGTACAACTGCTTTGTTATTCCGTTTAACGCACACCAGGCGCAGGGGATGAGTTCGACAAACACTCTAGCTCCAGCTCCGCCTCACTGCCAGGTGTGTCACTTCATCTCTATCTCTACTCTCTACTTACATACTATCGATACTTGATACCAATGTTGCTGCTACATTAGTTTACGAGTTCATGTATCATAAATAAGTATATATCACCTGCCATTACAGATGACTCATACTTAAGGACTGACGTTAAGCCACCAAAATTAGGCAAAGGTGCGCTTCAAAAACATTTCATAAATCGCACGATATCGTCAATCTCGTCCTGTTTTTTAATTTATTTTCATTTAATACATTGCACCGCACTATTCTACTTTGATTCGCTCCAATTTTAAGTCGCACTTAAATAAAACACGAGCATGAAAATAGAATATTCACACAAAAATTTATCACAAGAAGCGCGTTTATTTTTTAACAAATTTATAATCTTTGTAAAAAGGAAATTTATGTTATAGCTGATATTAAATATACTAAAGTTCCTTATATCATTGTAATCAAGTTATATAAAAACAAAACAAACAAAAAAACCAAAGTTTTATTATAATTCCAAATTATTTTTATTTGTTTGGTTCCTAACAGCGGAAATGCAGCTTCGGTTAAAATATCATTTTTTATCAACCACGCAATAGCACTTGGATGTTTTAATCATTTTTTTTTCTTATCGTCAAACATTGATAATATAAAATAATAATGAACGTAATATTTATCAGAGATAAATCTATTGCAGACAAGTCGGTATCGTTCGAAAAGTCAGTATCCTTCAGTGATGAGCCACCAGATATGAACTCCCCCAAACAACACTCCCCGCAACATGCAGGTAATCGCTAGTGTAAATATATACATCGCAAAATCACATTAATCCACACAAATTCATCGATATATATATATTGAATAACGACAAAATAATTCATAAACGATTTAGCAACGTAATAAATAAACAGTAGAATGTATAGTCGGTTACGATAAGTTTTTACAAAGTGTTAATAATGCTGAGAGATTCATTCTTCTTTGTAGCATTTCGGTAAGTAGCATAGTTGTTGGGTATATCGAGTCTTGGTGAGTTCCTGTCTTGTTACGATATCTTGTCATAGCCGACCGTACATTCTTACTGTTCTCTGTCATCGACTATTCATCTTACTCATACTTGTAATAAATTGGCTACCAGTAGGATAGTTGACGTAAACAAATTGGAAAAAAAAAATGTAACATACTAATCGCACTGAAGCTGGAAACATCATTTCACGCATTTAACAAATTGCATTAATATCTTTTAATAAAAATTACTTTTAATCTACTAACATTTTAATCGTACGATTGTGCAATACAACTAGCGGATACAAAGCCCACGAAACCAGCTATAAAATCGTCGACATTGCCGCGGATGTCTTCGCAAGGTAAATCTGCTTTTTCTCACATTCTGCCAAGCTTTTTTTTGTTCTTCTGTATGATAAAAAAGAATGCTAGTTGTGGAGAACGCTATTTAGTATTTGTACCGGTGGCAGTACTTAATTAAATAACAAAAGATAAACTAAAGAGGAAGCGAAATATATTGTTGGATTCCATAAGAGAAACGTTTATTCTTAATGTTTAATTGTATTTCGATATAATTTTAGTTCTCGCGGAAATTTTTATAGAATACCACAATTGGTAGAATGATCTAACGATTTTCTTCGAACTATAATGTTACAGTTGTATCAAAATGCAGCTATCGCAGATATACAAATGTAGATTTTAATTAACTCGTTAAATTTTGTTTGAAAATTATAGAAAGAGACAGACACAAACCTACTCCACCACCAAAACCTGTTGCCCTGGCAGCAGGTCAGTACGTCTATCGAGATTTGGCCCTCACCCCTGAGATGTACAATCAATTAAGAGGCTTGCAAAAGAAAGCAAAGGATCTTCGTCAGGAAGTTCGAAATTTACGGCGTATGTCACAAGCTCAGGCACACACGGTTCGAGAAACTATCAGGGATACTTTCATCACTATAAGGTGAGAAAAACGATTGTATTATTAACGTTTTTAATGATTTCTTAAGGTGCTTGATCAGCTGCACCTGGTATTGGATGAAGTCTTCATTTTTAAGTACAACATCAATCAGTGACAGCCTTTGTCATTGTGAAATCTGAATCCTGCTCGCAGACCTTATTTTACGAGAAATCTCAACGCAAAAGTCGAGAATTTAACAGAGTTTTCTATGGGAAAACGGTTTTGTCGATACTTTGATCGGACAATCAACACCGTTTGCAATTAGAAGAACAAGATAACAAACTCGAGACTCGTATACATCCGATTGTAAAGATTCTAACGCAATCAATAAAAAAGAATACTTACGACATATTTCTATATAGATTACTTGACTTAAACCACATGAATATAGCCTGAAATGTCCATAGTCACGATAAACCTGTCGAGCTCAGGTACACTGGACACAACCGCGCGTATATTCATGTATACATAGAATCAACTGTGTGACAGTCAGGCTCGCGTCAACAGTTCTTGACAGCTGATCAAAACGCGATTGAATAAAAAACTTTCAATAACTTATCTTTAACCCTTTACAAGTCACAAGAATATCCCTACTCTTCGGCTCTACCTTAAGAACGCGTTACTTCCATTCTGCTCTTCATAGTTCCATGTCGGGACGGTTTCGGGCGTTGTGACTTATAAAGGATTAATATATGACCTAAATCGTATTAATTGATATATCTGCTCTGCCGTCTTTATTGGTAGAATAATTTTTTCAATGTCTACAACCTTGATATTCAATCAACCTGTACAATTTAGGGCAATGCTACTGGCTGGCGGAGAAGCAGCGTGGGCAGCAGGGGACACGGAAAAAATGAGACTTAGCCGCGAGGAAGACCTCTACAAGCAAGAAATGATTAGGCTGGAAAAAGATCTCACGTGAGTGTACAAAGTACAAGTTTGAAATAAGATTTTGTTAAATTTCTAACGTATTTTTCTTCTTATTTTATCTTTCAGCGAGCTAGAGAGTACGGTGGAGGAACTGCGAGGCAATGTCATCAACCGGAAGACACGTGTCAACATGTCGGATGTTGAAAAGATGGCTCTTATCTTGAGCAAATCTAGGTACGATATAGAAATCTTTAAATTTTCAATTGAGGATATTTGTGCTAAAATGATTTTACGTTCTTTTGCGTTAGAATTGAGCTAGTTTATATTTTTAAGAAACGTACGCTGAATTATTAATAATTTTGTTTAAAATTATGAACATTGTACCTTTTTTTTTAACTATGTATGCACAAAGTTACTCGGTTTTACGTGTCAATTCGGAGAAAATGAGTCACGATAATACAATCAAATCACTTTTTCTGCCTGTTTCTGTTCGATACGAATAAAAAAAAACTAACGGGTCGGAAGCTTTAAGGTAGTTCTTTCATAAGCTTCGTGATTAGATGAGTATCTGATTTTTTTCTATGTTACAATTGTATATACGTTATAATTGTAACAAACAAAAAATTCAGTACGATACTATTGCGGTATACCGTGATAATTGGAAAATTTGATTTTTGGTCACCGAATATTTTAATGAGATGACAATTGTTGAAAATTCATCGTCTTTGTCGGTAAGATAACGTGTAAAATAAAGAAGCAAAATGTTCCCTGAACTGTAACAATTATGTATATCGAATGAAAAAGTATGGTCACCGAGTATTTCGAAAAGATCTCTTCGATTATCTGAGTGCAGTTATCGAGTGAAAATATTGAGTTGAGCGCCTAACTGTGTCTGCTCCACACGCTGCGTATCGCGTATGATGCGCTTGTCTATTCTAACTTAACGCCACGAACAGACTACCTTAACATAGCTTATATTCAAATGTGAAAATGATTTGCTGTCTTTGAGATTCGTCCGGCAATTAATTTTGGCGTCGATCTCTTTCTAGTTGAGTCACGCGGTGGCCAGCTTCTCTCTCGCACACTTACTATCACGATCAGTGCAGCCTCTCTTCCGTTATCCTTCTGTAGCTTTGGCACAAATATCCACAATAAAAGAAAAAAAAATGAATGACTACTTTAAACCTCGAAAGGAATAAAGCAATTTACATTACCTACGTTCCGAGGAAACCGGAGAAGTTTGTAAAGCATTTTAACCGTTTGAATTTCACTGACACATATATATCCAAAAACTCATGCATAAATATCGATATTCAATAGATTAAATCGCTTCAATGGATTGATTGTTGTTTTTAGCATTGAATTTAGTAAATTGCTTTTATAATTCACGAATCGATAGTTTAACGAGCGATTAACGACGTTTTACACTGTTTGACTTTGAAGCAAAACCGTGGCAGATCTGAAGGTTCGTTTCCCAAGCCTTCAGGAAGGTATGAAGGGCCTCCTGAGTTCCGAAATGGAGAAGGTAGTTCGAGAGGAAAAGTTCCTGAAGGAGGAGCCAGAACGTCTCGAGTCCGCGTTGAGGAGATGCAAGAAGCTGACCGGCACCCTCGTCACGCTCAAACGGTACTTCCTGATACACCGATCGAACCTCTTTCATTCAATCAGCTCTACGTAATTGTTCTGAATAAATATCCCAATGTTAACTAATAACAAGAAAATAATCGTATCGTTAATCAAAAATTACTTTTTCTTTGTCATCGATATTATTCAGCTTGGCGTCGGTGCAAGAGCAGCGATCACCAAACGCAGCGAGCATCGATTCTGAAGAAACTCCACCGATAACACCAACTTCGGCCCAACACTCGAAGGTAAAAAAGTTCAAACTCTTTGCTTATTTATTTTTTCACATCTGTTACTCCGATATATACTTTCCTAAACCCTCGTGCGCTCAACACTTGGATGCATGACACTTGGTCCCTACCTCCGATTACTTGCTTGAAAGATATATATATATAATGTAATTATAATATTATACTTTATCGAAAATTTGATATTCGAACGATCCAATTTATCATTCCATCTTTAAAACTCTTCCGAAGTAACGTAACCTCGATCAGCGCCGTATCGCGCATTTCATTGACAAAGTTCATCAAAAGGAATTAAAACGTTCAACAAGAACATACGCAATTTTCTTTCGATGAATCAGTGCCTCGCTCAACCTCAGAATTTCGTTTTTTTAATCAATTGCTAGATTGTCTTGTTTCTCTCGCATCTAATCTTTCTTTTAAGAGCCTCTTTTATTTTGAATTTACTGTTTGATACAATTATACAGTAATTATCTATCATACGTTAAAAATCTTTCTTCATTGAAAAGAAAGAAAGAAAACAAAACGATATCTTTGATACAAGCAAATAGGAGGTTCCCGCACTCAGTTTACTTCACAAATATGTGAGTTGTAAATTCAACAGACAGCTGGATACTTTGTCACTGGGAGTAGTTAGGCGATGATTTTTTCGCTTTGTACAAATTATTTATATTATTGTACTATCGTTGTTGAAAATTATTAATTATTTTGTGAAGTAATCTGAATTACCGCTTTTCCTATATCCAACAACGCTAAGCGCATGCAAAGAGTGCTAGAAATACTAATACAATATATAGATATCTATGAATGAAATAGATATTTATATATCCATAAACACGGAATTAATAATATTGTTAACTAAAAAAATAACGACCAACACTCTTTGACATTAAGAAATTGATATAAGTATGATTCCGTATTAAAGAGACAATGACGAAAAATTAATATTTGGCATGTGCGGTCACTCAAAACAAATAAATAATAACATGTAAACGAGTTACTGACATTCGGTTTCAGTCGAGTTTGGCGTTCCATTGATTTACAATATTAACGTAGAAATATCGTTGTTTTTTCCTGTATGAGCAACTTGACTGCATTCGAACATCATTTCTCTGGCACACTTTTCCTCTATGAGAAAGGTGCATCGTCTTTTCACGTATTTTTCGAGCAGAAAAGTTTATAAATGATCTGTCTTGCGGCATACATTCATTAATATTTAAATACAATTTCACAAATATCTCGTAGATGTTATGTTAACGACAAAATCTAGTCAAAAACTACTTTGCATTTCTTAAAATTTTATACACAGACAATTTTTTATTATCGAAAATGATCCTTAATCATTTAAGGGATCAGAGTCAGCTAATGAATTAAGAGACTTTTGTTTCTAGTGAACTTGTATATTTATTAAAAATATGTCAATTGAGGAGTGGAATGAAGAATTTTTCCGTCGTGGCAGCTACAATTCCGTCAACTCGGTTCTCTCGTAATCCAGTTTTTGGTTTTTCAACTCTGCACGTGATTTCAAACAAACTGCTAGACGAATTGCGCTCTATGATGTTTCATTTTCTTCGCAATGACATTCTACAACCGTTAAAGCGAAGCGGATATTGAAAAACGTGAAAACTTTAAGTGGTCCATCGCTCTAAATGATTTTAACAGTTTTTTATATTATTAGATAGCTCTGACCTGAGAGCTTTTAAAAAAATGTACCCCGTTCGACCGTTGTAGAATGTTGTTACGAAGAAAGTGACACTTTACAGAGTGAAATCCCGCTCGATGGATATCGAGCAGTTTGTTTCGAATCACGCATCCTGAAAGAGCCCAATGCTGAGTTATAAAGCAACCGGTTGACCAAATCGGTGCTTTCATGACAAAAAAATTCGTCATTCCACTCCTTGATTGACAGATTTTTAATTGAATTTATCATATCGCTGGAAAAAAAATGTTTGACATAATTTTTAAAAATCTTTTAGCTGACTTAGCCCCCTTAAGAGTAACTAGACCAAACGATTTTTAATAAATTGAATAATAGAAAATAATTCGATTAATAATTAAAAGTCAATTTTCAAGTTAAAAACTATTTTAAATTGATAAAAATAAACATTTTAAAATCATATACATCGATGACAAGACATGCAGCAAGACAAGAAATACAGAAATATCTGAGTGACGCACCCGAATGATCGATTGGCATAGATCTGGTGCACAGAATTCGATTTGCAAATGAAACGTTGATTCGTTTACATCAACATAAATCGATAACACGCAATAAATAAAATTAAAACAAGAAACATTTACTTTTAAATTTAAGCAATTTGGAATATAACGATAACAGACAAGTGCCTAAAGACTGTTTTCTATTGGTTTACAGCACTGTTACATTTAATTTAAAAGAAAAACAACAAACAAAAAAGAAACAAATTATTCTTATAAATCCGAAATCTAATGTAAACCTTCTTAGATTACCATGCGACCACTATTTTTTTCGTCTTTCTCCTGCCCATGCAGAAATATCTGAATGTTGAGCAATCGACTTACACTCCGCGCGGAAATAGGATCTTAGTTGTTAGACTCCACAAATATTGTCACGTAGACTATTAGTTGATGCTTTGCTCGCATTTTATCAATCTGTCCTTTCACGGGGTACACTGGAAACAAATCGCGACAACGACAACGACAACGACAATTTATCTCATTTAATTAGCGACTTATTCCATAGAAATAAATTATGGGAGATCCGCTAATTAGCTAAACATACAAAAGATAAAAAAGTATTTCCGTGAAAACATCACAGTCACAATTTTGTTAAAAGAAAAATCAACAACTCACTCGAATATCTCAACAAAACTCTAAAAACTCTCGTACCATTGTACATCATTACGATGAGAATTATATGTGGGTGTTTTTTTCTTTGATTTAATACGCCCAATGGACTATGTCAAAATAATTCCTGCAACTTGTGTTTTATTGACCCCCCCCCTTGCCCACCCCCTACCTCGATACCTTAAAACCAGTTCAGTGTTTGCTGTGCCCCGATAGAATAGAATACTTTAACATTTAGTCCACGATGTGACAAAACATTTCTTCGTTCTTTGGATAATTCGATTTGTAGTTTCGCCGCAAGCATCATTCTTACCACGTGAAGTTATTTCATTTCCGTTATAGCAAGAACACACAGTAACATACGAGATAAATAACATAGAAATAGACGAATGGAATAACGAGAAATATTGAAAGAAAAAGAAAAAAAAAAAAGATGCGTCAATGTTTTGTCAAATCATTATGTGTTAGATGTAACCTATGAAAAAAAAACACCAAAAAACCAACAAAAAAAATCTGTGTTATGCCTTTTAATGCGTTTGCTGTAGCAACAATGGTGTTTCATTGCGATAAATCGTTGTTGACACAAGCAGAGTTTTCCCAATAGAAAGAAACTGAGTAAAACCCAATTAAAATATATTTATATCGAATATATAACTCCTACACAACAACAAAAACAAGCACCTGACCGTACAAGAGTTACTTGAAATACAGAAATAAAAAAATAACAAAAAAAAAAAACAACAACAAAAAATGGCAAGATACAATAGTCAACGTAATATTCATTTTTATAGTATGGCTGGAAGTGGAGTACTAACTTCAAGGAGGCCATACAGACCAGTCACGAGTAATTTTTTCATCATTATTAATTCATTATAATTATTATTCTATGCTGTTTTATATAACATATATATATATATATATATATAAATATTTTATAAATATATACATCTATATATATATATATATATTCTTATCGTTCAATATGTCTATCTCATGAATCACGAACGAGATCATCTTCATCCATAGAGCTTAAATTATTCTGCAAAATTAATACAAATAGAAATGAACTGTGAGAATATATCGAATTGAATAATTGAATTTTATCGATTTAAAAGAGAAATATAAATTTTTGTCCCTTGTCTATTTATAAATTCAAATTCGGTGTAATATATTGAAATTTTTTTGATGTAAATTCTATCGAACGATCAATGTCAATTGATCCTGTAAATGATAATATTAATTTTCAGTATCGATAATTCATATAATAATACGAATTTTTTTGACTCTTCGGTAGTAAACAACAATCACGAAATTTGACCTTGCTTTTCGATATAAAAAAATTATTATTTTTTTTTTTTCTAATTCAATAAAATAAAAATATACTTGTGAAAAAAGTTTTTATACTTTTGCTTAAATAGTAAAATCAAATTGTTGTATTTCTATTCCCATTTCGCAGAATATTTTGAGACTTCATCGATGAATATTTAACATTACACGTGTTTTTACGGTCGTCTCAACATATATCTTCATTCTTAATGCGTGCTTGTTCTGAAATTCGTTTAATTTTCATATTATATTTCTGACGTTTTTACTTTTTCTAGATTTTTTGCGATCTTTTTATACGCACTGCTATTGAAAAAGATCTTTCTTGTGTACATAATTCGCCATACAGCGATGGGTGTTGTCATTTAAAGATACATGCGTGCGAAATAGAACGAGTATGTATATTGGATCCGCCACTTAAAAAAATAAAAGAAAAATAACCGGATCGTATTAAAAGGCAACATTTACGCTGATTTTTTTACAAATTTTATTCCAATGTGCATTCGAATAAGGCATTATTGATAATGTTCTTGCACTCGTCGTGTCACTATGAATTCCATAACTTTTGACGTGCAATATTCTATCCTAAAAAAAAAAAAAAACAACAAAAAAAAAAACAATACCAATAATTCTTCTGCTGCTGCATTTCTCATTTACTTTCTTAACTGTTCTTCTTGGCCTATCGCAAAAATTTCTATCTCGTTCTATCTCAATTTCCATTGCGTAAGATGCTCTTTTATAAATTCAGCTAATTCATCGTCAATAATTTACTAAAGAAAAAAGAAAAGAAAAAGATTCAACAAGCAGAAGGTCAGGTCGTTTCGCATCACAATCAGGTATACATTCCAAATGAATGAATATAATGTGTTGTTAAATCGTTGAGTAACGATGCGCAGCAACCTAAAAAAAAAAAAAAAGAGAAAAAAAAAGTATCCGTTACTTAATCACAAGACACACGCTCCAATCCATTTCTTATAGTAAGGTATCCCGATGTTCAAGGTTTACACTGGATTTCCTACAATGGCAAATTCTATTCATGATTATTGTTAATTAATACGATTATTATATGATTATCGATGCGTTCGAATCTGTTGAACCAAAACTATGTATATTTCTCCTTCTCTTCTTATAAATTTTTGTATCTCCGTGATCTTGGATAACAACCGAATTGGCATTGTTCAACGCATATGTTATACATATATACCTGTAGATGGGTGACTAAAAGAAGTCTTGTCGTTGAAAAAAGAAGAATAAGAAAAAGAGTAAAGCGCCTAAAATAATGAATTAAGCAGTAAAGATGAAAACGGTGACATTTCTTTTAGCTACACCCTTTTTACAAAACGTATCTATTTGTATATATACAATAAAGTCGTAGAGCAATAGCGTAAACCACTGTGATTTAATGATTGACAATATAATGGATCTTAAAAAAAAAATAATAATCGTTTCGTTTCTTCTCATACTAATTAATTTGTATACTTTAGCTTTTTATGTCTCGTTTTTTTTTTTTACAACTAATGTGTCCAACTTAATTAGTACGTACATTCGTGACATCTTTCACAGTTATTTATTATGTATTTCATACTTTCGTAACTCATTAGTCTTTCTGTAATTCGTTTATTATTCTTCATCATGATCATCATGATCATTATCATCGTCATCATCATCATCATCATCATCATCATCATCATCTTCTTCTTCATCTTGTTCTTCTTCTTCGTCTTCTTCGTCTTCTTCTTCTTCTTCTTCTTCTTCTTCTTCTTCTTCTTCTTCTTCTTCTTCTTCTTCTTCTTTTTCTTCTTGTCCTATGTTTGTTGTATTAATTAACCTTTTCACGTACATAACCAAGCATACACTTTTCTTTATATCGATTTTTCGATACTATACTCCTTTTTCTCTCTAATTCCATTACCACTGCCTTACTATAAGGATTGGACTGAAGGTTTTGTCTATGTATTTTTCATTGGCAGATTTTTTTCAATAATAATTTTTTTTGTTGTCTCATCACTAGATGACACGAGCATGAATGTATATTTGCACGTGGCATGTGTTGTATGATTTATCATTTTATTGCGTAAGTTAAGCACAAAATAAAAGTATTTTAGATTTTGTACCTTCGTCGTAAGACATTTCGTAATATTTTTTTAAGGTGGTTCTGTATTAATTACATCGGTGGGTGCTAATGAGGAATTAAGCTGACTACTAATGCCACAAATACAATGGTGGGACGCTTGAATGCTTGCCTAAAGCGACAAAACGTTTGGATTTTAAAACAAATCAATTTTACAAAAAAAATTAAATAGCTGACTCTCAAGCATAATTCTTCACAATTCCTGCCTCGTTGGTCCGTCACATTTTTCTTTTTTCCTTTGTTGTTTATTTTATAAATCGGGACCCGACTCTGTCACCTCAAACGACTGGTTAATTTGGGGATAAAAATGATCGGCACTCGTGACGCAGTTGTATATAATTTTTGAATTTTTGATTTTTGCTTTTTTTAAGTTGACTAATACCGGACAGGAATCGGTGCCAAATGTTAAAGAGCCCCAAATGAGTACAGATTTGTAACATGCACAACACAAAAATACGTAACCGACCACAGGTAACTATCTAACCGAATTGATATTTATTTCCTTTATTTGTTTTCACTTTCTTTGATTTTTTTTTTCTATTTAAATAATAAATTTCAATTATTAAAAACCATTAACATCATTCATCACGCGGCTCGTACATACATTTCTGTTTCCTCTATCATGGCATGCACGTTTTGCACAGATTTTGTCGGCATGATAGCTAAAATGATATCGAAGCGTACATGAAATATCGATTAAATGAATTCTTTTTAAAATATAACAAAACCTTTGCTTTTCCTAAGAATAATTCAACAATGGTTCGTTCATGATTCTAAGTATTTCAATAAACGTGCGATCCGTGGAAAATATCGTTTCATGTACGACTCTGAAAATTCCATATCATTATTATACGCAGACAAAATATCTTTCAAGCCTTCTTCTTGCACCAGCCAGTATGACAATTTGGAGTAATGTAACATTGAATCTTTGGCTTCACCGTAGTATTCTCATGGATATAACGCAGGTAGTTAGAGTATTTTCGCTGTATAAAAGCTCCCTCGCAGAGCCATCTACAATATTATGGTACCCACGAAAAAAAAAACAAAAAAAAAAAACAATTAATAGAAAAATAAACAAGTATTCCGGTAACAGGTAGAAAATATTTCCGAAATAGAAGGCTCGGAGATATTCTGACTCTAATGATATACATAAAATAAATTGTATATTATAACGCGAAGGAGACTCGTGTTTGTATATAGTTGATTGTTAAACATTTCATGTATTAATCTGAATATGTATGTGTACCAAACAGACAACTGCCCCTGTGCCAGCGGAACGCACTGTCGTGGGGTCAACGGGCGTCATCGGGGGAGGGGCCCACGTTATCGAGTCATCCACCCCCCATCAGCAGCGTCCGGAGAACGCACTCGACGCTCTGCTAGATGAATTGCAGACGTTCTCAAGGCCAGCTTCCCAGATGAGCCAAGCTTCCGGAGTCGGACCACCGACGAATCACATGCCAAATATGTTGGAAATCGGACGATCGGCGAGTCAGATTGTTCAGAGCAGCGGAAGAGCTCCTAGCATGTCGGATATAGGAAGAAAGGGAAGCATAGACTCATCGACGAGTCTGGCGATCGTCACACCAGGACACACAAATACTCTACGAAGATTGCACTCTTATCCGTCTAGTTCGGACACTGACACTTCTCCGCCAATAGCCCGGCTTCAAGTGTCCGACGGTAGCGGTGCTCCACCTCAGAAACCACCGGTACCAGAACGTAACGCGGAATTGTTGCAATTGGCAACGGCGAGAAGAGTACCGCCGCCACCACCTCCGCGAACCAGTTCGAGATCTCCTTTGGCGAGTCCAACGAGCCCTCAGTTACCGCCACGAAATCCTACGGGTACTCTTCGTCGAGGACGCTGCACCCCGAAAGAGGGAGGAAAGCCACCGATGGCCTTGCCACCCAATGCAACTCCTGCCGAAGAGCAAATGCCACCTAACAATATGCTTTCCACTAGCAATTCGAGCTCATGCGAGAGCATCAACTCTCAGGAGGGCTTGCAAAACAAAAAGGGACGTCAGGAGCAATTGGAGCAAAGACATCAGGAACTATTGCGAAAACAGAAAGCTCTTCAGGAACAGTATGCTCGGCTTCAACAACTCCAGAGAAACGCCTCGGGATTGACGACCGTTCCACCCGCACCGCCTGATTTACTCAAGAAAACTGGTTCGGAGAGCAATCTTCTCGCTAAAATGGGACTTGGATTGAGCACGACGAGCTCTGGCTCGCTAACCAGTCTCACTACTAAATCCAATGCCGATGGACAACCCTCTCAACTAATTCAGCAACAACCTGGACAACAACAGACGGATACTCCAATCAACCAGAACATCATCATCAATCAGACAACAACGAGTAAGATCTACGAGACGGATATTCTGTGACCGAGAACTTGGCTACTTCGTTCGATCGACGGCTTCGATGATTGTCCATGGGCCGTCGCAGCCGCGAGTTAATTGACGTATCGGTGTTTACTGATTACTTGATTACACGAAAGTTACAGATGCTGCTTCGATCGATACTGGATACAGTGATGACGAATACAGCGAGTGCGAAAGGTACTTTTCAATCAAAGTGGTTTTAAAACGGTTACATTTTTGGGAGAGAGAAATTTTAATCCTTCGTTGAACGAGCACGATTATGCTCAACTAGCGTTTTCTAATAAAAAAAATCGAAAGATTCTTATTTCTTTTTCTTTTCTGGCTTAGGCCACAGGTGTGCTCGATATATTAATGATCGTATATAGTGAATGAGAGATGATGAATAAAAAATTCTAACATCGTTGAATCTTTGATTATTAAAATTAGCTAAATTTGTTTTAGTTACAATGTGTACATTAACGGTGAACAGGACGATAAATTGGAAAATTTTAGGCATTTTTCTAAAGTTACTAGTACGAGTATTTATAGAACATACGAAGATGCGATAACGATACGAGTAAAGGCGAGAGAGAGAGCGAAAGAGTGAAAGGGAGAGAGAGAGAGAGAGAGAGAGGGACACGAGATGTCAATCATGAATGCACTGAAAACAATTTTTCGTAGAATGATGAAAACGAAATAAGTACGACTAAGGCATAACCCACAAGTTAATAATCCAGTGTGCAAAGTACACCAAATGTAAAGACTCCGAGAACAATATCCAATCGCGATAATTTCGTGAATAAAGAACAAAAAAATAAATGAAAAAAATAATTATATGCAACACTACGGAGTGTTTAGACGAGTCGTACGTATATTAGTTAAATGAAACAACTTAGAAAATACTTAATATACTAATTGTAACTTTAAATGACGAATTTAATGAATGAATTTAAGCTATTTAAGATTGCTCGGTTTTATCTGTTATATTTAATAGATATAAATGTCATTACGGAGCAATGCTACTGGGATTTTGTAACGTACGATTTTTTGTGTTTTTTCAGTATGAAAATCCTATGAAAAAAAAAAAAAAAAAAAAAAAAAACGAACGATACCGCTGTCCGAATTTAATGTAATTCGAATTTCCGAAAAAAAAAAAAAGAAGAAAAAAAAACGAATAAATTAAATAAATAACGTAACGAGTTGTATGTGTTACGCGCGTAAGCCACGACTGACAATGTTGAACTCTGATAAGGTTCAGAATACGACGCATAAAATTAGTCTGGCACTATCGTAATAATATTAATAATAATAATAACAACATTAATAATAATAAATAATAATCCTACAAGAAATTCAAATTATCTAAAGATAATTCTGGTTAGCCAATAAAAATTTGGTCCTGGATTTTGAAAAAAAAAAAAAAAAAAAAAAAAAAACACGAAGGATAAAGATATACGTAAAGATATCTTTGAATTAATTAAGTTGAGCAATATCGCATCACGATTGAAGATAATCATTTGATTTATAATCGATCGATTGAAGTAGCAAATTTCGTTCGATTTCTGCTAAGCGATTTGCAGAGTAATTGCAGTATTATTGAATGTAACACGAGCGAACGGGATATATAAAAGTAATTATCAAGCTCAGCGTATCCCGTTAACTATTGACGATTCTAATCGGAAACTTATATTTATAACTCTATATGAAACTTATCATAAATAACGATCAATTGTTAAAAAAAAATAATAATAATAAGTTAATAAAATATGAATGACGAAGATAAATATTGAATCAATGACTCGGGAAACAAATCTAATTTATTGAGACTCTTAGTGAAGTACGAGAAAGGAAATGGTAATAAGTGGGGACATATATAGCTGATTTGCATGGGACTGCTTCGAATTACCACGAATGAAGCGTTCAAATATTTACAGAAAACACAAAACTATCACCAAATCAATAAATATCGCATAAAATTTCATTTTTTTTTCTTTCTTTTCTTTAATTTAAACCAAAAGTATTGTTTCACTCGCCTGTGCCAAGACCTTTGTAGTTTTTATTTTTAAGATATATAATACCCTCGTTGAACATTTATGGGTTACTTTTTTCAACGTTGCTGAGTACGTAATACTTCTAAGAACTATCTAGGTAATATTATATAAATATTATACATACCTATGTACACAATATACAATTAACGACGTAAACAAGAAAAAAAAAATGATTTTACGACGTACACGTATCACAATCGACGACTGAGTGCTATGTCTTTGTTAGATTTATCGCAAAAGCATTTCGTGTAAATGATATTGCATCAAATACATTTGTGCATTTCTCGTTTTACAAAAAAAAAAAAAAAAAAACAGTATAAGAAAAAAAAGAAAACAAAGGAAAAATATCTGCTTTATCCATGAATTATTTCGCGTATGAAGTGCTTGCGTATATCAAGCAACAATACCTTTTATGGGAACATCGGTATGTGCCAATATTATTATCAAACCCTTTGATGTTTATCGTCATTTATTTTATTTTCTTTTGATTCGTTATATTTTATCCCTTAAGATCTTACGTGAAAAATGTTTGATCGCTTAAGATGTGCGTGAAAATTTTTCAATGGCACGATTAACTCTGATTGAAAGAGACTTTTTTTTTTATAGAAACGGTGAAAACTGCACCGTTGACTCCTAAAGAGACCCGAAGTGAAAACATTATCTGTAACTGGAAGTTTCTTCTTTGTCACGTCTACGCTTAGATCCTCATTAGGGAATCGCTTCCGGAACAAAAGCAGCGATATGCAGTACCATGCAATGAAGAATTGAGATTCAAGGTAGATTTATATTTTATTTTCGTTATTGCAGATGCGCGCTATGATGAAATAAGAATTATTATCGAAACATTTCGTAAGTGTTTCCGTAAACAATTAACGGAAAATTACAGGATTCCAGTACACAATGATGCAGCAAAATCTTAACAAACAAGCAGCGCGATTTAATTTCATTTAATGACAAATAAAATAATGAATTGCTTGTACCGCGACAATGAATCCTGCTACGAAACTTACTGAATGAAACGTATGTGCAAAAAATTGCTCAAAGAACAACCTTAATAGCGCAAGTATTATCAATAATAACGGAGTACATGTAGCTACGAATTAAAGAAACCCGAGGGGAACCAGTGTCGAACTGACAAGTCGTAACATACGTATGTGAATTATACGAATTATCGACGTGTCCCTAAATTTAGATAGATTCGTCAATATTATTTCGAAATTTTTATTATATAAAAAATCTGCTCGATACCGCAGCTTTATTACAGAGAGAGAAATACCGGTTCATTGATGTTTATACGTAATTAAAAAGATGCTTGACGTGTACATTCACAACTAAAAAATCAGTTTCGATCAGAATTGGAGTCGGGGTAAGAAAAAAAATCGAAGATCGATCAACGATATTGAAAATTCTAAGTCATTTTCAAATATTAATAATAAAAAGTTATTAAGAAATAAGGTTTATCAAATTGTTCAAGAAATTTTCCTATTATTTCTCGTATGAAATTAATTCGTTGTTGAAGAAAAATTGTTTAATGATTTTAAAACTTTTTATGTGCCACATGGAATCTTTTCACGAAAATCTATCCAAAGTACGCAATCTATTCAAAATCAATATTCTTAGTATCTTCAATATGATTGATTCTTAAAAGATCTTTCTGTTATCGCTAAATACTTGAATTCTAATCGAATCAAACTCTTGGTTAGGAATGTATAGCGTAAAGAATTCTGAAGTAAGCAGTGAAGTATTAAAGGGAAAACGATAAGATATGAATGTGTTTCGTTCTTTTTTTTGTTTTTTTATATAAGTTCTCGTAAAGCGATGTAAACGACTATTACATTTTTTTGATACCAACATTAATTAATTCCCTTAACCTGATGTGCTACACGTTTTTTGACGTTCTCTATCGCTCCACCGCGTTGTCCAATAGCGCTATATCACTTGCACTTATGGTGGCTCGGTCGATATACCACATCACCTTAAGCAGGAGACACCATACAAAGGACAAATTGGATCGTGAAATCGATACCTAGGTACACACAGGTCAACTCAACAGTACGGGACGTTTCGATTTAAATAAAAATACTCTAACGATAGACAAACTTTTATAACTCTTTGTCACGGATGAGACGATGTTTTATAAATCACGTCACTGATATAATTAAAAAAATCGATCTTGTGTCGAAGTTAAAATAGTGAGAAAGTGTAACGAAAGTTTTGTCAACAGATTCATTGGTTGAGACACTCGAATAATTTATCTGTTATATTGTGCTACAAGGATTTCTAATGCTAGTAGAACGAATTTTTAACTTTTCTTTATAACTTGGCATCGAAAAGCTGCCGCGTCTTATTATCTACGATCGGAAATTAATCGTTTCCACACGATGAGTAACTAATCATTAAAGACGGCAAATAAGTTGCTTCAATTGTTTCTGAGTCAGAAAAAAAAAAATCTATTGTCGTTATGGCCTAATAGCTTCCAGCGATACGGAAGCTAAAGGATATACCGATTTATTCTTGAATAACGAAGTATTTCTACTTAGAAATAATCTGACGGTCTTCAAGCAATACTCGCGATTATTTGTTAATTTATTTAAACGCTCGTAAAAGGAGCCCAAATTGCAATTATAAATCGTACAAACGGCGGAATTTTTATCAGATTAAACGTGTCTTCTACTTTGTTTCAACACGAAGAATATTCGCTATAGTTAATTCATTGTATCTATACTATTAACTCTGTACAAAGATAATTTCCATTGATGATCGTTTATTAAATCGAAATAACATTCGAATTTTATTTATAACTCGTAAACAAACGATATATCGATGATAAATATTCTATGAAGACATTAATACTCGCGTAAGTCTTAAGAATGCACAGAGTGAAATTTCAAATGAGATACATTGTGTTTAATATATTATGAATCATTAGTGTAATGTTTTTCTTTTCTTCTGACAGTCCTGTACGCCAAATTGAATTGACTTGTTACATTTGTAAATGTTTGTAAGTAATATATAATAAATTAATCACGTATTAATCGTTGAAATATACCCGACAACATTGAAAGCAATGAATAAAGAAAAAACATGTCATCAGTAGTGCGTTTATCATCGTACAAAAAAATAATCATTATTTTGGTTAAAATCGTGTTGGCCTCGCATTGCGCATATCCAAATAGTTTTTTTTTAAATTAAATAAGCTATTGTGTATAAAAAATCATTAATTTTCATTCGTACAATTGATAATTGTTCTTTATTATTTATTAAGACATTTACAGTATGCGGCATTACGTTTAGATATTTAAAATACGTAACAAAGATTATTTTACAGGCCGTGGGCTTTTTTAATACCATCTTCAACGGTCTCTCTTGCTTTTAATAATTCCTTCAACGCATTGAGAGCCATTTCTAATTTACCTCTTATCAGTGATTCCAAGTTTATATAATTTTCAATATATTTGATGTGATCGTTATCGTACTCCATTTCCGCTGACTTTGCCGTGGGATTGATCATATTGTAAAGTTTAATAATCAGAGCAGCGTCCTCTAATCTGTTTGTAGTTATATTTTCGAGAAGTAAATTATCGATGTTTTTCGTCCATGCGAGATAAAACGCTAAAGGGCCATAGTGACGCGTCGAGCGTAAATAATTATAATGCTTTTCGTTGTTCACTGCGGTATAGACAGTTTCTGTTATACGGTGATACTCCGGATCGTTTGGATCGTATTGAAGACACGCTCGGTTCAAAATATATTCGTATTCCTGGCGACTCAAAAGATCCTGAAAGAGAAAATTTATTGTAGAACTTTTGGTATTATTTATCGCATGTCGTTGGTACTGACTAATACATATAAATAAATAAATAACATATTCAGTGAACGAATTCTGCGTTAGAGAGATCGATATCATTCGAATAAAAAAGTATTTAAAATACTTTTTCTGTTTTAACCAGTTCGAAGGAGCCTATGGTCAAAGGGGGGGGGGGGGGAGATGGTGTAACTTCTATGACACCTTTATGATCCCTTTGGGCCGTACAGTCACGGAAATTTATAAACAAGCCAATGCTTTTCGTCAGAATAGCATAAGGGTTAAAATTGATAATATAACAGTTACGTCCTTTAAGCATTGATCCATCGATACAATACTCTTCGATCGAACATTTCATTTCAATTTAAAAACCAAGTTTCTTCAAAATTTGTATATCTTCATGAAATGTATGTTGCGGAGCCAAATATATGAGATCTCCCGCTCCTTGCTGTACGACGTATCGAACATCAGAGGCAGCGAGGTTCGCCTATATTATTTGTCACCTACCGAACAGCACGCAGATGCCTCTTCTAATCACACCCACTTGGCATGGCTCACAGCATCGCATCTGCGAGCTGCGCTATCCTGCGAGTAAAATGTCTTGTCTAACCCTTTCGTCGCTCTCTCCTTGTTTGGCAATGAATTATTATTCTTATTAGAAGATAAAAGGAAATTTTTGTCAAACGTCAAGTAAAATTATCGCTTTCCGCGGGTAAAAATAATTTTTACTAAGTATTTTGAGTTCAGTGATTTATATAAAATTAAATTTACAGAATTGGCTAACCGTTTTAATACGATACCTTTAAATATTCTTCTTGGAACATTTTGGGTGGGACGATATCTCTGCCTTTTAACGGAAAGTATGTCTGATTGATACGTTGCCGTTCAGCCCATTGGGCGTGCCTCAATATCCCATTCGGTTCTCTGATAACTATTAGTCTCTCGTATTGATTAAGGCCGTACGTGATGTCGGTAAAGACATATTTAGAAGTGTCGTGACCCTGAAGCGCAGGATCTTTTGACAATACGCTATCGATTTCCTTTCGTTTCTTGACAACCGGAGGCATTTGCAGTCGCATCGCTCCTCGTTTCTCAGCGGCAATTTGCGCATCCTGCAGTTGCTGGTCCGTCATGAATTCGTACTTGGGATCTTGGATCCTGTTACCGATTCTTTGGGTTCTGAATACTATCTTCGGATCAGGACGAATCAATATATTGAGAAGATTCTGAACTTCCTTGTTGAAAAAGAGCGGAGCAGGATCTCTCTCGGATTCTACATAGCATTCGTTAATAAAATAGCCATCATCTAATTATTGCCAAACTTATAGATAATCTTTTAACCTCAAAATTTTCATACAACGTTTCAACAGCGACTTCAAGCTTAAGAACGTAACTTACCTGCTTCCTGGGTATTCGTACTGTATTTTAAACTTTTCATTATTGTACTGCATTGCGCGTGACGTAAAATCGAGTAAGAATTACGCGTAAACATAGCTTTTCCAACAGACTTTACTACTTGCCCGGTGATAGCAGCCATGGTGTTGATGGCTCGAGTTTGAATCATTGAACCTCATACCACGTGTGATAAATTATGTATTCCGCTACTTTCCGAACCCATCCCTTGGTGGCTATAGCCCTCTTGCAGAGGGGTAAGATACGCTCTGCACGATTGATTACATTCTTATCGTGTAATGCATGTGTAGGGGGCTGTGTTAGATACGGTGGGTAATTTAGTTTCGTTTCAGTGGATAATCCAGCGGCGCTACTGCTCGGTTGGTAACCAAAACTGTAATATATATTTCTCTGCCACGATTGATCTTTCGAATAAAAGAGGAGAACGTTGAACTGCGCGTCTTAAAATTCTGCAGTTCATCGTTATCATTTTTTGCCCAGAAGATCATTCTTGACAGAGAAATTTGCGATGGGAAAATTCTGTTATCTCTCTCGCACGCATAACGATCTGAGAGAGAAATACGACATGTAGCACATCGTCTGTAATATGAACGTAAACGTTTCGAAATCCGATCGAATTTCGGTTGAGAACGTGCAAAAAATTTTAATAATTGTATAGTACTCATCCTTCAGACACCCATATATGGCCGCTCGAAATATCCACATTTGTCAACATGTCATCAACATTTCAATATCGTTAAAAAGTCAATCACACAAAAGAATTTAACGTATAATGTATATACCGCATTCATGTAATTTGGCAGCTTGCGGCAACGAAAATGAAAATCGGCGTCTGGTCCGGTTTGACATATGCGAGTTCCAGAAACGTTTATATCGTACAAAATAGATAGCTCTTGACAATTCGAGCGTCGGATATCAAGTCGATTGTAACTAAGATCGATTAGAGGAAAAAAAAAAAAAATTATCGTTAATAACAATTTTCGGGAAATCGTCATTTTTTAATTTCAAGGATATTAATACAGAATAAAATATCGTTCGATGACTTTTCATAGCCCATCCGATCGGAAATATTTTACTGATTACAAAATCAACCATCGTTTTCCACAGTTCAGTCCATTAAACTTGATTTTCTCAGTTTTTTTTTCTATTACTCACACGGAGCTGCCCCAATGAGACAGCAAAACAAATAAAAAAAAAACAACTTGACAGACAAATACCAATACTACTTACAAAAAATGAAAAAGAATAAAAGAAATAATCCATAAATATAGCATAAAATTCTTCCTATGTTGACATTCCAACATAACATTAACGGGCGTTAATGCTATATTGTAAAAACAGTCTGCTATAAATCTGATATGAAATCTCTTGCTGATTACTAATTCAACGATGCCTAATACATTTTAGGCCGCCCTTGTTATTTGATACCATTAGTTGCTTTTCCAAAGTTATTCCGTCGATATATAAATGTAATTTCTCAGTACTTTTTATAAACGTACAGCTTTTGCGTTCAAGAATGTGAAAAAACATTATAAAATCACCTATGGTCACAATTGATCAATTGGTGAGCTTCATAATTATTCCATTTATCGTATCTCTAAAGAAACTTTAGCATTTTAGTTGCGAGAATATCAAATTATATTTTATAGTAAGATCATATAAAAACGAAGCCATTCTTAATACTTATTTCTCTTGTCGTAAGCCTTTAAGGGTTGAAAAAATTAAAATGATGCCCACAACCGGTACAAATATATCATACTAACGTACAAAAATAGAAAAGAAAATTATAAATAATCCATGAATATAGCATAACATTTTCCCTATGGTGACACTTGAATAGAGCGTTAACGAGTGGTCAGCGACTATATCGTGTGAATTCGTGATTCCGCGATGATTCTATTGAGTAGCAAGAGATAAAGATATCTGGAAATCTATCGTATTGACTGTGAATACGTAAATAATGTTCAAGTCGAAAGATTTACGAGACTCCAACTATTTCAACGACCTATTCAGTTATTATTCGGATTCGTATATTCATCGAAATATCCGTAAGATCTTTCAACATTCATGGTGACAAAACGTACGATTATTCACAGTCTACTGCATTTGACGTGACGTATTTATCGAATCACTATCAGTAGAATATATTTATCAAATACTACGAAATTTAACATAAATTTATCTTCCAAGTTACTCATATATCATTTATTTGTTAGAGTTAAATTACTCAAACTTCGATTCTAAAGAGATCAATGCAATGACCGTGCTTGTTAAATTATCTAAAAATAGTTCTCAATAATTATTTTTGTTTATATTATTTATAAAGAGGTTGGACTTATTAAATTATTCGAAAAATTAACGTTGTCGCTCTTACTCCTTTAATTTTATACAGAACGGAACTAACGTTGTCTAGTCAATTTGGCTAAGATCGGTATGTGTTTTCAGATTTGTATTTTTATATAAACGCAATAAAAGCAATTTAAATTTATTATATAAATATGTAAATAAATATTTACGACTGCGTCTATATATATCTTCGAAACATCTGACATCGAACCAGGCTATTTTATTATTTTCAAACTTTGACGAAGATTTCTCTATGAGAAAGGAAAGATCAAGATAATTCCTCACAGAGATAACTTAGTAAAAGTTGGAAAATAATGAGTAAACAACGTAGGAACGTTGAATATTACTTTTATTTAAATAATACAATTTTACGAATAAACGAAATAAATGTTATACCGTGTAGAATATTAATAATTTTATATAAACCCTTGCCTGAGGGTGTCTCGTTATCATAAAAACATATATTTCGCAGTAGAGAACACGTTACAGGTTTTTCATAGCGAGAGCCACCTGTCTAATAATATGCAGTCGTGCATCCGGTTGCGGGGTACAAGCGTTTCCGGTATGTGGGGGATGTACCCTGCGGTGTCCTCGGACGGTACCTCGGGGGCGCGACCCCCAAAACACTCTACGCTTGAATGCACCCCAGGGGGCATTCAAGGGTTAGCCACCTCATCTTCTCCGTAGGCAAACCCGGCGATGAGACAACCCCCTCCCGCTATCCGACCATGTAAATCGATTTGTTATCGCGACACGCAATACAGCTCTCCAATGATGAACGGTTGGGAAACTACAAGCTGGCTGTATCTCGATCGTCGATGCGTGAAACAGCGAGAATTGCATGATTGCTCACTTACATGCACGATCATCCATTGAGAAATTTAATTTCGTCGATACAGAATAAATTTTAATATTATATCGAAGCAACAATCGATCTCAAAATAGTTCAGCATTGTTGCATCGATTGCTCCAACTTTACAACAACAATAAAAATGTATAAAAATATTTTTTTTCTTAAATCGTTCTAAGATAAAAAAAAGTTTGTATTCAACTTATTTTTTAAAGGAAAATTCGATTTAAATATATTCATTGTTGTTTATTTTCTTTTTCAATTATTCAATGACATATTTTTCAGTTTGAATAATCTGCAAAGAATTGAAAAAATAAATTTTTATTAATCGTGTTTAACACGTATTTAAAAATGCTATTCTAAATAAAATTCACTAAATTGATAACCTTGAAGAAATCGGATGAATATCAAGTTATATCTCTAGCTCATGCCTCTCAAATAAATTCTGTTGTGTTGCAGGGGTGTGAAATACAACGGTAAAGCGTGACGAGACCCTCGAGATGGATTCGAGATCGTCCATAAATCGATTTCACACTCTGGCCAGTATATACAGTAAATTAATAGACATTTAGGAACAGCACGATATTTCAAATGGATACCAGGATGCAACATACAAACACAGTCCATTCTGGTCGAAGTGTTTTCGAGACCAGGTGTTGGACACAGGGGTTCTCGAAAGGGGGATGAACCGTGGAAAAGTTATTTAATTCTTTCTCTGGTATCGTCACGGTACCTGAACTCTGTATCAGCGTCACCGCGAAAATGCGTATTAAATCATTTCCAACGATTTCAAATATATTTTTCGATATAAAATCTTTTTTTCATCATTTAAATAATTAAAGTAACAAATATCAAATAAAAGTACGAATGAATATATTTGTTTAGAATAGAAAGTTGCGGCTTCGTACGTTGTTACGTTAATAAAATTGACTTCAAGTTTCAACCCCCTGATCATGGTCAAAATATATTTTTTGTTTAACGTGATCATTGTCTTTCCAAATCAATTGTTAATCGATTATTACACTTTGACCGGGATTTCTGTGGTCAATCGTCATAAGGGTACATGAGATCATGCGGTTAGGGCAATGATTTATGAACGTGGAAATAATTAATTTAATAAACAATAATAATCGGAGAGTCCTCGTTGTTCCATACATTTTTCTGCTCCACGTATATTTACGTTTACTCGTAGCGTTTTAGTAGCCAAATAATATTGAGGTAGGAATAAGTACCAATTACAAAGAGAGGATTCACGAATTAATATTTGAACCTCGAGATGTTAAAATTGATCGAAAAAGTCTATCGTACGGCAATCGTGGGGTGACTGATCCATTATTTTCATACGGGATTACGATATACCGCGCGGTATCAGCGACGGGCATCGCCAGGAGGATTGGAAGCCCCAAGGCATTGGCACAACGGAACGTATATACGCGTTGCTGCTTCTGCAATTCGTGACCTACGTTTAAACTCTCTTTTATTCTCACTCGCCCCTCTACGCGTTCTCATTCCTACAATAATATCTCCTGGCGATTATCTTTTTAGATTTTTTTCATCATCCGCATCTGGTTGCCACGAGAAAATCGAATGGTACGCGTGGAAAGAGGGAGGAGTGTCGTATCGCGTGCTCAGAAATATATTATTTTATATTAGATATATTTATTTCATGGACGTCTCGGTTTCCGGTTGAAGCGGTACCCTCGGTGTGAGAAGGAGCAACGCGTTCATTGGGAGATCGTAACTCATGGACGCTGGACGAACCCCCTAGCAGCTTTTATATCGTTAATTACGTAGACTTAATGGATCTTTAAATGAGGGTTTTGTTTATTAGATCGCTTTGCGGTGTTGCAAAGGAAACTGGATATGAGTCAAGAGCTTTGCATCTAAGGGAGAAACTGTATTTCATATTTTTTGAGCTAAACTCGTGCGAGTAATTTTATAAATCTCACAAAACCTTTGACACCAACGCATTTTGCAACTAAATGTTATAAAGTAATCCACAAAACATTTAATACATGGTAGAAGCTTGCAAGATGCTACCTCATTATTTTTATAACATGCTAATCGATTTTGGATTTCTCATAGAGAACATATTATCAACGGTGTAAAATAATGTGGGAACGAATTGAAAGGTTCTACTTCACGAACATTGTTAGGTATGTTTACACGTTCGTTGTCTCGACATTTTTAGAAATTGTAACGATGAAAAATTTTTTAATTCCAAAGTTACTTTAATCTGAACCTTTTTATTGAATTTGTCGAAACTCTGTACCAAACACAGTTTAATGTTCATTTATGTAGAAATTTATGACTCGCTATCTAAAGTTTTGCAAAAGTTAATGCGATAACGTTAATTTTTCGATACGTTCAAGATTACATAAAATCCGAAACTCTTATCCGATTTCGCCTAAATTGAATACCAAACAACGGAAAACGTATCTGCATTAACTTTTCATTCATTGTCTCGAAATTTTTGGATATTGTAACGATGACGATTGAAAAATTCCAAATTTCCTTTAATCTAAATCATTTTACTGAATTTGTCGAAACTATGTACCAAACACAATTGAATGTTCATTTATGTAGAAAGTTATGACTCGCTATCTAAAGTTTTGCAAAAGTTAATGCAATAACGTTAATTTTTCGATAAATTCAAGATTACATAAAATCCGAATCTCTTATCCGATTTCGTCTAAATTCAATACCAAACAACCTAAAAAGTATCTACATTTAACAAAAACTGTTCATCTCTCTAACAGAAAACTTACGAAAGTTATAAGATGATTAGAAAAATGACTAGAGCTTGTTACGGTAACTAATTTGGAATTTCAATATAGGGATAACGAAATTATCTTGCTACGGTAGCAAACATTTTCGACTGAAGTGATTTTTGCTACGACAAAAGAAAACAAACGTTGTTACTGTAGCAAAATGTTTTAATTACATAATTAAATACATTATCACTATTCTCTTCAATTGTTTATTCGTTTGATTTAACGACTAGGGTCGTTTATTCTCATAGTGTATCACATCATCTGCATTAAAAAAAAACTCTTCTCGTGATAGCAAAATCATAATTGTTCCTGCCTAGCAATTTTTCCGTCGCAGATGACCGCAATCAAAAAATGACTTGCTGCTTCATTTGTGGGCCAATTTTAAGTCTAATTGCTCTAATTATTTTTTATTTATAGACAGTTTAATTATGTAAGCCTTACAGACATTTTGGTTTCATTTTCGCAGCTATTTATCTCGACGTTTTGAACCATTTTAACTTATCTTACATAGAAATCTCAGTGAACAATGTCATGAAAACAAATTTTCTTGTACAAGGAAGCAAAGGCAGCAACATTTGTAATACATTTTTTGTTCTAATTATTTGAATCGATTAACGTTTAAATTATTATTAATGTATGTTTTCCGGAGATTTCTAGGATGAAACGGTTGTTTTTCTCACCTTTAATAACTAAATAAATGTAAAAGTAGGCGATACGTTTCTAAATGCTTTTCGATTAACATTTTCAAGTTAGCAATCGGTAATTTGGGCAATTAATTTGCTTCAGGTATGTAACACGTGAAAGACGAACGAGTATGTTAATAAAATAGAGTTATAGAAGCAAAGATAAAGGATATCACTGGCATCGAAAGGCTGTTTATAAATCAGTGACGAATTTGTATAACTGAAAAAGGAAATAGCGAACACGTGCGTGACACGTGCGTGGTGCAGTGCGCGCAAGGGTTGCTTCGGGTTAACCGCCCCGGCGACATTTGGCCGGTGAACTCGAACCTATAATTATATATACCGCTAGGTACACTTAACGGCTACAAGCGACAAACCTCGACCTCTGATACACAACCGCGATCTACTTTCTATATAATAATTAGTATGGGTTGGAGATAATAACGTCAATCAAGGGAGACACGAGATTTTGCGGTCGAGGTATATTACGACAATATGTTGACCGGTGTTTACGGGTGCAGCCGTTGTCGTAGTCCCTATAAAGGGAGAAAAGGGCCTGGTTGGAATAGCCAAGCGTTTGGTTTTAAATATGCGTCAACGAAATACTTTGGTAAGCATATTCAAATTTTACTGGTTATCACAACTAAATTCGTACTTGGTTGGGTTTACCGTTGGATTTATCGTATTTGGTTATTCCAACAAAGTCCTCTACTCTGGACGCGTAGAATAAATTATTTACGAAGAAAAAGCAATATCGGTCATTATGTTAAAAAGGTAAAAGCAAGAAATTACCACTTCTATGTTCTGTTTTAAAAAATGTCGATAAAAGAAAATAAAAAGTTTACGTCAACGAGGGAAACAATTTTTAATGAATTGCATAAAACTCTAATTGGGAAAACTCAGATTTTCAACTGTTATTCAAATTTTCATGTTATTGCAACATTTGAAAACGTTTCTTAAGAAATAGTAATAGTTGTATAAGTGTGCTTGATGTAAAAATGACGTTAGAAAATAAGTTTAATGATTTTTATTGCATGTATACTTGACCCTTACAGCGTGATATAAGGTTGAAGGATAAAAAAATTCCAGTTTGAGGTACATGATTGTTAAACTTGTAGAATCTTCTGTGCTACGCTATTTTTACTTAGTTTTATATTGTTTCTTTCCCTCGTTATACCTCTCTCCTTTAATTATTAACCTAAAAGCCGCCATTTTATGTATTTATCGAACTGGCGACCAGGGTCGCAGCTTCAAATATTTTTCCCACTAAAAATCAAACAATATTTCTCTACTTTAAACAGAAATTTAATGCGTCAATTTAAATTAGACACAGAAGAAGAATTACGTGTTTCGAACATTTTTTTTAACCATAAAAAATTAAAAACTTATTGGTATAAAAAATAACAATGGAAAGTCAGGTTTATCGAATAATTTTTAGCTATAAAAATGTCGGTAATGGCTTCATGTCTTAACGAATTATCACATTTCCTTGATTTCATTCTCGGGCTGATGGCCCTCGCGACCTCCGACCTCTCGGAGAACATCATCCCCTTATCAGATCGATGAATAGGCGGGAACCACTACCCCAGCAACCCGGGCTAGACCGCCTCTACTAACCCATGATTGGACGAATCATTCTCGACGAGCCCCGGCGTACGTTGCTTCGACCGGGAATACCATGTCACATACATATATATATTACCTTCCGCTACGCAGTCCTCCACCTCTTCCGTTTCAGTAATGCGACAACACATCACGACACACAACCTTCGATAATCTAACGGACAGTTCGTCGACGAAAATTCGAGTAGTTCTACTTTTTCACGCCTTTTTAATCGTAAACTCATCTGAACGTTAACCACGTCGTTCAAAAATTTTCCAGTGAATACAAATTTTTTTTAATGTCAAATTCAACGTTCAACCGAGTGACTATCGCAATTGTGTAAAAAAAAAATATAATAATTCTAATGACAGTAAACTTCTAATCAAGAATTTTCAACGCAAATTTTCACAAATACCGTTTGATAATAGACAAAAATAATTGATAAAGTGGTAATGGTGATTGTAAAAAAAATTTCTGGCAAATTTTCACAGACATTTGTGCACAAAACAATATATTCACTCGTCTGTTAATAATTGAAAAAATATATTTATTTCAATCTTAATACCCGAAAGGTAATGAGATGATTTAAAAAGAAACGAGAAAATGAGTGATTGCAGAAGAACTATTGAACATTATTGCGGTGCGGTTTTGTGAATAATCGAAGTTCTGCAATTTCTACCATTGCGATAACGAGGGTTTCGTGTGATACGTGCCGGTGCACTATTATCGAGGCTCGTGTACATCAGTTGTCTTGTAAATAGCCCGTGACACGTTATTGGTAGAGATTACACCCTGGCACGTGCCTAGTTCCAGTGGAGCACGTGCCGTTGTTTGGAGATATTTCGTCCGGCACACGGCGAGTTCCTATCATCGTTGTTGAGTCGTAAAATCGTTGTGTCGTGCTCGAGTGGCGATACAGCCAGCTTTGTAGAATAAAAAAAAAAAGGAAATCCAACCGTCCAAACGTTCCGAATTAGAGATAGAAAGATGAAGTTCACAGTGAGCGTAGAACACGTTTGCTGTGAACGTATCAACCTCATCAAAAATCTTTGGGAGCAGCGGCTTACATCTAAATGTGAAAAACAGTGATGAGGAGGGATAAAAACCAATTTTATAGAGTTGTAATTACGTGAAAATGATTCTAGTCAACGAAATCTAGTCATGAATAATGCAAACAGTCAAGCTGCATCATAATAAAAATAACTAATATTTTAATTAGTATTTATTTTAATTATTTATTCGCGGAGAGTGCACAAGTCGGTAAACAAGATGTATTCTATGGACAATTTGGGTTTGGATATGATGAATCGTCATTATATGTACGAGGCACATAGTTTTCTCGGTAATCCGGCTATTCCATCGGTACCACCACATTGCGGACTACCAGCGACGGCGAGTCTTTCACCAATCGTTTCTCAATTGCCCCCTCATCCACCCGGAAGTACCGGTAGCTGTAGTGGAAGTGAATTCTACCCTTACGACGAGAACAGCCGTGACAATCTCAGTACTTACAGCAGCGATCAGGAAAATAATACTAGAAAGTGAGTCAACTATTTATTTTCATCGTTCATTGAAGGGATAGAGGTACCTTAAGGCTGTAAAGTGGTTGCGTTCATGATATAAAGAGACGAGTCAGGCTCGTCGAGTCTGGCAGAACAGAAGACTTATAGAAGAAAAAAAGTATGTTGAAGCATAGCTCATCGAAGATATTAACTTCAAAACGAGATTACGTTGTAACATGAAATTATAAGCGTTATTAATTTGATTAAGATATTCATTGAATTATTTAAAAATTCATAGCTCGACAACGAATTGCGATTAAAATCTCACAAAAATTCTGAATGTTTGTTTCAGTTGGAATGATATTGATATAAAAAAAAAAATGTCATTGTTAATAAAAGAAATGATGAAAAAATTCGTTGAATTGGCGTACAGTTCAAACTGACTTAATTCTGTTTTAAATGTTTATGGATTTATCGTTTGAATTTGCGCAGACGCAGTTGCGACAGTAGAAGAAGCATAGGTGGTCCATTAAAGCGTCCTCGTCAAGCGGCTCAACAGAGAAAAAACGCAAATTTGCGTGAAAGAAGACGTATGCAGAACATAAACGATGCTTTTGAGGACCTCAGGGCTCATCTTCCGACTTTGCCCTACGAGAAGAGGCTCTCGAAGGTTGATACATTGAAGCTGGCTATTGGCTATATAAAAATACTAAACGATTTGCTAAGGGGCGAAAAAGGCAACGACTCTCTCACCGGAAATGGTACTCTCTCGCGATGTTCCGGTCGAGTTGATTCGATGAAGGTTATTGTTTATGGTGAGTTTCACATATCGTTTCACATATCGATAAACGAAAATATATTCAAAGTTACAAATCCAACATACCAACACATAGCCAACTCTGCAAAGTAGAATCTTGCAAATGGTTTCCTCGTTATTTCGCACAGTTCACAAAGTTTTTTTCTATGAGAAAGCCAAAACCGATCAACACACTTTCTCATAGATATAACTTAGTTAACGTTGTAAAATAATGAGGAAGTAATTTGCAAGGTACAGACTTTGCAGATTTGTCTACATTTGATACGTACATTCGTACAAACACGTAACATTTTTTTCCTAGACAACTTCTCAGGAAGTTTCAGATGATTTTAAGTATTCTGATATCAAAGTCGCGAGTTTCTATTTCACGAGAGTCAATCTTTCTCCATGACGAAGTAAAAATCTATTCGTTATTTTCCTGATATAAAAATAATTTCCGAATATTAAGCCTCTGGTAGTTGACTCGGCGAACAGCTCAACGATACATCGAATGCCTTTTGGAACTGTTTTTTAAATGTTTACCAACAGTTTTTGATCGACAAAATAATATCTGTCCCGTAAATTGACGCATTAAAAAGCATTCTGTAGGAAAAAGAAATAACTAAAATGAGACATAAGATACGCCGTTACTTCCGGGTTTCATAGAAATTACGATACAAAGCACGATGCTCGTTTATCATAATTATCTATCAAGTCCTTGACGAGACAGGTGCGTCGAGTGTCGCTATTGCGATTATAATAAAACCTTTGCTTCGGATTGAGCGCACCTCCGTCACGAATACGATTTAGAACTTTCGTAAAGCTTATTTTGGTATCTCCTTATTGTTTTGTTCGAAAAACGCTTTGTTTCAGGTAGTGCTGGCAATCAATTCACCTCTCACTCGCTGTCATGGTCCCGAAAATCGGATGTGCTGCCGAACGGCACGATATTTGCGAAGGTCTGGACCCCGGAAGATCCAAGGACGTCGAAGAATGCACCATCGTACGAATAGAATATTGAAAATGATTCGCGGAGGATTAAAAAAAAACAGTGCAAGAAGATTAAACCAAAAATCATTGTGTTATTTAGTTTTAAGGAAGAATATTCTTCGCTCTTGTGAATCGCAGTTATCCAACAAGGGACAAGAGAATTAGATGCAATCTAGTCAGATAATATATCTGTGAGTATATGTCTCGATCGAGTCATATTTCTTAAATCCTTTATAAATCACATCTCCCTAAATCGCAATAGAATGGATTTTATGAAGAACAGAATATGGATAATTAGCATTTTTGTGATAGATCCGATGATTGGGGATATCAATGTGATCTATAAAAGGGTTAATAAAATCGCGTTGAGTTACTCAAGATAACTCGTTTCTAGTCCACATCGAGTCATCCGTATTACGGCTGCAGTATTATATTGTTATTTCTATTGTAATTATCAGTCGTAAGATCATTTTGATAAGAAACCCAATAATTTTTAAGTAATAGAAATAAAAAATAACAAATTGTTCGATCAGCAAAACGATGTCGACAGAGATTTATCTTTTCCTCGTGAATAATGATAATATCGAAATATATCGTGTAAACACAACGAGTTATGTACATAATCATTAATACATAAATTACGTAAAACCATTGTACGTCTATAATCGATTGTGAAATTTATTTTTCAAATGCTAAATTTGTAAATTGCTTCCTTATTGCTTTTCCATTACTCACTAAACCTCCTGTGTAAGTATGTTAATCAATTCTAGCCTTTCTCATAGAGAAATATTTGTGCAATTCAAACAAAAAGTTCAAAATTTCATTTAAAAAATTAAGACAATTTTTACAAAATTGTATTTAAAATTAAATTTTTGAAACGACCGAAGCTCATCATATTTTTCCGAGTATACGTCACACGTAAAGAAATTATTGATTATTGAAATCGATTTGCAAAGTTATATACGCTTCATGCGATTAATATGATTGATCCGACAAATTAATCGGTTGCGCTAATAAAATTGCATTTATCACAATAATGTGCACGATGCATGAGATATGTAAAAATATTCAGAATAACAATTGATATCCCACTATTGCAATAATTTATTCATAGAATGGTATATTGAATTTAATATAAATGTATAATAGAAAATTAATGAACGATATTATTAAACACATGAAAAATATCGTGATTAATATACCAAGTACTTTAATATTTCATTATAATTATATATTAAATTTAATATACTTGTTAATGGATAAATGTTTCCAATACAAGAATGATAATTTTTCAAATATATTTAACATTGTAAGGAGGATGTGAATTTTTTAAATATCACTGAAACGATTGTCTAAAATATTCTAATCGCTCATTTCTTTGTTCCATTCAAACAAAAAGCTTAAAATTCCATAAAAAATATTTTTTTTAACACGATTTTGAAAATGTTGAATTTATGAATATCAATGATAGATAAAACGATTTGTTATTAAAAGAGATTTCAAGTCGACGGAAACTCAAAGAACATCGTATATTTTCGGACATTCCTCACGCGTAAATAAATTATTGTTAATTAAAATTGATTTGCAAGATTAAATAGGCTCCAGGCGATTAATTTTATTGATCTGTTAGATCGATTAGTTTGTTGAATTAATTAGTTCCGCTAACAAATAACATTTTACACAATAACGTGCACGTTGCATGACATATCACCACGTTTAAAAAAATGTTTTTTATAACAATTGATATCCCGTTATGGGAATAATTTATCCACAAAATGGTATATTGAATTTAACATAAATGTTTAATGGAAAATTAATGAACGGTATTATTGAACACATGAAAAAGATCGTGATTAATATACCAAGTACTTTGATATTGTTTAATAATTATATATTAAATTTGATACACCGGTTAATGGATAAATGTTTCCAACAAAAGAAACATCATTTTTTAAATATTGCAAGGAATACGTGGATTTATGAATATTACTGGAACGATTGTTTACAATTATCTTATCGCTGATGCATAAGTTCCATCCAATCGTTATTAAAAATTTCAGTCTCCTCAATCCATTTATTTGCATTTATAAATTGAAAAAAAAATATTAATTTTTATGTTTCCATCAAGGGGTGTTAAACCATTCATAGAAAACGAAGTACGACTCTCTTTCTATAATTCCTTTAAAACCCATTTATGCCGAGAACGTGAATGAGATTGAAGATTCGTATTAAGAATTTCAGTAGTAAATGCTTTAAAGAGTCGAATTAAAATTGGTGCGAAAAAAGCTTCCATCGAAGATGAGGAAGCTTTACACTCCCCCCCCCAAGCTTTCCGGAGCTTTTGTCTGGGAAATACAAGATGGCCGCACACCTGCGCGTGCTTTACGGACCCCGTAGATATACTGTATCTAATTTACGAGGTTGCTTGCTTTTTGCTAGCGACTCCACAGTGTGGGCGGAACGTCGATATCGCGGCGTCGCGACGCCAGCAGCAACAGCACCCGGAATAATGGCGGCAACGGCTGTGAATCTTCCCACGCACCCCCTCAATCCTCTACGTTTTCCACCCTTCTCTATATATGTTTTACGAAAGCGTACGTACTTAACACGACACTATCCATAACTCGAGTAAGTACAAATGTATACAACATTAAACAAACAAAAACAGCAGATACGCGAGTCATGGTTGTAAATTGTTAAGGCGTTCAATGCTAACTACCGCAACCGATTGTTACGATGTAATCTATTTTTTCAAAAAATCGTTTATCGCATTAGTACCGTGCATTGCATTTCACCGCAAGTATATAGGTAAAATAGCGTGAAGAATAGGTTAAGGGAGCTATAATATTGTGAATATACATATTCCGCTGTGTCGCAAATAATCTATACTTACATGAAAGTTTCTCGATAAAAAGGTTACAGAGTATACATTGATCTGAGTAGATTCAAATAAATTGCGCATTGTTATCTCAGTCTTTTAATCCGCAGTACACGCAGCCTCCTCTATAAGAAATTATATATCCATTCATTTTGGTTTAAACATAGAGAAAATTGTGTATACTTTACGTTCGCAAGAATGAGAGAGCAACGTTCCATTTTGCATCTTATTGTTAAAAATTGCAAGAAATTAAAGATATTCGTGACTGATAGATTCAAAAAAATTCAATTCTCATAATATTTCAACGACTCGATTGTTTTTAAATTCGATATCGATCATTGTTAAATGTTAGTTTATTTGTGAATCAAATGTTAACTCGATATCTCGACATTTCCAACAGTCAGAGTATTTAAGGACATTTAAAAAAAAAAAATCATAATCCTATCAAACATTAATCTTTCGATTGCTTCACGCCAAATTCAATTCTAAACATTTTTCAACGATAGTCGATTTGTGAACTTAATTTGAGCCCAATTACTCGAAAATTGCGAGAGCCGTAGTCGTAAGAACGTTAATTGCATCCGCATACGTACGTGGGATGTGGGAATTTTTTATAAAAAATGTCTTTCCCGACTCCCACTCTATCCATGTGTATAAATATTTAACTAAAAAGAATCTCACGAAAGGGAAAAGGCGACTGGGAAATAAAATCTAACCTCAGTGGAAGTTTATAATCAAGTTATGGGGCATCTTTTAGACTTGATTACTAGCGATTCCTATTGGCAAAGAGTTTTTTAAGATAAAAAATAAATATTTCCCGCGTGTGGGAGGACCAATTTTCAATCGATGCTGACACAGAGTATTTTTCTTAAGGGCAACATATCCAAAAAAATATTTTATTGATTCGATGGAAAAATCTTTTATACAAAATTTTTCGAATTTCGGAGTGTACATTTGATGGTCACATATGCAATTTCGGGGATGTAGACGTAAAGTTACCTAAAGAGCACCTTCGACTCTGCAAAAAAACCAGAATATAGCCCTTTGAACTCATTTAATACTTAAATACTTAAGATCCCCCTTCCCGACGGTCCGTCGTGAGACTATTTTTGAAGTCCAAATCTATACCGAGACAGGGTGGGAATAACAAAAAATGTTAATATTAAAAAATGGAATGCTTCAACACACACACGCACGCACTTATTTTTAACCAGTATGCTCAAAGTTTAAGTCAATAGCCTAAAACTTCGAGGTTTTGTCCTTATTTTCTTAAAGGCAATAGTAAAATATTTCAAGAATTGTTGATCCGATTGAACAATCTTTCATACAAAAGTTATAGAGTTTCAGAAAGTAAATATGATGGTCGCATGTGCATTTTCGCGAATGGAGGCGTTACAGATACCGAAAGGGCACGTTTCATTATTGAAAAAACAAAAAAGCTCCATTTTTAAAGACACCGTGGTAGTTCTTTGAACTCTGATACATACTAAGGACCCCCTCCCCGCCGTCGTGAGATTTTTTTTTAAGTTCCAATCTATACCTGGACAGCTGAGGAAGGAATAAAAAAATAATAACGAAGCTCTCTGACACACACACACACACACACACACACACACACACACACACACACACACACACACACACACACACACACACACACACACACACACACACACACACACACACACATCCAACCATTTTACATCAACCCCGATTTTCATAATTTTAGACTATTTAAAGCATTCTGGCATGAATGTATGGAGGAAAAAAACATTGCATGAAAAAAAAGTTCTTTCACGAAACAAGAAAAATGTCGTTTATTGTATCAGTAGCGCGAATCGCACAAGACCGCAAGAGTGTAGATAAAAAGTCAACAATACAAAGCAAACTAGCAACAATATTGTAAATATGTATATGCCGCCTTAAGGCAAATAATCTACATTTACAGAAGAGCAAAAGCTCTCGAGAAAAACGTGATAAAGGATAAATAAATGTTATGAAAGTTATTCCTTATGCGATAACATATAATAATGACTACCGATGTGTAAGATGAGATAGAAAAATAGTCGTGAATATAGAGTAAGCGACCTGTAATATTGTAAACACATATACCGCTGTTACGGAAACACTCAATATTAACAGAAGAGCAAAATCTTTTGATAAAAATTAGACAAAGGCTGCATAAATGCTATGAAAGTAATTCTTTATGCGATTGCTTAATAATTATAATTCCAATGGGGAGAATGAGATGCTCCGGAGGTTTCGCTCTGGTTGGCCTTTTCCGGCCTCGAAATGATCCCTAATTGCTCACAAATCGTCGGGGGTTCACCCTATAACACGCTGATAGTAACAGAGTAACGTAGAAAGGGCAGTTGAATGCCACGAGCAACGGTGCTTGCCGTTGGGTCTCGTACTCGTTTCCCCTTATAACAGTGGAAGCACAAACGATACGTTGAGCTACGGAGGGGGCAGCATGCACCCCGTCTCGAATATATGGATTCAATTACACCTCATTGTATGCCGATGTCTATAAACAAGGGTGTTTTCACAGCTGATAGTGGCCCACGCTGCACTATCTCGATACATAATATGTTCATAGGTGTAGCAGTGCTATATGCATGCACAAGACCCGCACGTATCCAAAGATTCATACAGAGAACACCTTTAGCCCTGCGGAGAGTTCACTCGGTCAACTTGCAGCCTGCAGTTTTGGGTTTCTGCATCGGTTCCTAGGGTACCCTTCAATATAGCAGCTTCACTGCCCTACTGGGCATAGAAAAAAAAGATTAAGCTCTTCAAAGTGAATCCTTGATGCAGGGTACTGAAATAATATGGCCGAAAAATAATAAAATTCAGATGTTCCTTCTTGCGCGCGTGCACAAATTAAGTAATTTCATAAATTTGTTAGATTTGTATCTCAGTTTCTACTGGTTACCCTTGAATATCTTTAGGATATTGGCTAAATACTCTAAAAGGTAAACGATAATAATACAAAGAAATATTCTGTCGATGCTTTTTAAATAATTATTCGAAAAAATGTCAATCCTGTAAGTTAGCCTGAATATAACAAAATCATTGAGAGATAAGCGCAGGTGTTTCCAATATCAGTTCCCTATCGACTCGACTCTATTAAACTCCATAAAGATACAAACCTGCATCTATAATGCAGAGCTCGACCTGTCCAATATCCCTCAACACGACATTACAGTGAATATTACGTGAGATATAATGACCAGGTGATTGAGCACTGACCGATTTCACGTAGCACCAGGTGCTGACCGTATCACTTCTATATCGAAGATTCTATTAGAAAAAAAATTATTTCTCTTATTGATATATTGTTGCCAGATTATTAATTGAGGCGTCAATAATCGTTTTATCATTATCCTCAGCCATGTTTTGATGCAAAGAAAAATATATATTGAATAGAAATTAATATTCCAGAGACCATTGTCATCTACCCCTTTAAAAAAATATTGAATTCATACTTTTTCTCACTGTACTGTGTTGAATACGTAACGAAAGGTGTGAAGATTCGATCCAACGCGTAGAATTGAAACTAATCGGCTGGGACGTTGCGGCTGATGCGGCATTATAATGCTGTGAAAATTAGCGAACCATGGAGTTTCGATTGAATATGGTGTCGATCCGGGCTGCATTAGTATAGCAGTAGAAAAGAAAGAGAGCGAGAGAGAGAGAGAGAGAGAGAGAGAATGACTATTGCTTGTAGAACTGTATAGGGTTCCTCACGGCCCCTCGTCGTTGCTGTACTAGAGGGGCACGGACAAGGGTATTAGCACTTGTGTTCATCCTCGCAGCTGGAGTGACACACAAATAAAGTATTAATTCTCGATCCACTTCGTATAGCGGGACACTGGGGGCTATGCCGTTGCTGCGATAGTTACAGTGCAATAGTGGTTGAAGTGGAGGATGATCCGAAAGGGACGAGAAGTTTTATTTTATCACTTTGCATATGAACCAAATTTCGTGAAGCTATAGATGAACGTGATGGCCGGACGGAGAATTTCGAAAAGTGCGTAGAACGGCAATGACGATGGTCTGCCAAAGTATCGAAGAGAAAAACCATATGATGATCACCGGAGATTGAACCCGGATTGTTCAGCTGATGTCATCTAAAGGGTGATTTTTTAAGAGCTTGAGAACTTTTTTTAAAAAAAAAACGCATAAAATTTGCAAAATCTCATCGGTTCTTTATTTGAAACGTTAGATTGGTCCATGACATTTACTTTTTGAAGATAATTTCATTTAAATGTTGACCGCGGCTGCGTCTTAGGTGGTCCATTCGGAAAGTCCGCTTTTTTATCGACAAATTTTGTTCAGCGATGAGGCTCATTTCTGGTTGAATGGCTACGTAAATAGGCAAAATTGCCGCATTTGGAGTGAAGAGCAACCAGAAGCCGTTCAAGAACTGCCCATGCATCCCGAAAAATGCACTGTTTGGTGTGGTTTGTACGCTGGTGGAATCATTGGACCGTATTTTTTCAAAGATGCTGTTGGACGCAACGTTACGGTGAATGGCGATCGCTATCGTTCGATGCTAACAAACTTTTTGTTGCCAAAAATGGAAGAACTGAACTTAGTTGACATGTGGTTTCAACAAGATGGCGCTACATGCCACACAGCTCGCGATTCTATGGCCATTTTGAGCGAAAACTTCGGAGAACAATTCATCTCAAGAAATGGCCCGGTAAGTTGGCCACCAAGATCATGCGATTTGACGCCTTTAGACTATTTTTTGTGGGGCTACGTCAAGTCTAAAGTCTACAGAAATAAGCCAGCAACTATTCCAGTTTTGGAAGACAACATTTCCGAAGAAATTCGGGCTATTCCGGCCGAAATGCTCGAAAAAGTTGCCCAAAATTGGACTTTCCGAATGGACCACCTAAGACGCAGCCGCGGTCAACATTTAAATGAAATTATCTTCAAAAAGTAAATGTCATGGACCAATCTAACGTTTCAAATAAAGAACCGATGAGATTTTGCAAATTTTATGCGTTTTTTTTTTAAAAAAAGTTCTCAAGCTCTTAAAAAATCACCCTTTATATACGAGTATTCTTCTCTTTCGAATCGTCTACTAATTTGCAAGGCAGGCATCGTTACATTAAATAAAAAATAAATTTCTCCTATTGATACTAATATTCTTTAACTTATTTTCTTTAACTCTATCCTTTTTATACCAGCGGGATTTTAATTTGGATAATCCATCTAATGACATAATTATTAAGTACATGTCGATTGAACTCTCACACCAATACTCACGGATAGTTGCAAACTCCTCATATTTACGAACTGCAGTCTCGTGTGAGTATTCCTATCTGCAGATATTTCTCACGGATACTCTCGCAGATTCTCCACACGAATACTAACAGAACTCCTCGAAGATACCGGACTCTCGCAGACTAACGGTCAGTTTAGATCAATACAAACAATTTTTAGTTGAAGCAATGGTTAATTCATATAAACCAACGATCAAACCGCAAGGGTGAAAGTTAAATCTCAGACAAACGATCACACGTCCTCTCAAGGCATCTCACATTATTCCCATCACCTTCTATCGATAGTCAAACCCTGTTTTCAACATATAAAAGATTCCGGACAAATATAAAGACGCGAGCCACGATAAATTGTTACGAATAAAATAATAAAATAATTTTTCAAAAAATTTCAATCAACAAATAACGTTACAAATCAATTATTTAAATATAGTAATTTGTATTACTTCAATGGGACAATTATTCATTATTCACGGTGTACGAATTTTTCAAATTATCTCATTATTATTATTTTTTTATGCCACACAAATTCTAAATGTATAATCGCCTTTTTGCGGAACGTTTGAAAAATTAAAAGACCATCCAGGCGATCACCCTTCCCCGTTGTCGATCCTCTCGAGTCCGAGCTCCCCGTAAAATGAGAATAGATATTTCAAAAAAAAAAAATGAATTGGAGCAAATACCTGGGCAGCTGCGCTCCAGGGGTGATCCTCGATATTTTGCCCAGAAGAATCTACCCCAAAGCCCGCAATGGAGCTCTCGAGGTGGCTTTGGTGATTTTGCAACCACGTCGCTGTTACAGCCACCCAACGCGGTCTTTATTATATTGCAATTATCCGCTTGAGGGTATTTTCCAGTGGCGGGACACGTATCCCACAGTACAAAAGCGAAAAGGGTTGAAAAGCGATTTTAAAGTAGCGGGAGAGGCGTCGCGTGTCGAAGGAACCTGTCGGCACGCTGTCCGATATAAAATAGCGTAACATTAAATAAAAATCGGAGACCGACATGCTCATTAACTTGATTATAGAGCTGAAAATTGTTCGATAAAACATTTGAAGATTGCACGAAGATGTTTTACTAAAAATAATCAACAATTACCAATGTTACTATATTAAAAAAAAAAAAAAAAAGAATGTACATACCATTTAGAAATGATAATTTAAACAATACAAACTACAGTAGTTTCACCTCGTATCAAACAATATTTCTGCAGCGATTAAATAAATATTAAAATCTCACCCTCTAGACGAGATTGTTGCGATAAAAATCGCACGAGGGTGATCCTGTCCGAGCGCACCATCAGGATCAAGATTACGCATAGTGTAATCCAGCGTGAAAACTATGAGATCAGTTCCCGGTTAAATCCTATTAGCTCGTGCTTTAAATCAACCGTCGAAGAGCCCCGGTGCTCTAATACCGCGACAATGAGAGCTGTGGCAAGCTGACTGTACGTACGATATCGTTTGCGGAGCAAGCAGTAACGGAAGCCGTTGTACATCGACTCAACGAATATCATTTTATTTTAGACATTTGATAATCATTAAATTAATTATCTTTTTCTTTTAAATATTTGCCGCACAAAGCTTCTTCTAAAATTGATTAGATCATTTATGGAGGAAGCTTTATGAATAGTACTTAAAAAAAAAAAAAAAAAGAGAAAATTCGCTCTGTACGAATCTGTTTTGCAGAGTTTCAGTATTGATGGTCATTGCACTTGTCCATAAAGCATCGCTGTATAGACATATACCGGTGACGAGTCGCGATTCTCCAAGCAAGGCACCTATATCGATTTGTCTTTGATATATGGACGAGGTCGCAGGTGGTACTTCTCACGAGCATTGAATATGCAGAAACATTGCGTTGCTTTATCCACTGTCATTCAGAGAGCCTTATTATCCACGTTGAGAGATTTACGAGTGACTTTTCGTCATAATGTGACAGTGCTTTGATGACGCAAGCGGAAATCTTAACCGAGTCCTGCCGGGTCGCATCAACAAGAATTTGTTTTTCTTACAAAGTAACATCGCTGATGCTTCGTACGAATTCTTCCCAAAGATTTAAAAGTCGGAAAGGTGTGGACAGCATTTAAATAAAATGATTCGTATATTCAATTCGAAGCTGAATGGACTTTCTTCACACCTATTTGTATTTATTTATAAGAATTGTCGTTTTGTTGTTATCTATAATCGTAGCTGCAATTTAAAAAAAGGATTTATGAGTAGAAATGCATCGAGTACTTCTATATACATTTCGAAATCATTTTTCGACCGCTTTTTATTACATGCTTTCATTTATGCACAATTACATTACAAAATCGTGTCATGCAGTGAGTCGCTTCTCGTCAGTTTATTTACGCGATTTATCGATACGAAATTAATTATTATAAACGATTTTTCAATTGAAAAATTAGTATTTCTCGTGTAATATAATATAATTTCATTAATCGGTATCTTTTTCGATATAAAAAAAATTGAAAAAAAAAAAAAAAAAACGTGCGCAGAGAGGCGACACCACTGCCACGACCCTCGAAACCATCCATCGACACTCTTCTATACCACACAATTTCTCTTTACACATATAAAATAATAAACTAGCGAGACTTACTTCGACTACGATCGAACGTTCGATTTCTTTCGTCATTTATACCTTTCAATCTTCTGTTCTATGAATATTTTACATTTCTTGATGTTCGCGAAATGGATAAACGTTCCTGGCACCTTGTGAACGCAAATGGAGCCACCAATTTATATCGGGAATATTCCAAAACCATGAGGAAACACTACATTAGCAGAAATTTGTATTTTATCACTCGTTACCAACTTCTTTATTGTACAATTATATTTCTCATGTTATTCGTTACATTAATAACAAAATTTATTTCTCTAATCGAAAGGAATATAACGAATAATTATAGAAATATAATTGAGTAACGAATGATCGACATAAACTCTCATTGTTATGGATCATTCAATGTTAATAAATGAAAAAAAAAAAACCATTTATTCCCTTTGAATGAATATATGACAGAGAAATTTGAGAAATAAAAAAAAAAATTTTTTCACGGCAATACGAACAGAAATTCTATCAGCTTCTGTTTGATAATAATCTTTATGGGATATAATCATCTCCGTGTATACGTATGAAACATATTTATGTATAATGCCGATATAGACGCTTATGCGATTTTTCATTTTTACACAAATAGACGTATGCACGAACCGTGAGAACGTTTTTAGCGAAGGGGCGAGAGCGAGGGATGAAGTATGAAAGTTAAGTGAATTATTGCATCGAGGAATCACGCGAACTGATTAAAATGTCTCGAGACGGATGAGTAACGTCTCGTTGGAGATATGAATGGCAAAAATCTTATTCATCTCTTCAGTTCGCGATTCCTCAAGATGTCTACTGATATTCCACGATCAATTTGGCGCAATTTCACGTAAATGCAAACGATTACTCTCTTAATCTTACAAGTAATATTACAATTTGTATTTCAAGATCCTTAGAACTACGAGATGATTTCTCTCGTTTACAGCGAATTTGACGTGCAAATTCAAGACGCCCGACGTCACAAAAATTTGGCACTGTTTGCGGTGGAAAAATATCATCCTATCGCTCCTGAAATTCTATTATTTTCTTTCTTGTTGTTTTATTTTTTTGTATAGAATATTTACGCCCCGTAAAAACGTTGTCTCTTTTTACGATATTTTCTCAACTTTTTCTACGATATTCATCTCTAATGTGTATCTAAAAATACGATGGTTTACAGTAAAAAATAGCTGTTTGTCTTTATTCTCCCGAGGATATAAAAAAAAATTTTTTTTTTTTTTTTAAAGTAATCTACGATTAACCAGAAAAGTATAAAAATCCAGCATTTTTTGTGGTTTGTTCTTTTCACGATCAAGCTCCATACCGCGAGTTGCAATTGGTGCTGGTACGTTGGTTGTTCAGGTGGAATCAACCGTGAATTACTTTTTTTTCTTCTTATTATTATTATCAATATATCTCGAGACGATAGCGACGTTGTAGATCAGCCGAATTTACGTTTTGCTTTTTAGTGGAGTTAATTGGGGTCTTCAGCGGTACACCGATTCCCTGAGTGATGACCAATTTATCCGGTATGTTTGGTGTTACAACGTGTCGTCTATGATATCTGTACGTATTCTCCTGATATACAAAGGCTATCGATTAGCGTATCACGCGGTTACGCCTGGAATCTACGCGAAAATCATTGCGGGACTCTCGTGTCCTGTAAAACTGAACATAAACGTCCCGATATTTTTGTTTAACGATGAATTCAACGGCTGTACGTAATCCACTTGCGCAATCCCGCAGAATTTCGATCGCCTCTCATCTTCGTTTAATTATGCTCCGTGCGTAGCCAAAGATTAACACAATTTTCAGCTAATCTCAACGATTAACAACAAAAATTTAAAAACTTTTAGGTAAAAGTATAAACCGCACTTCAGCTCGTCGTAAAAACTAACAAAAAAATTAAATAAAAATAACAATAAAAATCTGCCATTATTTCATCTAAACTGAGACAACGCTTTTTTTTTCTTACACATTTTGGATTCGTCCAATGAAAAATTGTTCGATATGTCGATTTACGTAAATAAATTATATGATTTCGATGGTTATTCAATTCTTTGGTTAACATTTCTAAGACAATAATGATAATGATGAATATACGATGCTGAAAACTAAAATATAATTTTAGTAAGTCTTTTGAATTGTCTCTTACGAATAGAATCTAAAAGCGAGCGATAAAGCAATTCATACTTTTGTTTTTTCGTAGAGGGGAGACGATCAGTGGCTAGAACTTTCCATAGCCAGATGCCATAGGTCTTCTTAAAAGACATAAAAGTCTTACCAAACGAATTCGTATCACATAGCGACGATAGATCGCGATCGTTGGATTTTATCGATTCGAAATAAAGGATGAGTTGAAAAGAAAAACATTGTTACACGATTCGTGTATGATAATCGACGATTTTGCATGAAAATAGTGGATGACGGATACCATCGTATACATACAAATATACATAGTAATCGGTCTCTCTTGCTAGATACAATATTATTATACTCACTTGCAGAATTCTCTTTCAGACCAAAAAAAAAAAATTTTTTTTTTTTTTTTTTTTCAAACAACAAAAATGCTATTATTTACTTCACGATATTTCGAGGAAACCTCGTGAACTTTTGATTCTTCATCGACATTTTTACCGATGATTTCAAATCGACAACGATATAGAACAGTCGACGTATGTAGCGAATCGAGTGAATATAAACAACGAAGAAAACGATGAAAACAAAAAAAAAAAAAAGAACATGTCGATGGAATAAAGAAATTCAAACTAATACGCTTTCGTCTATACGTAAAAGCGGTAGCGATCGTGATTAATCTGAAACTTACTTCACAGCTCTTATTCGTGGAAGGCAGTGTTCGTAATTACGATTAAATGTACAATGTAATCAAAGCCAACATTGAAATAGGTTTGCGGCCTTTTTGTTTAACTGTACAATGTGACTGTGTTGCGTGGAAAGTGGTGCGGTAAAGCGACTCTCTTGCTGATAATTATCGCTATGATTTTGTAATCCTTCAAGCTATATTCAGCTTCGAAGCGCCAGTCTGATAAATTGTTATTCTTTAGACACCGTTTATCGTTTATATTCGCTCAAGATAGTAAGGCGAAGCTCAATAAGAGTTTTACACTGCGAAATATGACGATTGGGCATCATCGAGTATTGATTATTTTTCAATTTATGCTTTATCGTAATTCGAGTCGTTCCCGACGCACCAAAATCAACCAACATACATTAATTGTGTTAATCGTATAATGTACACCTATAGTATTATTGCTATTCCTCGCCATAGGTAAACTTACAGGCTAGAGTTTTTATTTGTACATCTGCGGGTCTGCTGTTCGTGTGCCACGCCGACACTGGATTGTCTCGAATGTTAGCCAACGCACAGGAAGGAGTCAATTTTTGTTTTTAATGTTTAATACAAATTTTTTTTTTTAAAAAGTCTAAACGTTTTCGACGTCGACTCCGGTGGTCGAAAATACGAAAATGTAGGCCGAACTCGTCAATTTCTCTCCGTCGAGTACGAAAATCTTGTCATCTTGTATTAAAAATGCTGTACTTGAAAAGTCCTCTAAATAACATCGTACCGATTCAGCCTTTGCGTAACGAAATTTGGAGTCGTGTCTTCTCCGCGTCAATATTAACGAGCGAGTGACTCGAATTCTTCTTTCAATTTATATATAACGGTCAAAAGTTATTTCGAAAAGTTGACACGAAAAGTATTACGTTTTGTTCTTTTTTTCTACACCCTACGCTAGCTGGCCGTTTATTTTCCTTGCCACTTAGCTTTAGTGACACATAATAATATAATTTTACCTATCTCAGCGAGTAAAGCGAGACAATTTGGCGAACACACTCGCATTTTGTGAAAATAAAAATTCACGCGTCCACTTGCGCGTCAATGGCAGTTTTATGCTGATGTCCTACGTGTAATAATTGATAACGGAACAGGCCGAAAGCGTTTTATTGAACATCCAGAGCTCGATTAGATGATTTTTTTTCCTTCTACCATTTCCACTTTACATTTTCACCACTTTTAAAACAATGTGCATCACTGACTGAGCCACCATGAGTACAAACGGGATGGCACCATTGTCAATCGCAGTAGAGCGAGAGAGAACAGAAACGTGTAACACATCGTCTTAAATCGGTTAGATTGATCCACGATATAGATTTTATATTTCCCATTAGGTAAATGTTTTATTCAACGTAGATGTAAAAGTTTGGAGAATCACTCTGTGATTAAAAAAAAACTATTTTATCGGCATTTAATACGTTTTTTTTTTACTTCAAGCCCACCGTAGCTTAGAAAACTACGATTATTAGACAACGGGTGAGTGATAAGTGACGAAAAGTTCAGGAAGAGATCATCAACTTCCAGATTAGAAGATCTTAATATCCGCAGCTATTAAAAATTTGCGTGGCTATACGGCAATTAAGGTAGTACCTAGGCACCGCAGCGGTGACGATGGATGCGGTGATGGGCGGTGTGCAGAGGGAGGGTGGTTATGTATAAGATGAGTGCATCACTCACGCGCTATCACATTACGGAACTTTACCGTGAATATCACATCTCGAACATTAATATCTCGTAAACTCATGAGTGAACGGTTCTGGAACTTAATCGAGAAAATTGTGAATATTTTGTTTTATAACATATTCGTTTTTCATAAAAGTTTTATCAGTGAGAATGTGACTGATTAACAGCGACGTGGCATATGCGACGCCTGTAAAACAACCGAGTTTTAGCATCATTTATCTACGGATTGTGTGAGAATATCATTCCAAAATTTTCAAGAAAATTAGATCCGATTGTGAATCAAACTCTATTCAATTTTTAAAAAAATGTGTCAAGTGGTTCTACCTGGGTACTACCTTAACAATTACTACGGTCAATCGTAATGTTTTAAAGTGGAAAACACGCCGAGAAGAAAAAAAAAACTACACAAACGAGCGCCTGGCACATCCATTGAGCTGTCAACGCAATAGCGTTATAAAATAAAACAACAACAAAAAAAAACAACAAAAAATACTATATACAATCTGTCGTCAAAGTTACGAGCAGGCCCTTTCGCTAATCATGCGAAGAGCGTGCCGCTAACGACAGAGCAGCCGGATGTTCGGCAGCAATTGAATACGAATGTAATTTTGATGATTCTAAGAGACAAGTAATTAATTTCTTATTTTTATAAACGCGATAGCGTAATTTTTTGTCGTCGGATGAGATGTGCGGCTATGGTAATATTCCCGTGAGATGGTAGGCTTCGGTCTTTTCATGGCCGTGTATCTAGCTTCAGCTCGGCTTACTTGGGGGCCCGTGGCTCGTAGGTGAAGGCCCGTGTGAATGAAGATTATGTACGCTACCTACTTGATTACTGGTAAGACTGGACATCGTCGGTTGATACATCGACGGCATGAAACTGCTTGACGACTGTGGCACTGACCTAACAATAATTGCGCTTGATTCGTTGGGCGTTACGGGTTGAAGTAGCACGAGGAGGGAAGTTGTGACGAGCGTAGGAACGAGTCCCGACGGAGTCGATGACATTTTTTTTTTTTTTTTTTTCAGGAGGGTGAGAGTAGTGGTGGTGAATAGTAGCGGAATGAAGAACACAGGCTGGACTCCTTACCTCGGTACACCGCGCAGGGGGTCCGGAGTGACGGAAGAATTTCTCACCACTCCGGAATTCGTTGGATTCGCTGGCGATACGATGTTGCTTGGTTGACCCTGGTGGTAGCCACCCCCAGCTGGACTATGCCTGAGAAAACGTTAAACTAACGATTAGTAATCGGAAGAACGGGTAATTATTCAAATAACGTCTCGAACATAAGTTTATTCGAACAATCTTCAACTCTACTCCGCTTCAGCGATTCGCGAATAGCATTTTAATTGAATAGTAACATTTAATTCTCAATTTTAATCTAATTTTCAATAACTATTCGTAAACTATAAAATAATATCGGATAAGCTTTGAAAAAATGGACAATCGCAACGTGGTCGTGCTTCATTGGTAATTTCCTTTGGACAGTTGTTACGTTACCTTATCGTAGGACTCGGTTGGGGTGGAACCAAAGATCCTCTGTGTTGTTGGTACTGCGACAACGAAGCTGCGGCCGGTGGTGAAGGATCCGGTGGAAGACCATTTTCCATTGGTGTCGCGTGACCACCCGAACTCGAGTGTGGTAAGTATGTACTGTTGACACGCGAATCGCGATTAACTCGTGATATCGTTGCCAAGCTACCTTGGGGACCCTCAGGATGCGGCATGTTCGGGTGCGACGGATTTACCGACGGATGTATATTATTCACTGAAAATTTAACGAAATATACATTTTGTTGTTGTATGAATCGACGCTCGATTGTAACGCAATTAAGAGTTATGGGTAATTAAAAATTAACGGGAAAACGTTTGACATTTGTGAACATTCGTTTAAACTCTTTCTCGCTAGTTATTCGCTTTCGAGGATATCCTTACCAACACGAGTTTTTGTTCGATTGTGTTAGAGCTCTGCTAGTTTGTAGAACAAAGAATGCTACATTTTTTTTACAAATAAATAAAAATGTTGCCGCTCCAGCGATTCTCTCAGACTATTTTTTTGATCCGAATAAAAAACTAACAACGCAAAAGTATGCTTTAAGACAGTTTATACCCAAATTTGATTAAGATTCACGATCTAGATTTTTAGGTTAGTCGAATAAATGAAGGTTCTCTTCTAATTCCTGAATTATATTGTAATGACGGATAGTGGATAATAATGATTCTTCATTTCGATGTCTACGTTACTCACCGGGATGCGTGCTCGGCTGCGTCGTTAGTGGAATGGCGAGCCTAGCATTAACCGCTAGCAAATGATCTCGTCTCTGCAAGAGGCTGTTGACGTGTTCTTCGAGTCTCAGATTTTCCGCCCTTAACTGATGTAAGCACGATAAAAGAGATGCGACTGCAAGAAATAGAATTCATATTTGTAATCGTCACATTTAATCATTCGTCGCTTCACGATCCCGTGAGAGTTTGCTTGCTTTTTCTTTGTATGCATCATGCTATCACTCAAGGTAGCACGATCAAGTGAAAAGTAAATAGTAGACAATTTTTACTTGGGGCTATTCTTTGATACAGCTATCACCATTATTTTTTCTTTTACGTTAAGATGTGACGCACCTTTTGAAACTGTAATCGATGACAAAAATTGTAATTCAATCTAATGAGACGAATGATATTTGAGAAAGATGACAAATTTGATTCATCCGCAGTGTAGGAAAACAAAGTGAAACCGAATTTACCTTTGGTCTAAAATAATAATCCACTCTGAGTAAATTGGATTATAATTCTCATTACCAATTACAATTATTGAAGGTGTGTCATATTATCTTAATGAGCCTTATTTAAGTCCAGCTGCAACACTATTATTTAGAAAAATGTTGTAAATCTTAGATAAATATTTTCATTAAATAGGAAAACCGAAAAAACCCTTAAGGCCCATGCGACCATAAGCGTGTTTTTCCTTGCCGTACACTCACTGTCAAAGTGCTGAGCTTGTTCCATCAAAAATTGACTACCCTGTTCCCACTGTCTTTCAAGAAGTTGATCGAGCGTTTGTGGAATAGCTCCACCACCCAGGGCACCGGCAGTAGTGCTCGCGGCAGTATTGCTGTTTGTCGAAAACACCGACGAGAAGGAGGTCGCAGGAGCTGTTGTCTGATTCGACCGTATCTATCGAAAAAAAGTGTAACATGTAGAACTAATGGAGCAAACGAAAAGGAAATTAATTCAATTAATTTTCAATAATGTTTACCGAAGCGATCACACGACTGTGTAGTTGTGGCCCAACCAGATTCGTCGTGGAATTACTCGCTTCAGTGAATATCGAGTGTGCCTCCAGTTCTTGCGAAAGTGTATCCGACATTTTTTGCGCCATCGTCGATGTTGGATTCAATTGATTACCGAGCATGTGAGGAGCGCTAACACCGTTTTGAAATCTGAGATCAATGAAGCAATACAATTTTTTAATAGAGCACCGGATATATCGTAAAAAATATTTTTGTCGCAGCAACAAACTACAGAAAGTTATAAATTTATTGCATTTTGCGCAAATTAATAATTAAATAAATGAATAAAGTATAATTACAATTTAACATCTTTTTCTTCCTTTGTATTATTGGCTAACGTCGTAGGTGTGTTAGATGCCGATGGAGTAGGCGTAATAGGAGCAGCAGCACCGGCGCTCTTGCGCTTCCTCCTCCCAGGTCCCGCACTGCTCATACTTTCGGAGCCAGGACTGCTAGGTGGAGAGTCTTTGACAACAGGACCCATGGCGCTCCCAGAACCAGAGCCCACACTGCTGAAATGGCCAGTCCCCAGTGTGGGACCCTGAATAATTGTTGGCACCGGTGCCACCGTTACGGACGGTGGCGGTGTATGTCGAGTTGTTCTACTGCTCGCACGTTTCGACGTTGTGACTGCCGCACTGTTCGACACTGAAGAAGCTACAGACGACACTGGTAATACCGGAGCAGCTGTTACCGGTTGACTGTTGGACGTCGAACCACGCTTCGGCTTTCGCGTTCTTTCGGGTTTTTCAGTCGACTGAGAACTAAAAAAAAACACAGAAAGTTTAATACCAGAAAACAAAAAAAATGTATTATTGTAGCAGATATCTGCTAACTAATCACCATCGCATTCGGAAATACGCGATTTGTAAATTTTATTCAAAATTACACTTTAAATTATCGACAAATTCAACATAAAAATGCGTAACATAACCTATAAGAATTTTTATTCCTTCAAATTAGGTTTACTAGATTTGCTAATGGACAAGAAAGTAATATAAATATCGACCTTCGACCGGTATCAACGACAATGATCAATCAGGTGACAATCGATGATGTGATTCGAACGATTGATAAAACGCGAAAGTGACCTCGAGTGAACTGTTGTGCTCAATACACATAAAGCGGACTACTGCTATAAGCACTCCATTTTTTCACACCGAACTCTTGGCGATTATGACTGAGAGAGAAAAGCTAAGGATAGTTTCACGATAAATCCATTAGTTAAGTGGATTACCTGATAATCCGTAGCGGTGGGTGAGGTTTGTTCAACGATAAAACACGATTAATCGTTCGTGGGAGATCATTATAGATCGCGGAAGAGGTTAGAGCAACCTGCTTGTTTACCCCCCACGACGGCCATTTTGAACGCAGCTCAGTGCACTCTCGAACTCGCCGTAGTAATCGACTTTCTCGAAAGTGCATTGGGAAAGAATTCTCTCATTCTCTCATTCTCTCATTCTTACTGATGACAATCGATTATTTCCAGAGTTTACTGTCGCGGTTTGTTGAACCAACGCCGTAGTTCACGAATTTGCTGTCGAGAACTGTAGGAATGTGCTTACGCATTGATAATTTGTATACAACCGATTAATAATCAAAATGAAAGTAACGGTTTGGTTTAAAATTATGCGAGTTACCGACTGAGTCAAATATTTTCGATTATGATTTTATTATAAACGGTTTTTATTTTAGGCACAAGCAAATTTGCATTCGACGCGAAATATATTAACGTAGTGACTGCAAATTTGTTTTACTCGAAATATTGGCGGTTTGAAAGAGAATAAAAATTAATCGACTATTTCCGATTCTGTCGGTAACTCACACCAACTTAAAAATTATCGTTACAGTCCCTAAACGATAGAATACATATAAAAAATTAAAAAATAAATAATTAAACATTCATATTCGTTTTTAAAAAAACTTACCTTTAGAGTTACTTTATAGTAAAAAGAGAAAGAAAATTTTCAACGTAAATATTTTTGCAGTATGTTTGTAACCGCTTTATTGTTTTTTGCGATACTAGCACATGGCGATGAATGTGCCGAACTCGTTGACGAATATCTAAGTTTGTAATCTTTACCTGCGCATACGTCTTCGTTGCTTATTTTATATTAATATAAAATGTTTCGCTAGCTAATTTGCCCTCAATCGTATCATAGAACAGCGCCTATCGTGATGAGGTTCAGCAGTTTCCAGAACATCTCGTATAATCCGTTTTAACGTGGTTTGACACATATTTAAAAGCTGTAATACAATTTCCTCAGAGACGCTTGATGTTTGAGAAAAAAGCAAACTTTTGTCATTGCAAAATAGATAAATGAAGTGAAAGCGAATTTTCTTTTGTCTAAAGTATTAACCCGCTCTGAATAAATGGGATTATAGTTTCTGAAGGTTCGTCACAATCACCTTCATACAAGTACCAAAGTACAAAATAGTTAAGTTATAATAATAGCTTTTATAACAATATTATCTTCTATTCTATATTCTGCATATTGACTTTTACACTCTTACTAAATATGTAAAAGCTTTTTAAGGGGCTTTCTAAAAGTATAAGTTCAAAATCGCTGAACCTGTTCAACACGATGACTCAGAATTACCCGCCCCTTTTCTCCCAATTATTGTAGCGAATAATCAGGATAACATTTAAAAAATGTTCTTCGTGTCAACTCTCCTGATCGATGTTGCTCTTTTATGATAATAAAGATTCTGCGTTGACGAAACTTAAAACTAGTTTATCAGGTGATCGCGGTATGATATATTATAGCGAATAGTTGAATGAGATTGAGGAGAAAGTATCCCGGCACCTAATGTGTTCACTTACCGCGATCTCTTAGCAGGTGCATCTTCGCCGGAAAATGGTTTCTCAGGATTGGTAATTGCACTAGTCTTGGGTTCGTTGACAGCGGCAGTGGTGATCATACTCTGCTGAAGCTGTTGGTAAAGCGTCGGTGCGTTCGTAACGACGCTCTGCACCGAGGTTGGTAAAGTTGTCGCAGTCAGCGGTACGGATACCACAATGCTGTTCGACATTGTTGTTGTCGGCGGTGACTTATTAACGACGGAGCTTTGAGACTGTGTTATTGATATTATTACAGGCGTTGTGGTTGCCTCCGTCGTTACCGGTGTATTCGAGGTACTACTTTGCACGGGAACAGGAGGACTTTCAACTTTAAGCTGCAATCGTCAAAAGAACGATGTTTGTGAGATAAATATTTTCTTTTCTATTCGTACGACACCTCACCCATATGTAAATTACCTGCTTTGCCTTTTGAACTTTTATTATATCAACACTCAATAGAAATGTTTTAAAAAGCTCGAACCAGTTTTAAAGACAGTTCTATTCGATAAAAACCTTCGATTGCACCCCTTCTGCACCATCTTACTTTTACACACGAGTGCGAATTCGCACCAGTCATTTTCACACGTTCAAATTGCCGAATAAAAATGTAATACCAACGTTTTTTTTAATGCTCAGGGTATTACTTAAACGATAATAATAAACATTTTTTAAATAAAATCTTAACCCAATAACAACAACAATAATAGTGAAGGAAGTCGTGAATCGATACAGACAAAATACAAATCTCATGGTGGAAATTCGCAAGGGCATGTAATCGAAGGGTTGACTATGAAAAAAAATTCTAAATCGTTAATCCCTATGATCCTTCAAAAACTTTGAGTATTGTGGAATATTAATTCCTCACCTTTTTCGTTTTTTCCGGTTCTGCTGGAGTGCTGAGACTCGTTGCCTCGGTGACTGTGGTTTGTGCACTATTACTGACTGACTGTTGCGGAACGACGGAGCTCGCAGCGGCGACGACAACCGTGCCGCTAGTTTCCGAGCTCATAGAATTATTCGAATTATCGTTTCCTATAACAGTTGGCGTTCGCGCACCAGTTTTTCGTTTCTTGCCCGTGTGGCCAGATGACTTATTAGTTGAACTAGAGGAGCTCGACTTGGATTGATTGGTGTTCTTGTGAACCAAACTTGCGTTAGAAGTAGACTTGAGGGTAGCCGGGGCGACGACTGAGGCTGGTGGCGCGGAAATTCCTCCACTCTGCTCGTTGCCGAAAACACTCTCCGACTGGGTGACAACGGTCTCTACGAAATTCGAACTCGTGAATTTACTAGAGCCCCCCGTATTTGGTTGGGTCTCTTTCGGTGTGTTACGACCGCTACCACTCTTTTCATCGACGATTCCATTAATCTCGAGACTCGGACTCGCGTTCGACTTGCTCTTTGAACTCGAAGTCGTGGACTTCGAACTCGAGCCTTTGCGCTTAGTCGTCGTTGAAGACGACGTGGATGTCGTGGATGTCTTTTGCGGCGGTTCAGCTTCTTTCTCCGGCGAGGAATCAGAAGAACCGTTATCCGCCGGTATCGGTTTATAAGGCGGAATTGTTTTAACGTTACCACCCTTTTTCTGTAAATTTTAAAGCCATTACAAGAAAATTCAATAATATAAGTAGGAAAGATATGATTAATTCATTAGACGTATTTATTTTTACTTAAGTTCTATATTTAATTGGTCCTTTAATGCTGTAATTCGTTCGTTTCGTGTCTTTCGGTCTTTGGAATCCGTTTTTCGAAATAAATCTTTCCGGCAACTCACCAGTTTCGAATAATGATGCTGGCAGTATCCGCAATACTTCACATTGTCGAGATAATTGCCAGCTTCTTCGCAGAGCAAACCTAGAGCTTGGGCGCAAGTCACATGAAATTGTTGCCTGCAGCCCGTCTTGTTGCACTGCATGCACGCACCCACGTTTGCTCTGCTTCCTCTACCTTGCTCTTCGCAAATATAGCATGTCTAAAAATACAAAATTACAATAAATCTCCATGAAACAAGAGTTATTATTTATCGCTGCTTCAGTGAATTTGTTATACTTACTTTACTGAATCTCTCAGCAGGTATGAGTTGTAATATAATTGGTTCCATTGTCGTAACATTGCCAAATCGTACCTCGGGTATGTAAAGAGCACATACAACATGGGCCCAGCCAGCCTGATCTGTTCTTTTAAGCGCTCCATCCCGGCTCGGACACAACTCGCAACGCTGCTCCAACATTACGCATTACAACCACACGATTACTATGACATTTCGAGTACTACTTCTTCTACGCAAAACATATCATTTTTAAGGGGATGTAGTCCAAATTAAAACGAAAAATAGGACTTTGGATTACTAGGCGTAGTTTAAATTTTTGTAAACATTGATTTTGGTATAATGTCAGAAAGAAATTCCCTTATTTTCAAACACGGACTCTTTGATATGAAAAAATTTCAAATAATTTTTGAAGTTCATTTGGCAGTTGGCATATACATACAGACTCATAACTTTGGAATCAAAGAAGTAATTATGTATCCTTTTAGAGCATTTCTTTTTTTATTCTAACAAAGAGTCCCATAAAGTTTCAGTCTATTAGAATGAGTATAGACATTAATTTATCACAAAAAAATATAAAATAATAACAAAAAGTATTTTCTCTATAGCAGTATTTTTGTGATAAGGTGACAACCGTAGGACTCTAAAATAGAAAATATCTGAATTTTGAGTTAACAATATTGGGCTAAGTATCATTAACTTAAGGAAATATATATGAAAATATTGACACGTTTAGTTCAAACCCATAGACAGAAAAACTTACCACGCGAGCACTGCGTTCCTGCGATTCACACTTTCTACAGTACCAAGGCCCCGTAGGTACAGTCACAATTCCATAACACGCTGAAACGACAAAGATATTTAGTACCCAGCTCTGAAACAGCATTTAATCTATGAATAATGCCTATAGCTCTGGTAGTATACCAAAAATGCAGCAAATTTTGAAACTTATTTATAGCACAGCTTGCTCTCAGAGTTTATTCAGCCTCAATGTCACAGAGGTGGTCTCTCCAGAAGCAGTAGGAGGTAAGCCATACAGTCAAACCTCGGTAAAAGGTATCAGAAACAGCAAAAGCTAACAAAAAATTCATCGAACCTCAACAAAATTCTTTAAAAACTTTAACAGTAGTAAAAGTCCCAAAGCTTAAAAATACCAAAACGGCTGCTTCTATTGTTCTTCGTGTTGACCATAGTCCATAAAAAAATGTCCAAAAATAAAAAAAAATCTCTTCAATTCCTGGCAGAGAGCCAGAAAGTAAAACAGCGAGGCAATGCTTGCTAGCGAGGTCCACGACTCACGCGTAAACATGATAAACAATCAGGCTCTGGGAAACCTAACCTAACAACAATCGGTGAACATCACGTTAAAAGTGAGACGAACGTGCCCGGTGTTGGTTTTCTCGATAAATTCATCAATATAATCTCTGCACCAAACTGAAACTTTGGGATTCGTGAGAAAAATGGAAGAATCATGACGAAACGATAAGTTCGTGTCGTGAGGTTTTCGGAGTAATAAAAAAATCGCTGATTTTTCATCTGTCCTGTGGAGTGGATGATGATAGTAGGAAATACAGGTGGGAAAACGAACCTTGGTGTACAGCAACGGTACATCCCTGTCCATCGCAGTAGACCAGTGGATTTTCGGTCCAACCCCTCTCGTCAGAACACACGCAGCACCCTCCAAGCATCTCCTTCATGCTGTGGTCCAGGCGGTTCGTGAGACGAGACTAGCAGCCCGAGCTATGCTAGCCGGCGAAAACGGGGCACTTGGTTACGACTGTCTCGTGAATACATCATCCTGAGGTGTTTATCAGGTCTCGTTGAAGCCTCGTGAGACTGGTTGATTGCCTTATGGCTTTATACACGATAGGTATACACAACGTTAACACACGGTTTCTATGATCTCGTCGCGTACTTCGCGTAGTCCACCACGCGCGTGACGCACACAACGACACCGACCTCGAGGGGCCCCACTCGTGCAACGCGGGGGCCGTCACTCTCGCAAGAGCCCCCGGCCTTACGCGCCCAGGGGAAACACGCGGTGATCTGTTTTATTCGCTTTCGCGCACCACCACGACAGTGTATTTAAAAAAAAACGCCTCCGAACGCGCACGGACCGTTTGTTATTCACAGTGGCGGCTCTATTTGTTTCGTTGGTCAGCCATTTTATTTTTGTCGTCGCGCGCCATTCGCGCACGCGCTCAACCTTAGCCCGCCACAAACGGGATGCATCATGGGGCAACGGTGGCCACACCGTTGCGGTAGCGCGCGCGGGCGGTATACACACGTTCTACACCCAGCCCCGAACATCAACGCATACACAGATGCATGTTTCGCCTGTGTATGAACAGCATCTCTCGATATCCCTTTCCCCCTCTTGTTCTTTGTCTAATGAATTCTTGCTTCGCAAGTATATAGGGCTCCATTGATCCATTCTAATGTCACTACGAGTCACGTATAGACATCGATTCGTGCGATTTTTCTTTGTCAACGTCGTTATCAATTGCCGTTTCATGTTACTTCAACAGCGGCGCAATTACATTTAATTGCTTGTGCCGTTCAACGCGATAAGATAAAGATACTAATTTTTAATAACTTGGTCGTATTATTTAAAAATTAAAAAGAGTTGTATAATAGTTTCTTTAAATTTCTAAGTATAACAAGTTTTTGGTTGCTCAATAAATTTTGTAAGATTCATATTCGTTCGCTAAATATGTTTAATCATCTGATAACACCTACAATATGTCTTCTGTCTCATAACGCAGGTTGAGTTTCTCGTGATGTCTCGGACGGTTCAGGCTTCGTCGAATCAATCCTATAACATCGAACTCGCAGCGCCTCATTATTTATCAGAAGTATTGCGAATAATGCGTGAAAATTTTTATCACGAAGAAACCATGTTTAAAAGCTTGTGCTCGAATGTCGTTATCAACGATGATGAGAAGAAACGAATCAACGATTTCTTCGATGGATCGATAAGGTCTGCCTTCGAGAGCTCCCCGTGTTTCGTAGCCGTTCGTAGAGACAATCTGCAAGTGGTGGGCGCCAATATCACGGCTCTTAGCGTAAATCCGAAGACTGGAAGTTTGAAGAACGGACTTGCCATGATATTTGAAAGCGAAACTTCGATTCCTCCATTGGCAAAAACATATATCGAGTATCTTACGAGAATGAACGACGAGGCGAACCTTTTCGATAAGTACCCGAATTCCAAAGCTATATGGGAGTTTTATGCGATAGCGATTGATAAAAATAATAGGCAATTAGGGCTCGCGAAAGATTTAATGAACGCCGGGATAGCGCTAGCTAAAAATAATCAAATCTCTTTAGTATTTGGGGTATTCAGTTCGATATACTCGAGAAAAAGCGCGGAGAAAGTTGGAATGAAATCTATTATGGAGTTCAATCTTTCCGAGTACAAGGATTTAAATGGTGCGAATGTTTTTAAAAACACTGAACCCCATAATATTGTATCTGTTATGGTTCTACAACTCTAATTAGCTTTTTTTGTTGTTTTGTATATTTCTATGCACTATATTTAGCTCATTGATACAAACACGAAATATATCTTCGAGAATTTTCTATGGAAGGAATTTAAACCTTTTATTAACACTGCATATAATGTACGATCAGTTCTATACACGGACGAATGTATCATCCCTGCTTAAAAAATTCCATTGAATTCGTTTTAAACGGACAAAAAAACCGGCACCGGTTATTTTTCAATAGGATTTCTGTCCATTTAATGAATTTTAATCGGTTGCAATGAGAGTTTTTAAGTAGGAACGCGTTCCATGTGCTGTGATAAATAAATTTTATCTGCACACCAGTTACTGTATTTCCTTCGAATTTAGTACCAGGTCTCCGGAAATAACAGGGATCTCATACATTTTTTGGATCCACATGAATTTCTTTCAGAGATTCAATACACTGATTCAATACACGTGAGAACATAACGAAACGTCGACTTAACAAGCGCAAAAAAAATGACATCATTTCAAAGCCAAAAAATAAATCGAATAACCCGTGATTAATTAATCCTGAGATAAAACTACGTGACTTAGGCAAATCTTGCATACTCTTACACATTACACAACAGAGAGCCAGACGGAAATATAACAACAGTTCCGATAGATCTTCAGCGAGTACTTAACGATCTAAATATTATTATACTTGGTTTAAGCGGGAAATCATCAACTCGTATACAAGTGTTAGGTTTAAGCAAAAATATGTGAGACAAGAACAAAAGTTGTGCGACAGTTTGTATAGAACATCAGTACAACACCGCGCAGAATTAATTGAATATCCTTCGAAGCCTATAAAAAATAACAGAGTTCAATCGAAGAGATTTAGGAGCAACATATCGCTCGACGGACATTATTAACAAGAGTGGTGTGACTGTTTGTATAGAATATCTACTGTATAGAATACAACACCACACGAAACTGATCCAAATCGACTCGTGGATCGCTTCGGATATTTATCAAGGCAATAAAGATTATAGTGCAACCGAAGCGATTTCGGTGCACCATATCGTTGAAAGTATTAACTATTGTAAGAAATACCTCGGCTATGATAAAATCAAAAATATTGTGCTCCACCATTTAAAAAATACATCTAAAATTGGTATCCTATCCGTATGGAAAATAAAAATAGTCTTGTGTTCTCAGGACATTTGATAAATCGACCAAAGTACATCCTAATTGTCTAGACGTACAAATGTGTTTCTAGAGAAAGAGAACAAAAAATCTTCTATGAACACAATCGTTGTTATGAAAAAATTAGGATACATCGGTTAACCAATTAATTTTACGTGAAGTGACCCATATAATAGCAGCATGACGCACAACAATCGACTGTTGCAACAGGAGACCTGTGCTGCAATGCGAAACCATTGTATTTGGTTGCAGCTTTGCTCGCGATGGTAAGACAAGTCTCTACAGAACCGGCGAGCGACCTGGTTTATCTCTTCTTCCTCTCGCCCGCGATTCATAGCACGAACGAGAGCTATCTGTCATTCTCGATCGAAAGTATTTCGCTCTCGCTTTCACAGCGAAAAAAATTTTTCGTAACCTTGCGGATTGATTTTGTTAGCCGCGGTCAGTTCGAACTTAGAATCCATAGGTCAGTGCGAATCATGCATACGCAAGATTCTTTCCCCGCCCCAAATCCCTCATCGATCTTGTAAAATTGGATATTACTATACGGTATGTAATCTCTTTCGTAACAATTATTTATTTGCAAAGTTTTTAATATGAAGTTCGTAAGTTTTATTTAAAGCCCGGTTTGTTGTTATGCGCCGCGAGACATTGACTTGCAGCCTTTGACGTTTAGTGTGTCGACATGCATGTGTGAGTGTGAAAGGATTTATCGCACGGTATACACACACACAAGCTGATGAATATAGGCTTAAACATATTCGTTTCCAAGTGTAAGTTAGAAGATACATGCACTGCGTGCAGGTGCACAGGCATTACGTATGCGCCCGGATTATTTGCATAATCAGCTTATAAATTATTTATGTTCGTATGATACCCTTTTTGACATTTGGAAACATTTTTTTTTTTTATCTATGTGAGAAGAAAAATAGATCTATTTTCGCGACAGGCTGGTGTAAGCTTTTTGAATTGGCTGCTATGATTTTTAGAGCAAAGTGAAAAATCTATATTTATCGTTGGTTATTCTCATGTGTCTGGTGATGGGCGACGGCCTTGTGACCAGTTACACGAGTGCGCAATTCATTGGTTCTCGGGCTCGCGTCTACATAGATACGCGACTGCCTGCATCGACCAATCAGCTGACGGTATAAACGTAAGGAACGAATGAGGCTTAAAAGAACACGAGGCACTCGCAATATAAAAAAGGGTGTGAGACTGTCGATAATAATTCACCAGATACGTATTTTTTCGTGCAGTTTGCATCGCATTTCCAACGTGTGGAATGTTACAGCGATTACTTATCTACAAAGTGGAATGATATGAATTGACTGATAAAAAAAAATTTTGTCAAGTTGAACCACGAATTTGTTGTCCGAGAATTTTTATTACAAAGTAGTTGTTAATTTGATTAACAAAATTGCGTAAAATGACAATTTATGTTTCAAAATAAAAATAATTGTTATTATTCGTTAATTCATCAAAGCATTGGTAATTTTTTTTGCAGGAATTTGTTACTTTTCATTTTGTATGAAATATTAATAAAATTTGTAATTAACGAGCGAATAATGTTTAATAATGATAATCACTGATAAATATTGAGTTACGTGTCTTGACATCATGAAAATGACTTTCTTAGAGGGATCTGCTTGGAGACTTTATGCAGAATAAGGCCGATATCATGATGGGATATTATTTATCAAGAAATAAGTGGGTCATCAACATAAAAAAGAAAAAGATAAACAAAGATTGGATTGGTTTTCGATAAGAAAAATTCATTTTTAACCATCCGTTTTAAAATTAATCATTCGACATTTCTGCGTTGACGAACAAATGATTATTCATTTTAATATAATAATTATCAGTTATCAAGAGGGATTCAAAATAATTTATTTAAATACAAAATTATTATTTAAATAAACAATTAAATATATTTGTTAACACAAATCATAGATAATAGATAATTTATTAGTAAATTGTTAATTGCCTTTCTATCTTATTCAGTGAGCTAAAAAAGAATTTTAAATGATTCGTTTAAAGAAAATTTCTTAAAAGTGGGGTCCCAGTTATTCTGATATAAAAGAAGTTCTTATGTGAACAGTAAAGTTTCAGAGGTCGCGTGACATTTCGAAACTGATGCGATATATAAACATGTAACGACAACTGAAAAAATAAAATAAAATATATATCATAAACAACTAACTGATAACAGATGAGTGAATGCCTTGAGTTGTAAGATACATATCTTAAAATATTTCGATGAAATGTCTGTTGCTTTTCAAGAAGAAAACAAGATTTATCGGTGTATCCGACAGCATAGTGTATCTGAATGTAACGTTTATGGTATTAGTAATTCGGAGGCGGCCTTTAGATGGTGGGCTCTACGGCCCCCCTCTTTACTGTACGTATCGGTAACCAATTGTAAAGACTTTGTGGAAGTTAACGTGTACGACATTTAATATCCAGTCATCGGTGACCCGTCGTCGTCTCAAGTGTTGTGAATTGAATTTCAAAACTATGAGGTGTGTGATTTATTTTTCTCCATCAACACATTTAAAATATTTAAAAATGTATTTTTTTTACGTAGTGTCCTTGTTATTTCCTTTATGTTGAAGGACATTTTATTCATTGATAATTGAATATATTTTGACAAATAAATTTCTGTTGTTATGAAAGTTGAAGATGAAAGATTAATAGAATTTGTAGCGACTAATGACCTGGTGGTTATTCGCGTATGGTAACAGTAAGAAGTAATACGTCATAGATAACACATTGTTCCATTCAGTATTCCGTTATTTTGACTCTATGTAGGTCAATTAAGACGTTGAAGAAAACAGACAGACGTTCGTATTGTCTTGAAAATATTTTCATTTTTGCTTTCTTGTTTGTGTGCGTGTGTGCGTGTGTGCGTGTGTGCGTGTGTGTGCGCGCGCGCGCGCGCGCGCGCGTGTGTGTGTGTGTGTGTGTGTGTGTGTGTGTGTGTGTGTGTGTGTGTGTGTGTGTGTGTGTGTGTGTGTGTGTGTGTGTGTGTGTGTGAAATTAGCAATGAGTTGCTAAGGACTTGCTAAATATGTTAATTCCGTCTTTGTTAAATAAAATAGAATAAAAATAAAAACAGAGTCGAATCATTGTAAATTTATCAATTTCTCTCTTCGACAATATTTATTTACTACATTACCATCGGTAGATAAAGTATTACTGGCAGTGTATGGAAGAGCAATTTAAATATAAATTGCTGTATATACAAAAAAAATGGTAATCACTAGGAAAATTCAAACATGCGTCATACAAAATTATGAACATTTTTTTCTAATACGATTTGTACAATTATTTATATTCAGTAACCGCAAAAGAATGCCGTCCTATCGGCCGTGGGGATCCACGGAGGATGGTGCTATAGAATTCGAATCATTGACGACAGAAACGTCGGAGGGTGCACTCACAGTGATAAGAGAGGCTTTTTTTACTGACGAAAATGTGAGTATCGGTGTTGAACTCATTTCGGAGCCTGGAGCGATCAAAGAACTCGAAGAATTGTGCGTGAATGCAATCAGGGATGGTGTGAGCGTCGTTGCCATCGACGTGGGAACCGGTCAAGTAGTCGGTACAGCTCTCAACAAAATACAAGTTCGTATAAAGTACAGAATCATTTCAAAATTTTGGTTTTTCAAAGTTGCAATAGTCAATATATTTACACCGCTTTTAAGATTCAACTTTAGCCTGCTAGATCAAATATATTTAATCTATTTATTTGTCCATCTATATTTCATTTTTTTGAATACGAAAAAAATTTTTTTAAATATTTTTCTTATACATTTGAAATATATTTCTTATATTCTCGCCATAAAGTTGTATAATTAAAATATATATTCAGCCTTTTGGCATTTTCATTAATGTTTAAAGAGTGTCTTTTTCGGAGATTGTGATCTGCGTTATCTCTGTTTATGTTATTCCGTCTATATGCTTAAATTTATTCTGTTTTATATTATTATTTGGCAGTAGCGACATTGCGGTCATTTTCGTAACAATGCCATTTAATTTATGTCTTTTGTTCTATACTTTTCTTTCTACTCTTTATATACATGTATACAACAGCTATTATTTATTCTTCATGTAAAAGAGTTTTTAACACACGTGCTTTGAAAATAGCTCAATTTTGACCCGTTTCTATGGTAGAAAACGAGTCAGTTTTGTTTTGCAATCAGCTGTTTACATTCCTCCCCTGTTTTTATATTCCTTTATTCTAATATTATGATTATTTGATTCCTTCACTGTTATTCTTCTGTTTTTCTGTCAAGAATTTCCATGTGACAGGAATGAACACAACTGTTTTGTTTACGTCAACTGCTAACCTAGCAGACGCGATGGTGTAATGATGTGACGTGGAAAAACGTTGATTAATTGTCGAGAATTGAGCTATTTCTCGCACTCATGTCAAAAAGCACTGTACGCAACTCTTTCAAAATGTTGGTCATTCAGTACTATTTTCCCATTGATCTTTCACATCATAGATCTAAGGTATATCTGCCAATGATGTATAGGAAAATTTGTTTTCGATAATTCGGATACATTTTCATTTTCTTGACGGTGTTGATTCACTGAATAATTTAAAGAAACATATAAACGAGATTAATACGTTATTCTTCTTTCAATTCTATTGAGATTGTAAATATTTTCCTGCTCAATCTTATACCGCTCCAAATCATTGTTGTATCATTTGGTCTGTTATCATAATTCTTATCTATTTTGTATGTGTGGCTGTTTTTTTTTTTAAATTAAAAACAAAATAGCTACATTTGGAGTACTGTTTTCGAAGAATAGACTTTTAAAAATTAAACGGTTATCGTGAAAGTGGTTTATCTTCTGACCATAGAAGACTTCGTTACCTACACATGATAAATATGGTGATTACGAATCAAACAAGTCCTTACTACCATAAATGATTGAAAACTGTAACCAATTTTCTAGAATATACTTGGAATAATAAAACTTCTTATACCGAAACAATAAATTATTTTTAAATGTTTGCAGATTCGACCAGAACAAACGGTGAAAGGATTCTTTGAGCTGTTTAGCGAGAAATGCAATTACAAATCGTCAAAGGCACTTGTCGATTATATGATCAACGTGGATTCCAGAGTCGACATGTTCAAGCATTTCAACATTGATTGTATAATGGAAATAATGTTCATAGCGACGAAAAAAGATTACCGAAAGCGTAGAATAGGCGAGCTACTTATAGCAGCATCTGTGGAAATCGGCAGAGAATTAAACCGAGGAAAGAAGGTCAAGACAATGGTCGAAATGGAAGGTCTCGAAATTATCAACAATCCCAACTGCATTCCGAGTCTGGTTTCCATGATAGCGACTTCAAATTATACAAAACGAATCGCCGATCGAATAGGCTTCAACACATTGACCGAGATCAGCTTCGACGAATTTACCTTTGGAGGTAAAACGTTTAGCGAACGAATCGGCAACGAGCACAAATCCAGTTGGGTCGTCGCTAAAAGACTGACGCATCCCAAGATTTTTATAGTTTAGTTATTTTTTAAGAAAATTTAATCGTTTGTCATAACAGAGATTCTTTTGTTTTAGTCACGAATTACGTTAAATATGTTTTTTTTTTGTTGTATTTCACTCAAATGTCTTGTACACGTTATACATATCATAAATATAGAATGTTATTTACGTGTTATTTACGTAATTTCGTGTTTAGTTATCGATATTGAACATGTGTAATTATTGTAAACTGTTAAATACATTCAAAGCTATATTTTTTATATATCACGTACTCTGTCGCCTCTACTTATCTTTCACGATTGCTTAGGAATTTCGACTTCATTTTTTCTCTGAATTCACTTATTCCTAACGACCCTGCTTAGAAAATTTTATTAAACCTGATTGTCAATGGGATTTCTGTTCTTTTAATGAACTTCAATCGATTCCAATGGGAAGTGTCGTTCATTGTACTTTGTCTACTTTATGATTTGGCTTCGGATATTTTCCTCTGCGTATGTTAGAAAATAAATTTATTATTGTTTTTTTTTTTAACATCGTATTAATATTCTTCTGGAAAACTTGAAAGCTTGATCGATAATCAATAGACAATCATCTGGAACTGAATAGAGGCAGATTCAGCGAAAGCTCGTGTATCGTGTGGAAGCAGTGAATGCTTCGTTAGACTGGTAATGCAGTTATACAACTTCACGTTTAAGACTTGGTAGGACTATCACAGCACAGTCTCATCGTAGTAGACGATTCGACTGTTTGATATCTCAGCTCTGAAAAGCATCTCAGTCCCTGAGATTAAATCTAAGTTATTGATAAGAATACCAGACCAGTTGAAATTAAATAAATGCCAACTATAACCGAATTGTATATTTCAAATGAATGAATAAAAGAAAAATTCTGTTCATCGTTAACATTACAAATTCATTTTTTTTTTTAAAGAAGAAGCACAGCAGCCTATATATAAGTAGGAGCGTAGCTCTTGACATAATTTGTTATGAGAATTAAAGAAGAAGAAAATGTGAGACTAACGAAGATTAATTTGGATCATCGAATGTCTATCTACACATTTTCAATATACGAAGAAAAAAAAAATTGATTCCTAATTCTCGTACAATGCGCACTTTTCCAAATGCGCATTTACAGAGAGGATACTGTAATTGCCTTATTTATGTTGGACCTGTTGATATTTATAGTAAAACTATAATAATAAAATTATTTATTATTATGATCGATACAATGGAGGTTGTCTAATAAAATTATAACATAATCTTTCTGTAAATGATGAGAGCACACTGTATACACATAGTGCTAGATATAACGACGAGGTGCTTAGAGAAATGAACTCAATGCCACGGAAAGAACAAAAGGGATAAAGTGGAACAAGAATAAAAATACGATGGCGACAGTGAAGAATGGTGCAACTATACACGCAGCTACAATACTGAATTGTTCGACCTGCCTGTAAAATAAATAATTACAGAACATAGCAAGGGAGGAACACGAGATTACGATGTGGTACGTGCAGTCTCATTGATGGAGGCAATCGAAGAAGAAGCGCAGGTTGCGCGGCCATCTATGAACCAAGTTGCTCCGGTTCAAACGTTTCCCACTTGGATTCTCACATCTGACGTTCAGATAAGATCGTAGCGTCTTTCGCGCTGGAGCTTTAATCGGATCTCGCTACTAGTCGGTGAGCACTAATTATTCTGTGAATTATTTTATTCATACAATTCGCATATTCGGATATAGCAAACTCAAATAATCGTGGTAGTTTTTGTAATTGTATTAAATAACAATTATCAATTGTTTGTTCTTGCGACTATTTTTTTAGTTACGTTAAATATTTCCAGTTCAGGTAACAATGAAAAATGTTAATGTTACTATAAAAATTGTTGCATGAACTAACAATTGATAGTTGTCACTTAATAGTTGCCCGAACTACTACGATTCTTCGGAGTAAATTATCTATCTTAGAAAAAAATTAATAATTCAGTTTTTGGTATTTAAAAAAATTCTGAACAAATATAACAAATTTAGAAAATTGTTTGTGATTTAAACCAATAAGATGATTTTGTAAAAATGGCAAAAATTAATCACTCTGATGAATTTTGAATTTTATTTGGTGCTCATTGTCTTAGTTATCGTTGAAACTTCAAAATGGCATTTGGTTCACTCGATAACGATTTTCGAATCTTTTAAATACATTTTCTATATGGCAAATGCAAGTAATTTGTATTTATAATGATTTATTACAGATATATTATAAAATTGACGATGTTCAGCCGGTTTGGCCAAGGACCTAATGGTCCGATCGAGTACATGATTTTAACTGAGGACAAAATCGAAGGCGCTCTGAAAGTGCAACAAAAATCAATGCAACAAGAAAACGTTGCACTTGGGGTTGGCATTTACGAGGAAGAAGGTGCCGCCGAGGCAATGAAACTAGTGTTCAATGAAGTGATTAAGGATGGCTATACTATAATTGCGATAGACGTTAAAAGTGGTGAAGTTGTTGGTGCTTCGTTCAACAAGTTGCACGTAAGTTCACGATACATCGAATAATTATTATTGCTTTATCTCAATGATTTTGGCAAATATGTATCTCATTCGTTGGCATATGTAGATCAGTTTTACCTCAAGTCACACTCTATATTGACATACTTTTGCTATATCAAGCAAAAGATAAAGACACGCTTCATGTTTCAAGTACGTACCAGTGATATCATCAACGAATCCCTTGCGAGAGTAAATAAAGAATAAGTCAAAAGTTTCCATTTGTTCATAATGTTACGTCTATGAGGAAGCACGTTGATTAATTTTTAGGTTCCTCGTTGAAGCTATGTAAAAAAAATTGAGATTATATCTTCTGACTTACATCAAACGCATAACTCCGTCGTTGTTGCTCTGCGGGCAGTTGTTCAAGATAAAAAATAATTAAGATACAATGTGGGAGGTTCTATTTTGCATTTTTGTTTAAAAAAAATTGTCGAAACTAAATATTTTCATAAATTAAGTGATCAAGAATTAAATACATCAAAGGGCTCGAAAATATGATAGCTTCAATATATTTTAACGGAAATTGTTAGCTAATGACGAAAACTTACCGTTTAACTGATGTAACAAATTTAACATCAATCGCTGAAGTTATTTATGAGTTGCAGATCTTTTATTTTTGCAAGTTTCGGCAATCGTCAATTAGAAGAATTCAATGTTTTGTTTTTAATCGAAATCCTCTATTGATTTTTACGAAATTTAATACACAATATCTCTTAATGTTATTAAGTATGTGTCGCAAGTTTCCAAACTCTTCTATCGATCTTTGAAAAAATCAACATCTAACATTATTGAATACATAAATTCGTTTCTGTAGTTCAATTAATGAAAATTTACGTGTGTCAGAGTGACGTCAATTTGTCGAAATATAAAAAATCTTGTAAAATTCTAACTTTTTAATCGATTTCGATAGAATTTAATATGAAATATTTTAGAACTTTACTGCAATTGTAAATAACTATTATATTGTTGCTAATATAATCCGATAAATGAATATTTACCGCAGCTAGAGACGAATTTTGAAACCTTATAAATTGCCAAACTATGCATCAATTTAGACGAAAAATATATCAAAAAAGAAACGTTTCTATTTTAGTTGGACATGAAATTATAATTCGAATCGATCGAGTAATTGTTGAGATGCAAAGATTTGAATATTTTGAGATTTTTTTTTTCATGAAAACAATGCATTCTCTATGATGAATTTATAAATAAAATAAAAAAGGAAAGATTTGAAAATTATTATCTATAAAACTTTCTTCACTGATGAGGTAACGTTCATGAATAAGTTGAAATTCACAAAAGTCTATAAACAATATTTGGTTTTTATTGAAAAATTGATTTATAGATTTGTTAAAAACATTATATCACGAATTTTGCTAAATTGTGTAAGAAAATAGTTAATTTTGTTAAAATCATAGAGAAGCGGTAACATTTTAAACACTGATGATTGTTTCAGGTACCTCTGGTAATCGGAGAAGTGGATCCTCTAATGGAATTCATCAAGAATCATGTTAAACCTCGAGCCAGTCTGGCTCTGATTAATTTCCTCGATGACGTAAGTCGTAACAGTCTGAATTAATAAGGTACAATGGTACAGTTAAGTGCCTCGTGATGCAGGGTCTATCAGTGCGCACAGTAATTCCAATTCTTCTTTGATTTTATTTTTACGAAACGACGACGGGCACTGTGAGATCTACATTTCATATGCATAGTTTCTAATTAAATGTTACTTTAAAGGTCGAGTCGAGGGTCGATATATTTGAAAGATACGACACGAACGCAGCAATGGAAATCTTTTACGTTGGTACAGACCCGGGCTATCAAAGCTGTAGAATTGGCCAAGGACTGGTCGAACGTTCCATTCAATTTACTAAAAGCTTGGGGGAGAAGAAAAAGCGAGAACGATCAATCGAACCAGGGGTTGCTTTCGGTGTCTTCACGTCGAACTATAGTCAACGTATTGCGTCGAAACTGAATTTTGAGTGGCTAACCACCGTTCGATACGAAGACTATGACTGTGGGGGAACAAAAATGTCTCAAAGAATCGGAAAAGAACATCAGACTGCTAAGCTCGGGGCTCTTAAACTGTAATCGATTGATGGACAGTACATTTGGTGAAAATGATTTAAGTAAAAATTTAATTCATATCTTCAGCCCCGAGAGTTCTTTTTTCAATAATTGCTTACCGACAGTCAAAGTGCTCGTATAGTACAATATAATATTACAATAGATAGAACTTAATGACATTGAATTCCATAGTTATTTATTATTATCGTCTTGCCTTTTTCACTATAAGTATTTCATCGTTACAATATATATATAATTCTGATGTAAAATTACTGAATAATGTGTACGTAAAAAAGATAGATCGAAGATTGTTGACAAACTTAACATGTAAAAGATTATTGCAGTTACGGTTTACATCACATATGATAAAAGTTATTTGACAATGATCTCATTAATATAAATAAGTATCCTCAAGTCGAATACGACGGATTCCTGTCAACATGTATAATTCTCAGTTGATTCTTGCACGTGGCTTCTCGAAAATTGGTCATAGCTCGTTACGCTGTAGTATCCGAGGACAAATGTACTCATGGCGTTGAGGTGGCTTCACTTTTTGATATATTTTCGGATTTGATGGCTGGTTGTTGCGTTATTCTCAGTTCAGTCTGTCGTTCTTTAGGTACTGTAAGAAAAATAATTAAATTTAAATGCCGCTTACTGTAAAGTGTAAAATGTATTGTAAAAATTATATAAAATTTCGGAAAACAACTCACATTCGTATGTCAAATAGTCTTTTTCTACTGAGAGATAGTCGCGTGTCTCATTGAACACCTCCAGGTTCATATCGTCGCTCCAGTGAAAAGATTCGTCCATTTCTTTCTGTGGATGAAAAATAATGACAAATTAGTTAGTGGAAATTAAAAAGTAAAATTCAATGTAGCTGAATAATTCTTTAAAAAAAGCTGATTCTGTTCTATATGATTCATCATGAAATAGGATAAACGGTATTATTATTCCCCCCCCCCCCCCCCCCCCTAAGTGCTATGTCTATCTCATGGCAGTTTTTATCATTTTACGGCAGTTTTTGAGGTAATGAAAATACCCACATACCAAAGAAATTGGTACCATATGATAGAAAATGTTGTCAACTTTACAATTATGTATAACTTATTGACTTTATAACTCGGAAACTTAGCGACAACATAATTTTATTGGATTACAGATGTTGGCATACTTCAAAGTAATGTTAGCCATTTATTTGATAGTTATTTTATTTGATAGTTACTTTTACCTATTTCAAGCTGTAACAGTGTTTATAATCGTGCATACCGAACTTAAACTGTTAGTGAATGCTGGATTGATTATTAGACATCAAAAGTAGTCAAATAAATAACGCATCGTTCATGAAGCTACATGTTTATGCATTAATATTCACGATACATTGAAGAATTACGATTCCTTTCTTTCAATGATTTTAGTAAATGTATATTTGATTTGCTGGTTTGATTATTAGACGCCAAAAGTAGTACAATTGTTGGCACATGTCGTTCATCAAGTTACACGTAAGTTTATGCATTAATGTGTACGAGCTAATGAAAAATTAAGATTACTTTGTTTCAATGATTGTAGTAAACGTATATTTCACTCTTTGACTTGATTATTAGATGTCAAAAGTAGTAAAATAGTTGGCTCATCTCGTTAATCAAGCTACACGTAAGTTTATGCATTAATATTCACGATGCAATGAAGATTTACAATTGCTTTGTTTAAATGGTTTCAGCAAGCGTATATTTCACTCGTTGACTTGTTTATTAGACGTCAAAAGTAGTTAAATAGTTGTCGCATCGTTCACCATCTGCACGTAAGTTTATGCAATAATACTCACGATACATTGAAGAATTAAAATTGCTTTGCTCCATTGATTTTAGTAAACATATAATTCACTCGCTGGCTCGATTATTAGATGTCAAAAGTACTTAAATAGTTGGCCCATCTCGTTAATCAAGCTACACGTAAGTTTATACATTAATATTGACGATACAATGAATAGTTATGATTGCTTTATTTCAATAATTTTAGTAAACATATATTTCACTCGCTGGCTCGATTATTAGACGTCAAAAGTAGTTAAATAGTTGGCGGATCGTTCACCATGTGCAGGTAAGTTTTTTTCATTAATATCCACGTTACATTGAAGAATTACTATTCCTTTGTTTCAATGATTTTTTCTCGCTGGCTTCATCAGCCCAGTTTTACCTTGAAGCGTGCTCTATCTTAACATTCCTTTGTATATCAATGAAAAGATAAAAACTCGCGTCATGCTTCCTCGTATCAGCGACGTAAATAACGAATTATTTGCGAGAGTAAATAAAAAATAAATTTTCAAAGTATATACGAAAATAAACCTTGCACATTTTTTCTTAATTATTTTTCATTGTTTACAAAGCCACCTCTACAAGAAAGATATTTTTGGCTTTTACGTAAACGAAGTTGTATAAAAAATGGAAAAAAAATCAGAATGCAAATTTAATGAAAATCGAGTGATCAAGCAGTTAATAAAATCTTCTTAGTTCTCTGTATCTCATTGCTTCTGTATACTTTAACGAAATTTGTAGTCAATATTGTAAACTTACTTAGTAACTGATGTTACAAATTTTAGAACAATTGTTCAGGTCATTTATGAATCACAGACAATTAATTTTTGCAAGCCCCGATAATTGTGAATTTATAATTTCAATATTTCAACAAATTCGAACGCCTCAATCGATTTTTACCAAATTTGATACCAAATATCCCTGAGTATCGTTACGTGGTTTTTACTTTGTCATCTACATTGTATAAAATTCAGTGATTGGTCGTAGTAAAAATGCCAGGAATGGAATTTGTAAATAGACGGAAAATATATATATTTCTATTTTTAGAAATTATTGAAATGAATTTATATTTTGAATTACAGTCCGAATACGATCTGACTAATGGCATGTGTCTAAAACGCGTAAAGAACCTCGAAATCTGATTTGTGACTGCCTAAGACATCTTTAAGGAACCTCTATACCCCAGATATGATCAATCAAACTCCAATTAATACGAATTATATTCATAATTAATCGTTTCATTATTCATCACAATTTGTGATTTCTGACATTTACTTTAAATTTCGCACGAGTTCTGTCATAGTTGGAGGATACTCTTGATATGTATTAAGCACATAACAGTGATAATATAGCTAACTTTACCGCAGTTTCACAGCTATGTAGTATTGCGTCGTTACGAGCTAATCAAATTTTCGTCAAACGTTATAATGCGTGACACCAAAGTCTGCAATAGAGCGGTGATATATCAATTGTGTCTACAAAAAGTACATCGCAGTGAACAAATTGAGCTTAATATACACTTGAAACATAGCATGAAGAAGAATATAATTTTACAAAAATTTTACTATGAATCGATATTCGTCTATATATCAACACTTTTAATAAATTCCAAATTTGTGGAAGATTATGGGTGGACTAAAGGTCTTCGAATGTCATCTTCACAGTCTATACTTCTAGTCTAGAATCATCCGCTGCGATATACTTTTTGTATAATCAATTGATAGATCTATCACCACTCTATCGCAGACATTTTTTTGTAACCTGTTAATATTTTCAATTAATTAAAGCTACACCAATGAACGTAAGGGTGACCGATAATTATATCATTCACCATTGCGCTTCAATTTGGTTCCAGAAAAAAAATTATACGGATCAAATGGAGTTGTTAAAAATGTACTTACAAAAATGAAATCGTTGTTCAGTTGTTCCACATTGTTGTCATCAGGTAGAGTATCATACAATTTGCGTTTACACGATATACAAATGTCTGTGGCATCACCGAGATAGAGACGAAATTGTTCACTCAAAGACTTGGTAACAGGAAGTACAAGCCATAACGCGGGCTTGTGATTTCGTTGTTTAAATGGATTGCAGCAAAACTCTAAATTCGACATCGTATCTTTTAGTACGAAACCTAGTAATGCTAAATTTTTACAGAGCTTCTCGATCTGACTTGCACGATGTTACACTCACAAATGTGAAAAACTGAAGGGATTCTCCCGTATTTATGTGATTTGAAATTCAACCTAACGATACCTCATTGGTCGAACCATATAACCAAAAGAAGCAATCACGAAAACGTACACTAAATTTCTAAAGCATTGACTCGAACCGCAATACCGGTAAGCAATAAACCAGTTAACCGTTGACCCAAATATACACGGGTCGTGTGTATAGCCACCACTAAAGGGCTTAACGATCCAACAAAGATACCTGCAATGAATAGGGTGTAATACCTCAAATTACCCTATCACGTCTTTAGCGAAATGTAAATATTCTTTTTAAAATGGAATACGGTAATAAAAGTCTAACTACTTATGAGAATCATTAGTATGAAAGCGGTTGAATCTCAATTTCTTCGTTCTTCACAGACTTTTAGCTACATCTTCATTTATCGCTTCTTTTCAAAAGGCTTGATGCATCCCTCGGTTCACAGCTCACGACATAAATGCCCGAGGTGTCCCACTCGAATTTATTTTGTAATACTAAGCGGAAATTAAAAATTAACAGAAACGTTGGACAATAAGAATGAACCTTAAGTTATCAAAAGTAAAATAATTGACATAAGAATTTTGTCTTTTTGTATAAGTATATATTAATGCCATACACAATTCGGGTACAACGTTACTGAATAATATGTTTATGTATATTGAGCACACTCATAAAGTCGATTAATTGGCAAAAATGACGCGTTGATCCACTATTTTCTTCTGTTTCGCAACTAATGATTTTGACTCGTTCCTGACAGTTTAATTGATATCATTTTTTTAATACGTCGCATCTTTGAGCTAAATATGGCAGAGGAGATGTGCGTCACGTACAGTTTTGCATTAAAAAATAATTGTAATACTTGACATTTTTGAGAACATTGTTCGATGAGATAAACTGTCAACGAAGAATGTTTTTTAAGAAGAATGAGTTTAGGAAGAAATTCATCAGTTCGTTAAGCATGAGGACATTCGATAACGCTACCATCGACAAAAGCAACGGTGAATGTCTGAATTTTGCACATGTGCTGTTAAAACATTAAGGATTTTTGAAAAATTTGGCTCCCAACGCATAATTATTGAATTAAAAAATAAATAAAAAAATATCTGCAAACAAGAAAATAATTGCATTTACTAAATTCAAAATGTCATTTCGTTACCTCAATCTGTTTGTTAAATCGCCATTTGTAAATATAAATTTAACAAACAGTTCTTGAATTTATACAAATTGCGATAAAGATAAATGTAACAAATAGTTTGAAGGAAGAAAATAGAAGGTCTTACACCAACCAAAATCAAATAATAAGAGAAACTATCAATGATAAATAAATATAATATATTCGTAATAAACTATAAAAATTCAATTGTATTTTGATCACTGCTAATTGTTTTGTAATTTGTGAGAACGCTTGTTTGTAACTTATTTTCTGGAGGCAAAATTTTCTCGAATCGATACATTCTTGTAGCCTAAACATTCTTCGCGCAACAAGCTTGTATCGTGGAACGATAATGACTCGAATTAAAATCTAATTTTATCGACTACATACTATCGTGAGTATACTATACAAAAATGTTTTTAACGGGAAGACATTCAGTACCAGTACGACAATATATATAGATATCGCTGATAAAAACTATAATTATACTAAATCGCATTTATTATTAATCTACAGTACATTCGCTCGTATCACTCAACCAGATAATAACTAATTAATCGTTCAACGCATTTACCTACGTAAATCACGACCATTGTGGTTACTAAGACTAATTTTCTAAAATAGTAATATACCAACGAAAAATGGCATCGTCATATTCGTTCGAGATCTTACAGTCGAGCGAGCGGATACTACAGAACAATATTTTTATTAGTATTAATTTTTTTTTTCGTTAATTTTCTAGTTTTTTTTACAACAGTTCAACAATTATACGAATGAGTCTAATAATTATTTAGTGATAACTTTCCCTGCGAAGCCCTTTTACATCTAAAACGATTAGTCGCGCCGATCGAATTCCCGAATTACCAGGATATTTGCACGAATAACTCTGGCTTCTCAATTGTAATAACATTTGGATCGGATTTGCGTATCGTATAGTAGTAATTAATGACACATCAACAATGCATTTTTCATTCATCTGTTTAACCGCTGATAAGCGGCGATAATTTATTACATGCTTACGATGATTTTATGCGCTAGCACCAGATTCATTTCTACATGTAGCAATGAATCTGAATTTCTTCGTGTAGCAATGAATCTGGTGTTACATGTAGCAATAAATGTGGTGTTATATGTAGAAATGAAACATGTGCTAGAGCATTGCTACATGTAGCAATGAATCTGGTGCTAGCAATGAATTCTAACCGACTTGCAAGTCGATCTAGAAAATAATGATTTTGTGTGTCGACTCTGAATTATCCAGTTGAGCAGATTTTTAAAGTGATTTGTGTGCTTTGTATTGCGCGTCATTCAACGGTTATGACTATGGCGGCCATTTTAAAGTACTGCCGCCATTATGAATCCGTGATTTTAGTATAATATACGAGTATTTCTTTTTGTTTTTGCTGCCATATAAAAGGCATGCTGTACAATGGACGCGCATTAAATCGATGCTAATGCATACGATGCAGCTAAACCGCACTAATTTCACCAAATTGACACGTGTGTTCGTTATTCGTGAAATTTTCTTGCCGGAAATTACGCGAAACAGTGGCATAGGAACGAGGCTGATAACGGAAGTACAGTGTTAATCAACCTCACGGTAGAGACGAAAGATTTTTTTGATGAAGCTTTGTATTCGAAGGATTTATAAAAATATCGGCTATTATTCGTTTTTGAGACAGAAATAGAAGAATTCGGAAGTAACCTTCGGGTGAAATTTCATTTTTTTTTATTGCCTATAGATTGGCACTGCGTGTTAGGAATCATTTGCTTATTTTCTTTTTTTTTTTTTTTGTTATCAACAATAATGCTTTTTCCAAGAATATAACATCTCTGTCAGGCTAATCATCGTATGTGTTTTATTAAGTTCCGAGAGAAGATGGCATAGAAAATATTTTTTAATCTTATAAAATCATGTTAATAAAACATTTTTCATAATTTTATGTTCTATTCTTCAAATTTTCATTTATTTAATCTTGTTTTTCTTCTGAAATATGCTTATGTCGGTAGTTTCTTTCGTATTAATGAGTAAAGAAGACTGCTCCGTTACCGTCTGATAAGAATGGAGTCCAACTATTTCAGCATATTGCAAACATTTATATTTTATTGTATTTTTTTTTAAATTAACATATTCTCTATGCCATCTTCAGTTAATACGTTCTGCACGATCCAAGTATAACGCGTTCCTAGGTCACTGAGTGAATAAAAAATAGCATCTGCGACTACAAACAGCAATCTGTTGTTATTTTGTGTTCATTGCGGACGCTAATTTATCATTATTATTAACAATATCTATTATTACATCGTTTACATAGTCGTCGTCGCCGTCAGCTGTCAGAGTCAAAGTGTAAAGGCGTAATTAATTCTATTTCTATTCTCGTTCGCGGGTTTATCAAATGTATTATTGTTTTCCGTAGCTTTAATTAATCTTTGACCGTTTTTTTTTAATCATTATACATCTGTCGTTATAAAAATGTGGATGTATGACTTCTGAATAAAATACATGATTGACGCAATTTTTTTAACGTGTAATATTTATCTCTTACTGCTTGTTCATTAACGTTTACTTAATTAATTGCTTGCTTGAATTAACGCTAATCGTATGCAACTCGTTCCTTTTTAGATAAAAACTTTCAAAAAAAACCCCTCAATTCTGGCAAATCTCAATCATTCCAGATTATTTGGGATTATTTGTTAATTCGGTTGAGAACCGAAAAACTGTACTCCTGACTTTGGCACGAACAATATAAGATACAATATCATTAATTTGTAACATACCGGACATCCGTAATCCAATAATTATTAATAATCGAATTGTTAAATAAATCTTGTAGATTTCATAAACATCTTATTGGCAAAAAGGTTGAAAAAGCGATATCCGATACAAACAAATCCAACGATACAATAATATTTCTATAATCTACCAATTGATCGATAAATTAATTTAAAATATTGCATAATGACGTAGATATGACTTTGGATTGATAAATACTGATCAAAGTTAGGGGAAAGTTCAAAACTGTGGAATTATCTCCACTGAATCTCCAAAGGTTTTAATATTAAATTGACAAACAAGATAATTTTGTGCCAAAACAGGATTTATCCTATTATTGCATATAAAACAATGCTACGCGTCATCTTTATTTTATCAACGATTTCTTCATGCCCACAAAATTCATAAAATACATATTATTTCACTCATTCACACGTGTGTTAACGTTACGTGTTCGTATATCATAACACGAACGTTTGCAATACCGAATTTGGAAACATCTATGAATCCCATTGACAATAACGTTATATATATATATATAAATAGATTAGATAATGGTATATACCTCAGTTTTACTTTGTACGTCTGATCCTAGTTATTATGACGTATAAATAACGCATAAATATAATCTAATTGTTATGACATGTTATGCGTTATATATATGTCATAATAACTAGGATCAGACGTACGAGGTAAAACTGAAGTATAAACCATTATCTAATCTTGATTTAATACTGAGAGATTATTTTTGTTTCTTAAATCACAGCAATGAATACCGAAGTTCTTGTTAATCTTTGGTAATTATCATTTATGCTTATCTATCGAGCTGTACGAGCCTGTGGACGAGGAGCCCTAGAATTATTAAATCCACGAATACGTACGCATTGACAAAAAAAAATTAAAAATAAAAAATTGTACGAAATATTCGGTATTTATGATATTTCTATACACATTTACGCCTTTTTGCTCTCTGGTATTTATTTTCAAGCGTAAAAATACTTTTTCTTTACCATTAACCGTTGTACGGAATGAAAATTTGAAACAATTAAAAAAAAATAAATATAAAATTTCTTACAACACCAATTGTTCAATAATTTTTTTTTGTATCACGAAATCATTATTTATCGCATTTTTCAATGTACCAAACAATTAAGAGTACTCAATATTAATTCGCAATAATTTTTTACATTATTTTAATGTACTAATGGAAGTGAATAGGTTATCGTTACTCAAAAGAAAAATAAATAAATAAATGATTCATTCTCGTTTACAGATTTATAGCTCCTCATAAAAATTGCAGCCTATATAAAACTAATTTCATCGGCATTACCTCCATCATATTAGTCTTTCATTATAGTAGTACAGTATGAATAAACGCTGCGTTTTGACCATCATTGAAAATATAAAATGTCATTATCGTTATTATGAAAATAAAATATAAGCTGACGATAACCAATAGCTCGATCGACATTCACTTTGAAAATATTTAAAATTCGAAAACAAGTGACGATGTATTATTCCTGTTTGGTTAATTTTTTTGCTTATCGTTAACACGATCGTTAATGGTGTCAATGTATTTTTTTGTTAACCATTCTTTTATTTTTGGCTTTTTTTCCTTTAACGAGTTATGAATTATATTCTTATTCGACTTCGGTTATACTTACTTCTAGTCGATTGACTCCACGCTGCACAGTGATTTTGTGCAAAATATTTCGAAAATTCATCTGTGACAAGTATCGCGATGAATCTCTGGCGGAGGGATGTTCTGATAAGTCGGTTGATTATCCCGGAAGTGAGACCTTATCAGCAGTCCCAGACCGAGAAGGACGACCGGAAGACCAAGAAGGGCGCAAATAAGTTCACCGGTTACTCCGGGTGACCACGAAATTGTGCCTGATTCATCGTAAGAATTCCGATAAGAAATTGTACATTATGTTTTTTTCAGATATTTCAAATCTGTGAGCAACATACGTTTGCTCATTGCTTGCACTTATTTTTTTTTTATGATACTCACTTCCATTAGCTGCAACATCCATCTTGTAGATACTCCACCAAATTCCAGAAAGTGGCAGAGATAACGTCATTGCTGCCACTGTGAAGACCGCACTTTCGGACATAGCCAAAAAATTGGCAGTAGCTATTACGAATAGTATGTAAGAAAAGAGAAAAATCCAACCATGACTGCCAACGTTTGAGCACGTATTGCCTCCCCGCATATGACAAACAAGACCATGCTGTATGGTTTCATAAAGTTCTTTTGGTGACAGACTCTGTGCAGAAAAAACAAAGGAAAAAAGCGTCTATACATAAATTTAGTCAATCCATTAGCAGTTTACTAAACACCTTGTCAATTGTATAATGCTGATACTCGTTGAAAATCTTCAAATGATATGCGTTTTTCATTGATAAGAAATAGCGTTATTCTTACCCTCCCGATTCCCGGTAAAGTATCGATCCAGCTGAACGCAAGAACGACCACAAATGAAATTGCGTGAATGTAAAAGAGTGTCCGTAGAACCGGAGGTTTCGGAAAATTCTTCGGTTTTATTGTAGGATCGGGATCAGTGACGTGCAACAAACGACCTCCCTCCTCTTCGGATCCCCTACGTCTAATGTCCCGTGACGATACCAGCCTGGATACCGTGTATAGAAATGAATTGTGCTGGGTCGTCAGTAGTTGGCAAACGTTTTGTTGCTAAAAAAATAATAGTGTTTGTTTATGAAGATTAGTGAAATATTACTTTATTGCTTCAGTGTTATACTTTGAGATAAAACTATTTAATTGAATGTCATTTAATTTAGTTTGAGCTAACTGAATTGAACGGAGCTGTATTCATTTGGCTTAATATTCATTCAGCCAAGTGAATGATAAGTCGGGTTAAAATAAATATTAAGCCAATTGAATATAGCTTAATTCAACTGCTTGATAATATAAATATTAAATCAACTGAATACAGCTTAGTTCTACCGCTTAAATCAATTCAGTTGCCTGTAACTAAATAGTTATTTCTTAGTGTACGAATCACCCTTTCAAATGGGCATTCCCGAATGTCCCTCGAGAGATTTTTTGACATGCGACATTTGAAAAAAAAATGAATGATGAAGATAAATTACGCTGGACACTTGAGAACGCTCCCTTTGAGATTATAAAGAACGGTTATCTTACTCCTGTGGTAAAGTGGCCTTCCAGCATCGTGAAAAACATTGCAAAAACCGCTAGTGATCCAACGTAGACGAAGGTCCAGACTGCCCTTACGCCCCAAGAGCCTCGCATCGTTACTGTATGAGCGGATACTTCCCTTCCTCGGCAACGAAACTCGTCGCAAAGACCGTAATCAACGCTTATAAATAGTCCCACGATTATGGTCGTACTGGAGAAGATTCTTTGGAGGCTCATCACTGACAAACATCATTTATATTGTAATGCAAATAATTATAAACTTTAGAAGAATACATTCAACACGTTATTCTATATCTACGGTAAAAATTATTTATTAAATTGATTGCATTATATTAGGAAAATATTTATCACGTCATATTATTATCAATTAATGATGTAAATTGTCTTACTTTTTCTGCAGAAGAAGAAGTAGTAAACGAGGGAGAAAACGAGGGTGATGCCCTTTATGGGGTCTTGAAGATGACAGAGAACCCTGTTTTGATCGAGAGACAGGGTCACTAGGATTCCAGAGAGTGCATAAGCTCCACTCATTTTAATGAGACTGCATCGTGTTATTCTTATTCTCATGCTGTTGGGAATTAGAGGTGGCGGAGGTGAGATCCTCTCGACGACGAAATACACGAATCCGAGAATGCCAGTAGCGCAAAAAGCCGTGAACAAGAGCCCTTCAATATTGATAAATGGTTAGATAGACTTGGAATGGATTGATATTAGTTAGAAATGTTTATGGAGATCAAGGTTTTCATCTTCTTATTCATGTTTACGTAGCCATGTTACAGTAAAGTATTGAAATATTTTATCGCGCGATCAATTCCGATTCGAATGACAATGGCTTTTGACACACAAAGGGACGATCAGTAACGCAGAACTGTTCTTTGAAGCACGAAGCTGAATATTTGGAATTTTTAGTTTCCAATCATTAGATTTTTCTTAACTCTTTGTGAAAAACAATTAAATTTTTCAGATTTTGGGAAAAATGTCGGTAAGAGGTCATTCTGGTTAAGAGCCCGAAAAATTTGTCAAATTTCAGGAATTTTCTTAGTTGCAAAGATAATAAACAATCATTTGAACATTTTTTGTAGTTTATTACACTTTTATACTATAAAAATAATAATAATTATTATTGAAACATAATTGTATTTTTTTTTTCAATAACATTTGTCGAGACAAAGATGGCGCCTCTGAAAAGTTGCACCTCCGTGGAGCAGATGATTTTGCCTCGTTGATTCATCGAAAACAAGAAAAAAAAAAAAAAACAAAAAAAGTGCGCGTAAGTATTCCTGTTACCATCAATATCAACTATTTAAATAAAAAATTGACGAATTGACGCGCGTTAGAAATTCAAATATCGATATTTCGGTTTTTCAAATTATGCAGTTTTAAACGTAGCAATAAAATTCTGGTTTTTGTGAGAGCCAATAGTGTGCAAAACAACGTGTTAAAATTTCAGACGAACCGATTGGTTATTTTCTATTCTTTACTTTAATCATTTGAAAAAAGAGTTTTGAAAAAACACGTTCAAAGCCCATCTGTGCTACGGAACTTCGACGCCGCTTTGCAAACAATATATTATTGAAATCAAAATACTCAGATTTTTAACTACCAACATTTTTAAATAAATTCCTAAAGGTTCGAAAAATAAAAAAAATCGATTTTTCAAAATGTTTTCACCGAAATATCCCCTTAGATTGGTAATCAGCAGTAAATTTTCGAACGGATTGCCGTTAAAACTCATTAAACGACGAAATATTTTTTGTCCGCTTTCGACAGGTCGATATGTTAAAATGGCGACTTTTCAACTGGACATAATTTTCCTTCGGTTTGGCTGATTTTTATTTATCTTTTTCAATTAATTCTAACTGAATTCAATTGGCTCAGGGTTAATTCAATAAAGCTTATTGAATGTAGTTAGCTCAGCTTCACTGTGATATGATTAAACTTACGTTGAACTTGATCCAACCACATCATGCAGTTGAAACAATTGAATACTGAACTGAATAAGCTAAACTTGAATAATGGTTCAAGTTCACCGTAAGCCAACTACATTCAGTTGACTCAAAAAAAATTAATTTGCCTTGATCTAAATAGATTTTGCTGCCTCCTAGATGAAGCTTTGTTTCTCAATGTAGAATTGAAAAAAATTATATCGATCTCTTGTAAATAAAATGACATATTTGGATTTAGTAATTTAGTCGTGCATGTAATTTGTCATACGAACCCGCGTAGGCGTTGGACACGGCGCTGACACTCTCGAGATAAAGTGGAAAGCTGATAATCGCGATGGTAACCGAAATTACGAGGGCTGCGAGGGTAGCGAGAAAAGCGAATTTTTGCCATCCCGGTTGATCGGTGTCAAAGAGCTTATCCGTCGACTGATAAGCAGCGTATGGTGATTCCTCGGTGTCGGTGTACTCTTCGATTTCGACGTCGCTTCCTGTGCAACGTAGTTCTTCCTGATCATCGTCATCCATCATCGTTGATACACAGCTCGTCAGGCTCGCCAGATTGGTTTAATCTCACGTCCAAATTGTCTAAATGAAGAAAAAAGTATTAAGAAAAAAAAAAAAAGCAAAAAATAATTAAATAACTTAGTTTAATTTATCAGGTAATAAATAAGCTGGAAAATAATTGATACATGGATTCAGCATGTACACGATTCAATTGAATATTGTAAAATACAAAAACAGAAATAAGCAATCTGCTTAATTCGTTTTTTCAGTTAATAAAAGAAAATTAATAAGTAATTGATATCCAGCTTTTATCCGATTAGATTGAATGATTAGTCCAACCAACTAAATGTCGTTGGGAGAATCGTACAATTGATATGACAAACAATAGTTTAGTTATTGGCTAAACCAACTGATAAGTTTGTCCAGTAATTCAATTATTATTCCTTTATACAGACACATCAATGATTTTCTTATTGCTACTAACCTATAGTACAACAAATTATTTCAAAAATTCGTTTTATAAAACCAAAATGCTCCATAACAGTTGCAAGGCGATCGCCTTACTGTGTCGAGTATCGCATCTGATTATCCTAGTGTCAATCGAACGTCACTAATACTATAAAAATTATTTAAGGACACATCGACTATCATCGTTATTTTTTAACTCCGCGATTTTATAGAATATGGTTTCAAGCAATAGAAATATATTTAAGTGCAGCAATATAACCATCCTATAGTATAGGTTGAGTAGACTATTCCCCTGCGAACGACCATTAGGCACCAAGTGCAGTCCATCAGCGATGGTCACAGAGGACACATCAACGCAGATGGATAGAAACGATTGGAGGATTCGGACATTTCTTTTTCCCTCGTGTACGTTGCTATAAAGAAACGATTAATGTCCCTTTCACGTGCATCGTCACCAAGCGAATCATTCACGGCTGTTGCGTTGTTTTTAACCTGGAAATAAGATAACTCTTTTTTTTTTTTTAACTCATTATTCACATCTATACAACAATTGGTTGTTAAGGTGTGCTCACACGAACGCACAGGTCGCGATCGATCGATTTTAACGGAATTTATGATGCGTGTACACGACTAAGACCGTCCCCGAAGTATTCCCCGTCATCGTCATCGTCATCGTCATCGTCATCGTCATCGTCATGCCTTACCGTTTAATGTTCCTTCATTAACCGACATCAAACATTTTTTTTTTCTTCACACTCCGAGTAACACGACTTGACTTCCCGTAAAAAAATTGACGCTCTATTTATTTTTCGTCATTATCTTCTTTATTTTTCTCAACCTTCAACTACGCGCTAGGACACAGTTATTTCCGTCAACGTTGAAATATAAATGCTTAACTGCATATCGTTACGCTGGTAACCCGCTGCAGAATATTTATAATAAATAACAAAAATTGATGTATCTAGTGCAATAGCTAGTGGAGTATTTCGTTGATTACAACATGAACATTATATTCGGATAATCGTTCACCATATTTAAATAATAATAATAGCAGTTAATTACATGCAACCTGTAAATTAAACGATATATCGAATTTTTTAAATATTTTATATGATGCAGAGTTAAAAATAAATTCTGTTCAGTAGTCATTCATTAGGGAGGTTTTATGACACTGCTAAAAACTGTTGGTAATTAAAAAAATGCGTTCTTAACGTAGAAAAAATATTTATTGGATCTACGAAGTAATACGTTGATAAGTTTTATATTAACTTTTTAAATCATTTTTCACCGATTTTAATACGCGTTGGCATATGCTATTCATTGAAAGATACCTCATCGATTAGTTGCCTGGGTTTTTGATAGCAGTTGTTTATTAAAAGTTACCATTTTTTTTTATCACTGATTGATTTGATTTTCTAAAAATATAACTAAAGTAAAACTGTATTTTTTCAATGATAAATATTAGAAAAAATTCAAGCGTAGAATCAATTCAAACGTTTGCCAATTGTTATTTAAGTAATTATTTATACGAGAACAATGTATACATTTGTTTCTCCAATACTTCTATATGTTTCGAGTGTCTATATTGTCAATGATTGAATCTTTCGTTTAATCGTATTAAGCGAAACTGATAAAACCAATTGCAATCGTATAACTTTCAAGTGCAGCTGATAAATGACAATTATTTAATACGACTGATACACAAAAATAATTGATCAAATTCTGATTGTAATTTTGACAAACGAAGTACATATGTTGTGTACTAGCCGGTTGTAAGTGTGTACGTGCACACGTGCTTATAAAATTTCATTAAATTATTGGCATCAGTGGTTTATCCATGTGCTGGTAAAATGTATGTCAGTTGGTAGTAAATGCACTTGTTATCACATCAAACATCTACTTTCAATGACACTGTAATTAATTCATGCAGTCGACAATGCCCTTTGTATTACCCGATACGACTATTGTTGTGCTACTTATTAAAGACCGCTCGATACTGTTAATAATGCATTTGATTAATTACCAGCAGCAGTACTAATTATTTTCAATTATGATCAGACGATTTCGATAAATTCAACCATTTTATGGCGAAATTGCAGGAAGTCGTATTAGCGACAACATTTTGAATATTTATCCAAGCAACATCTGCTTTGAATATTAATACGAGTTTAAGATAATGACAGTAAATCGAGTAGATTTTTAAGAATTTCATTTTTTCTTTCTGTCATTAAAAGAAATATTTTTATTACACCTAGTTGATGATGTTAATTTTAGTTCAATATAAGCAAAAAATCATTGCGCTAGAAGCGAAGGTTAAAAATAATTTTTCAATTGCAGAAAGTTGTATTAGCGAAAACTTTTTAAATAGTTATTCATGTTTATAACATTTGCTTTAAATATTAATACGAATTTAAGATAATGACGGTAAATCGAATAAGTTTTAAAGAACTTAATTTGTTCTTTGTGTCATTAAAAAAAAAAATCTTATAACGCCTGGTCGATCATGTTAATTCTAGCTGCTTCAATATAAGCAAAAAATAATTACGCTAGAGGCGAATGTTTATTCACCATCCAATAGAAACCGAGTCTGACCACATCGGCTTGAACTACTTCGAAGTATTCGCTTTATAACAATCACCGATCGTTTAAGCTTTAAACATGAATTTACCTCTCGTAAAATCATTATTGACAGTCATTCCCAATTATCGAGGAATTGAATTGTCGTATAAAAATTAATTTCACATGCATTCATGGAAAATATATCACAAAAATTTAAGTAATTACACAACATTTCAATAAAATTAAATACGTAAAGGAGTGAAAAAGTGTATAATGGATATTTTAAGCTCTGGGACTCTGCGCGATACGAGAAGATCAATGGCGATGCTTACGATGCGAAATTGTGCAATCACTTAAAAAATAAAATGACAAAAAAACAAGAGATGTAATTAAATTAGTTGAGATGAAAGATAATTGATAGTTAGACGATAAAGGAAATGGAAAGGGGAAAGAGCGAATAGGGTGGAGATCATTTCTGTTAATAAAAAATCGTAGAGCATTTTTCTCGGCTTACCTTCTTCGAGAAACCTAACCTGACACCGCCTCGCAGAGACGATCAGAGTCTTAAATCTAGGGATGGTTCTTCCAGGCTTTCTATCCTCCACTATCGTTGGCTATGAAACTACGAGCCACTCTGTGCGACTATTCCTCGTTTATTCTACCGGCACTTCTTGGCGAACTTTATCGACAGGCAAGTATATCCCGAATAAAACTACGTTCTTTCGTATTACGAAAGGCAACATCGTACCATCCGTACATACTACATGAACTAGGGGGGGGGGGGGGAGTGAGAGGGGTTGTTCGCTCGGAGAGCGAATATATTTTGCCCGTCGCGCATGTGCCGATTGGTACTACGTATGCGCGCGACATTGCCATGGCGCATGTCCAATCAACCCCTGAACTGTCCAGTTATTTCGATTAAAAAATTAATGAAATATCTAGTGATTCGGGGGTATCGTAACGGTGACGAGACTGATGAGTTTTTCGTAACGAGTCTCGTGCATGATTCAGTTCAGCAATTGAGCCGACAACAGCGAGAAACATTTATCTTTCGGGACGTAAAACAAAAAACGCTACACAAGAGAAGCGTAAAAAGATGCATAATCTAGTGGGGTAGTTCTGGGAGAAAGGGAGGGGAGGGGAAGGTTATACTAATTTTTCAAGAGTACTCAACCTGTTTAGTTGACAGTAAAAATTTTATTTGTATAAATAAATCATTTTTCATTGACCAAAAAGAACAATTTCATGATTTTTGTACATTTTTTTTTGGGTAGACTTTACGAATAAATTTTTGTCGAAATTCATGAGATTTTATTAATATTTTTTTATGCGCGGAAATTTTACTAAGTATTATTTATTTTTATCATTTCTGTTGATGGGTTCGCTTACTCTTATAGCGAAGAGTAACCGCTTGAAAAAAAAAGAAGAAATTACAAAAATAAATGTTTAGATTCGAAGCGGAAGGAACTTATTACGTTATATACATTACTTAACGTCCTTTATATTTAGCAGCCCTTAATGTTTTTATTATTTGTACACAAAAACACTATAAAAATAATTTACTGTTTTAATTTATAGAAATAAAAAATGTATCGAACAAACGAATTAATTACTTGCAATCTCATTGATAGATGCTTAGAGATTATTTCAATTTCTCGTAATATCCGTTTAAATCTCTTTAGAGCCAATTAGGTTCAAAAACGAAAAGAAATAAAAAAACACTAACTTTACGAAGTTCGTGTCATCCGATGCTCGTGGCTGTTGCTCATGCTGATGCTGTTTCTGGTTGCAAAAGACGTTTAGACATGCGTCGATTTCCGGGTTGCTCACACAGTGCCGGAGGCTTCCTTCAAGTAGCGATGGACGTAGGAGTAACATGGGAGGAAAGAGGAAAGTCAAATGGAATGTTTGCGCTGCCAGTAGCTTAATTTCAGTCGGAAATTTGGCTAACTTTGTCAGAGAGTCGCGTTAGAAATTATATCAAAATTTCGTACGCTAGAGGAAAGTTGTAACGAAGTGACGGGCTAAACGTTGTTGGCGGCACCGGGAGTTTGCATCGAGAGTCAAGCACGAGTGGCCGTCGAGTTGAAGCCAGTAGCTCACCGAAGAGCGATAATAGATGAGAAGTGACGTACAGAGTTGTGTAGTCCAGGGTCTTCGGACTCGGAGACTCTCAACCCGGAATTTCCCACCCTCTGCCGTTTATAGACTGATCACCAAAGTTCTGACGTATCGAAAAGAACATAGATCACGATTCGTCAACAGTTTCAGTAATTTGGGTTCAGACGTAACCTCTATACCCTCGAGACAAAGTCCAAGAGCCCCAAATATTTCCTTCTAAGAAGAAAGTTATAGGCACATTATTATTCTGACGAGGTCCTGGTCAGGTCCTGGTCAGATTGCCTTTTCGTTGAAGACGAAACTACATTAAACTATTCGTTTCATAAGTAGTTTTTAACTTATAAATGTAATTCTACAATAGTTTTTGATCATATCACAATTATTATTATTATTATTTGAGATAAATTTTGTATAATTAAACTAAATTTGAAGCAAATATTTTTCTAACAAGACATTGAACAGATCTTCATTACTTTATAAAGGGTGATTTTTTAAGAGCTTGAGAACTTTTTTTTAAAAAAAAACGCATAAAATTTGCAAAATCTCATCGGTCCTTTATTTGAAACGTTAGATTGGTCCATGACATTTACTTTTTGAAGATAATTTCATTTAAATGTTGACCGCGGCTGCGTCTTAGGTGGTCCATTCGGAAAGTCCGCTTTTTTATCGACAAATTTTGTTCAGCGATGAGGCTCATTTCTGGTTGAATGGCTACGTAAATAGGCAAAATTGCCGCATTTGGAGTGAAGAGCAACCAGAAGCCGTTCAAGAACTGCCCATGCATCCCGAAAAATGCACTGTTTGGTGTGGTTTGTACGCTGGTGGAATCATTGGACCGTATTTTTTCAAAGATGCTGTTGGACGCAACGTTACGGTGAATGGCGATCGCTATCGTTCGATGCTAACAAACTTTTTGTTGCCAAAAATGGAAGAACTGAACTTAGTTGACATGTGGTTTCAACAAGATGGCGCTACATGCCACACAGCTCGCGATTCTATGGCCATTTTGAGCGAAAACTTCGGAGAACAATTCATCTCAAGAAATGGCCCGGTAAGTTGGCCACCAAGATCATGCGATTTGACGCCTTTAGACTATTTTTTGTGGGGCTACGTCAAGTCTAAAGTCTACAGAAATAAGCCAGCAACTATTCCAGTTTTGGAAGACAACATTTCCGAAGAAATTCGGGCTATTCCGGCCGAAATGCTCGAAAAAGTTGCCCAAAATTGGACTTTCCGAATGGACCACCTAAGACGCAGCCGCGGTCAACATTTAAATGAAATTATCTTCAAAAAGTAAATGTCATGGACCAATCTAACGTTTCAAATAAAGAACCGATGAGATTTTGCAAATTTTATGCGTTTTTTTTTAAAAAAAAGTTCTCAAGCTCTTAAAAAATCACCCTTTACAATATTTCTCACGATAACTCGAATAAAAATTATTCAATAATAAAGAAAGTAGAATGCGTACACAAATTTCGTTTTGTGGTTACTACATGTACGTTCATGTATATGGTTACATTCCTCCTGCGTAAATACAAGCACAACAATATACCCTTTGGTGTACATACGGAAAGAAATGAAACCCCAGACGTAATCGATAAGAACTAGGTTAATACAATCAGGTAAAGTAGCTGACTCTCTTTCGTCTACGTTTCAATGTATATAACTATATTTATCAGGGATGTTCACATCAAGTGTACGTATTAAAGTACTGTAGGTTGTAGAGTAGTACTGTGTGGCTGTAGAGTATATTACTGTGAACACGGTAAATTTAATACGTCGTCCGCTTGCTTCATTACAAATTCATCGTACTAGAAACTCGTCTCTTATTAAACCAAATGGCCAATCTCGAGCCACGACACTTTCAACTATTTCGATGTTACATATTTCATTTCACATTATTGCTATTAAATTGATATGCAATATCTTCGTTGAATTGAAGAAAAATGGCATAATAAAAATTCAGAACGATTTATCTATCATTACAGATCAAATGGTAGTATCGTACAATACCGATGTATTGAAAATATTTATTTTCCTAAACGCGGTAATAAAATTCGTTTTGTTCACGTTCATGAAAAGCTGGAAATACTCAACAACAATTTTGTATACTCATTCGTTATAAGATTTATTCAAGAAATCAAATGAAACATTTTTATTTTAGTAAATATAATTTTTTTTATTGATATGAAATATTATTTAATGAATTTTACTGATATGTAACGTTCTCGAATAACAAGTGGCAATGTCAAAAATAATGTAGATAAACTCGTGGGCTATGGTGGGAGTGGATTAATGACATTACATCGAGGAAACGAGTTCAATTCCCATCAACTTACCCAAAAATCTTTGAAAAGTGATAGCCTTGGGCATCACAGGTATATAAAAAAATAAATTAAGTAATCCACGTTCTTGGAACAAACGCGACAACGCGTTTTTGTAGGTTGAAGTAAGGTAAAACAATTTTATTCATAAAAGTGAAGACGCTTTATAGTCATAACAACGAGCGCGATCGTTACAAATGCTTAAATCGTTTTCTCAACGCTAATGGAAAGCAGGAAATATCCAACAACGATATTGCAGACTCATTCGTTATAAGATTTCATAAGAAATCAAATGAAACATTTTTATATTCGTTAATATAATTTTTTATTGATATAAAATATAAAATAAACTAGGGGTGCGTTGTTAGTCGTTCGCTGCGCTCGCTCCCGAATTCGGATGCGTTGTTAGTCGCTTGCTGCGCTCGCTTCCGAATTCGGTTGCGTTGTTCGTCGCTTGCTGCGCTTGCTTCCGAATCCGGTTGCGTTGTTAGTCGTTCGCTGCACTCGCTCCCGAATTCGGATGCGTTGTTAGTCGCTTGCTGCGCTCGCTTCCGAATTCGGTTGCGTTGTTAGTCGTTCGCTGCGCTTGCTCCCGAATTCGGTTGCGTTGTTAGTCGTTCGCTGCACTCGCTCCCGAATTCGGTTGCGTTGTTAGTCGTTCGCTGCGCTCGCTCCCGAATTCGGATGCGTTGTTAGTCGCTCGCTGCGCTCGCTTCCGAATTCGGTTGCGTTGTTAGTCGCTCGCTACGCTGGCTCCCGAATTCGGTTGCGTTGTTAGTCGTTCGCTGCGCTCGCTCCCGAATTCGGATGCGTTGTTAGTCGCTTGCTGCGCTCGCTTCCGAATCCGGTTGTGTTGTTAGTCGCTTGCTGCGCTCGCTTCCGAATCCGGTTGCGTTGTTAGTCGTTCGCTGCGCTCGCTTCCGAATTCGGATGCGTTGTTAGTCGCTTGCTGCGCTCGCTTCCGAATTTGGTTGCGTTGTTAGTCGTTCGCTGCGCTCGCTCCCGAATTCGGATGCGTTGTTAGTCATTCGCTGCGCTCGCTCCCGAATTCGTATGCGTTGTTAGTCGCTTGCTGCGCTCGCTTCCGAATTCGGTTGCGTTGTTAGTCGCTCGCTACGCTGGCTCCCGAATTCGGTTGCGTTGTTAGTCGTTCGCTGCGCTCGCTCCCGAATTCGGATGCGTTGTTAGTCGCTTGCTGCGCTCGCTTCCGAATCCGGTTGTGTTGTTAGTCGCTTGCTGCGCTCGCTTCCGAATCCGGTTGCGTTGTTAGTCGTTCGCTGCGCTCGCTTCCGAATTCGGATGCGTTGTTAGTCGCTTGCTGCGCTCGCTTCCGAATTTGGTTGCGTTGTTAGTCGTTCGCTGCGCTCGCTCCCGAATTCGGATGCGTTGTTAGTCATTCGCTGCGCTCGCTCCCGAATTCGTATGCGTTGTTAGTCGCTTGCTGCGCTCGCTTCCGAATTCGGATGCGTTGTTAGTCATTCGCTGCGCTCTCTCCCGAATTCCGATGCGTTGGTAGCGGTGCGTTAAAGTGGGTGTGATCTTTTGGGGCCACACTATGAACTTCCCGATTCGTCTATTCCGAATAGGAATTCAATAGGAATCGTTAGAAAAGAGTAATATAAAAATAAGATTATTACAGGGTGGTCACCTAGGTAGTAAAACGGAGGGTATTCTATTGTTCTGCATGTCTAATTTTTCTATATCGTTACTATTGAAAAATTCTGCAGCTTTTCCATGCGGAATTGTTCAATAATTTGTGTCTAATCGTTCATTTAAATTTTCTATAAAAAATGTTGTACGGGTTTTTCTTGCAAAATGGAAAAACCGTTCGACCAATTTCATCCAAAATCTAATTAGGGCTAAGTTACATAAAGACGCTTCGATTCCGATACTTTTGACCTCAATCGCATCATTCGTTCGTGAGAAATCGTGAATCAAAATGTTGAGGACACACACGTTGACGCACACATACACACACACGCACATACAGACATCGATTTAAAAATGGGTAAAAATTAATGTGGACATCTTGAAATGTCAACATTTGATAAAAAAACGATTATTGGTTTTCGGAGTGATTTCTATAACTTCCCTATATCGAGAAGTTAATAATTTCACTGATATGTAACGTTCTCGAATAACAACTGGTAATGTTAAGAACAACGTAGACAATGGCATATGTCAGGTAAACGAGTTTAACTTATATCAACGGACCCAAAAATCTTTGAGAAGCGATAGCCTTGGGCATAACAGATTACTTCACGGTATATAGAAAAATAAATAAACAATCTACGTACTTGGAACGAAAGCGACAGCGTGCTTTTATAGGTCGAAGTAAAGTAGATACTCTTATTCATAAAAGTGGAGAAGCTTTAGTCATAACAACGAGCAAGCTTAATGCAATAAAACAATAGTTTTTATGGAGTCGTCATCTGACTCTTACCACCAAATACTCATAAGGGATAATAATATAGTTCGTGTACAAGTAATAATTCATCCTTTATCGAGACGGGTCGTTTGAAACGTGTTCGGTAACGATCGCACAACTCAGATCAAAATTCAATTGAATTTCCTTCATGTACAATAGTTCGTGTACAAGTAACAGTTCATTCTTTATTGAGACGGGTCGTTTGAAAGGTTCGGTAACGATCACGCAACCTAGATCAAAATTCAATTGAATTTCCTTCAAGTGTAATAAAACTATATAAGTACAATACTACAGTTGATTATGTTACGTCCGGACAAAAGATAAATTTGTCCATTAAATCGTTGTAAATTAATTGTAAAATTTTCGTTTTAACCGCTCTTACGTCCATATTGTTCTTGTGCGATCCAGAAGTGCTTATCATTGCTGAGTATGCACCATTTGCTTAGGTCAGCAGTCCCACGCTGACCAACCGAACGAAGCACATCATCGAGACGCGCTGCGCCCCACTAATCACTTGGCACCTTTTTTCATGATATTGTTGAGCGGTCGCGAATCCACTAATTTTGTGATAGTCTAAAGTTAGTTGTACTCCGTGCGTCGACCAGTGTGGTCAACCACGAACAAAAACAAAATTTTCAAGTCCTACTATCAAAAGTAAATTTAGATATTTATCGTGATAACAAACGTTCTCTCTGCATATTCGTTGTTTGCTCTCGTTTTTAAATACAATCTCTTATTGTTGCGATGTTCCATTGTAAAAATCAATATTAAACTTCAATTCCTGATCACCAGACTAACTCCAATCTCTGAGCGACGCACTTCGCTCTAAAATGGAGAATAAATATATTATTTCTACGTTGCGTCCCTTTTATAAAATCCGGGACGTAACAATTAATCTACCATCGATGCTTGAATTAAAAAAAAACGATATCCGATCTTGTCAGGTTAAATAAATTGTATAATAATAAAAATCGCCAATTAAAAAATAAATAAAAGAAAATTTTATTGCAATTGCTTCTTTGATTTCGATTTTTTATGTTAAAAAAAATCTTTTGTCTTTCTTCTTTGTAGAGAAAATATTGAAAACTAACAAACGACCTTAAAGGTCTCAATTACTTGTAAAATACACTTCATTGTATTAATTTACTAGAGAGATAGATAGAAAGGATTTCCTCTATATGTATTCAGCTAAAAAACATTATCTCATTCGCCTGCAAACTGAATGTTAATACGTGTGAGACCTTTCGATCAATAACGAGATTCGAAACTTTTCTTGGTGAAATTTTACGGCAAGAGTAGCAGAAAAAAAAACAAGCGTAAATGCTATGGTTCAGATAATATCTACGTGAAAGCAATATGTATCTCGTAGGATTTACTCGTCGTGTAAACATTTATCTTTCGGCTAACTGGTATGATGGTGGATACGAGAGTGAAAGGGAATATCAGGACTGGGTTTTAGGCCAATCTTGTTACGTCGGGGCATAAATATCGTTGACACGGGATTGAGGAAGTAAAAGCTGAAAGCTCAAATGGATAGAGCGAATGCGATAGTTGCTTGATTATTTATATACTTTGATACATCCCATAAATATACATTCCCATACGAGATCGTCAATGTTAGCATTAAATAAAAGCTTTTTAGAGTCATCTACATGAGTAATGCAATTTTTTTTAAATTGAAGTACTTTCCCCTTCGTATAGTTCAGTTAAATTACATTTTGAGCTGGTAATGACATTTGAACAATACAAATGATCCATTGATACCATAAACGGTATGATCATTGGTCTCTCATGGATCAGATATGTTTAAACTCAAATCAATATGAAATAATGAGTTTTTTCCACATCCATGAAAATTCGTGATTTATCTTAAGTTATCCACGTCATCTGTCAACAATGCAGGACAGTGGCGATACATTACAGTGTTGTCATTATAAAAGGAGTATAGCTTTGATGTAACGTCGCTGCAGTGTCAAAGCTACAGTATAACGTCGTTACGATCTAATCAAATATGCGTAAAACGTTAATATTTTCAATTATTTATTCATCTCAATCACTGCAAGATTACCAGCAATTATACTCTACCGCATTTGATAAATAATTCTTGTTAAAATCATTACACAGTACTGTATGATCGATGTACTGTATATGACCATGATACATAATGTTTCATTGACAAAAGGCATGCACATTTAACGCAATTTGACTCTCCGCAACGTAACGATGTAGAACCTCAGGCTCAACTACTCGTATAAAAATTAATGATTCGGCACAAGGTTTTACAGGGTCACTGCAGTCCAGATGGGATATGAGAGAAACATCGTACACCCTATATATGCTCCTATAAAGAATGCTATAAAGAAGTACAGTCGAATACAACAGTGTGACACAATGGAAATCAGATGCCTTAATGCATACGACCTTATCGTTAACTAGGAGGATATCGCTATCGGTGGATGAACGAGTTCGAAAAACGGACAACTGTCATACTTTAAAAGACTGATCATGAATCCTGTTTTAGCAATAACGTTAAATCTCATTTCAGTTAAATGATTTCAATCACCATTCAAAATATCATTGAACAAATTAGTTGTTTCTTTTTCATTCCGCCGTGAAGCAACATTTAGCTATAACTCTCTTGCACCCATACATGTTTCGCCTTACCTTAAGGTAGTCACCTTACTACGTGCCAGTTATATTTAGGTTAGGTATAAATGTCGTATAAAACAAAAGCTTACAAGCTTTCGGCATTTCTTCCAAAGCGACAGTTACCACAGTCTGTCTTTTTCTAACATACGAGACTGAGATAGCCCGACGCGTACTATCTAAAGCGCGTGCGTTACCATTCGTTTAAAATATATTACGGGAAATTGATCTCTCGTAACGCCCCCTGATTTTATTAAGTCATACGTCAATATTTCTATTCACAATTTATTCATTAAACCACATTTTTCACGGTTGTGTCGGAATTGATATTCATTCATAAAATATTCATGAAATTCCATAATATATTGTTGATTCAGTGACTTTGTCTCGTACGAAACAATCTTTATCTTACCGTTTTTGAGTCGATATTTCTTGCTGAAATCGGTAAAATAGTGTTAAATTTTGCCAGCGTAAACATACAGACGTAATGAAAATTTAACAGTTTATCTAATATCAGATGAAACAAGACAACCTTAAAACCAAATTCTTTCAACAGTTATGTGGTAAAAAATGTTATGAATATTATTTGATCCTTGACAATATTTCACAAAATAATGATCCGATGAAAAGACACATCGGTAGTTACAAAAATTGATAATAAATGCTTTAAAAATGACGTATAAGTATAATTAAGATAAATACAGGAGTCCAAGGTGTTAAAGCGATGGAGGAGCTACGAAGAAGGTTTTCAAACGGCTACATACGTTGTTATATGGAAAATGAAATGACATCACAACCATATAACAGAGTCGGCGTTTCAAGGGTTCATAAAGTCGATGATCATAACATTAACAAGGTTCAAGGGTCAGAGACACTAAATAGCCCTCATGGCTTGACGCATCCACTATCCAATTCGACCAGGCGGGATATAACAGAGCTTATAGCACATAATGGCGTCGGATAGTCTAAGACAGCTTCTCGGGCAAATCGGAGAGAGATGTTCTTTCTCTTTCTAACTCTAGGGCGATTGATTCAATTGGTAAAAAGTTCAAGGGAGAACAGTAATTGACTCTTTGTACATTTATTCTTTAATAATGCGGGGCTCCTGTCATGGACAGTCATGCGGGGCTAACGTAACGATTAACAGTTGGGTGCCTAACGTGACATACCGTGACACGTTCGTTTGGAACTTTCATTCTTACTTTTTCCTTTTACCTCAAGTGGGTTTAATTGAAGGCGAAAAGTCCGAGAAGCGAAAAATTACTAAATGACGTCAGTGGTACCACAAAGATAGAAAAATAATCAATTATTCGATAGTTATTGTACAAAAATATTTTTTTTTTTATAATTCTCGTGCACGTTTTACCATAAAATTGTAAATGATAATCATCAGAGGCGAAGAAAGCTTTTTTTTATGCTATTAAATAGTGTCCGGACTTACAGGATCAAAGGAATACCGTTTTTATTATAATTGTTGTGGTTTCAATCAATTTTAATATCAATGGTTACACTGGATATCTTCCTTAATAAAAAGTTTTAAAAATTTAGCTTTTGAATGTTTGAAGCTCAGGAAAAATTTTAGAGCACAAAATACAAATCGCATAATTTGATTCACGTTTACATAAATTAAAATTATTCAACAAATCGACTTTAGCGCCAGAGATGTTACCGGCGTTATTGGCCTGCATTAGAAAAAAAATTTATAGCAATTTGCCATCTCACCCGCAAATACACTGCGAAGAGTGTCGTCATGCCTCTAGTATGCTCAACTATTGAACATGATAGGAATGTGACACGCCATTCTCTTCAAGGCTATTTACCGAGACAGCCGACCGTAACATATGCTACGTCGTACCTATAGAGTAGAGAGGGGCAACTCCAAATACTTAAGTATCTTTACGTGAATGAATTAAATCGATAAACCTCAAGAAAATAACGCTTGATAATTATGTGAATAAGTCATACAAATAATTTTTATTTTTTAAAAAAGACAATAAGTGAATCGAGTGTTACCATTTTAGTTTAATTTACAAAACAAATGCAAATAAATCAAATGTTTTTTCTTCTGATTTCATTTGTTTCTGCGCCATCTTATTTTATGCATTCGCTGAAAGAAGCTTGGTAAGTTTTATTATTTTTTTAAATCCTTGGTATGACCTATAAACGGTTAACAATGTTTATTAAATGTTCTTCGTAATGTGACAAGCGAGTTATTATGTTACTAAAGTTATTACGACAGCTTACAACGTTTACAATATTATGGTTGTTACGTACTGCATTTCACAAGCTGCGGAAATATTTTATGACTGTTCAGTAAATTGTGTAAAATTTTGATGCGGTATAACTAACCGGAAAATGTGACGTTAAAGTCATAATAAAATATCCCCATAGATTATGTACCAACATACAGTATGAATACTCGAATAGTTTATTCATAAAAATATTATATGTTTCGAAAGCTATTTTTTCTTGCTCAAAGGGAAAAGAATAATTTTCGCAAAGACTGAGTTTCTCAATTATAGAAATTTCCCTAAAAAGCTGTTTTCTGTTTAGGGATGTCAAGTTTTTATTAATGATGCAGTAATGGCTTTTGTTTTTAAGAGTATTAGACTTTGCGGTATATTTTTCGAAGTTAGAAGATCGTAGATGCGAGATAAGCATCAGTTCTATACGATGAATTTTGAAAAATGTAGATTTTGCGGTTTTGTTGTAAAATTTCAAGATCGCTGAAGCAATATTAAATATCATCGTACACGTAGCTAGTCCCACAAAACTTTTTTATTTGACTTAAGGGATGAATAATTGAATGAGCACTGAAATCTCGAAAAATATTAATATCCAAAAACAACTTTTTAGTGAAATCTTAATAATTTTTGAATAATTTTTGAGGCTATACCAAAGATAATCTTACTACAGAGTCTTCACAGGAATCATTCTTTTCACTCTAAGATTGCAAATAGCAAAGAGCATCTTATCAGCTTGAAATAAAGATTTTTTTAAATCACCCTAATGCATAGTCTATGCACACACTTATCAATAAGTCAGTGGATTAAAATTTGTGTTGATAACACACATTACTTCAGTTAAAGTGTGCAACTGTCAAAAGAACATAGCCAGCATGAATTCTTTAAGGCGTTCGTGTTCTGTTCGTTTGCAAGTCGATATTATTGACAATAGCAATCATAAAAGTTGCAGATTGATAAATAAAAATTATTAATATATTGAAAGATTAATGGAAAACAAAAAAACATCTTTATAAAAAGATGACTGTGCCAATAGTGTCCAAAAAGGGTACCTCAATGAGACGAAGATTATAACTGTTTATTTATTTGTTAATATCGATAGCAAGAGCCTATTTTTAATGAGAAGCTATGGTAAATTAATTTCAATTTTTTATGTAAAAACATATTTCGTATAACTCATCTTTCTAACCCCCACGAAAATTGTCACCAAAAAGGGTGACAGTCTTATTGGAAATGAAGTGAAATCGCCAAACGTCGACAAAAAGGGTTACGGTACGTTTTAGCGAAATTTAGTAAAGCGGCCAAAAAAATGTCATCAAAAAACGGAGTATTGGTCATAAAACGTTATATTTCTAATCTTCCTCGATCCTAAAGCTACCGGAGATGTTTACCCATAATTCATTGAGTACACAATCTTAATTGAATATATTTTTGACGCAAAACTTAAATTAATGAAAAATGTTAGATAAATCCTAATGAATATATCATTTTGTCATTTTTTGACAGAGTACATCCACTTACATTCCACAATACCAGCGGACAATTTAATATCACGGAAATCGTATGGTTCGTGGTTTCTTCTCGATGCAGACAGCTGGCTGTTGTGTATCAAGAAAACAAGTCCACGTTTGATCTTATAGCGCCGTCTTGTCGGTGGTCGAGCATGTACAGCCAGAGCAGAGCGTCTGAGAGTTACACACCGCGGGCTTTCCAACGCGCGCAATCGGCGAAGCGTCAATCCCAGCTCAGTCACCGTGCGGCAACCGACAGAAGCGGATCGCGGTCGCACCGACTCGGGTTTCAACATACGCGTTCGAATACAATTTAAACCTCGATAATAAATACACAAAACATGAAATCGGTGTACAATAACATCGAGAAATATATGAAAAAAAAAAAGTACATATACTCGTGTTTTGTATAGTAAATTATAAATAAAATACAAAGTTGCATTGGAAATGATCATGACGCTGTGAATAACGAAAATATAATTTTTAAATCGTCAAAAATCAATGAGAAAAAGAAATGTTATAAAAACAGAGATTTTACATCGGTTTTTACCGATTGGATAACAATATCGTTATTTTTATGAAAAGTGTCTCCGATGCTTCACCCAATGATAAATTTGTATACGTAGCTTAGTCAAAAGACATTAAATCAGTATTGTGAGCCTACAGTGGTTCGGCTAATTGCAAAATCGACAGTCAAATATACTCGTGAAATAACGATGTTTATTATTAAAGCATTGGCAACATCTAAACGCTCTCTACGAAGTTAAATTTCGTTTATTAGTGTAGCATAATTGATCGCGGTGATAACACGAAACACGTATTTCGCTCATCGAAATATAGACGTTGAATCGTTGCATAGATAAGTTTTGTGCTAATATCCACTGATGGCTTTTCCAAATTGAACAAACATTTGAAGCGTATTACAAAATCTACAAATAAAACAAAATTAATTAATTACGCAACAACAAAAAAAAACAAAAGAATCACGAATATAAATAAAATAAAGAACAAACTTCACAATTTGGTTTGTAAATAATCCACGTAATAAATAAATAAATAAATAAATAAATAAATATAATAGAAAAATATTTTTTTCGTCTTGTAGTCTTAAGTGAGTCATAGTGTGATAAGTGAATGGATAATCCGACGATGAATCTTCTGATGGTATTGAATTGCTGGCAGGAAGTATCGGGAAATCTGAACTTTTTATCGTACGCGCGGGAAATCGTCGACGTGGCGTCAAAACCAAAGTGCAGCGCAGCAGGGGATACAGAGTACGATGAGAGTTGAACGAGCTTGAGTATAGGGTTGGAGAAAGCCTTGTCTCGTGATAGTGGTTGCCGCGTGGCATCGTGTTCAAGAGAGAGAGAGAGAGAGAGAGAGAGAGAGAGAGAGCGAGAGATACAAGCGGGGTAAGCGAATTTAATTTAAGCGTTTAACACGCTATCGACGTAATTATGCGGCGTCAGCGTGCGCGCCACACGCCAGTGGCAACTTCCTCGTGTCCGCCAAATATCGTCCATCACACGTTCCTGGTGTTGGTTGTGGTAGCTTTCAAATCTAGCCCTCGTAATATTTCCGAGCCGTTAAACGGCTATTAAGCTTGTTGCCTACGGCAACAGCACGTTCAGCGCCGCCTGAAGACGGCGATGTCCACTTGTATCTACTTAATACTGGTCAGATGCTGCGGAGCCAGTTGATGGCAGTAGAAAGTGATTGTGAATATATATTTTTTTCAAATACATTTTACTTTTAAAATTGATAAAATATTATAAAATTTTAATCGAAGATCAATTAAGCATTGTCAAATACATTATTTGATAATATTACGCGTCTCCGTACTCGGATCTGTCGAAGGTTTTACTTAAGAGTGAGATGATTCGAATAGTTTGTGTCAATTTTCTTCTTTCGTATGTTAAATTCATTAAAACTTTTTATGTATTCAGTAATTTCGTTCTAATTAACATGTCAAAGATAAGATAGTACTTTGGATGGCGATTGATTCTCTGTATTTGGTTATAGAGATAATGGTTTTCAGGACCTAAAATAAATTCTTTATTCATGACAATTGAATGACGCTTTATCGTTGGCTTGTGCGATTCTCTATTATTTTATCCTTAAAAATATCCCATGATTTTTAAGCAATTTCAAACAATTATTTTGTATATTTTCATGCTTGTCTTATCGTATTTGATATACAAAGTACGTTGTCAATTTTGATGTATCATCGAACCGGTCTTCTATAATTAATGGTAGGGACACTGTACCTCCATATATGTGAAGCCATTTATGCATACTGATCCACAAACTCGATACGTTCGCTTTATCAATGAAATTCCTCAGTGAATTCCAAATTAACTAGCACTCACACACTCGAGAATCCATACTGACAGAGTCTTACCGGTACGAAGATGCTCGATTACCAATAGCGATTTACCGATGGCGAATCAATGATAATTAGTGGGCATTAAATAGGAAGAACAGTCCGCATTGCCATTGACAAGTCCATTGGAGTGGCCTATGTGGCTTTTTTTTTGCCCAGGTTTCATCCATAGCGGTGAACCTACTGGCCATAATAGTAAAAAAAAAACCAGTAGTGAGAGAACGTCTGAGTCAGATGTTATTTACATGGCATTTAAGAGGAGGCGAAACCTCTATACTTACACAGATGTGCTGCTTCTCTCTCACTCCGCATGAATGAATGGAATAATAAACATCTATAATTATTTCGCCGAAAAAATGTAAAAAAAAAACGTATAACATTACAACAGAGTCTGCACAAAAACACACACGGAACGTACGCTACGATTGCGATTTAGACACGATGAACTGAGAAATCTTTCTCGGTAAAAAAAACCAGTTTTTATTCTCGACAAAACGCCTCCCCTTAAAGCGAGGCGAAACGTAGATGCAGATGTGCTGCTTCCCTTTCACTCCGCCGTGTCCGCTATTCTAGTTCTACCTCTTTCGCACTCATGGATGTTTCGCCTCGCCTTAAGGCCACAAGAACGTATTGTGAATAGTAGGAAAGGTTGAAAATTATTTTCCAAAAGCATAATAAAAGATACCACATACCTTAACCCAATGGAAAATAAATATTTCCGACATGTAGAACTTCTTGTAAATTTATATATCAGAAAAACATCTAAAATATATTTTAGATAAATCTCAGATAGATTTTTTACTCGCATATATTTCGTATGTAGTCAACTCTCACATATTTTATCGACATTTATTTAATGCGATCAGCTATCCAACGAAGATGTTTTTAAGGAATTTTACCGGTTGCCGGTTCCCCTCATCGCCACTCTTGCAAATAGCGAACTGACACGTAGACGATGTAGATCCGCTAGTTAGTCACTTGGGGCGAAATATTAGAGTGGGGTGTCCCTCACGCCGTTAAATAAACGGTCGGTACCGACTAAGTAAAGTAGATGAGAGTCCTAAAATATATCCGAGATGTAGAATTTTTCGGCGAATTATATTTGATATATAGTATCTAAGATATATCTTCCATATACCTCATATCCATGGGGGTATGAGACTAAAGTTGTAATAGAAGTCTCCAGCATAGTCCAAAACGTCTTCCGTAGATAAAACACTTTGTACTGAAACTGTTTATGGTAAAAAATTTTTTTTTAATGTGCAATTTCATGAATTCGCACCTCTTGAAGATTTTCAGAGGGTCAACCAACGAGAAAATAAAGATTTTGTGTTTGTTATATTATTGTTTCTGCTGATAAATAAATAAGATAGATTAAAGATCGTTAGTCTATTTTTTAAAGAATGGAATAGAGTATTTTTCTGTTGGTATTAGAATCGATCAGTTTTGGACTTTTTCAACTATGAACATCATTCAGAACAAACCTCCAGATGGATTACACTCTATGACGTCTCATTTAATTCGCAAAAAGATTCTACACCTGTTAAACGAGGGAGATTTTTTTTAGGTAAACGAGTCAAAGCTATCGACTGATTTAAGAACTGTTAACATAATTTTGGTGTTCAGTGTGATGTAACTCAATTCACGGGACCTAAGAAAAAAATGCCTTTGTTTCAATCCGTGTAGAATGTTGTTGCGAAGAAAATGAGATGTCATAGAGTGTTAACCGCGCAGGTTAACTGCGCAACTAATCTAGCGCAGGGGTCTCCAAACTACGGCCCGCGGGCCACATTCGGCCCGCGGACAGATTTTGGACTATTTCACTTTTTACTACCGGCAACAATGATAATATGGTTTTGGCCTTCGGAACTTACTGGAGTAATCAGTATGGCCCTAAGGCTGGAAAGTTTGGAGATCCCTGATCTAGCGGATTGTTCGGAATCACGCGCACAGTTGAAAGAACCCAAAACTGGTTTACGAGTGAACCGGTCGATCTAATCGATACTCACATCGACAGAATAATTCTTCATTCCATTCCTTCAATGATCAATCATTAATTATACTTATCGACAGTTTGAAAAGAATTAATGTAACAAACAGAACGTACTTTTGGCTGGCTGAGGCCCCTTAAGTCTGAGATAATTTTATAATTAAGTTTCAATTACAACTATTTCCTTTACAATTAATTTTATCTTAGATTCATATTGAGATCTAATATAAATCATAAGACCATTAAAAATACGTCCAGCGGGGAATGCCTATTTCTACTTTAATTTCCGAAATTATTTTCAGAGAGAATGCATAAATACATTTCCATTTCTCTCGGAAATACACCAACGACATCGTATTTTCTAACAACATAAATCAACACTCAACAGGGATGATTTTTATTGTTGTTATTTGCCACCCTCATGTTATTGCTTATATATTTATTATAATTATGATGAAAATGAAAAATTGAAGCGGGTCATGAAATTTTATTTTAGGATTGCTCGGTGAGTGAGCCCAGCTGGTTTTGAAGAAGCCGTATACAACTTTTGCTTAAGGTTATTTTTAGATTTCGTACATTGCGTACTCTAGTAGACACCGAGAGTTTTTTTTTTTTTTAAACCACAGCGTGAAACGGACCGAAATATCCGTCGACCATAACACTACATACACTGCAAGCGAAATTGAAGAACTCTCTTTCGTTGGGCTCCTGGGCTTGATGCTCGTAAGTCATCGTGAGGAAGGAGTGTTTGTTTGCAGAAGACCCCTTGGTTTGTTTTCATAAGTATTTACGAGAGTGATACGTATATCTGTCCTCCCAACTCGATATGAACATCGAATGCCAGTACGGAATGGTCTCGAAGCTTACATATATAAAAAAAAAAATGTTTAATACTTGGCTTTGACGTACACTACCACGTCGTATGACATAACTGCATACGTTTATTTTTAATGTTGCTTGCGCAATCCTCGGGGAGTTTAGTACTTTATCATTGATAGCTAATAAATCGCTATCATCGGTAGCTAATAAATTGTTATCATCGGTAGCTAATAATTTGATATCTTCGTTGTAACTCGTAAAGCACAGAAACTCAAAGTGTCTCACTTGAAATAATATTGCAGTATTGTTCTTCCCGATTGATCGATATACTTAATTGATTCTTACGACACAAACTTATCAACGATAATTACAAAATTGAAATAATATAGTTTTGTAATAAATTGAGACAATAAATTATTTTTGTATAATGTTAATATTTTATTTAGAGCCGATCATCATGTGATACGCCTTTAGATCGAACGTTGGTGCGGCATCGTATTTAATCTTTATTCAACCAACGTTAGTGATATAAGATTACATTAGATGACGGTTCACCGGGATCGAGTATCCTACGTTATGTCTCGTCGTGGATGAAGCTCTCAATCTTATTATATATTCTTACTGATAAGATTCGGTCGCATGAAAGTGCTTTACACAGAATACTGTTTCGATTTTTTATTGTAAAAAAAATGTTTTATTTCCTGGCAATCATCAGTTAATGTCGTTAACCTTTTGCAAAAATGATCATTTTCGAGCCACAATAATTTTTGAGTAAATATTAATTTGATATGACATTGATTTTGAGAAATTTTATTTAAAGATTCGGAGCACGTGTAATTATTGACACGCCGTTAAGAATATATCTTGATGCATTATACGGTAACGATGCAGCTTTGTGATAACTCTTCTAAAAGACATTTTATTTTACATCACAATATGAAATATAGTTACGATGTAGATATATTACGCTGCGGTTTCGATACTTTCGTTACCGATTTCAACGTTCCGAAGCTCGTACATAATTTATTGTACGCCCGTGTAATCAATACGCGACATGTGATACGATACGTTCATATTAAGTGACGACTAGCGTCGATTTATTTTATGTTTCAACTACGTCGTAATTGATCGGTGGTGTTGGTTTCTCGATTTTCAGGCAATATTAAATTCTATCCTTCCAATCTTCCGGCTAATTTTGTTTTAGCGGTTCTCTCGTAATATATCGCAAATATAAAAATGAAAAAATAAAGGAAAGTTCTGTGCCTCGTTATTTATTCCAACAATAAAAAAACACCATAACCAAATATTCCAGAACGTTAGACCCCATTGCTTGCTGGCTATACAAAATGTATTCTCATAGTCATATCATAGTCACTCATTTCGTAGTCTCCGGGAGAAAGCTCTAAAAGTTTGTGAAACTACACTGAAAGGTGATTTAGTTCGATGCGCTTAACGAGTGCAATCTGAATTCTTTTAGATGATCTTTTTCTGTAGGACACGGAGCACGGGGATGTGGCAGGATCAATGGTGAACGTGCATTCTCTCCTTGTCTATACAAACTCTTGTTAATACTTTCGACAATTTTCAATTGACGCGAAACGTGCTATAGGGAGCGTGGGTAATTTTTTTTTTTGTGGATTTCACGACGACACATCTACAACAGCTTTTCCTGCGCCATAGTCAACACGTTTATATAGAGATGAAAAACAAACACGATATCCTGCAGAGAATTCCGGGAGCTTGGATGAAAAAATAGGTTTCAATGAAAAAGAAAATCCAATATTAGGGTGGATTTTTCTGCTGGATGATGAATTGGAATTCCACCCCTGCTATAGCCATTCTTGCATCGTGACAAAACACTTGCAACATACGAATCTTCGGTATGGTGTCCCATAGCAAACATAGTTAACTCGCCTTAATGCAATATCATCCCACTCCCCACGATCCCTTGCTTACTAACAATCAGTAGTAAAAACTATCATTTTCTTTTCAAAACTGCTAAGCTTTTTAGGAGAAACGAAAATGATTTACGTCTATGAAGCTAATAGATAATGCTTCTAGCAATTGATGCTTGCCTCTTAATATTTAACAATCTTAAGAAATGGATTAATGTGTTCATTACCGAATAATCTTTCTATAAATCAATAGAAACATAGCGTAAAATATAAATTCACCTGAACATACTTATAATCACTGTAATATATTTTTTTCCTTTGAAACAATCACTTTGGATAATTTGATTTCGAACTATCGGTTCTCTGCACTACAATATTTCAGCAAATGATCTCTTTTCCAATCCGTTGTTTGTTCTCTTTGTATTTCGAAATAATGCGTTACAGTCTATATTAACTCCTTATTATTTATTTATTAATATTAATTTATATATTTTTACATTAATTATTATGTTAGTAAATAAAGTAATACAGAGTAAATAAAATCTCTGAAGAGGATCGAAACGTTAACGATTTTATTTTTCATTCACGTGCCCTTTGTTCACCATAAACAATCCATGGTGCGCCTAAGCCGAAACATAACTGCGGCTAACTTCATCACATAAATTCATGTGTTCGAAACCCATATAAAGTAACAGAATCCGCTATTAGGAAGTTTACTAACTTTTAAACATTTTAAGAAGATGAACTTTGTGTATAAAGTTTTTATAAACAAGTCTGTAGAGTACAATCCTGCGCATTGCTTATTCATTATTATCCAACCTTTCACAAAGCTTCCTCTATGAGGAAACCAAAATCGTTAATCACATTTACTCGTAAATATTTATGAATGGCTCTACGAAAGGTGGATAATAATCGGGAAATAATGCAAAATTTTACTTTACAATCTTGTTTCAATAGTGTATCCATATAGAAATTTATGTGGGTGAGATATATTCAAAAAGTATACGTAAAGTACTCAAGATTTTGTCGCAAAAAAAATATGTTACAAATATTTTCCACACATGTGTTGCGCATTTAAGATATATTTCATATATATATTTCATATATAACATAAATGTAAAATATATTTAACATATATTTTATGCCGTGAAATCTGTTGTTTCAAATATATTTTTGTATATATTTCACCTACATAATTTTACGTGCGGGTATGGTGATCGTGATACACGGTAAATCACTCATAAAGTACCAAGCTTCGGTATAGCGTTCCACAGTACACATAGTTATGCCATCTCACCTTAAGGTGAGGTGAAATATCTACTCAGTCGGTAATAAAACTTTCCGCGGAATTTTTTTTTGAAGGTGCATTATTTTTTTTTTGCTTCTTAAAAAGTTGTTTCCGAAAAGCCTGATGTACCGTACATCCAGTAAATCCTTGCTCTTTTCTATAAAGTTTCGACACCTTAGAAAAAAACGTGAACGATGAGGTTTGTTATCGACCGAGTTTCACCTCGGATTTCACCTCGATTTAATATTATACGAGAGAAAAAAATATGTTGCAATGAAAAATAAAATTCACTATATCGCGTGAAAGATGAATCGAAATTCTACTCCTGCTAGGCTACTTTCAGCTACGCAGTAAAGTACTCGTAAAGTACGACCGCCTTGGTATTGTATTCCATGGGAAACATTGTTAGGCCATCTCACCTTAATACCCGCGAGAGTCTAGCATCATTACCGTTACGGAAATGTTACGCAAGTAATCCAATTTGCACAGATTCAATACCTCACAACCCAATCGATTTATTCCTGGAATGTGCTTACTGAGTAGTTTTTTTTTAATAGAATACTTCTTTGGACTGTCAAAGTAATAATTTTAAGAAATATTTTTGGAGCATACTTTTTCATTATTTTACAGCCGAAAAATTGTTAAAGTGCTTCTAAAATATTGTAAATTAGTTTTACAGCACTCACTTTATTTGTTATCAGAAATAGGACAAGCTTATGTAAGCGAAAGAGCAATATATTAAAACCATTATTGTTAATTTAAAAAAATCACTTATCTCTATTTTTAAACTTCCCTCTGATGTTAATTATTTCAACTAGCTGGGTTTTTTCAAAAATGAATCTTTTTTATATCATATTTCCTTTTATAATACTCATTGTTCACAATGTCGCAATGCAATCGTAATCGCAAGAAGTTGGGAATAATTAACTTAAAGTTCATTTTATATTTATCTCAATGACTTTAAACCGCACTAAGAAATTTTATATAAGGTGTGTGCTTCCTCCTACAAGTCTGGCGAACGTTATGTAAAAATGTATCGCCGACATTCTACCGTGTGTCCATGTGGATTTCACGCTCTGGCGGGAAGTTCTATTATTAAAAATTGCGCACAAAGAAGGTATCTCTATTGTACCATTTATCTCCCCAGGGTTCAGGGAGTAGATCGAGCAAACCGGACTTTATATAACATTTACAAGGGTAAATGCGGAGGTGTTACAGCCTTCTTCATTGTCGAATACTACTTTTCTCAAGAGGAACAGCATAATTCATATAAGAAAAAAAAGGTAGAATAAAAGTTATTGATCACGTACGGAAAGAAAAAAATTTTATTTAGAACAACAATTGTAATAATTTAAACTACAACCAATGTATAATATATGAACAGTGAGTGTCTGCGGTTAAGAATACTGCGTAATTGTAATAAAATCACTATTGTAACTATAACTAGCGTAAAAAAAACACCAAACCAGGATTACGTGTTACGTTCGAAGCATAGTTATCGTTACTATTCTACACTAGTAATGTTTACCATGATTCGTTTATTACACAGATTAATACGAGAATGGATGTTTGTTGTGGTGCATGTGGTATAATAAAATTACGATAAATTATATTGGTGGTATTAAAGGTGAATCAAAAACATATTTAGCCAACTCGGATATTAGTTATTTAGATATATTTTATCATCAACGATCGTTAGGAACCGGTTTTTACAAAAAAAAATTTTCTGCTATACCGGGATTCAAACCTATGCACTACCTACCTAGCTAACTACCTAACACACTATATTGGGATTCGAACCTATGACCTACCTACCTAGCTAACTACCCAACACACTATATCGGGATTCGAACCTATGCACTACCTACCTAGCTAACTACCTAACACACTATATTGGGGTTCGAACCTATGACCTACCTACCTAGCTAACTACCCAACACACTATATCGGGATTCGAACCTATGACCTACCTACCTACCTAGCTAACTACCTAACACACTATATCCGGATTCGAACCTATGACCTACCTACCTAGCTAACTACCTAACACACTATATCGGGATTCAAACCTATGACCTACCTACCTAGCTAACTACCTAACACACTATATCGGGATTCGAACCTATGACCTACCTACCTACCTAGCTAACTACCTAACACACTATATCCGGATTCGAACTTATGACCTAGCTACCTAGCTAACTACCTAACACACTATATTGGGGTTCGAACCTATGACCTACCTACCTAGCTAACTACCCAACACACTATATCGGGATTCGAACCTATGACCTACCTACCTACCTAGCTAACTACCTAACACACTATATCCGGATTCGAACTTATGACCTAGCTACCTAGCTAACTACCTAACACACTATATTGGGGTTCGAACCTATGACCTACCTACCTAGCTAACTACCCAACACACTATATCGGGATTCGAACCTATGACCTACCTACCTACCTAGCTAACTACCTAACACACTATATTGGGATTCGAACCTATGACCTAGCTACCTAGCTCACTACCTAACACACCGACTACGCAATTCGACTACCGTTGAATTAAATACATCTAAATGGCATAATAGTTGTATGAGATGTAATCTCATTTAATTAAAATGAAACATTGATATCACATTTAATTTCATCAATAATTTAGTTCAACACATACGAGAGAGAGAGAGGGAGAGAGATGGCTCCGTGTTTCGCGATGCGTGCGATCACAAGCATTGAAAACGCGTATTTACTACACTCAATGGCAAATTCGATTTCGTCCAATAGGTACATTTTATTACTGAGGATAACAGATATTACTTGTCTCATATATACGATTCAATGTACTACCTTACAATACCAATATACGCTACTGGTTACAATTATTAGGACAAGTCAACGAGTTATCATCTGAGTCAACTCCTCAGCCTGTGTTAGTTAGGTAAATAGTAAAATATACTTCAAATTTATTTGCAAGTACCGCATTAGCTTGTACATTTTAATATAAATATTTAACTACAGCATCAATGTTATATATTACAACAACGAGTGTTACTTATTCAGACATAAGTTGCAGTTATAACGACCACGATTCATGTAAAAATGACTAGAAAATGATTACAATTGCCTTGGTGTGATCAACCTCATTTCTTTTCGTGCATGATCGTATCTCATGATTTCAGATCTATATGTTTTATCCACTGAAACAAAAACAACAATATTCAATTCAAGACACGTTTGAATGGAATGATCAAAGTTCTATGAAAACCTGGCAAAAAGATTAAACGATTAACGTTAATCAGTTCCATTTTCTCATATATTATTGTAGCCTCGCGTTCGTACAGTTTTTAACACAAGGAACCAACAACGTCATCGATGATGAAACATTAATTATTAGAATCAAGTATATTTATCGGGAAATAAAATTGTTGCGTAAACACAAACTCCAATGACGTATTCACGAATAAGAATAAGAATTGTACACGATTATCGTCGAAAATAACAATGCAATACTGGCTTATATGTATAGATTGCACGGTGCATGCACGTGAAGGTTTGGATCAAGGTCTCTCTGAGTTTCCGTCATTCGTCGTGATTGGCAGTCACGTGGCCGGATGAAATTAACGCTGAAGGTCAGGCTTACGAATTTCGTGAGCATTGTATCAAGCTGAATTCTCAAATGAGACGGTAATCGGTCTATCGTAATGTATAATAATCGATGTACATAAAAGAGCTAATTAATATAAATAAATTATTCAAAAACACCCGGGAAATTAATGCAAATAATCGAAATATACTTTCTAACGAGAATCAAAGAAAACCGAATATACAATTTTTCGTTGTAAATGGGGAAAAAGAATTGCGATTCTGCGCATCTCATAGATTCATTTTTATTCAATGATTCAGCTTATAATACTGACATTTTTATTTAAATGTTCCTTTCTTTAGAACTTTTTTTTTTTAAAGGAAATACGATATCTTAACATTTTTAAATAAGTTTCAAGTCGAAAAAGGCTATCTTTTCACAAAAATGGAATCAGATACTCGCAGAGTCTTTATTATTTCTTTTCTGAAAGAAGGGTGACCCTCTACTCCGTAACGAGACGATCGTGTAAAAGTAAAATGTCTCCCCGATGGAATAGGACAAGTTTCAAATCGATATATCCTCTGAAATGCCTCAGTATTACGGGAAGGACAAGAGGAGGGAATATTGTTTACCCAGCTTTCGGCTCTCGCTGTTTTCCAATGAAATTCAATGACAAAAGGAAGCTGTGGAAGTACCAAATATATGTACAAGATATAGGATTTCGAGACATCAAGGTACCTGAGCTTGGCAAACACAGTGTTCTCCTGAAGATAAAGTTTTTCTGTTGTACTAATGAATAAGTTTTATGTCGTTCGTTTCCTAGAAATATCAGAATCCACCGCCAACAGAATTCTATTTCTTTAACAGAGCAGACTAAAATTCTCATTCCTTAGAATCGTTAAATAAAAATCAAACAGATGTAGTAAAATTTTGCGAATGAACAAAATGAACAAAACAAAATCTCAATATTAAAAGAATTATTTAAGCAATTGCTTAATAATTAATTTTTTTTTTAAGGCTCAAATAATATATCTAATCTTGTCATTACGTTATTTAAAGATAAAAATCAAAAGAATGAGCCTCGATGACGGATTTTAACGTTTTTTAATACAATTTTTGTAATTTTGTCTTTCCAAAGTTGTGTAAAAGATTTCAAGAGGTACACGTACCAATCGCAATGCAGTATTTTAAAGCTACTATTACAAATCTCTTCCGTCCACTCGTTACCTTCACGATAACGCGTTGGTTCCAAGTAAATTCGTCTTACCGCAAGCTAATGTGGTCGTCATTGAGGATACTTGTAGTTAGACGGGATTGTTCAAGTGTGCGGTGAAGAGTTCTTTCTTGTTCTTCGAACAGCGTGTATATATGTTGACCTTAACGTTTTTACACGTGCGAGTGCGTTCGCAATGTCACGTGCTAAAGAGTACGACATATATATCTATAGCATTTCATAACGGTAGGTGGTGGTTGGTACATTGGTAGGGGACCACCATGCAGCGAACTGGGTTAATGCTGACGCCAAATTAACAAGCACGATTCGATAAATGCTCTCGACTATAGTCGAGTAGGGAAGACGGTCATTTATCATTAATTTTGAAATAGCGACAAATCGATGATAAGTTATGGTAATTTGAAAAAATCGTTAAAATCGTCTTTTTTCAATTTAATTGAATATGTATAAAGAATTTTATAAAACTGTTGATCGAACTTAAGAAATATATACTAAAGAATAATTCTTTTAAATTGTCATCTCATCGTCGTATTCTGAAGTTTCATTAATTTTTAATTAAATAAATTCAGATTTAATAGCAACCCTGTTGATAAAAAGCTACATTTGATTAAATTACCATTTTTTTTAGCCAAAACCAAAAGAGATTCAAAAGTATTTTGAATACATTGTTACTCGAGTTTAGTTTGCCACTTTCTGGTCAGCATTTTTGAACAATTGTAACGATACTTTTGAATGGTTACAGATTATTTGGAAGCGGAAATTCTATTAATCTACAAGAAAAAACAAAACGTTGGTTGCAGTTATGTTGTACACTATTCGGCGAGTGAAATTCAGCTGCGTGTTCAGGATAACTTTTATTCAACACGAGCATAGTCACATACAAACTATACTATCGCGCTTATGTTATCGTTATTATCGTTACTTAACCGACCTTGCGCCTTTTTATTTAACCCAAATCGGACGAGAGACGAAAACACACCAAGTGTGTATACAAGCAACACGTTTTTGTTCCCACGATTCGTTGTGCGTTGATGTGTTAATGGCCATGGTCGGTGACATAATGAAAGTATAATACCCAGAGATCTCAGGCTATGCAAGAAATATTAAAAATAATACATTAAAAATTTATATTTTTAATGAAAACTAGATGATAAAATTATTCGAATATATCAAACATAAAGTGAAAATCGTAGAAAACCGAATTGAAACAGGTTAGACTATCTAATTTTTACTTGATTTGAATAAAAATTTAATTATTATCAATTTATAGATTTTACTTCAGTATCCAATGTTTTGTTTGAAAATAAAATGAACCAAAATTCATTCATAATTTGTTATAAAGTCGTTTTTTTTTTTTTGTGAACTAGGAAATAGATTCAAGAATAGTGAAAATATACGACAATTTCCAAACTTGTGGGAATCGCGGAAGGTTCTGGAATAGTTGTCATATTTACCGAGTTATCTACTAGATATTCCAGTATTATCAGAAATGCTTCGGCTTCTCGTTGAATGTACACAGTACAACATTATAGTTACGTAGATATTTCTTATAGTTATACAACAGTTGAATACGTGAGAAACCTTCGAGCTTACGATAAGGCAATCGTGTTAACGTTACATGGCTTTAAAGTGTGCATAATAGGAGTGTGCTGTACGCGCACTTAATAATCTACTGTGCCTTCTTCAGTTTCTAGTTTTGTAACGTGGACTTCTGACAGTATAAATGCTTGAACTGTTAGTGCATAATTTATATTCTTTAGTGAAACGGTATTGCAAGCTCTGTCCTAATTTCGTGCAATTTTACCGACACCCTTTCGAGCGACAGCTTATTTTATCTTTATAAGACGCCTCTTCACTCATTTGCATTAAATTTGTGCATAGTATAACAGTAACGAAAGTATCTTGAAAATAACAGATAAACAAATAGGATAAGTAAAATAAACTGATCAAGTAATTATCGTAATAATAATTTTCTATTATTGCATAGAATTCAAATAATTAATTAGAGTTTTTAATTAAAAGTTATTAGAAATATGCGTTTAATGTGCGGTAGCAAGTGTATTGTACAAAAGTCGTTAATAGTGTACGAATGATTCTGTTGTTTTTCCTTTACAGTTACAGAAGAGTTATACTGCACTTAGTAATTAAAAGAATTTGATTAGCATCTAAATGAATCTCGTTGAAGCTAATCCTGATGCAAGTTTAGCACACAAATATGTTAATTCACTAATTGTTTCGTTGCACAAATTTTTTATCAGATAGAAATTGTTAAAAATAGTAACTCAAGTTAGATCATTCGTCACTTTGAATATTGAGCGTCAACAAGTTTAAAAGAAATAATATACTCGTCAAACTAGATTGATATGATTCATTTAGAGAATTAAAAAAAAAAAATTCTGAGATGTTTTGTTCGTTGTAGCACATCACGCGATCTGGATTAAGCCGATCTTTCTGCTGTATGGAGTTAAAATTCAATTTACGAATATATCCGTGTGGTAAAATAATGGGATAAGAACGATGAAAGTTCGGATAATTTTTGTCTGAGAGTAAATATTTGTTACGAGAGGTAAAAGTTTTTTTAAATTAAAAATGCATTGGATGTTAATGCATTTACTCAAACATATTTACTCAATCCGTTAGAAATTTATGGGTTCCCGTTAGCTTTTACATATAGCTTTCTACGCTGATATGCATTTACATTCAACTCCTTGAGTGTCACTGATGCATATATCGATAAATATATGCGTCAAATATCGATATATCAACACTCAAGGGATTAAAATGATAAACTAAAGGGTTGTCACGTTTATTTTTCTTGTTTTTTACGCCGCATTTTCACTGTTGACCATTAAAACAATCTTAGAAATGGTGAAGATATATTATTTACGACCATATCCGTGAGGTAAAATAATGGGATAAGAACGATGAAAGTTCGGATAATTTTTGTCTGAGAGTAAATATTTGTTACGAGAGGTAAAAGTTTTTTTAAATGAAAAGTTTGTTCGATATTAATGCATTTACACAAACACGTTTACTCAATCAATCTGTTAGAGATTTATGGGTTCTCGACAGCTTTTACACATAATTCTCTATTGATCGATTGTGTATTAACATTGAACTCCTTGAGTGTCACTAATGCATATATCGATAAATATATGCGTCAATATCGATACATCGACTCTCAAGGGATTAAGATGACAAACTAAATGGTTGACACGTTTTTTGTTGTTGTTTTTTACGTCGCGTTTCTACTGTTGACCATCAAAACAATCTTAGAAATCGTAAACAAATACTAAGCCAAATGCTTCCCTTTTTTTTTTTTTTGACAGAATGATACTTAACCAATTATATTAAGAGTTCCTCATCTGCAGAGATGCTCGAAAAATTGATAACGGAAAAAGCAGTTTAGCGACAAAACTTTTCCAAATTTACATAAAATACCATTTGGAAAAGCTTTCATATACGATAAATATATTTATTGTTAACGCATTTTCTCTGTATCGACACCGGATAACAGCTCTGTTATGCGATAAGATATTTTAATTTTTGTATTAACCAATTTCGAGTAAATTTACATTCGAGATTAGTAGTCGTTCATCTTGACTCTAACAATAAGATCAAGTAGTCGTTACAAGAAATTGTCACGAGAAAATGTTATCACAAGTGAAGAGTTTGATAATATTGACAAATGGAAAAATATATAGAGTGACTACATAAAATTAATTATTTTACCAAAAGACAGTTTAAATATCGCGTCGCATTTTGTTATTACAAAAACAAAGCAGAGTTATTGTTTTCACGCGATACACGCACTTTGGCGATCCAGTATTTTTATATGTTTGCAAATCAGCTGTTGAAACAACGTGATAGCTCGTGGCTACGTCATTAAATGTGTAGCATACACACAGCAATTAAAATGTACGAGTTTGACATCCCGAGCTATCGCACGCCATGCATATATAGTAATAATCATGCAATGTATCTGACGCTACATATATACGAGATGTCTAGAAATCAGAGTTATGTTTTCTGCAAAATTGTTGCGATAACGCAGTCTCTGTTGTTGAAGTTTATAATAAATAATAATAATAATATTATTAATTATTCGCTTCCATAGAACGTTCTGGCTAATTTTCAATGTGTCCATTCACAAACTTGTAATAATTATCGTAAAATCATGGAAAGGGATAAAATTGCCACCGCTGGGGGACAGACGAGTATTTGCAAGCTCTGCTTAATTGAGTGATTAAAGTTGGTTTTTATGGGGAAGTAACAGTGACGAATAGCTGGAAGGAATAAATCTAAACAAAGTGGATAACTTAATACCGTGGGCACTTGAACAATCTGAGAAAATGTTGAATAGTTGAAACATGGAAATAACGTTGAAACTTAAAAAAATATTCGAATTTTGGGAAAATTTTGAAATATCAAAATGACGAACGTTAAAAAATTAAAAATTTTAAAAACGATGAATCTATATGCCAAGGTCGAATAAATAAAAAAAGTTAATCGATGCTAAGGACATGGAAAACTGGACGATTTAAAAGCACATATATTATTTAGAGTGGGAAAAGTTGTACAAGGGCCAAGCATGTAGAAAAGTATCCGGTAAAGAAAATTGTATTAATCTGTTGACCGAAAGTTATGAAGAAATTATATGGAATTGTGTGGAGGAATGTTATACGGAATGTTTAAATGGACGATTATTCGAAAATTATGAGAAAAGCGTTATGAATAAATTATTTGGAAAGGGATTGCAAAGAGTCGAGGATATCATACACTTGAATAAGCTCGGGAATAAGTATAATCTCACAGTAAAATGATGTAAAGATAATAAATCGTTACGCTTTTGCTATTAAAATGAATAACCATGGAGCAGCGACCTACTATAAATGTGAGCTTAAGTTCGTTTTTTTTTTTGGCAGTAACATATAAAAACAAAATGAAGCAAAAATATTTTTTTAATTATGTATACAACATCAATTTCTTTCAATATTTCTGACTGTCCAGCTCGGTTATTAAAATAATTTTAATCGACTATGGAGAAGCGACTTGCTATAAATGTGGGTTTAAGTTCGTTTCTTTTGGCACTAACATTTAAAAATTAAATGAAGCAAAAATATTTGAAAATTTATTTATAGAATATAGATTTTATAAATGAAAAATATATATTTAGAAAGCTTGTAATTGATTAATATATAAATAATAAATTTTCGAAATATGTCTAATTCGAGTTCACTCGAGTAAGAGATAGTATCGTCGTTTCACCGTCGGTCGGTAGTTAAGCTAAAGCAATGATCGATATTGGTGCTTGACATTGCACTTGACCTAGAAATAATTTTTTTTTAATGCGTGCGCAGCTTTTTGCTCGTATTCAACAAACAAAGAATGTCAAATTAGTCATTGAAAACGCTGCTAGTCACAGGTTACATTGCTCAAAATCATACACTTGGCGTAAAATATGGATGCAATCGTGATTCATTATTTAATTATTTCTCTCAAGTGGATTAATAAAAATCTATATTACGCTAAATTTCGCATATTTATACGATATTATTTGACGCAGTACAATGTACATATACGGCAAGTACACGAGGTATATGTATATGTACTTGTATATGTCGTACGTAAGTACTCGGCTCCTGTGAACTGCCGCAGTGCTCAATATCGATTAAACTCTGGTAGAATCGACCACCGAGGCTTTTACTATATACTTCGTGATGTCCCACTGATATATATATATGCATACGGAATACATCAACGTATGACATTCGTGTCACCACGGTCGGAGATTTGGGTTTTAATACTATAGAAGCGTTGCGTCACGGGAAATTCGACCTTCTCAACTATAGCTAGCTAGCCACGCTTCATATTTAGTGTCAAGCCTCTGTTGATTATTCTGTACGACTTTACATCTCTAACATAAAATTTTCTACTGCTTCTTTTATCCACCCTTCGCTGAACAATAAATGTTTATATAGATTTTTTAAGGTCGATATCTTGACTCAAATATTTTAAAAAATAATAAAAATTTGACTCCTTATTTGCTCCTCTACCTTGTTTGGATTTTCTTGTTTTTTTATTTTTTGTGTCATCCTTGCTGAAAGCGATTTCGTTGAGAAAGCAAGACATTGTTACCAGAAACAGCAGACGGACAGAATAAAAACGTAGCCGGGAAAAGTGACGGTGTCGTGTTAATCCGTCACCCCTTGACGCTCGGATTATTCTGACTCGAACAAGGCAACGTTAATAAACAATGTCGAGACGCGAACTCGTGACGCTTACCATAGTCCAGCTTTCTCATCCTTTCGCCTTTTCCCCGAGAGATATCAACGGATCTAAAAATGTTGAGTCTTCGTACATTCGTCCAACGGTCATACAGCAATTATTCACAAATCTGAAAGACAGCGCTTATTTTCTCACGGCCGTTTTTTTTACACATTATTTCAAACAGATATCGTTTATTTTGTGATAAGGGGGAAAAATAATTAAATTAAAATATTATCGAACGATTTCAGTTGCGCATATTAACCAAATTAATAAATCAACTTTCATGATTCGACATATTCCATTGTTTTAATATAATTTCGTCTGTAAAGAAGTAAAAAGAAGTAAAGAATTTATTATTGTGATCCGTTTAATTTGTATTTAATAAATGTTAACTAATACGGCTCTTTTTTTATGGTTAATTTCAGGTGAAAGGCGTAGAATCATGAAGTAACGAGAAGCATAGTTCGAAGCCACGAACAACCTGGCTTTAAAGGCTGCGACACCAAGAAAAAATACCAAAGCCATCGACATGGACACATTCGATGTTGATTTTCCAAAGCGGGAGTGGAATCATAGATTAAGCTTGCGCGGAAGCCGGCGTAGTCATCAGGTACATTCAATTTATATAATTACCAAATGCGCCCTTTTTACAATCAACCGTAATTTTATCATATTTCTCAAAATAAATAATCATCGATATGAGACATTCTCTGTCCATTTAACAATTTTTTTCTCACCCTTTTTCGATATTACTCATAATTAGCTAAATTTTACTAATACTTGAGAGTACTTTCTATCAATGTTTCAATTTTTTCTTCAAAAATGTAGGAGTTACATTTTTATGTTCACTTCTGAGATATAAATCTTGTTTGTAAATACTATTCATATTTTGAAAATGCAAAGTAATCAACAACAACAACGTTCAATGCAAAACTTTTGACTTTAAATTTTACAGAATTTATAGACACGTGTGTAAAATCTACAAAAATCCACCAAAAAAAAAACGGCATTGTGGTCATCAAATATTTAAGCGGTCAAAAAAATCATTTTTATCCAAAATTGCAGGATATATTGAATGTATGGTCATTATGCCAATTTTTTTGGCTGATTAAATATTTGATGCTGATAATGTCGATTTTTTTATAATTGTACATACATAGAGACCTCAGTTATGCATAACTCGATTCCGGGGATTCCCCTAGAGCTCCGCCCTGAACTCAGCCTTTACCACAAGCGTTGCGGCTTACAATTAGTGCTGCCCTATTGGAGTCCACAGTTCGACGTGAGATCACGTTAGCCCTCGAGGGGAGCAGTCGGCGGATGTCATCCAAACTTGTTTGTAGAGATCCGACTTTAATTACATAACAAGATTTATAAAGTTTCATAAAATTTCATGAAGCCTTGAGCTGTTAGCAATATGATAAATACTAATTTTGACATGCGAAGGTTTACAAGAATGATCGAATCTCCAATGATGCAGTTCAGTATGAGAACCCAGAATAATCCCGAGCGATCGATTACGGAACGCACGATAAGTTGATTAGATGACTTGAAGTTAGAAATCAACGTTAGTGTTCTCAAAGCTTCTCCATCATCTATGATAACTTCTCTTTCCCGGACTGCCATACATATCTGGATAATTTCCGATCAGATTCCTTCGTAGCTAGCCAAAAAACAAACTATCGCAAGTAATAAACTTTTTTTTACCACCAACCGGAGTATGCGTTTCACTGATATGGCGCGAATACGCCAGTTTCAATACGTGCGATGTTTTCCGAATCGGTTACAGATGTCTTAACAGAACTGGTTACGCAGATTCAGTGCATCGTAACCTCCATTTTTGTCTTAGATTGTATATATTAGATGCGATTTTAAAAATATGAACCTAACTCAAATAATATCGTAAGTTATTTAATCTTTTTTAGATTTATTTTCATATGAAAACTTTTTAAAGCTAAACTCCTGTTTATTATAATTTTTTGCAGTCGCGAGATTTAAAAATAAATTTTGTTTTTAGTAGTAACGTACAGTGAAAACGGTAATCGATTTCAATGACTGCCTCTTGTACATAACAAGAGACAATTGAAACCTTCAACTAATATATTTCACTGACATCTGGTTAGACATTTCTCATTTTTACTATGCCATCAGTTCGTATTAAATGTCAGTCACTGCTCATCTCTGTTGCCATCCACGGTGTGATACGATGAATCGTTTTTTCATCGTTTCCCTTGAATGCCAGGTTTGTTATAATCGTATAACTTCTTTCTCATTCGTTTGCTATCTCCACCTATCTCTTCCTCAATCTATATACAGTAGGTTATTTTCACATATGAGGGTAATCGATTTTCCACATAAAGCCCCTTGTTAACGAACCCGGAACGTCCTTCGAGGTCCTAAAAGCTTATATCGTAATAACAAAATTGTAAATATACCTTTTTTGTTGCCAAAAGTGTCACTCAAGTTACTGATAATTTGATAGATAAAGTGCAATTTAGAATTTATTAAATGCAACTCTAGCAAATCCTCACAAGGACATCGAATCCAATGCAAGCGTTCTTCACTTGAATGACCGTCACTTTATTGGAAGCAATGTTTATCAAACAAAATGTTTTTAGAAAAAACTGTTTTTTGACTTGCAAATCATTTTTTGGGCTACAAATTTTTGTACAACCAATTAGCGGGAATGTTTTGTAGAAATCTTACCGATAGATGTCACTGTCTCTCATACAATGTAGAAAAACAATATTTGAAGTGAAAAATGTTGCACAATCGATTTTCTGTTCTACACTCCCAATGCTACTGTAATATGCATTGACGCGTGTCGCATTTTGTATTTATTTCATTCTGACAGTAGACATTCGAGACATTGAAATTGTGTTAATATCCTTACCACAAATGAATGCGTTAGTCACTGTCAGAGAGAAACTCGCGCTTGGTCGCGAGAAAACTAAAAAGAGATCGACGCCAAAAGTATTTCGTTGATTTTATTAACCTCAAAAGCTAGTCCGTGAATCGTCATCAGATTTGGGTATAATCTGTTATAAATTATTCTTTTCGTTCTAATTTTTTATTCAAAACGAATGTAAAATGGCTGAGAAAATTTCTACGTAAAACAATGTAAATTTCGACCGACATTGCTGAAAAATTAGCCCGTGATGTATTTTTCTTCATTGCCAAAAAAATTCAACGTCCTTTTTTCTACAGATTAGCGGAGTTCCAACTTAATCAAACAGATATTCATTTTGGTATACGGATATCCTTAAGTTGCTGTTTGATTTATAAAATAAATGTATGTAGTAAACTTCGTTTAGCGGTTACCACCGTGTGGAATCCGATCTATAACCTTATCGAGAAATACGTACACGATGTTGTGCCACGATCGATATTGAGGATTTCGCGCTTTAATTGCCAGTTTCGAGACGAGCTATGTTAATAGATAACGATATTATCAGGCATCTGGCCCGCCCGTATGCCATGCTATGTAGAAGTACATAACTCGTATTACGGGCCGTACTATTTTACGATCGCGCAGAGTCAGCCACGCGGCTTAGATTTGCGTATCACACGTAGCCACGCTATGCATGCATCGCTACGTGCGGTACGCAAAACACGATGCGTAAACTCACACGCGCCATGAGAGACTTGCATTCATCACTTTGTAAAGTCCCGCAAAGCACGCAACAGGGAATAGCAGGCGAGCTGCAACAGGTCATCGTGCTGTGCAATAAATAAATATCCTGCCTGCACCACCGAAAAAAACGTTAAAAATAAAAATAAAAAACTCGATATATTTTCAGCAATTTTTAAATTATTTTTGTACAATTTATTTTTTTCTTGGATTTCAAACTTATTTTCCCTGTAGGTATTTGAAATATTTTAGGTATTTATTCACTTTAAACATGTGACACGTTGCTTTTGCTTGATCGTAGATGATGCTTCTGTTTTTATATCTTTTTAAGGCGAATTTTTTACGTCAGAGGTATTCAAATAATTTTTTTTAAATTCAAATCATCTCGTTGATTGTGAAATAGCTTGAACGATAAGATAGAACTTGCTTGTGAAAGTACAATAGCCACGCTCTTTAATTGATTATGGTTTTCGCGAAAATACTTTCATTTCGCTTCCAATGATTTGTATTTTTTCAGAATATTGTAAATTTAAACTTGTCGGAATAAAACTTTAAACACAAATGTAACAGAAGCAACATCGAGCAATATATTTGGTATTAGAATCTCCTAATGAAAAATTTATAAAGCACCGTGCGAATGTCCTTCGCAAGCTCTGATTTTTTAGGTTCTATTATTCAGAAGCTCTCGACTTCATTTTCAATATGAACCAACATTGGATGACATAAAAAAAGAAAAAAAAAAGTGCTGCATAACAACTCCTTCTTTTCTACCTCTAGAACTAACATCTCCGCCCCTAGTTAGCTAATCGGAGCTCTTGAATTTCTCACAAATTAAATTGTAGACATATGTAGAGCGACACTCTACAGTGGAGACTTGAGTGTCCGAAGGTTAATCGATACGCGTTTCGACGATTTTATGTGCATCTCTCTATATTATAAAAATATGTAACCAATGCCGCCACCGCTGTGATTTCTTCCAAGTTCCCCTCCAAGAGCCCTCTTTGTAAAATTGATTTCTTCTATCAAGACTCAAGTTTCAAAGCAAAATATAAAGTTACGATGTTTGGATAGATGGCTAAGAAAGTGTGGTACACATAGAAGGACACGTAAATAGACCAGAAATTAACAATCGAAATTGCGTTGTGTCTATATAAACGGTTTCATGAGTATAATCATAATACTTTTACAATTTGTTCTTGCTTCACAATATTCGTGAGAGATCGTCCACTCTTATTTTATTCTAAAAATACTGTCATTTAAAACGTTATCTTCATTTTCTCTTTTTGTTATCATCTATTTCACGTTATCATCTCTCATTCATCACATTATTTCTAATTCGCATACATTCATCATTGTCATTACGATAATTCTCTTTTCTCAATACATTAAATCGTGATCCCTATTTTTATGTTTGATAAGTACATGATATTGATATTGTTCGTGATGCTCGTAACTTTCGAAATACAAAAAAGAAAACGACGATAATTGCGAATTATCTGAAGCTCGTAGATTGTTGTTGTCGGTACATTGGCTCTTTCTTTTCAATTCTGGGGCTCGCAGATATTCCGACCAGTTAGCAGAAATGAGAGAGGAATAGTTTTGGTTGGCCAAGGACGAACCAAAGCAGGAAAATAAAATCGTCTCGTTCTTTTCAAAATGTTATGGACCTCGGATAGCACGTGTGGAAGTGTCCTTCGCACTCGACTTCCCCAGAGAGAAAGAAAACGGGGTAGCGAAGATTCTCGTCTCCTCGGTATCACGAATTTCGAACATGCGTAATAGATTCGAAAGGATGTATTCCGCTTGAACGATAGTCGATGTAGTGCTTCGATATCATTGTGCAATATATAGAGATCGATACATCTATATATCGTATAAACATCTCTATATAAAATCACAATTCAACAGTATAACATAATTAATGCAATAACATTGCAAGAACGGTCCTTCGCGTCAAGCTTTTTATTACTCTTGCATAATTTCTTTGAGATTTTTATCTCCCTTTCTACACACTGGACATACTATCACTACTTCAATAGTCAAATTTATTATCTGAAGCGTGAAAACGCTCATGTACAGACGTCATATAGTAGAGACAGAGAGAGAGAGAGAGAGAGAGAGAGAGAGAGAGAGAGAGAGAGAGAGAGAGAGAGAGAGAGAGAGATTTTTGTTGCGTAACTCCAACGTACATGATGGTTTAAAATGATATATCGTGATACATATTATTTAATTTTACCGCCATTCTTTTAACTTATAAGTGCTTTTTTTTTCTAAGTCATGTTCGAGAACTGAACGTTTACTTAGCGAACGTCAGACATTATTTCTAGGTCGTCAAGGCAAAGTATACGAGCTTTGGCGTACAGCTATCCTACTCTTGGGACTGTAAATATTTTCTTGCTATGTCATTCTCAAGCTTTTCGAGCTTACCGAACCAGTGAGAGTGTTTCCTGTGTTCGTGACACATAGCGCCGATGGTTGCAAATAGGAATGAAGCGAAAAGCTCTCACAGATACGCTGTGAGCGCGACTCGACGCGGCGTGCTTCACGTCGTTCGCGTAAAGAGCTTTTGGACACGTGCCGTATGTTCTTAGATGCTTCTGTGGCGTCAGTCGCAATGACTTTCACTTTCTTCTGAGAAATCCTTTGCAAGAGAATTATTGAGTATTTGCACATTGCTGCATGTGATGTTTTAACAAACTTTATAGCTTTCCTATCGAGGTTTAATGTCAGAGTACATTAGCCAAAGAGCATGGAGAAGTAGACGGAAGAATATTACTTTTAGAATAATAGCAACGATTGATATTCAACATTGCAGATATCTTTCGTTCAAGCATTCGATCATTATATTATGAGATGGATAACTCTATGAAAGTTAGACTGTAGTAAATTTTTTGTAAATATAACAGAATTTTTATTAGCCAGAATTATTTATAAAAATCATATTGAAGTTGATTTTTTGTAGAGAAATTTCAGGAAGAGAAAAGTTCTACATTTCTTAATCTTGAATTTTTCGATAGACACAACGTCGGGCTATTCCACATAATTTATATTTCAAGAATGTAATCTATAATTATTAAGAAACCTGTGAAAATATTCCCGAGAGTATATAACTGTGAATTTGTCTGCAACGTTGACACTAATTTTTAAGATAATCGCGTTAATAAACGCTTACTTAATTTTGAGTATTTTATTTAAGGGGTGACAGAAGAATATTTATTACCTTCCGGCTGGCTTTATTCGCTCTTTGGAAATGAAGAAACAATGCGGAGAATTAAATAAGAATTTTCATTGAGTAAAAGGGAACCCTCATTTGCCAGTTATCGCTGTATACGACTGTAAAACTCTAATTAAGCTCGTAAATAAAGAAGCCGAGAGCTAGGGTGCATACCCAGACCGGAGGGGTTACCTATATTATTCTTGAAAATTCGATTGTATCTAAAGGGCAATAAACCAAAGGTAATGACAACGTTAGCGTAAAGGCGTATAGTTTGCATCGTCCACAGTAATATATCGATCTTTCTCAGAGTATCAAGTTTGTTCTATATTTGCTGTTCCTGATGTTTCTTAGAAGTAAGGATGATGGATTAGTTAGTTAGTTAGTGGTTAAGTCGAGTAATTACATTGTTGACTCAATTCATTATTCGTTTGTCTCACCATATTAGTTGATTGACCCAGTTAATAAGCCAGTTTACTTGTTAATTAGCGCATATCGAGAGATGAACCTATATAACTTCTTTTCTTTACATTTATTTATCTTTCATCTTTCATATAATTTATCCCAGTTTAGTTACCACAGTTAGCTCGGAATTTTCAAAGAGTCGATAATATCGCAGTTGTTTCGTCTCTCTCTCTCTCTCTCTCTCCCCCCTCCCCCTCCTCCCTCTTTATAACTATGTATTATTCTTCTCTTTATATTATATATATAGTGTATGTATATACACATTATACATATGCATGTGTGTGTATTTATATTATGTGGCAATAGCGGCGGAAGACACAGAAACGAGAGGCGAGTGGTCTGGTCATGGACATCGAGACACGTCGAACGGAATTTGATTAATTTACCTCTTCGTCCCTCACATTCCCTTTATCTTTTAGTCGCCTTTGCGACCACCCTCTGACCCTTCTTCCGCTCCAAGCAGACTCGTAACTCAGGCTAAAAGTGGCCTCGTGTACAACCAAGATTTATTCCTCACGGGAGCCACCGGGAGATTGGTATTTTCAAGTAATTTACTGGTCCGCACACTATGCAACTTGGTAACTCGGCAAATTTTCATGCAATATAAACACGAATATTTGAATTATCAGATCGTTAAAAAAATATTGTACTTTAACATTATTTAGCACTCGACAATGAACCAAAACATTGTAACATTCCAATAATACGTGTAGAATAATACAAATTTGCAATACAAGATGCCCCAGTCTGTAATAATTTTATCGACGGAACGTTATCACCTTCTAAATATTATTTTATTCCAATTCACTTGATTGATTATTTCTATTAATTTTGATCCAATTTAATATAGCTATTAATATTTACTTTTGCAGCACGTGTTATGGTACACGGTGTTATGTATTATTCGATATGCTATCATATTCATGGTTCTATCTTTCATCATAATTGTATCAGTGCTGACTAAGAGCTGTAGGCTTTTATTTATTTATTTATTTTTCGATTTACCTACCGTTCCCTGTACAAATACTTACCAAATACGTATATGCGGGCAAACATGTAACACTCTTACTATCAGGACTCGCTCGTTCGCCGTTTCAAACGAATTTATTTTACGTTGTAATCCGGATGTGGTGATAAGGTCGAAACCGATGTGCGTGCTTTGGCTATCTTCCTGTACTACAAGATTTATGCGGGTACGTGGAAAATCCACGGACTTCTCGAAACTCATGATAAAAATGCATTTAATGTATGTAGTACTCCTGTATGGGGTATGAAATATCTACGCAAATTACGATTGAATATAAATTCTATCTTGATACGTATTTGAACTTTGTAATTAAATGAGGTTTTAATTTGCGTGCTCGTTGATAAAGTAGCCTTACGAAACCGTAGTTATTAAAGCACGCGGTATCAAATATTAATATATTTCTCATTATTTAACAGCTATTTTACACGAGAGCATTAAAAACTTGCTAATTATCGAATTAAAAAAATTATGAGTTAACACGGTCGGGCTTTATTCAATTCGTGTTGTTATACTGATTTTAAAAAATTTAATACACCAGTTGACAAGTATGTAAAGAAGATTATCTATTACGTACACTTGTTTATCGGAAATAGAATTCGAATAGCATTAAGTTCTCCACGTGGATCAGGGAATTTTCGTTAATGCTCGAGTGTTGTACCTGACCTCATCTCTTGCTCGTAGGTCGATTTTATGGACGTGGTACTTGATATAGAAATGAAATAGTGGGTGCAATATGGTCAAATAAGTAAGAGAGATGTTGTTTTTGCAACTAGCAAACTCGTACATAGCTTTGCTCTATAGTTGCACAGTTACATATAATTACATAGATCCATGCTGTATAGTTTTGTACATGAGATTCGACGTAAATTTATATTCTTAAAGTTTCTGAGGCGTTGACGGGTATTCTTAATCAACTGAGCCACTTTCTTACCGGCTTGGATATATTTTATAACTTGTAAGTTGAGAATGCTGCTTCGGAAGAACTTTACTCATTTTCTAAAAAAATTTTTACGCAACCGATAATAAATTCCTAAACTCTAACTTCAAGCATCCATATCTTTGGAAAAAAAATTGTAGGTTAATGAGTCAAAAGCATAATTGAAACTTTAAGGATTCTCCGTCTTAAAGTAATCACCTTAAAAACGCGTCTAACACTATAAAATTTGCAATTTTTCGTAACTCATATTCGGTACGTTGTTCCAGGAAAAATGTTTAATTAAAAAAATTTAATAGCAATGTTCCCAAAAAAAAAATTAAAGATTACCTCGAATGGTAAAAGCAGAAGTGAACAATATCACACGGTTTTATTTTTATCGCTGATTATACAGAAAATAACGATCTTATTATCGCGCTCATGAATTTATTCTTATTATAGGATAGCCGATCGAATGCTTAATCGTTATCGTTCTTCAGTCTCGCTTGACGGAGATTTATTATCATATTTGAAATACGAGTTTTATATCAGATTCGAAATGAGACTGACGCGCGTATCATACGGAAAAAGAGACGACGAATTTTTACGAAAAATATCACTGTCCGTGACTCGACAAAAGCAACAGAGTGAGTACTATACCATTTCCCTGTGACAGCTTTTTTCTGAGGCGAGATGGCGGTCTTTTCGTCGATGTCCACCGAACTCGAACAGTATCGCGTCCATTTCTTACACGAAGAATAGAAGGAATGGAAACCCCGAGAGAAAGGACGAGAGATAAAAAAGGTTGCCGTAGGGTTTGAGATCGTCAGGGTGAACACGTATGTTTTATTTATATAAAATTCCGCAAAAGACCATTTTTTGTCCATCATCTATTTATATCTTTTTTATCTTACGACTCAATCTCCTGATCAGTAGCCCAGCAATTTTTAGCTAATATTAAGCGTTCCGGATCTATACTGGCAAGTACACAACAAGGACTAAAAATTGCATAATCGTTCCATAAAATATTAAATAATTTCTCCTTTAGATGATCTACTCAAGGATTTTTAAACTTTATTATAAATTTCTGGATATTCACAATTTTACTTGGTCAAGATATAACTTGAAAATTATCGCTGCGAGAAAGAAAAATCGATTGGTAGCATTTCTTCGTTTTCAAACAATTTTGGGAAGTATATTTAAAAATTTGAAATTTTCACATCGCTTCTCCGTGATTCTCGCTGATCCACGGATTCTTTTCTATGGGGAATATTTATCTCAATTCTGGCTTCCTCATAGAGGAAGCGGTATTCAATATTTTCAATTGAATTGAAAATTAAGACAAATTAAGCCGAATTTCATAAAGTTTAAACTCCTTGATCGATTCTAACATAATTCGCGACCAAGTATGCTTGTTTCTTAGCCAATTTGTATGCTAAGTTTCAGTTTGATAGATGAAAATTTACGAAAGTTGGAACAAAAATAGATTTTCTTTCGAATAATTACAAAAGTTCATAATTCAATAAAATCTAAACGCCTTCATCGATTCATGCTAAATTTAATACCGAATAACCTTGTCTCCTGACTTATTCTTGTAGAAAGTTTTAGCTTGATAGTTAAAAATTTACGAAAGCTAGACAGCGTACATCCGTTTTTTGAAAAATTCAAAAAACCATAAAATTAGAGACCCGTAAGTATTTTGGGTGAAAATTGCTGCAGACTAACGGAGATTGCCACTCGACCTGTGTGCAAAGTTTCAGGATGATCCAGTAACTCGTTCTCGGGATTATAATTTTGCAAGCTCATCACACACACACACACATACACACACACATGCGTGCGCGCGGCTTTTTTTTTTGCATACAACTTTCTGACGTTTTAGGACTTTTTAAGTACTCTGACATCAAAATGTCAAGAACATTTTTTTTCCACGAAAACATAGTTTCCTATATAAGGGCAAAAAAAAATGAAGTCCAGAAAAGATAATTTTTGCCATACTTTGTCAAATTATAACTTCTAAAGTACCACTTCAAGCCAACAGTAATTTTCCAAATAAAAATGTTCAGATGCCAAAGAAAGTGACGAGATAACTGTACGCATTTTAATTGCCATACTTGTAGCTATCAGCAGCCCCGCAGAGTTGTCCTAACGAAATTTAGAATATCGTGGAGATGTTTTCCAGACTTAAATCATGATAGAGATGTTTTTTTTTTGGTATAGGAATTGATGGTAGAGATATAACTGTGATCTTTATTAGCGAACACGTTCAATTTAAAAAAATCATAACGGAAGGTTATATCACGAAATGTCACATGAACAATATTTAAAAATATTTTTAAGACACGGAAATATTAAATCATTTTAAAAATAGACGGAAGGAATCTCTGTTTTCGTAAATCCATTAATCACCCTAATTTATCTATTTAAAAGAAAAAATGCGCGTGCGCTATTACTAACCAAACATTAACAGGCTTTCGTGATGCAGAAAATTGACGAGCTAAACAAAGATCATTTTCAAATAAACCCCGTAAACGTTCAAGTTGAGATTATTAAAACTTGCGACCTCGATGCGTATAAGATGTATACGAATGTAGTTAGCGATATAAAAGCAAACGCTAAATCCAAACGGAATGAAGATGGACCAGGAAACATTGAATCCTATGAGGGTTGGTTCAGAAATAAAAGAAAAATATCAAAAGAACCTTATGAGAAGCGTTCAACTGCGAGGTGTATAGCGACACGAGGTCAACACACGTTGTTCATTAAACGTTTGCACAGAAAGTAGGTCAATCGAGATTGTTCCACATGCAATCAGTTTCAATCTGAATGGAACGATCACTAACGGCATTTACTATTTTGGGCCTGAATGTGAGAAGGTTACACGGTTGGTATCGTTCCGAAAAGTCGAACTGACCAACAATGTTATAGAGTCCTCAAAGATAAAGATTTCACTACACTGTACACTCAATTATGTCATTCGATTCTCAAGATGATGATGGGTTTGGTTACTTGAAATGTGAACTCTCCGATGATCTAATAGACGAAAAGATGAAATGAAAAAAATTTTATTAAAAAAATAAGTCGAAAAATAAAATCTAGTTTATAAAACTACATTTTGTCTGATATTAAAAAGCTTCTGAATACCTTTTTCGTGCATAATATGATGAGAGGCAAAGAAAGTGTAATACAAGAACCGTTCATGCAGTGAAAGAAGTACAATCTGTGTAGTTTTCCCTGTGTACTCTATGGGAGTTGGCCACTTTCATGCATGGGGACGGAAGTAGAGAGAGACGAGATGGCTGAAAGAAAGGCTACGGGTGGTCTGGCCCGTTATAATAAAGCTGGGCGGTCGGTGAAAGCGCCTCGGGGACTGGCTCTACGACGACCGCGTTCTACATACTCCCTTAAAGGCCTGTGGCGTGGGTGGCAACCCATGTCACAGGGCCAGCTGGAGAACTTGCATCGCTCTTTTCTCTGCGAAATGAGCTTCGAAACCCCTGTATACCGTCTTGGGGTTTTTAATCAGGAGAAATGCATTGCCTTTTTTTTGCCTGGAATAAAAAAAAACATGAATATATAAATACGGGGCATTCCATTCATTATTCTATCAAGTATTCCCAGCTGAGGACCAGCATTACGCATTTATTCGACTTATAAGAATAATAGTACATTACGCAACTCTTTCAGAATGTTGACTGAATGACCAACATTTTGAAAGAGTTGCGTACAGTGCTTTTTGACATGAGTGCGGGAAATAGCTCAATTTTCGACAATTAATCAACGTTTTCCCACGTCACATCATTACACCATCGCGTCTGCTAGGTTAGCAGTTGACGTAAACAAAACAGTTGCGTTCATTCCTGTCACATGGAAATTCTTGACAGAAAAACAGAAGAATAACAGTGAAGGAATGAAATAATCATAATATAAAAATGAAGGAATATAAAAACAGGGGAGGAATGTAAACAACTGATTGCAAAACAAAAATGACTCGTTTTCTACCATGAAAACGGGTCAAAATTGAGCTATTTTCAAAGCACGTGTGTTAAAAATGTTATTTTCAGTCATACAAAAAAGAAGACGATATTATTGTGAAATTGAAACTCGGAAATAAATTATTAAATACTGCAATAAATTGCACAGATAAATACGCTTCAGGCTATTGATTTCGTCGAGCCAACAAATTGATCGTTTGCTCCGCCAAATTAATTGGTTGCGAGACAATTAATTAGTTGCATCAAAAACTTGGTTGCTATAAAATTAATTAGTTCCATCGTTAAATTAGTTAGTTGCCAATCAATTAATTGGTTACGTCAATAAATTAGTTTGTTATAGCCTTTTTGATAAAAATAGAAATATAAGATCTATTGGACTAAAAAGTTCATTAGAATCACATTTTTTTTTTAACACTTTTCTTCGGCAGTAAATCGTTTCTACAGGTTATAATTCAAACACAGCAACGACTCTACACGCGTATACTGCACACCTGGTACGATTTGGAAGGAACAGTGTATATTTGTGTCTGTAGAGTTGCTGCTGTGTTGAGTTGGAACCTGTAGAAACGACTTACTTAAAATAAAATAAAAGTAACAATAGACTTAAAATAAAAGTAGTGTATCTTTTAAAAGGATCGGTTTAAAAATCTTTTAAAAATCACAGACAGTACTCACTAGTTGTACTCAAATGTGGTCAATCATGAGAAATATCTGACGATTGATGGAGAATGAGGAAAGATTATTACCACGATTTCGTGCGTAACGAGAGTCACTCGGACATTATCGAAGATTCATATGCTGTGAGATACTCATTCGTATATACTCGTATGGCGTATATTTATTAATGAGATAAGCGATTGAAAAAAGTATTAAGAAGTATAGTAAACTGTAAAAAATCTTCGGTATAAATTACAACGGTGTAAGGGATGGAAAATCTGTATTCAAATTGGCATTAGTTCGTTGTTAAGGAGAGTAGAGCATTTTTATTATTTTAGCGTAAATAAAAAGTCTGATGTATATCGATTCTTAACTCAAAAGTATGCAAAGTTTGAAAGAGATTCACCGTTCAGTTACAGAGATATTGAATATGCCATTTGAGCTATTTGACATTGCTCTTGTGGAAAAGACACAACCTTACGGCGGTCAAACTGCAGCTGCAAAAATTTGGCTAAAGACGTTCGTTCAAGAAACGTACCGATGGCAAGGGGATACATTCAGGAAACGTACATTCAAATTTTAAAGCAATTCACCGTCTAGCCTTTGAGCTAGCACGAGAGAATCGGAACTTCCATCTTTTGTCACTGGACAATCGGGATTCCGCACATCGGACCTCTCGTTCCCACGCTACCCGCCTCGCACCGCGCACCCCACCAGGCCTACCCCTTAAAGTCTAGAGTTCTACCCCCCCTGAAAATTACGTCGGCCATATGGTATACAGATAATGCGATGTACTACAATCAAAATAAACACCAATTAATGGTGTGATCACGCTGACGCACGTTGCTGCTACAAACGGTTCGATGTACTTTTGCTTTCTGATGCAACTGTCATAGGATAACGTGCACGTAATGACACAATGTCAGCATAGTGGCGGCACGTCGTGTTGCCGTAAGATATATCATAGCGTGCCGCAACTATGCTGTTCTCATGTTGCCATCGTGTTGTCTGATGCACGCCGTATCGTGACGAGGAAACCAAAAAGACGGACGCACGTCGAACCATTCATGGCATTTCTCTGTGACGCTGCGGTAATTTAATTTGGATGTCAATTCAGAAGCCAACACAATTCTGTGACAAGTGCCTAGGAAGAGGTATACACAGTTAATAATCCAGCGTGCATTAAATATCAATGGTGTAAACTTTTGACCACAGTGTTCACCCATTTAATGTTAACTGTAACACCTTTCACACTGTTAAATTCACACGCTTGTGTTCAAATGATTCTGCCCTCATCTCAAAACTTTCGGCACATTGATGCTCGGGATAATTCGATAAAAATCAATAAATCGTCAGCAAACAATGTAGAATTACGAATTCTGCCTTAGAAGAATTAAATCAATCAATTTGAAATTGATAATTGTTTTTTTTTCTTTTAATATTAATATTTAATATTATTTTTTATTAATACAAATCAATATTTTTTTCATTGTTAATAGAGCTCAAGCTGAACACATTCGCCGCAGCGTTTTTGTATAGGTACCATTGAATAAAATATATTAATATGGATTAAAGTAAATAATCAGGAAAAAAAAGTTAATCGAGTTGGCATGGAATATCCGATATTATGCCCCACGTTACATACACCGAAAACATTACGTATATACAAACTATATAGTACATGCAATGTAAGAACGACCGTGAAGCGAAGTCGCTTAGAAAGTTTCTACGTTGCTGTGGACGAAGCCTGTTCGACGACGACGACGACGACGACGACGTTATTTATTCGTAAAGTTTCAAGGGTATTTGGAACAATCTACTATTCGGGAAACGCGCTCGTGTCGAAAGAACTTATAGCAAATCGATATAATCTTATATAAAATATTTCCTGTCAAGTTACCCTTGAGTAACTTTATCGACAATATTTTTTTTTTTACAGGGTGAATTGGGGACTCGAACGGTGACCGGAACAGGAAGCAAGAGCACAAGAAGATGGGCAAGCTTAAGGCAACACGTTACAAGCGGTGGAGGTGTCGACGGCAACAAGCCCGCTGTCGAATTGCTTCTCGATCGAGAGTCCAACTCAAGAGCAGGAACTCCATGCTCACAACCTCACTCGCCAAACACACCGAGAACACCTCACACACCATTGAAGAAGTCGAATTGGGAAGTTATCGAGCACTTTACCGGTGCACCTAGACCATCCATCGTCACGGTGAGTGCATTGATCCAACTGCAGTTGTTCTTTTTCTTTCTCGAATCTTTCTATACTCAACTTTATTCTCACTTTTCTCGAGACACTGATTTTATTCTAATAGTCGATTAATTGTAGCTTGCGTAAACGAGCTTGAAGATATTATAATGAATTATAATTTTTCGTCTCGACAGATGGGTGTTGGGTCGGAATTCGGTGTTTGCAGCCTAACTGCAGGCGGAAGGGAAGCCCTTGTTGCCGAATCCTCCCTCAATTGTGGTTTGACAAGGAGGGGCAGAAGATGTGCTTTAGGACGATTTCTGAGCGCACTGTGTACCTCCCATCGGTTCAAGAATCTCCAAGTTAGTATGCGCAATTGTACAAAATATGTTTTTGATTGTATGACCAAAAGATTTTCGAATTTACCTTCAATTTTATATAACAATAATATTCTCGAGAAAGTATTACAAAAAAAATGCAAAGTAGAACCTTGGACGTTGCTTAGTCTTTCAGCTTTGCAAAAGGTAGAAAATTATCAAATAATCAACTAAATTAATAGCTCGGTTAGACAGATGTTTCGAAAGTAGATAAAGTCAAATTGAAACTTTTTTAATTGCTATAAAATCTGAATCTTTTTACCGATCTTCATTGAATTGAATACACAATATATCTTGTCATTAGCTCATTTTCGTATAAAAGTTTGAGTTCGAATCATTAAAGTTTACATTAATTAGAGTGACAGCATCAATTTGATGAAAAATTCGAAATTCCATAAAATCTGTAAATCTTAATAGATTCGACTTGGATTCAATTCCAAACATTCTTAAACATTATTCTTTTTGTACAGAACTAAGTAGCTGAGTAGCTAACAACTTGAGACATCCAGAGTAGCCAGACAGGCATCTTTGAAAAAATCAAAGTATCATAAATTTGAAATCTATGAATCAATTTTGACCTAAATTTCAAGTGCCTTGACATAAAAATTACCAAAAAAATGTTTTTATGAAAGCAGAGCTTTCTCTGTGAGGAAGAAAAGTAGCTACCGTATCTTGGAAATGAATTAGAGCGATAGTGTCAAATTTTCAAAAAATTCGAAATTCTATAAAATTTGAAAGTCTTAATAGATTCGACTCAGATTCAATACCAAACGTCTTTAAACATCATTCTATTCATACAGAACTATTTAGATGATTAGCCTAAAACTTGAGACAACCAGAGTAGCTAGACAGGCATCTTTGACAAAATCAAAATATCATAAATTTCAAATTCATGAATCAATTTTTACCTAAATTTCGAGTGCCTTGATATAAAAATCATGTAAAAAAGGTTTTTTTTAAATGAAAACAGAGCTTCTTCTATTACGAGAAAAAAAGCTACGGTCTCTTGGAAACGATATATTCTTCAACGCAAATTATGTGAACAAATGAATATTTTTAATTATTATGATATTTTGAGAAAATGTGATATTCCGTCGAGCAGTTATCGACCAGACGGGAAATAAATTGCATTGTCAGCAAAAAGTGACGTCAAATTGAAGAATGACCTCGAAACAGATAGTTCAAGTTCTCCAGAATCGATTAAAAACTAGAAACAGATTCTAACTTCAAGTTAGACTCAATTCCACGGATTTATCTTGATTAAACTCTCATCCTTACGTACCAACTCGCCAATAGTTATTGTTACTTGCAGTGTTTGCACTGTGTTTTGTCTTTGTTTAAATTGAGCTATCGCGACACAAAAAATATATGAGGCATTCTCCGTCAACTGATGAAATAACGATTATTTTTATAAAATCGACGCGTGTATCCAAAGATTTTGTAAATTTTTCATCAAATTAAGATGTTTATTTTTTTTTCTAGAATAGAAATTATTTTTACAAAAATTTCGTGTCAAATGCATCAGTTGTACGGAGCACATAATTGTTTGAAAATATTCCTTGAAAATTTGAACATAAAACTGTAGTTTTTGTGTTTACATATTTTTTACCGCGACTTTATTTTAGAGATAAGTTATCGTGATAAAAAATTGATCGTTGCCTAAAACTTGAGATTTAAAAAAATGGAAAACATTCACACAAAGTCCCTTAAAGTGGTACTAAAATGTTTCTAATTGTGGGACAGATCTAAGAGGGTCGAAAAAAAGTATGACTGAGTTGACAGAAAATGCCTCACGTTTATTTATATTCGAAATAAATCTCTTTACGTATATTTTAAATTATAAAATTGTTGAATACTTCGATTAAATATTCTATTCCTACTGACAAACTGTATAAATCTATTACCAGAAAAAGCCTTATAGAAACGCGTCAATGCGGTGTATTTTTGCTATAAAAGAAGAGTAGAAGTGTAAAAAAGCTTTTGTGTTCTTTTATTTATTATTCTTTCTCGCCTTTCCGCAGTATGACCGCGGAATCTCGACGATGCCATAGATTCGCTTCTTCAGAGAGAACTTAGAGTATGGTGCCCTAGTTGGGATTGGTACTAAGGCGTTCGTGAATGCTTTCAGCTTTACCAGCGTACCCTATCAAAGTTGTAGTCTCGTTGAGCTTCTCACGAGCTACAGTTAGAACCTACTGTTGAGATTTCTTATCGTGTTATCATGGCAAATGTATACTGTGCGCCCTCGAACGTGATTTCTACGAGGCGCTCATCCGTTCGTATCATTTCTCGCTTTCTCGCCACTTCTGTTTCTGTTTCGCGTACCCATTCGATCTATAATATTTTATCTCACTTCGAGGAAAAGTGTATTAAAAAATCATTGCACGTACTCGAGTAGGACGGCCTTTTTGAATTTAGATACGTGATCCAATATCGATTCATTTTACCTCACCTTTACTAATATTGGTACAACGTTCTGCTACCATTTTGAAATATTATTTTACGTGTCCCTTGCTATTATGTGCTACACTTACGATTAAAAGTGAATTAAAATCGAAACAAAGTTTTGATTATCCAGATGACCAGAATGAGCCAATAATGTTGCCATTTGTTATTATATAGCGAAAAATATGATTTTTATTTCAAATATCCTGAATAGAGATCCGCCATTAATGCATTTCCGTAATTATGTATATTGCGGTACATTAACTTTATTAACCACGTCGGTATAATATTGCCTCGGAGAACAGCAACTGTGTGTTGGATTGGAATGCAAGCAGAAGTTTGAATGAATTTTTCTGCATTATTTATAGTGGTAAATCGTATTTAGAATTTGATAGAAGATAGTCTTGAACTTACATAAGATAAGTTTTTAAAAAATTCAGAGTTAACGAGTGTATGGACAAAAGTATAAAATGCACCACCAGCTTTCTGCACAAATCATTAATAGCCAAACCACTGGATTATGCAGTGTTTCCTCGGCCACCCACAGAGTAGCCATTAGCTGGTGGAAGTAGAAGTTAAAGTTGGAAATATAGTGCAGTGGTTCGATGTAGTGTGCGAGATCGACCTTCGGGTTGATCGATGAAAAGCGTACACCACAAAAACTCATATCCGCGAGTCATTCTCTTGCGAATTGTGTCTGGTAAAGAGCTCACGCGACGCGAATTAATTATCAGCCCTCGCTCACTCTTTGCGACTTATCTCTGTTTCACGCGCAACTATGTAACCGGTTGTTCTCGCCGATCAGGAATTTTGTCACGAAACCCTTGATCGATTTCTCGCTCGAAATGCTCCTTTACGTCCACCTTCGTAATTGTCAGCGTAAGAAGCAATTTGAAAATGTTCACTTCCCAGCTAAAAACAATATTTCTCACTCAACGTTTTCTAGCAATTTACGCAATTTGTTAATCATATTTTTCATTTAATGTCGAGACGCTGACGCGATTCATGTTTTTAATTATTTTTGCTTCCACCGTAGGTCAATTGAATGAAATAAATATATTTTTTAATTCATTATGTAATTAATTAGCATCAAAGTCAGACTGTGTTTAAGTTTTTAACGACATACACAACATTCGTTGTTATGATTCAGGTGCAATTATGTATGCAGGAAGTATTTTATTTGACTTAAACATTTTTTAAAAGTATATTCGTTTTATAATTCTTCAAAATTCTTTCGGTTTTTTTGAAAATTATTTCACCCGTTCAAAGTTAACTTGAGATAGCGCGACGTCAATTTTTCGATAAATTCAAAATCTATCGGATTTTGGCCAAATTCATTGTATGAACAATCCTAGAAAGTTACTGCAATTATTATTAACTATTTGGCTCGATAGACAATAATGGATGACTCCGAGTCCTCAACGATATTTTTGCGAAAATTCAAAATGCCATAGTATTCCAATCCATGCAGTTTTACGAAAATTATAAACTAACAAAGTTTATGTGACAAATTTCAGTTTGATCGGTCGGATCGTTCTTTACAGAGATTTGAATTTTTTTTTATTTAAACACATACATACAAACACACGCACACACACGCCCGCCCAAGGGCCCGCATGCTCTCATATATTCTGACATTTATCCTAAACCACTTTTATCGATACTTTGGACCATTTTGAATCTTTAAAAACTTCCTTCGCGAGGAGAAAAAAAAACGTGTTATATCATCGATTCTATGGTATTCACAGACTTTCCAATTTACTTCAGTATCGATTTCGATTAGCCCGCACATTCGTATTGTTAAAAAATCACCAGAGGAAGGGTTACTTATCTGTTGACGTAGACATATGTTTCCATTGGACTGTACATGCTTGATAAATACAAATGTCATCTATCGAACTGATATGAGATTGTTCGCTGGTGGTATCTGCTAGCTGGAATCTTTATTATCTTTCCTCTCAATTGAATCTATAAGGTAAAGTATATTTGTATACATGCAAGGAACGTAAAAACTATATTTGTTGTAGTTTTTTTTTTTTAACTTAATGAATAAGGAAAGTTGCTCAGGAAAGGACTATAGCTTCAGAGTCCCGAACACACAATTAGGACCCGAATAAAAGAATAATTATGTCAAAGCTGTAGGACGGCGACGGTACAGAAACCGATAGATAAAATCACTTTATTATCGTGGGCTGGTTTTCCAAATTAACTATTGACAATTGCATAACTTTGAGCATATATTGCTAAACAAAACTGAACCATTAAGAATTTTTTGAAGGAAATTGTCAAAAATTCAACGTACTTACTTCTATAAACTAGCTGAGAACAAACGGAATAGAATAGAAATTAGTTTTAGCACAAAACAATGTTTAAAAGTATGATATCGACTGCTAAGAAATAGAATGGCGTAAATAACAGCGTTTTATATTTTAATCGATGTAGAATACGCCCTTCTGCTTCTTTAGCAGTTGATATCTGTCACGAGCTTTACACCTTGCATCAAAAGTTACTAAGTTCGTACCGTTATGGTCTCTCAACTATCCAAAAACGGATTCGGAATCGAAGTACGTAAACTATATAACTGTCGTACGAAGCATGAGAAATACGTACAGTGATAGATTCAAAAAACAGTTTCAGCAATTAAAAAAAATATCATATCGATTGCTAAGAAATAAAATGTAAACACCAGCGTTTCACATGTTAACAAATGTGGGATACACATCTGCTTTTTATCAGTCGATATCTGCTTTACACCTTCCATCAAAAGTTACTAAGCTCGTACCGTTACGGTCTCTCAACTATGTGAAAACGGATTCGGAATTGAATTTTCAACGATTTTTCCGGGTGACCGGTATCGTATTTCACTCCAAAGTACATATTAGTACGTAGACTATATTACTGTGACACCGAGTATGAGAGAGTACAGTTATAGATTCACAAAACAGTTTGAGCAATGAAAAAAAGTATCGTGTCGACTGCTAAGAAATAGAATGGCGTAAACATCAGCGTTTTACATGTGAATCGATGTGGGATACGCCCTTTTGCTTTTTAGCAGTCGACATCTGGACGAGCTTTACACCTTGCATCAAAAGTTACTAAGCTCGTACCGTTACGGTCTCTCAACTATGCGAAAACGGATTCGGAATTGAACTTTCAACGATTCTCTCGGGCGGCTGATTTCGTAATTCGCTTCGAAGTACATATTAGTACGTAGACTAAATAACTCGTACGGAGCATGAGAAGTACGTACAGTCGAAGAGTCCTCGAAAGTTTGGTCGCATGATGTACCACTTACCGGTGCACCGACGAGTATAAGTGCACCACAGAGTTCCTGACGTGACCAAGGTAGGCCAGGGACGCTAGTCAGAACTCTGTCTCACTCTGCATGGCTGCTGGCGTGCGGTTCGTCTTTGTACGGAGACGACAAAATTGCCGGTGCTGCACGTGAATGGTTGGGAAGCTTGGCGATGCAGGTATCACGTTGCAGCACCACCGATACCAACGAGCAACTGCAGCAGCAACGTGCGTTCATAAATCGATAACGTTCAAAGTTGCTATCCAATTGTCAGTGAAGCACACATCAGTCGCGTTACTCAATCACCTGTGTTTATATAAACATCGAATTATCTTTAGTATTATTAGTATATATTTAGTATATATTTATATATTTAAGTAATACTTTTATCGATACTGTCAATTTTTCCCTTTTTTTCACAAAATTTATTCCTTTGAGTTTTAAAAAAAATTTACGAAGAGAATAACTGAAGAAAATAAATGGTAAATGTCACACAAAAGTAGATATTAAATATAAAATTATGTCTCTGTACCACAGATACTGCTTGTGCCAGATTGGCTAGCAGCTTCAAAATTATCCGGTGTCCCCTTTTTGCGAGTTCCTTAGACATCTACACGGGGATGAGTATTATTTTCTCTTGTTTCGACGCCAAGTACCCAGTGCTATTGTGTGAAAAGAGCTATTGGGGTCGGAGAAAAGAAAAATCTTCTATAGAACGAGACAAAAGTTGTGAATCACTCATCATTGGTAACTCTTTTTGCAACGTGGCTGTCAGTTCCTTCGAAACGTCAAGCACGAATGTCGTTCCTTTTTACATAAAGACAAAAAAAAAGACGAGTGATGTTCGAATTTACGACAAATCGTTATCTTTTATGCCAATAAATATCTTGAGATTAAATGGGTAATAAAGAATATATTCTTTATTGTATTTTAGTATTTTGTATAATTGAACGTTTACTTTCTTACGAATGTTCAGAACGTAAGCGTATCACGTAAGAGGCTCAACTAGAATTATCGGTGTGCATCCGACGGCCTATCAATCCGATGTTATGTACACGACAATGTATTCATTTTGTTTACGCAATCGAAAACATAGAACAAACCTTTGGTAAAACAAAAATCGTCAAAACTGGTTGATGAATTAATTAAAATTAACGTATCAAGCAATTATATCTTATAATGTATCAAGATTTCGAAATGGGGAATTTGAATTAGACCTCTCTTTCCCGCGTTTTGTATCGTGATCACGTGCTCGCATCCTGAATCGTGACTCGCAAATTTTCATCTTGATGACGACTGACAGATGCTTCACTTATATCAATGTTAAGATTTATACGGTCGCTAAACCTAAAGCTACTACGGTATATATAAAATCTTTAATTAATTCGCATTTTATTAATGCGAGTGTATCTCTTAGCATAACGGGAAGAAATATTTATGAAATATCATGAGGGATGGTCGATATTTCAATAAAATTAAAGAATAATATGATTTCTCTAGATTTGTCATGTCAAATTAGTTTTCCTCGTGCAGAAAAGAAAACTAATTATTTTGGTTTCGAATAATTTGTCACAGTTTTATACACCGAGTATTAAAAATGAATAACAGTTGGAATGTCGATTATCCCTGAATAAAATAGGTCCACGCATCTCATTAAACTTACATTTCATGAAAGAAGTACTCTTCAGTTCGTGAGGATCCTTAATAATTAATGAAAAAAACGTTTAACTGCAAACTGTGAACTCCATTTTTACGAATGGCTTATCAATTACCGGGATATAAGTTGAAGATACACTTGAGGCTTCCGAGAGCTCATCTCGTCTTTCGTACGGCTTCATGTTCTTGTGGTTGGTCTTTTATCTCGCGTCCGCGTATTTCTCGATGAATCGAGTTTTAATCGTAAATCCGAGTTGGGAAAACCGGTAAACGAGTCTGCAATTAGGGAGCTGACGAATCGTGGAACGCAAGAGAAGCGAAGCAACGAGGGGTGTCGGGCCTGAAGTAATCGTCGGCGATTGAATACACATCTCGCTCGCTGTTGCTCGTTCGGCTTTCTTACTCCATTTCGCAGTATCCTTTCGCAGTCTTGTCCACCCTAGATCTAACCTTAATTCCGGCAGTTTCTCTCGTCCAAGCGTTGATTTTTCGATTCCAATTCAAGAGGAATATCTCGAGAAGGATCATCGTTATTTCCGGACAAGAGATACATCAACAAACAGTCACACTCATACTTTTTAGCTAAGAATTTCCTCTTACGACTGTGGAAGTTAATTGAAATTCGAAAACTATACACGACGCCATTTTGTCGAGCATGTTCACCGCATCTTGACACTCCTTGCATCTTGCTTCCTCTTATGTTCTTTTTTTTTTCTCCGAAACTGTAATCGACATCGACAAGGTAACGATGATGAGAATGATTTAATCATGTTATTATTTTATTTTTTGATACAGGTGGAGATGCTGTACCAACGCTACTTCCTCCGTATGAATCAGAGCAACATGACTCATGTTCTCGGCCTACTGGCGGGTTTGGCATTCGCTCTGGGTCTTCTTCTCGTTTTACGATTGATATTCACTAGCGAACAACCCCTTCTTACCCTCGTCCAGAGGTCGGAAAATCTATCGCTGGCTCTCACCCTGGTCATCTGTATAACTATTTATGCTGGTATGAAATATTCAAAGAATATACACGTTCAAAATCTTGTTTGCTTTTCAATCAATAAAATAATTTGTTCATTATTGATACCAAGTCGTCTAGCCCTTATTAAAATTTTATTGCAGATTAATTTACAGTTCTATTTTTTCTCATTCGATTTTATTTGCCCACGTGTACGAATCGCTTGGAAAATCTTCGATTATCCGTCAATCAATTATTCCTTCGGTGTCATGCATGTCGCATCAATTTTTTACAGCTCTCGTCGCTGCCATTTCAAGACCCGGAATGAACGAAGTCTGGCTCGCCGGAGTGAGCGGAGCAGTCTTGGTGACCTTGCTGGCCCTCCAGATCACTCTCAGTATTCACTTGGCTTATCTGTCCGAGTTTGATGATGTTGATGACATCAGCGACAGCGACAGATCGTCAATTCCGAGAGATCTGCGAACTGGCGGACCATTGGCAGCTGCCTGGGCCGTTTGTTTCTTTATCTACATGTCGTATGCTCTTCTGCCTATAAGACTTCGTCATGCCTGCATCGCCGGTATTGTCTTTTCGGCTGCTCACCTTATCGGAGCCCTTCTTCTCTACAAGATACAGGATTATCCGTCCATGGTTGCACACGTAAGTCAATTTCTCTTTTCCCTCCATTACAATCGATATATTAACTCTACGAATTATATAATCATTGACAATATAGTGAATAACAAAGCAGCTGTTTGTTGTCAAATATAATATTCGCTATTATTGCAAAATGTGGGATCTACCCATTTTTGGAGAGAATACGAGGCAAACACTTTTCCTCAATATTTACTTGTTATCTTTAATTAAATACATGTAAAACAGAAAATATTTTACTATAGTGGATGTTTAAATGTCCGTTGTTATGTCTGTGAGAGGCCTCGCGGTTGTCACACGGAGTCAAATTGGTCAAATTATTTTTAAATGATTGCCATTTTAATATCATCCGTTCTGTTCGAACGAAAAAAAAATTTTATATACTTTAAACATTGCCGAATAAATTTTCTCATTAATAACATACCAGAAGACAACATTTGTCGAAAAAATTTCGTATTGAAAAATAAATGCTTATAATGAACAATCACAGAAAATGACTGGAAACCGTACTTCATTTATTTTTTTTTCAACATTCAACCGACACTTCGTTAACATTACCCGCTGTTATCAAACTATCCTTCATCACAGCAGGTTAGAATGATTAACAAAGTGATTAATAGAAACTACGTTATGAAGCAATGGAGCACAGACGATACCAATGTGATTATCCTATTGAGTCTGCCTGGTTCGGCAGATTCGTGTCTGTCGTGTCTGGCAGACGTGTGCCGATGTTCGGCGGTAAATTGTGTGCACCTTGACATTTGATGGCATTGAATACCGTTTTATGACACTGGTGGGTTAATTCGGTTCCACCAGACTAGCAGTCAGTTTCTTAGAGTGTTACTTTGTAGTCAATAACCAACCTGGTCTTCCAAATAAATTCTGCTGTACAATATACTAAATTTATTGTGATAATACAATTGAACCTTCTGGACAAATTAATAGAAATCTGATTGATGACTGATCCCTTGGATCCTTATCTACGTACATCGAATTGCGTTGTATAAACAAAACGATATTCCACGATCTTCTAAGTTTACCTCGTTTACTCTCTAATCTTCGTTTCCGTGTTCTTCACTAAAACAGGTAACTTTGTCAGGTAAATAAGGTACAACTGATAATTGATTTATTTGACAATTGAGCCGAATATCGAATTTAAGTTGATGAATACCTGGTAAAAATTGTTAAAGAACTTTTATTTTATTCAAAAATTTCCAACTTAAATAAGGAATTTCATAAATAAATTATATTAACGAAAAATAATTATAATAATAAATCATTATTGGTGTGTTATAGTCAGGAGATTTGTTCTTTATTAGAAGTATAAAACTCCCAACTATAGACTGTCAAAAATCTTCGGTGTTAATTGCAACGATGTGAGTGGCAAAGAAAAACCGGGGTTAAAATAAACACGATTTCGTTATTAAAAGTACACCAGTTATGTGTTATACCAGTAATTTGGTATAATATAAAAATTATTAATACGAAATGGTGTGATGGATCGCGTTGACCATCAATGGTGTTGCTTTTTTATAAGTCGACACAATTCTGTGTCAAGTCGTGGTATGCTTAATAGAACGTACGTTAAACCTCCTACAAATTTTTTAAATATGCACTTATTGGTGTCAAATACACACTGAAAGGTGTAATTACCTGATCTTGTTACGCTGGAAGGTCGTGTTATTTTTTCGGTGTACGCAGTCTTCGTGTTAATCGACAACACTGGCTTTCTTACAACGCTCTTTTACACTTACGAATGACACCGAACGAATGGACCTATTGGGACTACACAATGGTGTTGAAATGGTGTTAATTTTAACACCGTATTTTTGTATGTAATATGCGAACAATTATTCATTATTTTATTATTTTTCGTTAATGGAATTTATTTATTTAATTTCTTATCCCAGTTGGGGGGTTGGAGGGTTTAATTTTAGTAAAATTATTTTGATTTCGTTCTCTTTAATGTAAAAACGCACCACACGCGATTATTAATTAGATCGTACAATTGGTTAGGTAGCCTTTTGACGTGACACAATGGTAACTCGTCACCGCACATTTTATCCAACAATGTGACGTGAAGTTAGTACTCACAAACCCGCAGTTTTGGATAATGGTAAAAAAATCAAATTGATATTTATGAATATACGCTATTTGTAAATGTAATTTATCTAAGCGAGTTTACAATTTATTGCACTAAATTATGTCTAACAATCAGTGTATTCATTTATGGAATCGATGGGCTAAATTTGGTTAAATTATTTTCTGTGGCTTTGGAGAAATACGGCGACATTGGAAATCGTATCGATTCGTCGATGGCTTCTCGTCTTTTTGCTCAAAAGGCAGTCGGGAGTAAATAATTGAAGATCTCAAATGTCAATTTCTAAATATTTTTCAAAGTAATCATCCCGAGCGATACAAACTTCAACATTGTTATTGGTACTTTATCTTTTTCGGTCTAATTACAAATTTTAACTCAAGGAATAACGAATAATTATAACAAAGTATAACGAATTTTAACTGAAATATAAAAATTTCTCTTCTACCGATTAAAACAACGTTTCTATCAGTCTCTCTTGTACGTCGAAAAATTTCCCGGACAGTGTATACCGCGGCTTTCTTCTACTCTCAGTTTTACCAAGCTACAACACGTCGATGAACGTGTGTAGGCTCTAAGCGTTAAGAAAAAACCGAGATAAATGCAACGCGACAACGCCCGACGTTTACATTGTCCATTAAACCCTCGCGCAGAGCTTTTGCCGGTCCGCTTCACAACCTTCGTGCTTTACGGTACAATCGTTTGAAGTTCGCTCAAGTACGCCGCTATGAAGCTCTTCTCTATTTATTCACTCTCTTTCCCTGCCATTCTCATACGTCGTTATTACCATAAACAAATAACTTATTTACTTTGAAAAGATTTAGTAGACGCACATATATCTTTAGTTCACAAAATGGCATTTTCTTTGTAAAAGTGATCATCCAACGAATAGCGATCTGAGAAAATGTTCCCCTTTCGCTTCTCATGCTCCAGTCACTATCTATACGAAAGTATTTCATGAATTTTCTTCGTTGAGTCTATATAATTTATTTTTTTCTTAAATCAATTTGTAGTGCAAGAAAATTTACGAGCAACAATTCTACAGTGAGACTCGAGTATTGATTTTTGTCCCTTTCGAGTAAGCTTAAGGGATTGCAATTGAAGACGGATCTCTCACGGAGCTTCTACTTGTCCTGGAGCGTCTAGATTTCGCTTGATTCTTAGAAATTGTCGTGGTGATAGTCCTTCGCACCGTGAATGGTTCAGCGACGATGACTCATGCGAGCTATCTTATTCGGGCTCTACACCCTCGTCGGCCTTTCACCAAACTTTCACAGCCAAGCACAACTTACGATCACGATGGGGATGGAGCTTAATATTTAATCAACGGCAATCTGTCCCCAATTTTCATATAACCATCGGAGACCTCCGACGTCCGTCATCTTGTCGTCAATCTGTGACAATGACACACTTTTATATTCGAACTTTACGTTCTTTTTGTGTATATCGTTACGATAATCATTCGCTATATCTTTGTAACTTCTTTTTCACTTGTTAGTTGAAGCTTTGAGTACTTCATTATCCTCTGGGGTCGTTTTTTTGTCTGTATAGGATTTCTTATCTCTATTTCCTCCATACAAATAATTTTTGCAACATCACTTCCAGCATCATTAAATAATGTCTGAATGAAATGTGATAAATTATATTAAATATAGTTTCGATAGACGTATCACGTAAGAGGCTGAGTACAATTAACGGTGTGCATCTGACGGCCTATCAACTCGATGTTATATATACAGCATTGTATTAACTTTGTTTACGCAATCACGCTCACGTGCTCGCATCCTGAGTGGTGATTTGCAAATTTCCATCTTACTTACCACCAATAGACACTTTACCTATATCAATGTTAAGATTTGTACAATCGCTAGCCTAAAACTACTATGGAAAATATAGAACCGTCAATTATTAATTCGCATTATAATGGTACCATTGTATCTCTTTACATAACGAGGCGCAAACGTTGAGAAACACTATAAGAAACGGTCAATATTTTAATAAAAATTAAGAATAATTAGATTTTTCTCCCTGTTCTCTCTATAAAAATAATTTTTGCAATGTCACTTTCAGTTTTATTAAATCATAACTCACTGAAATTTTATAAATTCTATTCAATACAGTTTCGAAAAATTCGTATCGTCCAAGTAACTGCATTGAAAAGATACAAATTATCTTCTGTACGATTCAACACAAAATGCAATAGAAAGTTCAGAAGTGAATGCGTCTAAAGTATCTTTGGTGAAATTCTGGTAGAGTAAACGATATAATTGTTCGTCAATCACTAGCTATTGTCATAGTTCTAAATAATTGAAAATATTTATAATTCGTGTCATAAATTAATTTAAAGAATTTTGAAAAATTATCGGTCATTTTCACTACGGCCAATGACTGGATTCTGTACACTGTAGATACTTAAGCGCGTAGACGGATCAATTTGTTTTATTTAATTTCACTAAGAGTTTAACTTCATTGCGCACTAATAAAAATATCTCAAACGATATAGTTTTAAAATGCTGGCTAATCACCATTAAATATATGGCTAAAGATACTTTTAAGTATGCCAATATCTGTAATTCACACTGTCAAGCAATAAAACTATATTCTCGTGAAGTTTCTGAGTAATAAAGTTAATAAATTGTACATAATTGTAAAAGTTGAGAAAAATTTCTATCGTCTGGTATAGATTTCAATGATCTATGAGTATTTTCATTAACTCAAAAACTTACGTCAGATAAATATAATCCTCGATGGATCTATAATCATACCTTTCACCCTATCACGCGCAGACTTTCTTTATCCGTGATTTACTGTTATATTTATATTTTGTCAGGATGAAGCTGTGATTCGAGTATTTGAAAGTACAAAGTTTAAGTAGATTACAGTGGTATTATAGGATTATCCAGGGCTGGTAACAAGTATGAAACTTCCTTGTTATCGTATTTTCACACCCTTTCCGATACCACGGATACGATCTTACCCATCGAGTACCAGAGCGTCTGACTGTCGAAAGGGATTTCGTAGTGAAACAAGTTTATAAAGGGTGGTTAAATTTTAAGGGCCGATGTTGATTTTGAATAAAACACAAATTATTTAGGAAATTATTGTCAATTCTTTTTATTATGATAATATGGTATGGTTCAATTATGTATGGAACAAAATATCGGCCAAATGGCCGCCGCGACCTCGGCGGCACACCTCCATCCGATGGTCCAAATTTTCGATGACGCTTAGGCATAATTGAGGTTCTATGCCGTTAATGTGCCGAATTATCTCATCCTTTAGCTCTTGAATTGTTGCTGGCTTATCGACGTACACCTTTTCTTTCAAATAACCCCAAAGAAAGAAGTCCAATGGTGTCAAATCACATGATCTTGGCGGCCAATTGACATCGCCACCACGTGAGATAACACGGCCATTGAATTTGTCGCGCAAAAGAGCCATTGTTTCGTTAGCTGTGTGGCAAGTGGCACCGTCCTGTTGAAACCACATATCGCCCACATCCATATCTTCCAATTCGGGCCATAAAAAGTTCGTTATCATCTCACGATAGCGAACACCATTCACAGTAACTGCCTGACCGGCCTCATTTTGAGGTGGACGGCTCTTCAGCCACACTATCGCGAACAGCAGCAATATTTTCTGCAGTACGAGCTGTACGAGCATGCACTGGTGTTTTAATATCTCCTACAGACCCGGTTTCCTCAAATTTTTGCACGATTTTTCCGATTGTACGCACATTTGGACGATTAAATTGACCGAAAAAATCACGAAGTGCACGATATGCATTTTGATTTGAACGCCCATTTTCATAATAAGCCTGAATAACTTTAACGCGTTGCTCGATTGTGTATCTTTCCATGGTTCAAATTGAGTTAGTCTGAAATTGAGAAATGTCAAATGAAATGCAGAAAAAAACTTGACGTTTAGGTGTGGTTCACATTCAACATCGGCCCTTACAATTTAACCACCCTTTACTTACTATAAGAAGATCGACGCTGATCTTCATTGCAGACGAATCCTCGGCTCTACGTGCACCCTTTCATTATCATACTCGTTTCTTAACTGGTTCAACTACGGCTATGCTTTCTTGTCCTCGTCCTCATTCTGAATCCATTCGGAGCTGAGGACCACCACGACGGTATCGAAAAAAAAAAAAATATATATATATATATATATATATATATGTATATATATATATATATACATATACTGACAGTGCTTTACAAGCTTTTGTCAACAACATAGCAATGCCAAGAAATAATTTCATTACAAAGTCAGTAACGTAGACTCTACGGGCAAAAAGTACACGAGATAACAAATCTTCGTATCTTTTTATTTTTATTCAATTATTTTTCAAGTATGGTGTAAATATTGATCAGTGGTTTCAAACGGCCTGATGTGTAAAAGACAATTTATGAAATTTAGGTAACTTTAGTTAGTTTCGTTAGGAAGTTCCGATCTATGTCATCGTGGTTTTGGGTTATATAAGGTACATTCTGTGGTTAAGTTTTCCATAGATTATAGATACAACTTGTATATTCGAGGAACCAGAGTGTATAGAGTCCTGAAATGATTCATTTTATCATTATTTGACTTCCGAGTGAGATACTTTTGGCATAGATATCGAGGACCGGAAAGTGCCTTAACTAAGGACGATTCGCGCTTTTAATAGAGATTTACATCATACGCTTGGACTTGGATTATTACGGGTGCCCTATTTTTGGACTGCTAGCATCGTTACGATCCCGTCGCCCAATCTCGAATACGTATCGGATAATTCATCGTTGTGGCCTCGTTCACTTCCGGACTGACCTCCTAACACCAACAACTCCAGCTCGTATAACTACGGACGTGCCTTCGTTAGAAAGTTGAAAAATAATGATGAAGCAGTATCCAAGATCCTTTTCCTTTAAGCGTACACACGTTTTATACATTATCTTCCATTGGATAATAAAATTATACATATCAAGAAAAATGTGAGGGGTCGAAGGTCATACGTCGAAGCTAGAATAATATAATGTAAAGTATTAAATGAATATTGATTAAATCTAAATAAATTAGTTATTAACTGTTAGCTTTACGAGTTTCTCTTAAAATTTCAAAGGGATGTGGCTTGAACGAGAACTAACCAGTAGTTTATCGAGCATTCCTGCAATAATCTAATTCAATGTTTTATTTACCAAGTCGTTGAAACACTCGTTTTCAATAGACATTGCATCACGTTTGTCGTTTGTAATGTTTAACACCTACAAGTTTCCACTGTTAATACACATTGATGTCATGAGATTTAGGAATTATGCAAAGATCGAATTTTTAGTGCGTTGCGTTTTATTTTTTAGAGCAAGTGGACCGATGCTCAATTTATCATTTGTATAAGTTCTACACACTAAATTCATTGCATGGCATTTTTTTCTTTATATATTTGTCAAATTTTATATTTTATCAATATAATTGTTGTGATAACAAGAGACAGAGATCCAAACGCAGTTATCCTCTTTGATTGAACATAGTTCATTGACTTATAATTATTGAACTTCTATAAATTTTCCACATTGCGAACTCAGAAACTTCTCACTTTTCTCGAACGTGAATGATCGATGTGCTTTTTTTCTTTTTCTTTTTATCTTTCATGCAATTCCTATATCGAAACGGCTCTCTCGTCGTCGATCTTCGTTTACGTCTGTTAACAAGCTCGTTGGAGTCAGCCTTGAATCTGATCAAGATCGGCTGGATTCGAGGATCATATATTAAACGCGTTTCCAAAGATGAACACAACCTCCTCTTAATTTTCGTAGAGAATATATAGAACTCTCCTGAAAAGAAATGTCGGAATAATCTACATGAGCAGTCGTACTCTTTGGAAATTAAAGGCAGATCGTCGCACTTGCTTCGGGAATATCTTCAATCGAAAACTAATTTCAGGACATAATCCAAGTGTTGTATCTAATCAGATGATAAAAGGATTCCGGAAAAGACGAGCTCGCCGACAGTATTCTTCGTCATTTTGGATGAAGCAAGGGTGATTCATGCGCGTGATTTTACAAGAACCTGGGTAACGGTGTGAGAGTGACGAGCGGAACGTACCCGCAAAATTGAGGGACTTGGAAAGGCACCCCAAGAAGGCGGAGATACTACACCCGGAGTGAGTCAAAAGGAAAAGATAAAAACAAGACAGCGATATAAAAATTCTGGGGTATATTGGAATCTCGAAGAGTGAGAATGAACGAGACGGTTTTTGGCTCTTTATCTTTATATATACCGCATTGGCTATTTGTTTTCGTTCGAATCTCCTAAATTATGCAATATTTGTTGAATTAACAAACGAAACTACGTAAAGAAAACACATTGTACATTTGTAAAGTACGCTGTACAAGATTTCTTGAATGAAATTTATGTACTTGCGAAGAAATTTTTTATATATTAACCGGTATATTAAATTTAATATCCAAGTATGATGTAAAATTAATGTACGATACACTAAATACTTTTGAAAACTCGTATTTGTTGTACAAGTACTTTAATCTATATCACAATTGAATATTAAATTTACCAGTTGATGAATAAAAACTTCGGGAACAAGTATATTTCAAATAATTTTTTAAGTTTGTATAAAAATAATAAAATATAAATAAGTGTTAAATAATAAATATTTTATTGAATATTAAAATTTAATTTGACAACGGGAATTCATGATTGAAATCTAAATCCCAAAATAGAATTTTCCTCCTCTGTGTTACGGTTAACACTCCAATGCACTGAATTAATCACACCTTACGAACAAATTATGTGATGGCATATGCACGGGTTCTGACAGACCGTTTGAATTACGCAACTGCGGTTTCTCCACTTCAAATATATCAATACGTGTCTAGCTATAGTTATATCATGTTTGTATTCTCGTGTGTGCACTGTGTTAGGAGGCTTCAACGTTTGATTGTGAAATGTGACAGTTGCGTTTCAACGTCTGACCAGATATCTCGTCATTCAGCCTCTGGAATACATAAACTTCGATACGAGAACCGGTGTTGCCGATGCTTCTCTGCTCTCGTCGAGTTCGGTTTACCTCTATAATATACTGGCTTTACAAATATGCATATACGAGCCATGTCCAATTAGTGAGTTTCCGCTATGATGAACGCGTATACGTAGATGTACGATGGAATACTTTGTCAGATTCCTGTCGTTAATTAAGATATACATTTATTCATAATTTTTTAATTAAAAAAAATCTTTACCCGAAGGGATTAATGGTTGACAAGGTATCTTTTATGATAACGTGAAATTTCATCAACATACTTCATTATAGGAAAAGCTTTTTGAACGATAGAATTCTTAATTAAGTGCTTTTCTTCATAAAACATCTTAAGCTCTTCTATCTCTACCACAACTCATCGATTACCAAGTTAATCGAAAGAGGCGAATCCTTCCATAAACGATGCATCAATTAAAAATATTAACGTACGTAAAAGTTATCGATAAGTAAGCAGCCGAATATAACTTGCGAGTATATCGGGAACCGATCGATCTCTCGTGGCTTTATATGGCGTCGAACGTCATTTCATCAACTTTCGAGATTTGCGGGCGCTTGCGTCTTTAGAAACAACTTCCGTCAACATCGTTCTTGGTAACAAAATTCAGCTTACGTATTATTCGTGCTATTTCTAGCTACGATAATTATGTTTAGTCGTGATATATATTTTTAAGTTTAATAATTGTATGCTTTTACGAACGGCATAAACAAAAAAGTATTTTTAGTTGAGATTCTCAAAGTCACATCGATTCGATAATTTCCATCAATCTATCAATTATTACTATTGAGTGAACGAAAATAATTTGAGATTCTGGGTCACGTTTTATAGATTATTCATTGATTTATTAATATGGCATTGAAGTAAAATAGGACTTTGAGAATAAAGGAAAAATATTTACAAAAATAAAACGGTAATTTCAAATGCACGGTACATTAAATTGTCGAAAAGTATATCGCAAAAGTATTATGACAAAATATATCGAGTACTTGGCAGTGCTTCTCGTAAACAGTGCCATCGCTTGATAAACGGAAATTAAGAATTCTTTGGAACGAGTCTACCGCCGAGAAAGTTCTCGAATGAAAAAATTCAAAGAATAAATGAAAAGAATAAAGGCAGAAAGACGACGGAAAAGTACAAAACAAATAAAAGAACAAGATAAAAACGGAGCAGAGCAGCTATATACATACCGAGTCTGGATTGTTTGCTTCGAACCATTGAGGCGAGGAGTGTCCTCTGGTGAGAGGGAGAGTCGATGGATTGCTTCCCGTCCGTCGCATCCCTTTTTACTGTCTTCAACTTTTTGTCCTCATAAAAAACGTCACTCCATCCTCCTACCCCCTTCATGCTCCACGCTCTTTGACATTTAAAGTTAAATCCAATATTTTGCGTTTGTAATATAAACTATTGTTTGTATTTTCCTGCAATGGAGACACGTGAATATAGATGCAAATATGTTGCAAATAAGAGACGAACTTTTGAAGATAATAGCAGTATACCATTGATATTGTGTCAATATATAAATCTATGCTGAATAGTTTCCTGGTTGGTTGTGGGAGCATAGCTTGTAATCTTTGTCGCGGCAACCTTTTTTGGGGGAAAAAAACGGGAGAGGAATAGATTCATGCTGTTTCCCGAGTTGAACGGCAAGTTAGAAGGGAAAATAAATGACCTCAGGCCTGTCGGATTCGGTCATTGAGCGCTCGAACTAAAGCTCTTGTCCAGACATTGAACATCGAACAATGCCATTCTTCAGTCAGCCTTTTTATTTTTTTTAAACAATATAAAGAAGTTTGCCCGTGTGCTCTGTATTACAAAAGAAAAACGTTGACGAAGTTTTTCATTCAAAAGTAAAACTATCTTTGAAGATTTTGTCGCATCCGTTGACTGGGACAAAACTGTACATGATCAAGAACGGACAATTTATTTTTATATCCTTTCTTTCTTGACAGAATTGATATTTCGGTTTGCTACCAGCTGGACTATACGTCGTATGGTCGAAAGCGTTGATGACATTGAACTTACGTTCCATTTTGTGAATGATATCAAAGACAAAAAAGATATTCCTGCATTCTACAAAAGTTTGGTCATTCTCGTAAGAAGAAATTACAGTCAAGGAGAGGAAGCGGAGCTCTATCTGGATTATGGGACTCGGAACCTCGTTGGTTTTTCCCTTGTACCCTGCAACGTACGACATTACTTTCCGCAACAGTGCTTTTCCAGACGTTCCAGAAAATCCAGCTTCCACCTGACTCCCGCTATTATCCTACTACCCCATCATCTTGGACGAGAAAGAAAAAAAGAAAATAACACGTGAACAGAACTTCATTTTAAGCCTCGAGATGCTGGCAATACGTCAGAGGACAGAAGACCGCGGTTCCGCAGAACCAAAGACCACCGACGGCATCGGTGGCCGTTTTTACCAGCATTGCACTTCATAGTTCCCTCGGGAATCTTTACGGCGCACCACCTTATTTTTTCCAACGATTCTTACCGCCACTATTCTTAGTGTCACCACTTTTTTACTGCTTTTCCTCGTCCACTTTATTACGAGGTACAGATGTGCCCTGTACGATTTACCATCGTGTCAGCTCTCCGATAAAACCACGATTAATACAGATGTAAATCTATAAAACGTACGTAGTTCGACAATAGATATTTTTTAAGAAATATGCATTCAATCAAATTCAACAATGTAGACCGATCATAATCAATGTGCTAAAAATAGTGCACGGATAAATGTAATTGAATGTTTTTACAAAGTTCTTTGATATTTTCTCTGATCGAATTATCCTGTACGTAAGCGTCGAGTGGTGGTCTCAGTGGATTTCTTGAAATGATCTTCATCTCCTAGGAATCAATAGGCGATCGACGAGCTACTGCACGTTAACGTCCGCAATCTAAAGTACAAGGGACAAAAGGAAAGTTAGAGTTGCTAGGGAGGAAGCTGAAGAGAGAGAGAGAGAGAGAGAGAGAGCGCAAGGAAGTGCTACACAGTTGCGAGGCTTGTGGAGTAGTTACGGTTTGGCTTGTGGTTCCTATCCACTTTACTACTACTACCTAGAGTCGAAAGGAGGGGCTGGGGTATGCACCACATCGCAACAAGCAGCACATCGAGCTTTCACCGGTAGCAGCCATTCAAAGACTATTCAACGTGGTACTCCAGTTGGCATTGTGCTCAGTATAGTCCTCTAGTTGTGCTCGCCTTTCGGTTATTCCCTCGACGACACCGGGTAATTGTACGAGCATTCTACACAATCCTTCTCGTGGCACGAGCATGTCTGTGCGAAATGAAGATGGCGATAAATTAAAAGCCAAACAGTAATACGACCTCTTAAAGGAGAACGAAAAGGAAGTAACCGAAGACGAGACAGAGCTTGGAAGAGTACAACCAAGATGTAGAACACACCTCGTTTAATTTAAACCGTAAAAAAGATTGGCATTAATCTCACATAAGAGAAGCTCACACCCAACTTGGCCACGTTGCATCCACTTACAGATCTATTGTTGTGACGACTTTCATTCACTGAATGATTTTTTTACAGATACATGACCGTATACAAGCTAAGGTTTAAACTTATTCATCCAGATCTATTGTTGAAAAGGTATTGATCGAAGGTGAGAAGGGACATTGTAAATACTTATATCCATAATAGAGCAGCGGTGCAAGAGTCGTCGATAAAGAACAATTGGGAATATGCTAATCAAACGCTCGAACGCAACGAAGTATAATTATTAACCCACTTTGCAGTTACGAAACATTTCCATAGAGTCCACAATGTTGTCGTCGTATGTAACGGTTACGACATGGCAACAATGTTCTGGTTCACTCGGTATAATGGAAGCAACCGCTTGACACTTTGAAGCATACTAGGATGAGAACATTTCATTATCAATCTCTTACTTGTAGCAGCTTATAATATATTGTCGTTACTTTTATAAGTGGACAAATCAAAGTAAATCATTTATTAATCCAATAATCAGACCAACTACAATCCCTGAGCGACATATTTCGCTTTAAATTGGAGAAATTAATATTTTATTCTTACGTTGCGTACCTTTTACAAAATCCAGGACGTGACACAGAGATAATTGATATTTTGGGAAAAAGCAAAGTGTCGCTATACGCAGATTAGAATACTGTGCTTCAGTTTGCTTTTTTTTCGTTATGTTTACGATATCTAAATGCAATTGTTTACAGTTTTTGTTATCGACTCAGTAGGTTTCATCTCCTCTTAAGAATATTTGTGCTAAAACTAGTTTCCGTTTCATTGTGTTGGAACTTAGCAAGCTTGGAGAAAAAGGTATACTGAATTTTTGGTAATTTATTTAAAAATTATCGAATATCTGGTTTTTTTAAGCAAGACGTGTCGCAAGGTTACTACGCGGTTCTACGCGAAAAAGCGGGTAAACCGGCTCAGGACAATAAAATTATGCTATTTTCTCTGCCAGTTTCTGTTCGATCGTAATAAAAACCTAATGGATCCGAGAAGATACTTTAATACAGCTTCTCCCTAAATTTGAAAATGATTGATGATTTAGTCTTTGAGATTTTACGAGCTAACAAATTACTTTCGCGTTCCATCTCTTTTCACTTTAGTCACGCGGTTGACGCTTCTCTCTTATACATTGACTAAAACGTTCAACGCAGACCCTTTCCCATTGCCCTCCTGCAGCTTTGGCACAAATATCCTTTCGTTCTTTTAGCTTTTTATTGAGAGAAAAAGAAAATTGGCAGAGTAAATAGTTAACCGCTTACTACACCGTTCTACATAAAACTTCGTAACTTTGAGTACGCGTTGCCAAAAGATCGACAATTCCGAATAATTTTTTTAAAAATTGTGCGTAATTCAGCGTACTTCTTTCTACAAACTAGCGTAGATCCATCCACAATTGAATAAAAACTCCTTTTGGTAAACATATCTGTAAAGGAGGGAAATGGAAAACCAGGTTGTGAGATCGCTGAGCGTCTGAACAGCAAATGGAGATTCCGATATCTGGGAGATGCTGAATTACGAAAATGAGATATCGGGGAACTTTCTCAAGTCGATTTGCTCTAAAATGTGTCCCTTAACCTTGCCAAAAAAATTATCTTCTTAGGCAAAGTGTAGACTAGAAATAATCCGAATCCTTGAGGAATTTGGGGAAAAGCCATTTCAGAGAGATAGAAGATTCAAATATTTGAATTCAAAAGATGATAATATATCTATGAGAAAAAGAATTCTGAACGAAAGGTTCATCGATAGCTGAAATTTAATTGCTATCGTTAACGTTTGAATTGATAAATATAATCAGGATAGTGAATTAATTATAGATTTTAAAACGTAAGTACTTTCACATAATATGTATTACAGGAAATAATTATATCGAAGGTTTTGAGTGTCAGAACTTTGTTATGAGATGTTATACAAGAGTCAGTAGTAGTCACCCAGACAAATATGAGAACCGTGAAAACAGGATATGTTTGACTAATACGGGTAGAAATTATTGTCTTCCCACGTACACTACCCACGGAATTTTCCCTAAATAATCAGCAGTTTTATACACGAGTTCGTCATTTTAATTGATAACGGAATGATAGAAAAATTTGTCATTAAGATAATTTGATCAATCAACAATTAGCTGGATAACGTATAACATTGATCGCTGAACCAATAAATTCATTAAACAATGAATAAGTGCATCAATGATACAATGACTCACTGAACATCTTACTTAATAAAATAATTTAATCCACGGTACAATAAACTCAGTAATTTCATTCGGTAAGAGTTCAATGCGTCATAGGTGTTGACGCCAGGCATCAAATTCTTCCAATAGAAATGTAAATCCAATGTAAAACGTTGAGTTGAAAAAAACGATAGTAAAAGGTTCAGGGCGTCTGTCGTCTTTCGACAACCACCCACACAGCTTCGTTGAAGTAGTTACATTCTACTGCGATACTCAGTGATATCTTGTAGACTCGTAGAATAAAAAATAGAAGAAGATCAATGCTGTTCTCAGGCAGATGTCTCTTGCGTCCCTTTTCTTACCGCCACCATCACCAGAAGACTAAAAAGTTCTTCGGGGATTCGTCGAGTATCCGCGCAGTTCACCCACCCGCAGATATCCCGTACAATATCATCTCATGAGAATCGTTCTCATATTTTCTCATCTCGTCGTACCCAACCAAGCTCTGCTTTTTTCTTATATCACTCGGTATAAATCTATTTGGCGAATAACTATTATTCGGATAGCAATTCAAAAGTGGCTGAGAAAGAACTACCGTTGGGAAAACTTAAAGTAACAACAGAGCCTCGTTAAAAATAGAATATTTTTATGGATTAAACGATGTTTATCACTGGACGTCGAGACGCTACAAATTCTCTTGATAATGCACATCATATACCGTACATTTTCTTTATTCCGTAGCAAATCATTATGCGATGAATGGATGAATAGAATTTCACCAGCAATTTTCCAATAAATTTATCTATAGAACGAACATGCGGAAATTAAGATTAACCGAGGGGAAACCTACAATTTGTTAAATTTGCGGAAATATGAAACATGAGTTATTCGCGACATTAATATTTACCGAGAGCATAAATTCCTATGAGTGATATCGTTTATCAATTTTTTTTTCTTTGGTAAAGTAACATATCGAAATCAACGTTTAGTTAATATTTCGTATTTTTTAAATATTTCAGGAATTTTTCTTAGAAAATTCGGAATTTCGTGAATCGAGTTATTCGGAAAAATGAAATGATCATTTTAGCTTTGAGAAAAATAGATTAATAGAGGTTTTGGTAGAATTTCTTGTCTCTTTCATATGAAATTTTTGTAACGATAAATGGCTACGAGTAAAAAGTTGAAAGACATTGTCCCTTGATTGTAGAGTTAATAATTACTTGCTATTTGGAACTCGTCGTCCCAATTATTTTCTCATGTAAAATGGCGTAGTGAATTCGTGCGGGGGAATCGTCGAGTGACTGGAATACCCTACGTTGATACGACCTATCAGCTCACCAGCAGCTAAATCTTCGAGCTTGTATGCTGTAGACGGAACCTCAAGATTAATTGGGTTCGAGCCTGACACTCTTGGATTCGAAGCGAGAACCGAGAAAGGGACTGAAGGAAAGAAGGAAAGGAATCAACTACTAGAGCGTCCGACTCTATTCACAGAGAATGGTAGAAAGATAAGAAATGACGTACACAAAAAAGAAGAGATAGAATAAACGTCGTTAATAATTAAAAAAATATTGATAATACAGCACACTTATTTGCTTTTTAAATATTTTTTTATAGTTGTTTATCACCAGAGAAGTACAGCTCGAGATAAATCTTCTAAATAAAGACAAATTAATTGCAATCCATTATGAATCCAACTTTGTATTTATAATAGAATATTTGATTCATTATTATTGCTCCGTATAATAACTCCGTCATAACAGCGAACTACAATTGAACATAACGTACCAGATGACAGGATATATACAGGATGCCCCATTTAAAAACATATCCTCAAATATATCGAAAACTAAGAATTTAATTGAAAAATGTTTTGAACAAAAGTTGTTGTACACGAAGTGGGACATCGGATGAGCATATCAGTTTTTGGGTCCGGGGTCTCTGCTAAACCCATTTAGACCCAACTTTTGTTTTTTAAATGGAACCCCCTACTTTTTTATTATATTTTTTATTTCTCGTTAAAAAATGAGTAACATTAACTCTGAGTAATTTTCCGTTTTTCGTCTACGAACAGGGACAAAACGTTGTTCGAAGTTTTCCCGTGGAAAGAGTGGCGATACGTCAATCTTTGCGAAGAAATTAAAAACCAAACACCTCAATTAAGAAGTCGATTTGATTAACAAATTTAGATGATATCATCCCCTTTCGGGGCTACACGATGTACGAAATCCGACCGAGCAACCTCCCTGCGGTAACGCTAGTGCCGGCGATTCTTAAACGCTTAGCAATGCTCAAAAAACAATGGAAATGAACGCTTAAAAACTCTTCAATGTTTAACAATTCATCGTAAAACTCACTTTCATCTTTAATTAACAAAGTGGCAAATATTTACGTATCGCCACTTTTTCCACGAAAAAACTTCGAATGACGTTTTCGGCCTGTTCGAAGATGAAAAACGAAAGATGACTCGGAGTAAAACTTACTTTTTTTACGAGAAAGTAAAAAAATGTAATAAGCAATAAGAAGTTTCATTACAAAATAAAATGTCGGGCCTCAACGGGCCCAGCAGAGTCCCGAACCCAAAAATTGATATATTCATCCGACGTCTCCCTTCATATACAACAATGTTTGTTCGAAACATTTTTCAATTAAATTGATAGTTTTTGATATTTTTTTTTTAAATGGAACACCCTGTATATGACATCGACAAATGATTCGGGATATGATAAAAAAATATTTAAATATATAATATATAATATAAATAATTCGATATCATCGATAGAACGATTGATTGAAAAAGGAATATTTGTCCAAAAGTATTTAAATAAAAAATACGCAGATTAAATACGATCATTCCATCTAAATAATGATTCAAGAAAAATGCGCAAATGATTTTCTGAAAAAAAAAAAAAGATACAGAATTTGAACGAATTTCGGTCCAAGCTTGCGCCACTTAAGTAATGGTCATCGCTTAATACTTTATTTATGTTCTTGACATATTTATCTAGGATTTCGATAGAAAAAAAATAAATACGAGTCAAGACAGCTTAATCCGCATTTGGAGGAAAGTAGGAAGTGCGGATACAGATGGGAAGTGTGCTTGTCTGCATAGAAGATGAAGGAAAAGTGCTAGTGAAGTATATTTTAGAGTTGTGTACGTTAGACCCATCCCCAGGCACGGAGTAGCAGCAACCAACGATAGACGTCGCACCATCGTGGAAATGTCCTAATGGTGACGAATGGATCTCCCTAAATCCCAATTGTAGAAGAGCTCTTGACACACTCTTTATGCCTCGTTCATGGTCGTTTTGGCTCCAACTTAGTCGTCCTTTGTACACAAAATGCTACATAGTCGATGCGCACTGTAATCAATCATTTTTATGATTGATACAGGGAATTAGAGCCCGTCTGCTATAATCATGGCAATTCAGTAAATTTAGTCTTTATTATATTTTGCTACGATATTTGTCATAGCCTAAGTACAACATCGACGAAGTAACGCTTTTGTTTGTACAATTTAACATATTAACTCAGGTTAATTGCAGGTTATTTATCAGAGGAAATAATATTGCTGGCGAGGTTGACTTTGCCAGAATGCAATTTCGTTTAATCAAAAACATATATTTGCTGTCTCCTGAATCGTTCAGCCCTGATTTCCACTTTTTGGATTTCTAATCTTACGATATCTTTCCTGTGTTCCCTTTTTTTGCGTATTCGCACATCGTATTCATTATATTTTGTAATAAAAAATGAAGCCAAAAATGCCGTCAACATGTGAACAACTATAAATCAAGTAAAACTTTCGTTGAAAACAGGAAAAGTTTTGATTTCATTCTCGGTTAATATCGATAGACCAAGTAATTGGTAGACTATATACATGTTTTATTGGTTTTACCCTTGGGCCATTAATCGATCAAAAATTACCTCGTACTGTAACCAGCAATATAGAACGTGTTATAACTTTTTTAGGCTGTATAGAACTTTTTTCAGTTGGTATCACGCTGCATACACGCTTGAAACATCCATTTACTTCGTGTAATTGAGTCGAACTTTTTGTTCGGCGCTGATAGAATCCTCGAGACGGCCCTTTTGTTCCCACGCAATAATATCGTGTAACGTAACGTGATGTGCCGCCCCGGGCGTTAACAATAAACAATTAGTTTCTCGATTTTTAGTGAAATTCACGAAACCTGATAACGGATTACGATTTTATTAATATTGATAGAAGGATATTTTGTTTCCATATAAAGTTATCGCTTTTCGAATTTATTAAACTGAATTTTATGTATAAATTAACAAAGCGGCAGGTTAAAACCCGGAAATTGCTTCTTTCAAATTTCCAAATGAAAATTCCAACAAAAAATTCATTACCACCATCAAAATGCTTTCTCTCTGAGACGGCAAAACTTAAAAATTAATATTTCTCTTCGTTTAGGATTATTATTTTATTGCTATTGTGTCACATAATTTGTCATTAAGTTAACGATCTCATTATCTCGGCGTTACCTCGGTTTGCGTGATACCAAGAAATAATTAGAGGAAAATAAAGATACACTCGCTACTCTCGTTATTATTACCGGTGCGAGAGATAACGCGAACGCGATATAAGGTTCAATAAATTATACTTGCACAGCGTGCGAAACCTGCTTTATCATTATTGCTTCAGTACGCTTTATATCTATCTTAAAAATAATATAATAATTCTCTCCACGATTTTCACGCCATTTTGCTACTGTACATTTCAACGAAAATGTATCATCGAGATACGATAACGTTTCAGTAATTAAATAAATTATTAGAAAAATAAATTGACATATAGGCGAAGGGTTAGTTAGAGCACGTTTTATATATTTATTTTTTACTAAAAATGGAGATTTTATAAGTTGTTATAAGAAAATAAAGCAACGCTTTAACAGATGATTTATATTTTGGTGAACAATCATAGACAGGAATGGCTTTTGCTTATCTTCTTATCCTCCGTGGAATCGCGAACACGTCAAGTAATGCGTAAAATTACCGCAATCAGCCGTACACGAAATTGCGATGTAATATGAATAAGAAAAAAATTAACACGTTGTTCAGAATATTCGCACTGTTTTATGCGATATCCATAAAATGTTTGAACACGAAAGGTTCGAGTTTACTATTCGAGGAGCGCATAGTACAAAAGTTTCGTGAAATTGTCGCGTCAACCGGTCGACCTTTTCCAACCAAAATCGCATACTTCTACCACTGTCAGAGACTTTTACGGACCTCGAGTAAAAAAACATGTCGAGGGAGAACGAGCATAGTTATAAAACTAATCGCAGGTCTCGTTAGAGTTTTGTTTCACAGTGAATCCACAGTTGAGTGTCACCTACCAAGGAACTGGAAACTCGTGGACCACCATTCGCACAACCATTCACTGCGATGTAATCGCATTTCACAGCCACGTGCTAAAATTAGTCGCACGTCGCTACTAGGCATCGTGTGATTTTCTACTATTCGAGATTCTGACTTGTCAATTTTTTTACTTTCTCATCATGTACGAAGTATGTATAAAACAAAAGCATAATAATATAACAAAAAAAGAAATCAATTGCCATACGAGAAATTATGATGTAAAATCATCTCATCCCGAAAGTTTTAAGGTGGGAAACGAATATTTATAACAAACTCCTTTTTGTGATTTGAATACTGTGAAAATGCTTTTATCGATACCAAATGGGTTAAGGTATTAGTTAAAAATCCACATCAATTACCTTTAACGCGTTTTTTTTCTGTGTAAATTTACGTATATAAAAAAAAACTATTATCATCGATTTACAAACGATATTTACTAACGAGAAAAGACAATTCTACTTTTAAATAACACATGTGAAATTCTCTCAAGCGCATTCTTAAGGAACAATGTAGGAACTGTGGTTCGCCGGGTCATTCTACCGAGTAGGAGTTTAGGGTGTGCAATTGGCGAGGATTAAAGCACGATATGCAAGTCGGAGAAGCTTCTCTGAGACCGGAAGCCTGAGTCACGGGGGCACGAATCGATATTTCTTACAGCACGCTCTAGTACCTATTGCCCTCCTCCGCGCTAACGCAAAGAACGTCCATTCTCAATCTCAGCGGAAGCGTTAAACTCTATCCACCGTATATCCCATAGGGTAGATGTACTGGTTGTGGCTCCTGTATAATCCGTGGTTACTCCTAGCAGTTTGTTATAAACTAGTCAATTTTCCAAAGTTATTTAGTGAGTATATGAATGAAATTCATCAGAACTTTCTATGAACGTACAGTTTTTGTACTCAATAATGCTGAAACTCGTTAAGGGGATGTCGGAGTAGATTTTTTTACCGACTTTGGTCGGTACAAATACGCTATTTCGTAATCTGCGGATGCCGCACATTTTACAGGACTGTGATATCAACGTAAACATTTCGACGTCCGGTCGGATTTCGGTTTAAAATGTGGAAAAATTATAATAATCGTATATTACTGACCCTTTGAAAATCCGATGTTGTTGCATTTCTGTTGAATTTCTGAAGGGTCAGTAATATACGATTACTCTTATTTTTGGCACGTTTTCAATCGAAATTCGACCAGACGTCGAAGCGTTTACGTTCATACTACATTCCTGAAGTATATCAAAGGCGTATTGAAGTTGCTGGGTATATACTTCGAAATAGCCTATTTTTACCGATCAAAATTGGTAATAAAATCTACTCCAGCATCCCCTTAAAAGCATTTATGGCAATAACTTGTCAAATGTTGATGTTCTTAATTATTTTATTCTTTTGTTATTTCTCAAAGAAACTTTAGCATTTCAATATTATGAATATCGAATCATCTCGCTTTACGAGTAAAATAATATAAGAATGAGATCGTGTTAATATTTATTTATTTAACCGTAAAACTTTGGAATTTGAAGAAGCTAAATGGCAGTCTCGGTATTTGGAAATTTGCTAATAATTGCGATTCGAAGTTAAAATCCTGGCAAGGCTATAGTACTTTTTTTTTTTAAATCACGTATTTTGCTTGAAGTACAAAAATCTCGATCATTAGTTTAAAAAACCCCTTTTTTTTTAATTCTCTAGTGAAATTTTATTCCAAATTGCTATTCATTATATTCTAGTACGCATCGTTTATATAAATTTTAATTGCCAAAGTCATGGATAGATGCACCTTAATAACCCCAAAGTTCACTTAAACAAGTACCGTGATATGTAGAGACAAAGGTCTCGATGAAGTACTATTTTATATATATCAGAACAGTTCACTTTAAATTTCTGATGTTCAATTAATATGTAGGTACACAACGTTGATTTCGAGATACTCATTAATGTCCCATTAACGGTGAATCAGCTAAATTCCTGCGTTCACTCGTATCTTCGTGCATTTTTATTATCTCTAATGATAATCTAGACAATATCTACAGATGATTTCTTCAACGTAATTGGGCATTTGAAACATCGTGCTAGCTGGATGACTGCAAAATGATACATGACAGTAAATAATGACGGCAAATGTGTCAACCTTGACCTTTCATTAATGTAATAATAATACTAGTCAATCGATTAATATAGTAAAATGATAATAAATAAATTGTTATTATTATAGCAAATATTTTATTTATTAAATTGTAATGTTACAATTGAACGACCCATTTCTAAAGTTCGAATGTAGAAATATGGAAAAATGGTCAGTGAAAATGACCAACATCGTCGTTGTGTATATGCATGACTCGTGAACGTTCGTTGTTCTATTGGTAACGTAGTACAAAAACCGCTTTAACCCAATTTCTAGAGGGACGAGTTTTCCTTTCGGGTCAGCGAACGTATTGGCTTTCGGACAGCGAGAGGTGCTCCATTTACTCTCCAATTTGCATGAAACAAGGGGAAAATTACGCAATAGCTATCCGATATGTTACGAACATTTTTTTTTTCGCACTACAGGAGGGACCAAAAATTGGTCTCCGAGGAATGTCAAAATGGACTGAGATACATAGAAATAAAAAATGAATGCAAATTGCATTCGACAGAGAATATATTCCAAAGTCCAGTCATTGGTCTTGTAATCATATTCGATTATCGAAATTCTATTTTCGCCAATTATGAGCATAAAATTTTGGCAAATAATCAAATTATAAGGATTATGGAAAGAATCTTCTTTGGATTTTGATCTTCTAGGTTGAATTATAAGACTCTTTTGTACCAGGATAAGGAAGAAAAACAGTCAGTTAGTAGTAACGAAAAAAATCCGATGATGGAAGGGACCTGTCGATTGTCAATTCTTTGTGGCAGTAGAACGAATCGTAGTTTGGGCAGACATGTTTGTAGTACACTCAAATCTGTGCCGGTTCATCTCTAGTTCGTAGAATTGTGTGTCTCATTTGTGTCAACTCCGCGTCATCCTCTAGCACAGGATCATCGACTATAAATTCAGCTCTGATATACCAAAATACAAAAGTGGTTCAGGGGCAATGTTTTCCTTCGTATTGTACGTCTCTCTTCGTAGTAGATGTAGCTTAGTCCCAGACTACATCTGCTATTGCTACGATGTAGTGTATTCCTCTATAACGGAAATAGCAGATAATAACAGTAAATAAGGGTGGAAAACTAGTTTCATTAACGAGAAAAAAAAATGGCGCGTTCTTTCTCAACGATACTTTAGACAGAAAATGGATATAGATGGCCAAATACTATCAACGACTTGCTACAAACAATTTTTTTTAAATGCATTATTATGTACTTTCAGTGAAATACAGATATCCCAAATTTTCGTTAGCTTTGAAACTAAGAAGAGTGATTGAATCTTATTTATAAAATATTTATATCGCCCATTTCTACTTAACTTTTCTCGTAAACAGCATACAAATAGCTATTTTATATTTTTCCTTGGTCTATAAACGAATTTGTTGGACGCAAACTAATTGAAATGAAAAAAAAAAAAAAAAAAACATTTCTCTTGGGGGAATTAGAAAAGCGAATGAAATAGAAAGCATCGCATCTCGATTTTCAATTCACTCTGGATATCACTTCGGGTACGTAAACGCTTTTTTACAAACACTTAAAGCAAATTTCACATGCTTAAAGTGAATATCTTTACTCAAAGTAACACGAAGCATCGAGGAAGCGTTCACTGCACTCTCGACTGACTTCCGCGATCCAACCCTTTAAATTATAGAGAGGGTGCGAACTCTTCAAGACTGGTAGAGGCAACAGCGTGCAAGTATACTTCCCTTTAGAGAAATAATTAATTCTATGAGGCTACGCTCCTTGTAACTTGTATGGCAAACTGACAAATACTAATAATTTGGAGAGCCACGTACCTTTTATTCAATGTTTCAAAAGTTATTCGCTATTGGTATAGATCAATAATTGAATACGTTGTCACGTTACTCGAGGATTTTGTACGGGAAATCGAACTGTGTAGTTTTTAACTTCGAATCGTATATTTATATTTAAAACGATTTAATGTAGGGTCTAACGTAAAATTATAATTTAGTATTTAAATTCAAAATGCAACAATTTAATTTTCTAGCAGAAAAAAATGATATTCTATCCTAGTGAGAACCCTACTAGGGACCTGGTCTGTACGTACATGTTATTTGCACTACAATTGCTCATGCAAAAGCTTGTCGTAACTATTCGCAAGTTAACCGCCGTGGTACCCCTTCATAAATGTAGAAAGGGTTTGCTGAATAATGTTACTTCTAATTCATCAGCAAGGCACATAAATAACATTAAAATATTATATGCGAAATGTTGCTTCGTGCCACACCACAACGTAGACCTGCTTATTAAAAAAATATATGCATCTCAGAGTTTAAAAAAATAAGGAAATATACTAATAAATGAGAAATAAGAAGAAAGTTGATCCAGTTGCACACGCGCGGAGATTAAGTTAAAGTAAATGTGAAATAAGATCCGTTAAAATGTCGATCGTGTCTCTAATTTAATTATAAGAGCTTACGAATTCTACTTTGAGGAACGCGATGGAACTCCAGAGACTTGCCATAGCCTCGGGATGTATACCTAGAGCTTTCGATGGTGTCTCGGTGTCATAGCGCATCTCGATGCATTCATCGCTTGATCTCTCATTTCTACATCAAAGCACCGTGTGACGTAACACGATGTACCAATAACATCGTAGTTTATAGGGTACGAGCAAGTGGATGGTGCGGACTTAATTAGAGGGTGTTCGACAGTCATGACGACAACATCGACAACGTTGACAACAGCGAAAGGACCTACAGGACGACAACGAAGGACACGCGTGTGAATACAGAGCTTCAATTTGCCAGACTCGATCTCAACCGTGTATACCTGTATCCTATGAGATACGAGGACGTATGTACGAACCAGAGGTTACGTGCCTACGAAACCTCGGCAAACTCAATAATGCATCGTACAGTAGTAGGGACGGAACGAAATTTTCGTCTTGTGGTATCCTGGGACCTCCTGGTCCTCCACGTTCGCTCTCTTCTCCTCGATGGACCATGGGCATGCGGTGTGGAATATTCACCGTATTTCAGAATCGTTAGTTCCTCCTCTATCTGCACATCCACGTGCGGAATTCTATTCTACATGAAAAAAAAAAAAATAATTAAATAACTAAAACTACATTAAGTCGATAATTGCTCGATTTTAATCAAGCGAATGCAGAAAGTATCATCCGTTTCGAGACTATAACATTTTGTATAATGAAACATAGAATGTTCTGTTTAAATTAGATTTACAAAAATAGCGAATTTGTTTCACTTGAGGATTTCCTGGTATCCTAAGTTCAACCATGTGCAAGGATGGAAATAATGCAGAGTAAACAGAGTACTCTGGTTGTTGTCTTTTTTAATTATCACGGAAGTACAGCATTATACATTCCGTCGGATTATGGTAGTTAATATTTTACTAGAAACTTTTCCGGAATAACCATTTCCGGTACAAACTAAAGTGCATTTTAAAGAATCTACTTTTACGTATATCTTTCTCTCTGATGCTATTTGTTAAAACTATCCATTTATTAACTGGAAACGCTTTGGAAAGCATCCAAGTTCCGAACTTGGTTGCGTACGTTTGTCTTTGCGATTACCATCTTTATTTTTTTTATAAAGACACTTCTGCTTTTTCTTTATCTTATTTCAACCACGTTATCGTGTATATGATTAACATCGTTAAATTAATCTATTTTATTATAACACGAATGAATCAAATAGTACTTCGATTAAACCTACCTATCGAGAATCCTTTCTCGAAATTTTTTCAGAACGGTTACGTGTATCATTGATTCATTACAGAAGATCGCAATCGACAGCAGCTACCACCAGTTCTCCTGTAGTTTCCAAGATCCCTTGAGAGATTTATGGGTAGCTTAGAAATACAGATAAATTGAGGTAATAGCTGAGGCTCTGCGTTACTATCTTCGCTACAATTCAGTGGAGATCCTTGGTGGAATCGTTGCTACTGTTTTATGAATTATTTGGATTCTTATCTTTGTTTTTGTACTTTATTCTATTCTTCGCGGTACATAGTGCTGGAGACTGATCGTCCGTTCTGTGTTGAACCAATTCACTAACCAACAGAAAATATTGTAGTTGCGATATTTACGATGTACTCCTACTTCTTTCTTTATCTTTCTTAAACCTTTAGAACTGTTACATAAATTCTTTATAGAAATTAAATTCTTTCAAGTTACCAAGATTGTGTTATTTTCACACAAATCAAATTTATTTTACTTTGTACTTGTAATATATTATTATAATTTAAATTTATGTTTATAACTAATTTCATTGCTATCCGCTAAAGGAGCCGATTCACCTGGAAATCATGAAAATTTTATTCTATTTCAATTGAATGTATAAAATTTTTCAAGTTGATGGAAAGTACAAGTTGATGAAAACGAAAAAAGTAAAATATTTTCATAAAAAAAATATTTTCGATTTAATTTGTATCGTCGAGGTTTCAATGTTAAACTAAGTTCTCGCTATAAATATGATTTTATCTTGCGCGCAAGAGTTTCAAATGGAAATTTGTACACTCGAACAGGACAGAATTTTAAAAAGAGAATTTGATCTTGCGAAGCCAATTTCATCGATTAGTACAATTTGAAAATTACGATAAGTTGAAAATAGAAAAAGTATTTGAAACAATGAATTGGGCTGCAAAGAAAACATTTAAATCATATTTTTTGGTCTTCATCAAACAATGTTTTTGATAAAATTTCAAGATTTTCATATCTACAATTGCAAAAGAATTACATTTTTTTGATTTTCAATTGATTCGGCACCCAAGTTAGATTTAAAATAAAACAAAATCAGAGACGAAAAATATTTAATGAACGATTTTATTAATTCTATTGGCAAATACCATTGAAAAAGCCGTACGTTATGTTACGAGCATGATAAAACATGGACGGGACAAGTTGCTGCAGCGTCACGTGGACTGAAAAAAGTCGTTCACGCTCGATGGTACTCTTGTCATTCCAAGACGTGGATTTCGTGACCAGAATATATGATTACGACGTCGAGTCGCGTCTGTCGAATTGCAGAACGAATAACATGTTAATATTACCATAGTAGACGTACGTTAGGACAGAAGGTGTATCAAGAAAGAAAAAGACAGCTCCGTATTGTATGATACGTGTTCTTTTGAATATCTGTGGATACGTGACGAAATATTTTTGTGACAACTCTATACGCTCGTGTATCAGTTAATGCTTGGAAATATTTCTCGCCAAAACGAACGAAATACAAAGAGTAAATACCGTTACAGAGAAAAAAGACTATTTGTCGGCGTAACATTTCTGTCTGTAAATTTATAGCAATTTATGAGTAATATAATCATTACCTGATAAAAATGGCTACTTCACTACATCCATAATGATACTGATAGTATTAGATAAGAAATCCAAAGTACTGGACTTGAAATAAAATGTATTTTTTATATAAATTTGATTAATTATCGTTGTAGATTTTATTTTATTTGTTTTTAATATATTTCAGTTGCTCAGCTCGATAGTTGTGGTCGGAGGGACAAATGTTGCGGGTGCGCTAACCCATCATCCTCGGGAGTTGGCTCAAAGACAAGCTTTCTTGGAAACACGACAGTGCGTCGAAGCACGGTTAACCACCCAGCGGGAGAACCAGCAACAGGTACATATTACGCAAGAGTTTAACTTCTTTCAACTTCTCAAAGTTACCAAACTCGAGATTGGTGTATCAGGAAATATTACCTGCTCGTTTTTTCCTCAAACATTAAAAACTTGTCGCTGTACAATAAGTCTCCTGTTTTTTCTTTTCTTTTTTTTTTCAATGTTTCCAAAGAGAATTTTTATAGGAAACTTTTTTTAAAAAGTTTATTTCGATGAAATGGACAGGAAATTCATGATTAACTGAATTAAATACATCGAAATAGGATCTGAAGATAATTAATTAAAGATTTTCATTAATTTTTGCTTCTTCATAGAGGAAGCTGTTTGCATGAAAAAAAAAAATTTCTCGAAATTTTCACGTCAGAGTATTTAAAAAGTTCCAATACGTCGAAAAATCAAATTTTGAAAAAAATGTCCGCTCCCGCGAAGTCTGTGTATGCGTGTACGTGATGAGCTTTCAAAATTGCAATAGATATATGTCGTGAACGAATTACTCGATGAACTTGGAACTTTGTACCTAGATCCGATCGCACAACCAGTCAGTTTGCAGCATTTTTTTGCCAAAATCGTTAACGGGTGTTTTATTTTATGGTTGTTTGAATTTGTCAAAAAAAAAGAGATACATCTCTCTAGCTTTTGTAAATTATGAGCTATGGAGTTAAAACTTTTTACGAGAATAGGCCACAGGATAAGGTTGTTCGGTATTGAGTTTGGCAAACATCGATCAAGGCGTTTAGATTTTATAGAATCATGAATTTTTGTAACTTTTCGAAAACGATCCATTTTTGTTTTAACTTTTATCAATTTTTCATCTATCAAACTGAAACTTGGTATAGAAATTGACTAGGATACAAGGATACTAGGTTTTAAATTTTGTGAGAATCAATTAAGGGGTTTAAACTTTATGAAATTTACAATTTTACCAAATTTTCAATTTTATTGATTATTTTTTTCACCCGATTTTCAACCGATAGGCGTTTGGTATTTAACATTTTCGTGGGAGAAGTAGCTTTATTGAAAATTTTCAGAATAAATGTATTTGACGGTTCTGACATTCACGCAGGTTACGAGCGATTGAAAATTTTCTATTTATTACCTAGCAACAGCAGGGAAATTATCGAAAAATTACCGATATAATTGCAACCTGCGGGTACCACGTGATGTTAAATACCACGCACCTATTGGTCGAAATTCGTATGAAAAACATTGTCATTGTAATACATCGTATAAATCCTTCTTCATTATCCTTCCGTAGGAAAGAAATAACATTAATGCTGTAGTAATTTATTATTAATTGGCAGTTCCTGTCAAGAAAAAAAAATGCATAATACCCTTCATTTTATCTCCCTTACGTTTTTGCTTAAACTGTTTATAATGAGAAATTCCCTAAATACTTAAATCTATTCGGATATCAATTATGTGAAGAATTTCAACGGATTTTAATTTAAGCTTCTGCTATACAAAAAAACCTTTAAGAAATATAAGATAAATGAATAATTAAATACTTGTGCTTGCAATCGATGCATCTATAATTCTTTAATTTATTTTTCTGCCAAAAGAATAACTCTGCTAAGATTTAATTCCGGAAATACGACATTAGCTACCATTACCAATATGCAACACTGTCAGAGACTCCACCATGAAACAAGTCTCTGGTTTTCCTTTCCATCAGACTTTTTATCATCAGCAGTGTCATACAATTGGCTCGTGGTTCATTTGTAATGTGATAAAGACGTTATCTGGAATGAAATTGCATTAGAATTGTTTTATTTTTTTGGTAGATAAATTAATGTTAAATTTCTAATGTACCTTCGACGTTTAAATCTACATTTACATTAATATTTTTATAAAATGTATCTATCACTTCTATTTTTAGCTGACTAGTCGCAAAGTCTTAAATAAATAAAAAATTAAATTAAAAAAAGGCTTCGGGTTTCTCCGATTACTCGTTCGTTAATAATTTCAAGAATAATTCTGCTGCTAAATTGATTGTTCCATGGATATTAATCAGTAAATAATTTAATAATAATGAAAGCATTACAGCCGATCGCTATTACGAACGGTGGGAAGGAAGAACTCGTGGAAATTTGAGATCGATTATAGAGGAAAGTTCGCTTCCACTTCTAGCTGTAACCACTACTATTATTGATACAATCGATAGTGTTACGTTGATTATCGGTCATTATCGTTACCTCACGGAATACATCTATGTTCACGCGATATGCAGCAACCGAAGGGGCGCTAACCGTTAATTAATGCCTTCATAAATTATTAAATAATTCAATGGGCGGCGAGCTGAGAGGGACTTATGAATATTTATATGAAATACCAGTTTGATGTTGAGGGAATGGGCACTGCGTTCATAACGACGAATATATCTTCCCATCCTGTAGCTCTTGCGAATTATGTGGCTAACAAGTTTGTAAGTTGCCACTAAAGTTTGATATCATGAAGATTCTTAAGTGTCAGAGCTTCCAGGATACACGTATTGTGGCGTTGAACCAGTGAATTGTATTGTAGCGTTTCATATTCGCTACTGCGTAACCTGTGATGTGACATATAATGTGTCATGCAATGTGCAGACGTCGTTCTGACTAAGACAGCCACTAACCAATAGCAGTCCCAATTAGCCTCAAGTGTCGTACACAGCAGGAACTTGTTGAACCTACATGCAGTTGATATTAACCTTTACTTTTACACGAATTTTCAATGTCCATGGTAATAAGGTTTTTAATAAAATGCCCACATGCAAAAAAAAAATTTTTTTATGACATGCGATAACATATAAGGGAGATTCGATCTTGACGAACTTTTTCCTCCCGTCGGTTTTGCATTGATAAGATTTTTTATATCATATATTCCACTCAAAAACAACTCAAAAAGAAATTTTTATCTCAATCTTCTTGTTAATTGTAAATAAATTAATTAATTAAACCTTAATCTTTCTAGATTAAAATTCATACATTTCAACGATATATAAAAACCATAATATACATCTGTTCTTACTAAAATGGACATTGAAATAAAAATATTTACAATAATAATCGTAAAGTCAAGTTTTTTTTTCAACAACAAAATGACTTACAAATCAGTGGTAAATAAAACCGTTTATAAAAAGTTTATATTCCAAACAGATTCTAAAATAGATAATCTTAGGGATCACGATAATGGATTATTCACAAATAACTCCGTGAGTGACATTGACGTTGTGTGAATTCGACGTTGATACTCTATAAGTTTAGAAGCAATTATGCCACCAAAAGGATTTTAATTCGCGCAAGAACTGAATACCCCAATTGCCAGAATGCGGAACGGTAGCGACCGGAAGGAATTGGCGAAAATTCACGATGATTGAAATGGTCGTAAATGATGTTCTGTGTGAAGAGATGATTGCGCGTGGCTTATCGCGTTCGAGTTCCCCATAATCTTGTCGCCCCAGGCCACTGTATTTGCATCGTGCCAGTGGGTATCACGACGGGCATTGTGCGTTTAATGAGAAATTCGTGTGGTCATCCGATATCTATTAACGACGTCATGGTGTATGCGTTACAACTTAGATTACACGGATACCCGGAGAAAACAATTTTGTTGAGTCAATAAATATTTTTTGTTATAGCGACGGTAAACGCATTTGCTGTCACTGTATAAACAAATGCTTTGCTGGTCTACCGAAACTTTTGTTACTGTAACAAAACCGTTCGCTTCGTGTAATTATCTGGAATATTATCCCAACTTCCAATTGAACATATAGGATTTTTGTGGCTAGTCGAAACAGATAAATAGTGAAGAAAATATATCTTTGAAGGATTTTTCAACATTTCTGCATATTTGTAATCCGACCAGTGATTAATTCTGGTGGTCGCGGTCCAAAGGGTGATATTAAACTTAGGTTCTCTGGAGAACGAGGAAATATGCGGTTCGGATACCATCTATGTAACCGACACAGAATGTATATAGCGCATCCATGCAAAGTATATAGTCCTTGCAGGGTAGAGGTTTAGACTAGATGCAATGTGGACGATGGTTTGCATATGGATACGAGTTCACGCAACACTAATGCATATCTCTCACGGTCGGTGCTTAGGTCCGTCAGCATCAAAACCCCTTGGTACACGAATTTATACCATCCCGTGTCCATTATCTTCGTCCCAGTTGATTCCCCACAGTACCAACAACAGAGTGATCATACAGGGCATCGGATCTCTTGTCATTTTTTACTCTCTATCCGGTGTTGCATCAAGGACAAGGAACACAGAGAATCCGAAATGTGCATTACGGATGACACAAAGCTGGGAAAGCGGTAGATCTCGTTCTATTTCAACTGGGAGATAGAATAATCGGTCTATGTAGGTGTACGAATATTGAGCCATTTCCGCAGAATAAAAGGGAATTGAAAATGCGACGCCAAAATCCACTGAGGTATAATCGTGTCCTTTTCTGGGAAGATCATTTCATGCGGCTAATTAGGATGTGGCTAATTAGGATGATGAAAGTGGTATAGGTGGTCTGACTTTGAACCGGAAACAGCGGTTACATGGCTATAGGAACCACATCTACAGCTACTGACATGAATAGATAAATGTTACAACTTTGCAGAGAAAACTTACAGCCAGTTGATTTTATCTTCAATGATATTTTGGAGTTTTGGATGATCTTTTGGAATTTTTACGGAATTTACTGTCGAAAACAAAGCGATATACGGATATAAGAAGCTAATCGAATGATAAATACCTCTGTCCAGTTCAACAAAAGCATCAAAAGATGATTCAGATAGTGAAACAAGCCTTAAATATCACTTTCGAGCTCTTATGATTATACCGTGTCCCTGCTAATTTAACTAATTTGGGCAAAGCTCGAACCGACTTAGCGATGTAAACCCATCAGGCTTTGCGTTGTGTCTGAATACTATACACGTATCTGCTCCATTGTTAACATTCGTGACGCCAGTACCACACTGCCTTAACGATACATATACAATAGCCTTGTATATTGTATATAGGACGTAGACCAGAGTCTATGACTAATATGAACTTGTCCTATATCGTTCGATAACAAGATCCGGCGTAATCCAGAAACAAGGTAGAGTCTCTGTGTCAAGTAATGGAGATTGTCTATCTGTGTTGTGAACTTAACAATGTCCCATTACGATATATGGAAATCTGATGTGGATTGTGGTATTATCATTATCAATTAATTACCAAAATCCTCAACGCTGCTGTCTGCAAGATCTAAAAGGCATAACACTAAGTGAAATGAGAGAGCGTCAGTTGCAAACGGGATTAACATACATGCAGCAACTCTATAAACGTTCGCTTTCCTCTGATCGCGGAGTTCTGTACTAAACGGGTGTCACGATGTATTCTAAGAGGCTAAATTATCAACAGACACACTTTTACACACGTGTATGCCACTTTAATTCAATTTAATGTCTACATGCACTCGTGCATGTTGGTATTAAAGTCGGTTGTCCGTTTAATAGACGAATTGCTACTACAATTCTGAGAGCGAGCCTCTCTGTTCTATCATATATAAACCTAGGTATACGATGTACGGTTATCCTGTATGAACGTAGGATAATTTCGGACGAGATGGCAAATGATGAAAGGGGAAATTCTAATTTTTGGGAAATTTTGATATTTCAATTGTCCAGGAGTGAAAGATATTTCATAAAAATCTTTGATACGTACAATCCGCATCCCTACGATCATAAATCAGATATTTATTGTTATCGTTCGATCATTCGATAAATATCAATACAGCTCAATGATTTTTATTTTTAGGAAAGACTACTTTTGAGTGTACTGCCGAGGCACGTAGCCATGGAAATGAAAGCCGATATCGCTGGGAAACCAAAAGACACGATGTTTCATAAAATCTACATTCAGAGACACGAAAATGTCAGGTAATTGGTGCAATCTATTTTTATTATTTATCCAATGCTATTAAAACTTTTTGGCTTTTGAATAAATATTACAAAAACTTAATTCCAATTTGTAAAATCTCTTGTGAGTGAACGAAAAAATATATAGACATTTTTTTTTATTATCCTGCATACGGTTAATATCAAAATACAATCGAATGACATAATTGAATTGAGATGAAAGGAAAAACCGAGAAACTATCGACAAATTTTTAAAGCCATTACGAAACATCCAAACGAATTTACGATCATTCGTTTGTTCTTTAAAAACTTTCTTTATTTTCAATATCTATTGACAATTGTAAAACAACGTTCGATCTTTCTCGTTCTCTTTGCTCCAGACCAAAGAAATTTAATTAAATTTTTTTTCGCTCTGACAAACGGTTTTCGAGAGATCAAGGGACTTCGTGAAAGTAAAATCAAACGAAAAGAGTTTCTTTGTTCTACTCGTATCATAATCGATATTGCATTCTTCGATGTAATTATAAAAGACACCACGTAGCGAGTACATCATTACGTAAATAGCGAGAAAATATTATTTAACATAATAAGCTAATTTTCTCTTGAGATAAAAAAAAATTAATTGTAACCACAATCTCCCCGAAAATGTTTTGTAATCGAGTTTGAAAATTATTGCAAAAATGTTATTCCAAGCATTCAAAATTTTCTATTCTTTTTTCTCAACGATTTTTAAAAAAATTAAACCTTGTAGAATTAAAAACATTTTTAATGAATTTATTTTTGACTAAATTAAGAAATTAAGGTGAGTGATGCAGTGTGGATTACATATGTCATGCATACTTCCATCATAATCTTCTATATACGAAATATTTTTACACGGGTACCCTATCAGTGCACTTTTGCAAGAGTCTTTAGTTGCCAGGACCAGTTTTTTTGAAGTTCCTTTTTAGTTTTTTTTGCTTCCTCACAGAAGAAAACTTTGTTTTTGTGAAATAAAAATATTTCTCGAGTTTTTGGTGTCGTAAAATGTAAAAAAATACGTAAAATGTTCGAAAACGTCGAGAAATACGTAAAATGTTCGAAAACGTCGAGAAATCATATTTAGAAAAAATGACCGCGCGCACGCGTGTCTGTGTGTATGTATATGTGTGATGAGCTTGTAAAAATATAATCTTTATATCTCGAGAACGGGTTATCGAATATTTTTGAAATTTTATACACGAGTCGGCTGGTAATCCCCCTCGGTTTGGTGCAATTAACGCTCAAATCGCTAACGTGTGTCTCATTTAATGGTTGCTTAAATTTTTCGAAAAAAGTACGTATTCTATGTAACTTTCGTAAACTTTGAGCTATCGAGCAAAAACTTTTAACCAGAATAGGCCAGGGGACAACATTATTCGGTATTGAGTTTGTCATGAATCGATCAAGGCGTTCAGAATTAATAAAATTGTGAATTTACATAATTTTTCAAAAAAAAAATCTATATTTTTTCTTACTTTCGTAAATTTTCATCTATAAAACTTAAACTTGATATATAAATTGCCTAATGACACAAGGATACTTAGTTTTGACTTTGTTGAGCTTCGATTCAGGGGTTTTGACTTTACGAAAATTGCAATTTTACTTAATTTTCGATTCTATTGAAAATTTTAATACCACTTCCTCGATGAGAAAGCCAGAATTGAAATAACCATTTCCCATGAAAGCAATGTGCAAATTTGAAATTTCTACGCTTTTCTTTTTATCACATCGAACATCGGATAAAAATTTTAATGCATGAGAATGAGGGTTCGATCAAATTTCCGTATTCCTCGGTAATTTCTGCTGTGTAAACAAAAGGAAGTATACCTCGTCGTAAAGTATAGCAAAGAGTGACTTAAAGAATGGGAATAAAAAGCGAACAAACGTCTGTCTGGCAAACACAATGGGAAACAGAATGAAGTGAATAGGCCAAAGTGTGCTTAGAGTCAATGTTCAAATTGATCTTGGTTCAATTAGATTGACTTTGCCACATGAAGCGCGACGGAAGTTATTTACCGAGTCTATGGATGTGTAAAAATTACCAAGTTGTTTTCTTTTCAGTATTCTCTTCGCCGATATCTGTGGCTTCACGTCTTTGTCGGACCAATGCACAGCCGAAGAGCTGGTCCGACTACTGAACGAACTTTTCGCAAGGTAAGTTGTAAGCTTCATTCGATAACTTAGACTTTGTCAAATATTTTTTCTAAATATTGAAAAAAATGTTATTAAAAAACTTTAATGCAAATAGCTCAATAGATTAATTGGTATTCCGCTAATAACTATTGAAATGCCAGAAGCAAAGCCGAATGATATTCGAAATAAAAAATTAATATTTTTTGTGCATACGAGAAATTGATGGCTCTCGATAAAATTCAATTGGCATTTTGCCTCGCAGTATCTGGACGCTCGATCGAGCATTCGACAATTTTTAATACGACGAGAGCAGTCATCGAATGTACTATTACCATCGTACATAGTATACAACTGCATACCAGTAGTTACTTTTATTGTAGACATCGATTATTGACTCCATATATGATTTGAAATAAAAATAAAATTTCATTAATTTCCTGTGTCGCGAACAAAGCTATTTTCTTTTTACTTATGAATGAAACGGGGAATAACGGTATTTTTAAAAAAAGTGTATGACCTTTCGATGGATATGTCGTATTGATAATTATCGGTTATTAATTATTTAAAAAATTAATTCCGAAAGGCAGGGAAAATGAAATATCGATCGTAGCGCTGTTTACTCAGGAGAAAAAAGGTCCGCAGAGCTTTAAAAGGAGTTGATCCTACGCGTACGTGACGAGAGAACATTTTTAAGCTGATGTTTTTCCCGCTCCTCCAAGTGTTTGCGTCACCAAGCATACTCTCCCTTCGAGGGTTGTAACATCTCCGATGTTATACTTGCGTAGGTACTAGCGATGAATGTCGTCTCGATCAGTCCTTTAACCCATCGTCGGTCGGTGCACCCGAAACTGTATCGAAACGGGCTTATCTGATAAAAGTGGGGGAACAACGAGTCTGTCGCTAGGCGCCGTATAGTAGGAGAATCATTCAACCGGCTCAGGGTTAATCTTTAGCTATTAATAATTTTCTTTTTACTGAAGAATAAACCGCACAAAGGATCGTCTTGTGATCCATTCCTCCGTCAAGCCGTTTAGCCTACAAACTATTAATAAAATCACGTCGGAATAAAAGTGCCCTTTGAACTGATGCTACATCGATGCTAAAATGGAGTATTTCGCGTCAAGTGTGCCAAACCGGTCGAGAATTTTCTCAAGGAATTAAATAATGAAGTGGCCCATTTGATATAGAATTCCTCGTATATAGGCATTGAGGTAGAAGATTTTGGCGTTAAATATTTCATGTATTCGTTTTTAATTATAATCACAGGGCAAGAAATTTCATCGATCGATAGGAACGATATAATATAAGTGTGCGAGATTGGTGCTTCCAACCCCATTAATCATTCCAGTCCACAAGGCGTTCTATATTTGTTCCAGTTTTACATATTGCGTTGGCATTTGTAATCCGCTTTAATAACGAACAAAGTGAAATGTCTCTCATAATAATTTATGCGAATCCAATTATTGTCTTTGACAATAGTTTTTCAATTGTATGAATAAATATAATTAAACTGAGGTGTACCCGAGAATTGAATTTGCACAATTGGGTGTATCTGAATTTGTTATTCCTTAATGCCAAAAACAAAAACAAAGGATACTAGTGAAATTTGCAATTTGCAAGAGTGAAAATTAAGAGTGTGGAAATAACGTTTAAAATTAATCGAATTGAAAGTAAATATTTAATAAAATATTAAAGTTGGATCGAAAAGAAAAATAAATATTTCTAATACGAATTAATTTAATAATTCTTATAAATATTCGTTAAATATCTATTATTTCACAGTTTACCAGAAACGAGGTGTTAATTTAACGCTCTCGTGTACTCCAAACTTTCCTAGCTTTCTAACTTCCATAATTAAGGTCGAGAAATATCACTGAAGAGAGAAACATTGAATTTCTCCTCTGTACTTAATGAAATTCTCAAGTCTCTTCGCACTATTCAGAGTTGGGTGGAGACATTGATCGAATAATGAACTCTAAAAAGTAAATAATAACTCTAAAATCACTCTTGATCGATTTGATAAAAAGGAAAGTTTTGATGGATTTATTTATAATACGTCCCTTGATACTTTCTTAGACTCATAATTTGACTTTTTCGTTTTTTATGAAAACGAGATATGTCTCGGACAACTGACGGAGCCCTTTTTGTCCATTTTCTATCACTTCAACAATATATATCATGCAATACCTGCACGACGTCTTTGGGAATATCGATTCTTCTGTAATTTATCTTGTACTAGTATCGTACCCGGCTTCGCCGAGGTTTATTTTTAATGACTTGACTGTTTACTGCTTCACTAAAATGTGAATTGCATTTGAAAATTCATGTCAAACAAAAACAGACATTTCCGTTCACTGTATCATAGTAACCTTTTCTTTTTTTTTAAAAGCTCAAGCTATACCTACTACGAAGAATAACTTTGATTTTTTAAATATTAAAATTAAACGTCATAATTCAATAATACTCTTAGAAAATTCAAATGTCCGTAACTCCTTAAGGACTTAACTTGAAGAGCTGAAAATAGTTGCCTTGACCTAGAAATCAGGAGACCTTTCCAAAATATCCAAGATCACCTTCCTAACACGCTCCGTTTAGGAGGAGTTTAAGGGACGGAATCCACACATTAAGAATTATAGTATAGATTAGTGTACATAAAAAAAGTGTCTTTATGGCAAATGATTCATCCCGAGGGTACTCTTTCTGACTTGATTGCTAGCGACGAAGGAGCGAAGAAAAGTCTAGAGACTCGAAAAACAGGATAAAAACGATGGAAAATTTTTTTTTAAATACGAACTTGAGGATGAGTTTTTGAAAGAAAATAAATTTTTCAAAACAAGTACTAGAAACGAGGAATTTATGAAAAATATCGAGGTATTCACGATAAATTAGTCGCTCGATTGTGAAAAAAGCTTTATGTGCTAACTATCAAATAGTCGGAGTATAGGCATGATGCGAGATCATTTTTCTCTTTGTCGCGTCAATCTCACCTCGAATTTCACCAATTTCACGAGAGCGACTCTCACTTGCCAGTTTTCTAGATCGCAAATCGAGCTTTATTTGCCTACGCGAATCCGGAATCACGATTTCTGAATTCCAACGCACCCTGCTGCGCGTACAGACGGCGAGACCCCTGACGCTCAGCGGACGAGTGGCAAACCCATTGACTGAAATTCGAGCACTTGTAGCACTTGCGCACTCTTTTGCATTAAAGCTTCGTTCATACAGAATTACGTACAGTATGCTAACAAATATTAAAAACTCTTGCCTTGCATCGTCTTACGCTGTACGGCGCAATGATAAATTGACAATATAATCGAATAAATTAATAGAAAACTACAAAGTAGATCCTTGCTAATTGCATCCTGATTATTTTACACTGTACACGAAAGCAATCTCTTTAGGGTTGGTATTTGATCGATTTTGTGCTCCTCATAAAGGACATTTTGTTAATTGTGTAAAATAATGAGGAAACGATTGCCAAAGGTTTTACTTTGCAAACTTGTTTATGTGCTTTGCACACTTGGCTGAAATTAATGATTTCAAATTTCCGAGAGTAAGAGCGAGGAGACATTAAAAATTACGATCGACACACAACGACGATAACAACAACGAGAAACAAATTTAAACAAAGATGCAAAGTAAAACTTTTCACATTCTATTCTCATTATTTTATACTGTTCACAAAGCAATGTCTATACGGTTGGTATATTGATCGATTTTGGGCTCCTCATAAAAGAAATCTTGTGAATTGTGTAAAATAATGAGGAAACAATTGACAAAGATTCTACTTTGCTGACTTTTTTACGTGCTGTGCACACCTTGCTGCACTTAACGATTCCAAATTTGCGAAAGTAAGAACAAGAAGGCCTTGAGTCACAAGCCTCTTATTTTTTTCAAAAACGTGAATATTAAAATTCTATATTCTATCAATTTCGACCGCCCCCATCGATTATCACTAAATTTGTTATCACGTGTCCCTTAATTTTATTACGTAGATGTCTAAAGTTTTAGCTCAAATTTAGTCAATTACTTGAAAAGTTGAAGTGGTTACAAATTAAAATATTTAAATTGTTATAAAATCTGAACGTTTGTACCGATTTTTACCAAATTGTACATCTAGCATCCCTAAATGATAGTGTTGGATATCGGTAAATTTTTAGTATTCATACGGGTGACGACATCTTTAAACGTCCTGTGTCGCGCAATGAAACGTGATAGACATAACCGTGCGCACGGAAGGTGCTCGAGAGAAACACACACTTTGTAAGATGGAGATGATGTACAATAAAGCTATACGTTAAAATATCGTCAACCAAACCTTAATTTTAAACTAGTTAATTTGAACGTTATTTAGAGAATTCGAAATACCATAAAATCCGAACCTCTTATCGGATTTTGTTCAAATTAAAAACCAAAAATCCGTAAACGTTACTTCGTTTATGAAGATCGATTAAGCGGGATTGCCGAAAAATTAAGGAACTGAAAATGTGATGAAGCCTTTTATTTAAAAATTGAACGGCATAAAATCTGAATATTTCCATATTTTTTGTCGGAAATCACAACAATGAGGGTGAATAACCCTGATTTCTCTCTCGCATACAACACGCGCACGCGCTCACACGTATGTACACACACGTTCGAACTTTTTAAAATTACTTTGCTCGAATTTATATAATTTTGAAAATCCTGACATAAAAATCTAAAAGAAAAATGTTTACGAAAACAAAATGTTCTCTATGAAAAAGCAATAAATATAATTTCTAATTAATTCGAATTGTTGAATCAACTTTCGTATTCTACATAATTAATAAAAAAATCCAAATTCCAATTATTTACATGCTTTGAAACCATAAAACGTTGTAAGTTAAAAATATTATATCTTCAATTCTGTATTCACTTGTTGTAAACGTTCTTTTAAATTTTGTTTTTCCACTAAGTGTACACTAATGTTTATTTTATTCTTTACACGCAAAATGAAAAACGTGGCTACAGAGAAATCCACACCCCAGGGTATATCTCATATCGTATTGTACGTACGCATTGTGAGCCTGGAAAAACACAGGCAATGAAAACCGTTTTTTCCTCAAGGGAGCTAAAACAAATAACTGAAATATGACGTACAAGATTTTTTAATTATAATTAGTGAACTCTTGTTACGGCAAAGATTAAAAAATCGAATTGTGATAAAAAGTATCGCATTTTTTCATGAATAAAGAAATGGTTTCGATTCTGCTATGCATCTTTTATATTTTATATATTTTCAATTGCGGTGCATACAATACAGGCGAGTTTCCTGTGGAATTTAAAGTTGGCGTAATCTCTTAAATTTAAGCAACCATGCGTAAGCCACCTCTGAATGAAGTTCCGAGAGTGGTGGATTTTGCACGTGGGTACTTTCCTATGAATTCATCGAAGCGGATATGTAAGAAAGTATTTCTGTATCCGTCTGACCGTGAATGAATCGAAAGTGAGAGCTGCGGAAGTAAATCGTACAAAATAGAATACAATAAAAACAAAATACAGAATATACAACCGTTGTACATATATATTAAATTTAACATATTTAGGAATCATTCTGGATTTCTAAAAAATGTTTATAATCAATATAAGGCATTTATAATAAAAAATTCCAAATTTGTAAATTATTTTTATTTCTAAGTATCAGTGGATAAACGACATATAGAAATAAAGTAGCTCCGAACATAAAAGGTCTAAAATGGAAATAAGATAACAAAGGAGATAATTACCTTTCAATATTATAAAAATATCTCGTCGCCGCCGCCGCCACCATTGCCATCGTCTCCGTGTAGGACAATCAATAAGATTGGGGTCTAATGATACACAATCGTAACGTAAACCCCTTAGCCCCTGATTGTTATGTTACTCAGAACTTAAAGAGCTTAAGGACTCCGTCAAGCTCTGACTATACTAAGAACTCCCTTGGAGCCCCTTTAACGATTCCTTATATAGAGGCACTCTAGATCCTTATTCTAATTCTTCTTTGGAGTCCTCCTCTCCCCAAGCTAGAATTATTCCTTATCGGTCCCCATCGGAGTCCCCTCCCCCGCCACCGGGACAATGGGTTTAATGATAACGTCGAGGGATAGGAGTCAATGATAGATACAGAGGAAGTTAAACGTTCCATTGCAAGGGCGTTTAGCGCTTGAGCCGTGCGAATCTCTAGTGCAGAAATAAATATACGAACACAAATTATCGAAAGTTTGATAACAGCTCAATTGTATATTAGTTTTATTTTAATATTTATTGAATCTTCGCTTAACTATTCTTCGATTATTTACTTGAGAACTTTTTCCTTTGAAAAGTATATTCATATAAAATGTTTACCATAATTTCTCTGACTCTTTGGCTTTCAATAAAAATATTATAAAAAATAAATATAAACCGACACATTCGTAATCCAAAATGCAAAATACATAGATTATTTACGAATAATAACTGTAATACGTTACAGTTATTATTATAACAGTGAGTATCTTACTGTTATTGAATTTAAATATAAAACAACACATTCATAATCTAAAATGCAAAATACATAAATTATTCCTGTTATAGTTCCTATGTACGTAAACAGTGGTAATCATATTATTTTTTACAAGGAAATGATAATTCGCTAGTTTAATTCCCTCCGGAGGAAAACGTATTCAAGATACGCCGGTCTAACGAAAGTTTTGCACTGATATAACATCGCAATTCCGGATGGCGAACTCTGGGACTTGTACGAACATGGAAACTGAAGTGTATTTCGTAGCCACGAGGGAAACCCATGCAAAAGAGAGATGACCGTGACACATTCGTGTTCGAATACATTCCCAAGGAGATATAGAACGATATTTCTCATTATTCGAGCATGCAAATTCTTCATCGCCTTCAGAGTACTATTGCGCGTTACATTTTACATTTTCGCATGTTACGACAAAGCGTTACTTGATAGTGGGATATTTAAAATCTTTATTTCTAGCCTACAAAATCTCTTAAATTTCTATTGTCTGTATCGCTATTTGGTATTAAAGTACGATTATGCAACCTCAGTATCCCCCCGCCACCCTTAAAAAACCATAAATGTCCACCTCAGTCCACTACTTCGGATATCAATGAGAATATCAGGTTTCCATTATAATTATTTTTTTTCATTAATAATCTTCTGCTTTTTTTCTATTTAATGTTCTTTCCTACAGATTTGATCGTCTAGCCGCTGAACACTATTGTCTGAGGATCAAACTTCTCGGTGATTGTTACTACTGCGTATCTGGATTACCCGAGCCGAGACCCGATCATGCTCACTGTTGCGTCGAAATGGGACTGGACATGATCGACGCGATAACGTAAGTTTTCTTTAAATATCTAATCACCAAATAAAGTATATAAATTCCTATAGAGATTGTTAGCACATGGCTTTTTTTTTCACTTTCATCTTTATTTTATAATAAATGAATAAGTGAAAAAATTTATTTTTCTTAAATAAATTTTAAACAAACAACTGGAAAAATATAATTTTTTTTTTTAATCACCGAGTTTTATGATAATTTTTTTATTCCAAAGTAAAAAAGACAGTTTTGACAAGTCAATTATAAGTAGATATGTCTGTTCCTGAGTTAATTAAGGTCCCTTGAAAAAGCCTTCAGTAATAAACGACGTTTTTCTTCTTTTTCTGCGTCTTAAGCGTTTCTCTTCCAACAACAAAAACTTTTGTTCACCTTAGGCTTCGGAAACAAAGGTATTGGTCACGACACGTGCCAGTTGCCAAAGAGAAAAGGGTGAGAGGCCTTTTTTCTTTCACGTGTTCATCCAACTCCAGCCCTACCGTTTTCTCAACCGATCCAATTCGCTGCGACTAATGAAATTTGTTAGTTAATCAATCGTATCCACGAGTCGACGAACTTTCGGACGTTGGAAATTGACTGTAATGAATCATGGTGTTTAACTTAACGCTTAAAGTCCAGCCCCATCTCCAGGGATGTTCATTTACAGCAAGTACAACGTACCTTTGATCGTACATTACACAGCAAAAAAATGTATTTCATAAAATAGCAACATTTGTATTTGTAAAATAAAACTCGCCGAATCCCAGGGAACAATACATTTCTATTAAACTCTAGAGAAATTTACTGATTTTTATCTATTTTCAATATCACTTTCTAATTAAAGAAATTCGTCATTTGCTTCCACTCAACTACTGATTATGATCTTTTACCGAATCAGTAGAAGTATTTTATTAAACTGCCTAGGTTCTCAGAGGTGAATCGTACACCCCAACTAGCACAGAGTGGTGTGTACTTTTGTTTGACTAGTATACGAGCTTCATTAGCTATTAACGCTGTACAAACGTATCTTGCTTAGTATTGCACCTGCAAACAGTTGTTTCAGCGTCACTGTTGTGTGATTAAACGCGGCGAGCTTACGACATTATGCAATTTCGAGTTAACGCTATCAAACGTGAAATTAAATTGTCCTCGAGAGTCAGGATATTCCGAGTTTGATGATTAATTCAGACTACTACATCAGAAAAAACAAATACTACCAAACTACTTGGCTTTTTCCTCAGTCGAGCGTTATTAGCCTTTGGTTTTAATTCTGAATCCTTCGAAAACCCTCCATTGACTTTAATTGGGTAAAATATGCCCTTTCAAGGGATTTAACAAAGTGTTCGATACTTCGTCTCACTCAGAAGAAATTCCTTAGAGATTGAAATATAAAAATTGCACTCCATTACCGGAGGCTCCGTAAAGGGTTCGAAACAGTCGCTTACTCCGCTAGATTACTTTACATCTAGGCTTAACGGAAGTTCTTTACCATACTTTAACCTTCTACTTCCCTTCTACAATATTCTAGTACAGTGAGTTAAGACTACATTTCTTAATTCAGTATCATCAGTGACATAAAATAACTTAAGCTATTACCACTCGTTCTACAAACTTTAAATGATTTATAGGCGTCAACGTTATGTTTCAATAAATTTTCTTTAGATAATACGATAGCAGCAATCCTTCTTCTTACCACTCACAAACAGTTGTAAACTCTTAATCTTTCCTTAACCTTCTTTCTTTGGTTTTTTCCATCAAAATTTTCAAAAAATTTCTACCGTATTGACACTTTTCTGTCCCACACTTGTTCTTCAATCTTTCCATTAATTCTATGGATATGTCCTCCGTCTCGCTCATCTATTCTACCCACTTAACTATTCTTATTACCGATTCTTCTTTAATTTTTCGTTGCTTGCTTCATCAAAGATACTCATATATGTGATAGTTTCCTCGTCATTCCCATATATCCCATCTGTGTATCCAATCTGTGTATCTTTTGTTTTCTATTTTCTCCATATTTCTAAATCTTACTCTAGCCCATTACCCTTTTATTATCCCATTGATCCCTTTCATGTCCGGATACCCTTTTCATTCTCAGTCCCTCTTTAGCTAAATGTATAATCAAAACTTTCCAAAAAAAGATTTATGTACTTTGGCCATTCAAGAAAAACTGTTTAGATGTAGATTATGAATAATCGTGCTACACGCTCAGTTGAAATATCCTCCAGGACTTGAATAATTATGGAAGCTTTGAAATACTGTTCTGTTCCGAACAGAACAGCTGTGACGACTGGTGCTTTTGTTATTGACTACATTGTGCTTCAGTCTGTGTAAAGTTCACCGTGCATTGTACTGCCTACTTCATATTAGGCTGCCATCGATTCTCATCATCCCTCTCTCTCTCTCTCTCTCTTCCTCCCTCGCTCTCTCGCTCAGCAAATAAATAAAAAAAAGATCTTCGATGGCTCTTCTCATAATGACGTTATTCCATATTTTTAAATAACACTATAAATCGTGAATGATATGCCATCTTGCCAATTTTTTAATAATCTTAAAATTTAAGGTAGTTTAGAATAAAAGAAGAAGAAAAAATGATAACTTTATTGTTCGAAAATGTTTTGTTTAATTTTTTTTTTCGAGAACATTAGTTTGGTACTTCCATTTGAAATATCTCCAATATTTCGTTCAATGCTATTGGACGATATAAACTTTTTAAAAAGTCGTAAAATATATATAAGAGTCTGTAAAATTTATCTGTGCTTAGAAATTTTTTTTTTACTTGTTACAGGCTCGTGAGAGAAGTGATGGCGGTTAATGTTAATATGAGAGTCGGTATTCACACAGGACGGGTTCATTGCGGAGTTCTCGGGTTAAGAAAGTGGCAGTTCGATGTCTGGAGTAACGACGTTACCCTTGCAAATTATATGGAGAGCGGAGGCATACCAGGGTAAGTGAAACCAAAGATCTTTTTTATAAACTGTTACGTCTTAAGCTGACGATCCTCTGACTCTTAGTTAATTAATTATTATTAAGGAATCCATTCTTCGACCAAGAGTCAAAACTCTGATTCTGAATTATTACGCGTATAAATATTTATTCATTGCTTACAATGGTCAGGACAATTTCCGCGATTGTCAACGTAAGTTACGCGGCAAGCGGAATTACAAAAAGGTAGAAAGAGGCGAGCGGGCACTCGCGTTTGTTATTAAGCGGATATAGATCAGCTGAAATTGGAGTACAATACTGCGTCACTGGCTGTCCAGCGCTAAGTCGACTCCTTGATATTGAGAATATTATATGAGAAATAAGGGACATTGAGATTTATGTAGGGTACTCCGCGAACGGACGTGAATTGACAAAATTTTATATTCACGTCCGGTACGATAGCTTTGTTAGCGTCTCGATGGTTTTCTCTGATAAAAAGGTGAAACATGAATTGAGTGGAAGATAAAGGTTTCGAACATAAAAATGATAATAGATCATAGAACGAAGGGAACATAAAAGCTTCATAGAGTACTAACTAGGAACACTAGTAAGCGCGATGATAACGAATGTAAGTAGGGAAAAATGGCCAGAACGTAACATAAGCAACATTAAAAATGTTGACAAAACAAATAAAAATGTTATTACATAATAATCAACATTTTGTTATTTTATTTTATTTTATTGAATTCATATCTAATCCAATCTTAAACAAGAATACAAAGTAAAACTTTGCACATTAATTCTTCATTCATTTCCAACTTTTACAAAGCTACCTCTACGATGTAATATGGTGATCAATTTTGGTTTCCTCATGGTGAAAGGTTTGTCGAAATGGTAAAAAATTATGAGAAAACGCATATAATAAATAAAAAAAGGTCGTGCTGCTTTACTTGTTTGTAAAATTTGAGCGTTGTAGCTCAAACCGTTCTCGTTTTATAGTCGTTCGAATCTTGCAAATTGACATTTTTTATTTTATTTTATTCAATTCATATCTAATCTAATCTTAAACAAGGATACAAAGTAGAACTTTGCACATTACTTTCTCATTATTTTCTAGATTTCGCAAAGCTACCTCTACGATGAAGTATGTTGATCAATTTTGGATTCCACATGGAAGAAGCTTTGTCGGAACGGTAGAAAATAACAAGAAAGTGCATATAGTAAATAAACAATTCGTGCTGCTTTATTTGTTTTTAAAATTTGAGCGTTGTAACTCAGGTCGTCTTCGATTTATAAACATTCGAATCTTGCAGACTGACATTTTCTATTTTATTTTATTCAATTCAGATCTAATTTAATTTTAAACAAGGATACAAAGTAGAACTTTGCACATTGCTTTCTCATTATTTTACAGATTTCACAAAGCTACCTCTACGATGAAGTATGTTGATCAATTTTGATTCCCTAATACTTTGTCGGAATGGTAGAAAATAATATTTAAGCGCATATAGTAAATAAAAAGAGTCGTGCTGCTCTACTTGTTTATAAAATTTCAGTTGTGTAGCTCAAGCCGTTCCCGAATTATAAACGTTCGAATCTTGCAATTCAAACATTTTTGGTAAATGTTGTTATTCGGATGTTTTGGCATATTTTGAAAACGTTGACATTAAAATTACGAAAAAGGAAGATGTTCACCATCTCATAGCTTCGTTCGTTAAGAAAAAATGCTTTGAAACATACATAAATGATAATTGTGAATATCTTGGCTTTTTAAGTCGCGTTCATATCACCAAAGAGACGCTGGATTGCCTTGGTGATGATTACGAGGTGGAAGAAGGTCGAGGTGGTGAAAGAAACGCTTATCTCAAAGAGCATAATATCCAGACCTATCTCATAGTTCCTGGTGATACCTTCAAGGACAACGTGACTAGTCCGAGCATCAGAAAAGGCTACCCAGCGAATGGTAACGTCTCCAAAGAGATGAGAGTAATGGGACACGGTTCCCAACACGGAAAACAGACAAAGTGAGAATAACAGTAATAAAATAACAATAATAAAAAAATTTTTTTAAATAAATTCAGGTGAGTATCAACGAATAAAATTTGAGGAATCTTTTTGTTCCCGACAGACTGGGCTTTGGTGAGATCATCGAGTGCGAGAAAGATCCCGAAGACGAGGTCAACGAGTACCTCATGAGGGCTATCGATGCCAGAAGCATAGACAGACTCAGAGCCGAACACTGTACGCCCTTTATTTTGACATTTCGAAGGCCCGACATCGAGGAAAAGGTATCATTTTTAAGATACGATATTAACACTTGCTAGTTGTAAAATACTAAATTCATATCTTCAAAAAATAACAAGAAAAAACAATTAAATAAAAGATTTCGAAGATGATTGATTTTAGTCAAGAAAATACATTTTTCTAATTTATATATCGTAATTTCTTTTTTTTTTTTTTTTAGTATTTCAGGGAAAGGGACCGTATGCTGTCAGCGTATTTCGTCTCTTCCGGCTTCGTTTATATGATCGTCGTGGTTGCAATAGCGATAACTCTGTCCGGGTATGTCCTGTGCAAGGATTTCCTAATAATTTTGGAATTCTGGATAACAAAGTGGATATAATCTGTGTGGGCAGTTCGTACTTCCAATTCCATTACTCACGAGCAATACCGTTGCTCTGATTCTATATTTATTCCTATCGAAGTCAGCCTGCGTTCACTCCTCTGCTAAATACAAGAGATTCGTACATTTTTTTTAACATACATCGGCTAACTTCTAATCCTCAAAGTCCCACTGTTGATTATATTTCTTCACACGTATCATACTCGCGTTCAATTTGACTTATTTATTTTTTAATTTAAACAATTATACTATCTAATCACAAAATAATTGAATGCAAAATTTTGATTAATTTGAAAAAAAAAAAAAACATATCAATGTTAACATTTTTGTGAATGTATTTCAGGAGCGTTTATTTTTACGTTTGTACGGGAATCAGCCTATTGGTTATCGGCCTTATCAACGGTATTCTTCTGACTGAAAATAACGAGGTAAGTTTTTTAATTTCTTCAATATTTAGTTGCAATTACAAGAGACATGATAACTATAATATGAAACACCTGCGTGACCACGTACTGAATCTCTTTTGAAACTCTCGTGGATAAAAAATCTGAGAACGTAGCTATTTCAACTAAATGTTTGATCGATCCGATGTGCGGGGTCTTTGGAATCTTGCCACAAATCCGGAACCTTGATATCTACGCCATACCAGTGACTAGCCATAGGGAGGAAAAGTTTTTCGGGTCAATGCCGAAATCGTTTATTATCTAGATAGAATCTGGATACCAGCATCACTCGCAATATCAAATTCGAATGATTGTATTCCTCGTAGATGCTGAATAATAATAATAATAATAATAACAGTCAAAACGGAATTCGTATAACCGCAAGGCTGAGCACATATCGATCGGAATAATATTTTCGTTGTATTTATGAGCTACGTGTGCACGAATTTTAGAACAGCTGTTACATAAGAAATAGATGAATAACTTTTATATACAAAAAAGAAGAAAAGTTAAATACTTTGGGAGACGATAAAAAAAAACGAAGAGCCAATAAAAAATCGGAATAATATATTCAGATATTGGAATAAAATTAATTTTCTAATTAACTTTAAGGAGACAATGAAAAATAAGGTTTTTTTTAAAACAATTATACAATATTTAAAATTATTAATATTGTTTGCAGTCGGTACCACGGTGGGTGAGAAACGCTTCGCTGCTGATTTTTGAAAACAGACTCGTCGCGCAAAGCATCGCGTCTATCGTCGTTTTTCTCACATTCATAACAGTACTGTCACCTTTGGTTAGTGAATAATCTACGTGTGCAATTGTAAATTTGTATAAATTAAAAATTAAAAATGTATTGGTTGATAAATTTTGTTTCCCAGATCACGTTGGACAGCAGTGAAGTCTGCGGTAACAGCACGGAATGGCTCGACAATTCAACTGTGATGATCGAGAGCATTCCAGCGTCCACAGGACCATGCTATTACACTCTCTTTGCGGACGTGAGTATCCTACAAATTGAAATTCGTTTAAACCGAGATATTTCGAACGTTGCTACTACAAATTTTGTAAACTTCGTCGAAAATGAGTCTAATTTTAATTCAATTGATATAAATTCCGAGAGGCTATTAATTCTCTATCTTTGTGTTTGAATAATTTCAGCAAATTAATGATTTCATGTGATTTAATGTTATTTCAAAAAGGTAAATTCAATTATTTTACATATCTATGATTCCCAAATATACCTATGATTACCACGATATGAACCGACTTCAATTATTGAAACCATGATTTGAATATTTTTTAATTCAGATTTAAATCAATAATTTTTAACGGAGAAATGTATCAAAGTAATGAACATGCAGTCAAATTTTTTTTTTAATTAGCATCACATAGAGATAACGGGAACTTTCATAAATAATAGTATTTCTATTAATCCTTATGTACTTACTGGAATATTCAGACATTTTTGCAATAGTTACCGGCAAGTACAAAAAACTTAAAAGTAAACAAAGGACACACTCATTACTCCTATAACGATTGAATAAACAATGCAATGTTGTCGTCACATTGAGATAACGGAAGATTTTATTCAATGTTGAAACCCCCGCGAACTCTCACAAATATATTAACTAAATAAGAGGATTTGCGTATTGTGTTGTACAAATTGCAGAGTATTCGAATATCTCTGGTATTTCTGTTATACTCGGTGGAATATTCATGAATTTTCATAGCGGTGCCCTGCAAGTACGAAAATCTGGAAAAGTAAACCAACGAAACACTTATCACCGCTATAACGGTGAATAGGCAGCGAACGAGGTATTTCTAGCGAACTCGGTAAATTTTTTACCCTGACTCCTTCTGAATTGTCCTGTGATTTTGAATATGTAACTGCTAAAAAAAAAACTCTGGATTAAATAAAAATAATGTTTTACCATCGTTTTAATGATAAATGATAGCCCGTGTTAATAACTGAAAAAATGCCAAATAATCATGTGTCAGGTAACAAAATGTTTGTTAATTTAAAAACTGGCCTTGGACTTTCTTCTTTTTCTATTTTAGACGGTTAGACAATTTTTAAACAAGAATGCAAAGTAGAATCTTGCACGTTGATTTTTCATCCTTTTGATCCGTCGTTCACACAACCGTACTCTGTGAGGAATTCCGCTGATCGATGTTAAACTTCTCACAGAGAAATCTTTGCGGATGAGGAAGAAACGTCCAAGATTCTACTTTGCATCTTTGTTTGAAACAATAATAGAAATAGAATTCTGGGAAGCTGAACGATATAACACAGTGGTCTTGAGCAAAAAATGTTCGCACATTTATGTGGTTTCATTGTGATTTCCGAATTTCAGATTTTTTATTATAATTTTATGAATTTACGTTGTTTCAATTAGATTTTTATTTGATTAAAAAAGAATTCTTTGCGACAAGAGCTTTCAATGATTTTGAGTGGTCGCAGTTAATGTTATGCGACTTCATTTCTGATTTCTTGGTTAATTAATTTAAAAGCAGCTATCATCGAATTTTTATTTCAGCTCTTTCCAGTTCTGGTGATGTTGGTAATGGTAACCTGCGCTGTTTACCAAATTTTGACTTCGGTCTTCAAAGTCGCGGTACTCAGCATAGTGGTGGCATGCTATCTGTCAGTGAATGTGTACCAAGCACTCGACGAAGATGACATTGATCCCGCTAGCAGATGGTTGGCAGGGGTCCTTGTTGTCTTCTTCATGGCGTGTCTCGTCGCTCATTCTCAACACACGGAAGCCACATATCGATTGGACTTTTTATGGAAGCTTCAGGCTACCGAAGAGAAGGAAGAAATGGAACATTTGAAGGCCTATAACCAAAAATTGCTTGCCAATATTCTTCCTGAGCACGTGGCTGCTCATTTTCTGTCAACTGTCAGTTCCGACGTAAGTTTTTACAGGAGAAAAGCTCCTCCCGTATCTTTTATCGAAAGCATTTGATTTATATTGTTTCACGTTAGAAATTTATTCCTGATATGTTATTCGTATTTTAGGAACTTTATCACGAGCAGTGTGACTATGTCTGCATAATGTTCGCCTCGATACCAAATTTCTCAGAATTTTATGTGGAACTTGAGGCAAACAACGAGGGTGTAGAGTGTCTAAGATTGCTGAATGAAATAATCGCGGATTTCGATGAGCTACTGTCCGAGGAAGGCTTCCGGTATATCGAAAAGATAAAAAGCACTGGTGCGACGTACATGGCAGCTTCAGGTTGGTAACACTCGTCTATTCCATAGAATGTTACTTCTTACTTCAATACTATCTTTTATTTAACCGAGTTTGAACTTTTAATTCAACTGACCAAGATTGACTCCGCTAAAATTTGTATTTGCAATAAATAAAAGTAAATGGAATTTTTTTCCTTGTCTTCCGGATGCATCGCAATATTTAAATCTAATAAAACCTTTCTTTTATTGTATTTTTGGTATCACGAACAATAATCTTCATTTTGCATTATTCGTCACGTTTCAGGTTTGACGAAAAGCACCCGGGACGTCAGAGACTTCAAGCACGTAACAGCAATGGCAGATTACGCACTAAGGATCCGCGATCAATTGGCCTACGTGAACGAGCACAGTTTTAATAATTTCAGAATGCGAGTTGGAATTAACATAGGTCCGGTTGTGGCTGGTGTTATAGGTGCGAGGAAACCCCAATACGATATCTGGGGCAACGCCGTTAACGTTGCATCAAGAATGGACTCCACTGGCGTCCTCGACGGAATACAAGTCACTCAGGAAGTCTACGACATTCTAAGTCCCAAAGGTTTTCCTATGACATGCCGAGGTACCATTCAAGTCAAGGGCAAGGGCAGTATGGTGACGTATTTTCTCGACGGGCCTAGACCTACAGAAATTTCCGGAAATCTCGATAATGTCAACGGCGGTAGAACCAACTCTAACAATAACACTAATTTGCCAGAAAAATCCAATTCTCCCAGCAATGGCCTACCATTTTGACCAGAAGGCTCCACCATGATTGACGAATAATTTCGTCTCATTTGCAATTAATAAATAATTACAATCCCAATGATCTTGAGATATCGATGAACCCTTATTGACTGGAAGTCGATTGCTCGGAAGTATGCGCGATCAAGTCTTAATGAGGAATAAGCGGAAAGGAATAAACGTCGGTGGAAATCACTAAATGATGAGATGGTGATGACTCAGTGCCCACAACCGATTTACCATGTATTTTTGGAAATATTGTAGTCAACAAAGCATTTATTGACTCGATATCCCATCAGCACAATTGATAAATACGATGTCATCCAACCTGTAATTCACATTCAAGAGATGCGTATGATGTTGGGATTCGAAGACAAATTAGACTCAAGAATATACAGAAGAATGAGAGCACAAACGAGAAAAACGATCATTCTTTGTATTTATTAATTTAATATAAAAAAAAAAAACCCCGAGCGCAAGATTTGGTTCTCTAGGACACGTTTATCCTGTGTTTTGAGACATTTGCAGCCTGGTCACGTGCTTGGAATTCTAGATTTATCAAGTGGGATACTCATTCAAAACGTTCCGATGATTTTCGGTCAAGAATTGTCGAATCAAGTACGATATCGATTAATTATGTGCTATACTATGATGTATAAGAACCGCTATCAATTCCAGGATAGCAGAAGCATTGCCGACCTGATTGAAATACAGGATCAGAGTTCTAAAAGTATAAAATTCATTTCCCCGACGAGATGGAGCAAAAGTGAACGGCCTCTTTATATCTTCGGCTCACGCGACGGAGAAATTATGTTCGATATAATAGAAGGTATCACGTATCGTGGAAATGACACCTTTATACCCATAATGCCGATTTATCGTCCGGATATCAAATATATTAACAACGACGATGACCAATTGTACCGGAGCATGCAATCGATTTTGTTAAGAGGCGAGTGGGAATGTTAAAAGATCCCTTAGCGTAAAGAATAATGAGTTTTTTCTTCATTGGACTTGACTTATGTACGATACAGTAGTACAGATTCAAATGAAAGTCATTTATGCGAGCATCGATTTATAATTATTTATAAAGACTTAAATGTGTAAAATTACTGTTATTCTATTATAATTTATTTTCGGTGTATTTTATAAATCGTGATGCTTGACGATTTGATGATTTCGATGGTATCTATAACACTGGTTCGGCATCCACTGATGACAGTATTGTGATTTTTCTTTTTTCACGTGTATCACAAAGCACAGATTTTAAAAATAGTACTTGTGTATAGAGAAGCACGTGACGCGTATCATTAATTTTTCATTCATACTGCCAACTCGTTTGTCGCGTGCTCGGTCGTAAATTGTATTAATTAATTGATATATTTTGTCTTTAATTATATAAATTAATAAATATGTTTTGATAATCATCGTTTCACTAGTGCCAAAAATGTCGTTTTATAAGTAATTTGTTTTTTAACAACAAAACTTTGTAGCGTAATAAAAGAAGAAACACCTATTTAAAATTTTTAGTAGGTGGACTATTATGGTTAAACTGTTATTTTTATATAAATATATTTTTATTTAAATTAATACTACAAAAAATTATTATTATTACAGTTTGCTATAAACTTTAAATTATTAGCCCATTGAGAATAATATTTAAAACAACGTATTATACTTAAAAAATTTCAGGTTTACGTAAGGGTTTAGTCCCCTTTTTTTCCTTATTTCTCCTAGTCACTATTTTATATAATGATATTCCAATAAAATTCTCTACAAATTTTTGGCATTAGTGATGCAACGATAGTACAACTAATTTATCATTGTAGTAGATGGAATATTTTAATTGTGAATATAGACTGCTAAAGTCTTATCTTCCATACGGTTGAGAGAAATATTATCGATGTCAATTTAGAAGAACGATGTATACATGGCAATTGCGAGATCTAGGTACTGCAGTGCGAACATAAGAGCTCTCATTTTAGTCTGGCTCTATCTTACCGACTGCTGGCACTATTTACCGACATTCTCGAATTCATATTTTCAATTTAATTCTTCGTTGCTTACGTGCGAATCAGAACTCCTTATGTCGTTGCATTTTTTACGTTCTTATCTTCTGCAGAATTGGCTAAGGCAAGTTTTGAAATATGCTATATTTCAATTACACTTTTGTTTTAAATCAATGTGTCACTTTGCGATAATCTGATCAAAAAGTCTTTAATCACACATCTACGTCTAATCTGAAGTTCAGTAGACCCCCTGCTATCATTGATTTTTAATTTTTCAGAACACAAACGGAGGTATCTTATGTAATAAATACGACGTTAATATATATTTGATAGACTCCAATGTTGTTTCGAGTGTCGGTTTATCTTGAATAATATCAACAGATAAATTGAGCTGCCGCGATAGATTTCAGCAATTTGAGAGACGCACTTGAACCGAAGAAATGTGAAAAAGATTGTGTTATCAAGACACGTTAATAATTGGCAAAATCGATCAGATATCTGGATGACTTAAGAGATAGGAATGTTCTTAGTAATTAAAGAACTCTCTATGATTTTCCAGCAATCGATAAACGCCCGTTTTATATCTAATTCCGAGTACTTAAAAAGTTATACCACAGAGTGTAAATTGCATAAGTAAAAATTATTGAAAAATAAGATCTTCGAAGCAGAGAAGAAATGTTTTTATACATACTTATTTCAAATATTATCAATGTGTGTTTTTTTTTAATACGTAAAACTTGATTATTCTGCACAAATCAATTGTTCTTTTTTGCCTTTTTCGTTACATTCCAATATATTGTGAAGAATCGTACGATAAAAAATTTACAAAACGAGAGGTTACACGAGTGGTTGTTGTATTTTGATGAATGACGAACGTTTTAAGGATATCACGTGGATCGGAAGAGGGAAAATGGTAGCACGATACAACGAAACTTTGAAGAATATCGAAATTTCGGAAAATTCTTTTAATCGATTTGCAGAAAGAGACCACGAAGAGTGAGTGATATGCGTAGGGCATTATCTTTCATAAATAAAGAAAGATATTCAATAATGATAAACCCTGACATTTGTTAGGGGAAATTGAGAAGAAAAATTATAATATATAATACAAAACATACATGAAAGATAAAAAAATAGTTCATCCCTGGCTGTCATGAAGATATTTATCTATACACGGTATATCGACGAATAATATTAAATATGCTGTCAATATTCTTGAACGTTAACACATATGGATGTGGAATATATATAGAAGAAAAAAAAAAACAAAATTACATATGCTGTAACCTAAAGGGTACACGATTTACGTATATGTAAATTAATATATGAGACATTCCATGTAAAGAGAGCTACCCCATTTTTCAGTCGGTGCCAAAAAAAATGTTCATAAGTTCTCAGGAACAAAATTTTACTGTCGAAAATATTGATTACCAATTTCCTAAAAATTAGCATTTCTATCCTTTGTTGCATCACCCAAAAGACTCACTTGACGTGGAGTGACTCGTTCTCGAACGATTGTATCGCTGTCGTGAAAGATATAATATAATACTGCATAATTATGGTTAGAATAATTAATTATAGCAACATAAAAAGAAAAATTGCCGGAGAGTGGTTGTGTCTATAATGTAAACTATACTTCCGTGACGTACGTGTAATTATAATAATATATTATATAATATTATTTCAATGTGTGCCTGGCAGGTCCAGTGTGAGCGCGTATCATCGTCTTTATCGAGATAAGATTTCGAATATGTGATAAAAGAAAAATAATGTAAATTTACAATATTATAAATGAAGATTTATTTATTAAGATTATTATAAATAATATAATGATCCGACCGCGAGTCAAAGTAAAACGCTAATTTCGATGTATCGAGCGGAATTTATTAAGCTCAGCTGCAGTAAGAGCGTGACTTATTCACCCGTGTATTATGTGCTTGCTGCATTGTTTGTACCGTACAATCGTGATATCATTTAATCTTTTCGATACTAGAAAGATACCGAAAAGAAAACAAATATTCTAGGTACATGGAGTTCCAGATTGTCTTTTTTTTTACGCACACCTCGTGCAAATTGCTTGCCACCGACTCTGCAATCTTTTAGTAAGAATCCTTAAATTGTGAAAAAAAAATGTCACAATGATGTTAGTATTATAGTAACATTGCGATAATAAGTAACGCTTGTACTTGACTCTAGGAGGTCTCTATTTGTTTTTAGAAGCTTTATAAAGTAGCGAAAAGGTTAAAAAAAAAAGATATCCGAAGACTCGAGATTCTGGGACAGATGAGTGTCTATTGACATACACACAAACACACATTCGCAGATCTTATAGTATCAAACACTAATGATTCGCAATTGGAATTCGTCTGAAAATCACAGGAATTTGAAAATAAATAAACTCGGATAATGCGCTGATGAAACGCATTATAAGAAAAAGTTATTCGGTCAATTTTGCTGGAGTTGAGTCGTATTTTCAAGTATGGAGATATAGATTCAACAGTTTTCGATATATGTCAATCAACAAATGTTAATATTCGTACTACATACGGTTTCGTTAGATAACTTAAACCAGTTGAAATAGATTTTTGATTGCTTCTGTTTCGAATTTATGCGCTCCGAGTTACTTGAAAATCCTGAAAATTCTAACAATTACATTTTGTTGCAATCACACATTTCCATTCGTCTTTTTTTATCAAGTTGCCCAATTTTATACGTACAGCTGCAAATTAATTTAATTTTCATGATATTCAAGTGACTTGTCCCCTCTAAAGTCAACTTGCTTTTGATAAACTTTTTGCAATGAACCTTTTGCCATACGAATGGGATTTGGTCTCAATGAGAGATGAATACATAACCTCAAAGAATGGACACTTATTTTTTTGTTCCCACAAGATTCGTAAAGGAAAATCATTTTTACATGATTCCACGCAACAATTAAGCAATACGATACACTAGAAAATATCGATTCTTACTCCAGCAAAAAATGCAAATTCCGGCCACCATGGACGCTTCGAGTCCGCTATGGTATTGCACATAGGAAATAGCAAAGAGGCGATCAAACGCGACGAGCTCATGTGACTCAAGAGTCAAATATTCTGGTCAATAGTAAATATAAAGAGTTAAACATTTTTTAAAAGTAGATACAACTGTTAAACTCACGAAATTTGTCGGTAACATTTAAAATTAATGTGAGGATGTCCCGTAAATTGGAGATTTTGCACCACTCTGCCTAAAAGCGGGTTCCACATGAAACAAAAATTGTTTTTGGTGTTCCAAAAAAAAATAATATCGAAGCACTGAGTAGTTTGCTATGTAAGAAATGATTAAACTTTATGAAAATTTAGTTGTAAAATAATTTCAAAACATTAACGTGGACACAACTGCCTGTTCGTTTGACAATAAGTCGATTCTTTCATATGTTTGCCATTCAACATGTTCAAAATAGTTCAGTATCGCATTATTTTCGAACTTTCCCTTCATTTGTTGAGGGACTGTTAAGAATGAAGAAAATAAAGTATAAATTCGTTTTATTTTTAATGGCCTAAGAACAATCAAGTCCCTGGATTGCGAATAACACGTATTTGCTTTAAATCACACGTTACACGATTTTGGTGAAAAATGCTCCCGTTGAATCGCGCGAAAATACATTTCTTATGAAACATACAAAAGAAATTTCAATTATTTTCTTGCCATTCTTTAATTTCCTTTCAGGGCTACTGAATTAGATGTTGAAAAAGAAGAAGAAATAGTATGTTTACGCAGTGCCAATGCTTCTTATGAAATACAGTGAAGATTCAGATGAATTGGCACACTAGCTTAAGTTACATCTTTCTCCTCCCAGTGTCTTCAACCACATGCTAATAGCGCCGTATGAGCATGCTCGCGATATTTATTTGCACGATGAGTCATAACCTCTGAAAAAGTATGTCGCAACTTAAGTAACTTCCTCTTTCAAGTATTTTTTGTCAATAGTACACAAAGACTAACGTGAGATCAAAATTAAACTTTCAATTCGATTAATCTCGATAATTATTACAAAAAACATCTGAAAAGGTACAAAAAGTGTTTGCCATCGATCTTAAAAGATCATGCAGTTACTACTTCATTGAACTAATTTATTTAAAATTGAACTAACCCAGTCTGTGCGTGCTGACTTACACCGTAAGCGGTGCAATAGCTTCTTCGAAAGTACAGTTCAGTCCCGGATAAATTGGCACACTTGCGTAAGTTGCATCAGGTGCTATCTACCGGTATCAAGAGTCCTGACTTCTGAAAAAGTATATCGCAGCTCCAATAACTTCCTCTTTCAAGTATTTTTCGTCAACAGTACAAAAAGACTAACGGGAGACCAAAATTAAATTATTCAATTCGATTAATCTCGATAATTATTACAAAAAAGGACAGAAAGTTTTTGCAACAAATATCTTAAAAGATCATACAGTTACGATTTTATAGAACTAATTTATTTAAAATGAAACCAAAAGGATCTGTTTACGCGAAAATAAAACAACGAACAACAATTCCAACATTACTTTTATTTATAAAGACATTCGATACTATTTCGAAGCCGTACTAACTTTTTTCTAGCAATGTGCCACGCGCCAAAGCCAACGTTATTCTTAACATACAAACGATTATTTAGGTGTAGTACAACGCGTCGCCGTCAGAGAGCGCGGCCCTCCACGTTACCTGGTGGCAGAAAACTAACATAGCGAAAATTATTTTCTAGATGCATATTCCCAATAACAAAAATTCACAAGATCACACGTGACTTTATGCCTGTAACAAATATTCATACGTGTAATTTGTCTATTTGCGGTAAGTAAGATGGAAAATTGTGAATTATTGCAGATTATGGAGAAATTGCGCACTCAGGGTGCGAGCACGTGATAACGATACGAAGCGTGGATAGAGATGTCAAAATCAAATTTCACATTTCATCTTTATAAACATCTGATTTAATTGCTTGTATCAATGCATTAAAATTGATTAATCAACCAGATTCGACGATAAGGAATTGTGAAAATATTCAACCGCCAGCCGGGTTAGAACCGGGAAATCTCAGAATTCTAGCCTGGAGCGTTACAAATTATGCCACCGTGACCCTGGCAGAATTAATCTCGCAATTTCTTATTCGTTTAAAGACAATTCAATGAAATCACAGTAGTTGTAGGCTACCTACCGTGTAATTTGTCTAATATTTATATAAATTCGCTAATGCGAAATTTGAATTTGGTCTCTCTTTCCGGCGCTTTGAATCGCGATCAAGTGCTCGCACCCTCAGTTGTGAATCACCAATTTCTGACTGCAAATAGACACATTACATGTTGAACTGTATAGATAATACGATCACTAGCATACAAATACTATGAGTAACAAATATTAGTGAGCTCCTAATCTGCAAGATCGTACTCTACATGCCTCCATACACTTGGTTATCTGCTGGATATTTATAAAAAGTCAGGTAATCAACCATTTTATTATTTTAAAGACCATTTTACTTGCATACTGATCACTCGATGGGTCTGAATTGACTTAAATTCTAAGGAAAGAGATGCTGAACAATGAATTCAGCAGTGTTAGTGGAAGGATTGTTTAATATTCTGCAGGTATGATAACGACTTCATCCAACTTTTTGCAAAGAAACGTCGAGCTGTTTCATTATAATTTACTGAAAAAAATAGTGGATTTAATGATAATATTCGAATAGCACCTAGTGAAAAGTAATCTATAACTTAACTTGCACGTAACTTTTCTACGGCAGATTCTGCAGTTTTATATGTGTTTCGAATAATCACAAAATTTATGATCTCTTCTACGTTTTTCCCTAATTTTTGTGGCGACGGAATATAAACGCTTTCAAAAATGTCAAAGTTCGTACAAAGGTTATCGACACGGTAAATTCCAACTCGATAGTTGAAGCCGCTTTCCAGTTATTGTAAATTTAATTAATAATTACCCGTGAAACATATACAGACGCACAACCAACGGATTTTTTTTTCTAATTATGATATTTTATTTTGTATTCGGCGTATTTTAAGTACTCAAACATTAAATATTCGAAAAAAAATATTCACGAAAGCAAAGCTTCTCTTCTATATGAGGAAGCAACAATACTGAAGGCCTATCGTTGGTTATTGTTTCCGCAAATACAAACTAGAGCGATTGCTCGTATCTTTGAGTAGCAATGGTTTAGTGTTTATTTTACATATTAGAAAATATTTATATACATTCCTGTAATGAAAATTGAGAATCTTATCGTAGCACATGTGTTATTTCATTTTATTTCATATCTCCCACTATGCATTTTGTATGCTTGAAACGGGAGCCGGATTATGAGAATTATTTCAGGTTGACAATTTACTCCGAGTTCGTTGTATATTTTCCGTATTTGCCGACCTCGTATTTTTTTATCGTGTTTTAAGTTGATAATGGCGGCTTGCGTATGTGCACGTGACATTGTAATAAAAAAAAAATGGTATTCCTTTTTTTTATTATGGCAGTAGCAAAACTTTGTGACAATAGGTGTTTTACGGTAGCGTGAAGGTTACTGATCGTAAATATTTATCAATATGACGCATTTGTGCGCGCTTCCACCTTAGAATTTTCTTCATCACTATGTTCCGAAGCGAAAAACAAAGAAGTTCCATTTCTTAAAACGAATTTGAAAGATGAATTAAGCAACGATACTACAACAATTATAATTCCAGCAAATACATCGAGAGGGTAAGTTTTGAGATCTCGGGGGTAAAGCTTCCTACGCTTACTATTTGTAAACAGCTCACGTGAATGTACTTGTCTCAAGATGTTACACATTGTGTTTATGTAGGATTATAATTACTGCGATGTGCCTACTTAATCAATTTTTTAAATTTGATTTACGAAACTGTGCATTTTTGTTTTTTCACTTCGAAACATAAAAAGAAACAAAAGGCCAAAGTGGAAGCACATAAGAATGCGTCGTTTTGATAAATTTTCACTACCATGGAGCTCCACGCTGACACGATAAACATATTATCTCAAAGTGTTGCCACGTTCAGTAGTAAAAACAAAGGAATAAGGACGGAAAAAAAATCCAAGTGCACATAAACTTTATGACATGGTCAGACCTACTCGCGCATACAGCAGAAGTCGACGTGGATGCACCACGGCGAAGAATCGCATTTTCCCGTTTTACCGAACGCAATATTAGTCATTCTTCATGCTCAAACGCGAGCGGACCAAGTATTCGTGGTCAGTATTACTACATAGAGTGTCCTCGCCTACGGGAGCTTTGCGCAGATCGCTCAATTTCTATTTAACTCAGAAAAGGATAAAATCAAATGACAAGAGGTACGATATTCAACGTTTCTTTCATTTATAAGTTGTTTTTTTTTTTAACAGATTATTGCCGTTGGATTCTCAAGGAACATCATCATTCGATCAAGATAATTGTTTCAAGTAATTTGTTGTGAAGAGTCATTGATTTCGACCCAGCAATGAAGTTTCCATATGTTGGACAGACCTCGCTGCTGCTTGTGCCACTTGTTATAGGAACTTCCGTCAAAACTACCTCAGCAGTCGAATCTGCACTTCTGGTACCTTTGTTTCTTCTTGGTGGCGTCACTAATGCTTTTTTTATCAACCACGATTTACGTAAGTTTTCATCCATAAGCGGGGTTGGACAATATTGCAATGAATATTTCTTCAAAATACTTTTTGGTTCGAATAACTACGAGAAATTATTCGAAAACAACAAAATAATTACTATTTCCTTGGATAAAGAAAAATTGTTTGAATCTTTTTATCGCTTTTGTCAAATTAACAAATATTTTGAATATTTTTATATTCGATCCTTGCCTATTTCTATCGATAAAACACGAAACTGTAATTTGCTTGACAAGTGTCGGGCGATTTTATCATATGCTTTTTAATCGCTTTTTCTTTAAAAATGAAGACTCCTTCGAACGATTTTAGACTCGGGAAATGATAATAACGTAGTGTCTTGTTGATGATTGTTGCCTTTAGAGTACACAGTGGTTAATTATTTTTTATTTCATTAAAAGCTGGCACTTGAGTGGCACTTGAATTGTATTTTACATACAGAAATTGTTTTAGTTTTACTCTGGGCGAAAAAACGTAACTACCTTTTACTAGCAATTCGATCCAGAAACATAACATTGCTCTTCTAAAATATCTTATTTGTTAAAACAAAGACTTTGACAGCAGTTTATTGTCGTTACTCGATAAAAACCCATTTGATAGATACTAAAATCACAAATATTGGAAAAGAAACTTTAATACACCGGCTAATTATCTTCAAAAATACATTTTTTTATAAAGCCGTTCTCTTTATTAGAATTAGGTCGATTTCGATACTACATCGTTCTCCGTACACTAAAAATGTATTGATTCTTCCCCTTTGGAAGATTGATAGGCTCAAATTTGTATTAAGTTTTAATGCGCGATACCCTTCCTTTAATACCTTGATAGTCTCCGCGCAAATTATCGCATGAATTTCAAGTTCGACGGAGGGTCAGAAATTTCGATTCGTAAAGACCGATCTTCAGTGTTCCCGAGTAAAACATGCTGTTGTTCTCTCTCGCCTCTCCCTTTGAAATAACTTCACTATACGTCTACCAATAACATTTTGAAGAATCTATGAATTTAATGGAATTCTAAAAGACCCGGAAATACAGATAAATCACAGTTCAATAAAAAATTTTATCCAATCTTTCTTCCAAAACGGTTATAATACAAAATCGTTTCTGATCAGGATCCAGAGTATGGAATAACATGCAACTTTTTTAATTTCACGTACCTCTCACCTTCCTCAACAAATGACAAGTCGAGAAACAATGGAGTGGCTGCTAGCTATTCGTCGTTGGGATTATTTGATTGCTGCATGTCCCTTAATTAAAACATTTATTTCACGCGATAAATTCTTCGCGACAAAAAATCGAACAACAATAAATGCTCGATTAGGACTATGGGAGTCTTCAAAAAATTATTGTTCTAGGCTTACACTATCATACGGGGGACTTGTATTTGATTTGGGCATTTATGACCATTCATTTTTTTCAACTTATCGGTATAGCTATACAATGTAGTAGAACAATTTTTAAAAAGTCATAGAATAACCGTGAAATGTTGTTTCTATTATTGCTCTAACAAAAATTCATTACATTGCCCATTAACATGAGCAAGAGCAGTCAGCGTTGTACGTGACTGACACGACGTCTCCTGTACACGAAGGAGTTAAATACTTTCCATATATTAAAGGATATCTGCATAAGAAATTAATTTATTTGAAAAAATATACGATTCTAATTATTTGATTTTATTTAACGATAATAATGTTTCAATAAAATTACATTTTTGTTCACTACAACTTAATAATAATATTTAATTAAAAGTACATAATAATATTTCAATAAAAGTACATTTTTGTTCGATTCTTTTGCACTTGTTTTTTTATTCAGTGGAGGCTCCGAGAAATTTAAAGAAAAAAATAGTAAAGAAGAAGGCGCAATTGAGTAAGTTGCATAATAAATCATACAACGAGAGGTTCTCGTGAATCGTAACTAATCCGAAAATAACAGTCGACAGAACATTTCCGGATGAACTTGATAACATACTGATAAGTGAGATTAAAAAATTTCGTTCGGGGATGCCGTATGGATTTCCGGACTTTGATATACCGATACTCGACCCACTGAAGTTATCTAAACAAAACGTGAACCTGAGTAGTTTGCAGTATGGCAAGTAAGACTCTCAACTCATTATCAGAAATATTCAGCTAAGATGCACCTTGATGCTGTATAATCGGCCAATGATCGTACAAGAATAATGCAAAGATAACTATTAAAAAACACCTGACTTATTAAAAAAATGTTATGACTCGAGTGTGAGGACACAAAATGTCTGAAATGTTACTATCTCGAGTTCCAAATCACACACATCGAATATTCTCATTCCATCGATACCTTTAACCTAATTTTTTATCTGTTGTCACCTGGTAATTTGTTAAATTAATTAATTTAGCCTGACTGCATATGTATATATAATAAAAATAAAAAATTATTTTGCAGCTTGACTTTATATATGGATAACATAACGATTACCGGTCTGTCAAAATTCATAATTGATCATGCGAGACTTTCGGTCAGCGGTCCTAACATCACCGCCAACTTGACAGTACCAGAAGTATACGCGAAGGGCTGGTACAACAGCACTGGCAATATAAAAATAATGGGTACAGCCATAGAACCCACAGGCTCTGGACGTTTTAACGCAACGGTCACCAACGTCCGCTTATATTTCAAGACCATGCTTGGTTTTTCTTGTATTTATAAATTTCCATGTATTTCTAAACGAATATACATGAAAAGCTTCGATCTCGATTTCTCATTCGATTCGATACCGAACCTTGACCTGGAGAATTTTATGGTTGGAAGTTTTTGGAGAACACCAGCATTAAGTGTGAGCAACTAAATTTCACAAAATCTTCGTTCTAGAAACATTTTTTATTCTAAAAATATCAATTTCTTATAAAGAAAGGCCATTAACGTAAATCTAAAATAAAAATGTATTTATTTGTTTTGAGAACAAAACATCTGAAAGAACTCTAAAACATTAAATGTGAACAATTAGCATGACAAACAATGTTGACATGTTTTCCACTCCCACAGCAAGTACCAGTAGTCATTGGTCAGTTGCTGAACGCCTCGAAGCCTGAGATTTTACCACATGTTCAAGATTACATAGGCGATTTCGCAAATAAGACGGTTAACGAATTAACGGTATGGAAATTTGTCAAGTTTAATATCGGGACATCCAAGAAATAATGATTTCCGCAGCCATTGCTTCAAGAAACGACATACTAGTAAGCTTCACCTATATACCGTTGGGTACACAATTTAATTAACGGAATGAGACAAACGTTAAGGTGACAACGGGTGAAGTGAGTCACTGAAGAGCTTTACACCTCGTTAATAACACGACTATTAAGCGCCTTGGTACGCAAGTGCGGTTAAAACTCATTTGACTGCAAAGTCAAATAGCTTTCTGACCAAAAATGTATCATCGTTACAACTATTGTATTATTCTTCGTGTATGTAATAAAATGAAATGAATGCTATGCTAAGCGTTGGAATGAATAAATTCGGGCTATTGGGAATTATTCCTATTTATTTATTTATTATTACTTTTGCCGTTATAACACGATTCTTTTTACTTTATTGGAAATAAAGGAAAACCGTGTTTTAATTGAAATTGTACCGTTGAAGAGTAGGTTTCGTGTCGGATATAATCTCTTGAGTCATCGACGTCACTCAAATGACATCATTTTTCTTAAAGTAATCATACACGTGCTACAATGAGACTATAAATAAATCATAGAAACGGAATACGAATACTTTCGATGTTATAATATGTTCGTATAGTTTCTCTCCTATTTGATATAAAAAAAAGTGCTTTGCTAGATTTATCTGTCTCAAGAACTACCTTGAAGTATACTCATCGATACACGTTTTCCTTTACCTTGTTTAAAAGTGTAGTTGCTCTTTAAATTTGGCTTTGAAATATAATTTCCCATATTACAATATAAGAAATCTTTGAACACATAAAACAGAAAGTATATCTACGATGCCAAATGAAATATTATTGAAATGGTGGGAAAAAATAACCTTTTAACAGAATGATTCAAGTAACCATAGTTGAAATCATCAATCGCTAGGCCAGTTGCCTATTGCTGCTTTCTGCGCATTCCTCATATCGAATGTGTGACCTTTAGATCGAGCGATTGAGAAATTGAATTACTTCGAAAAAAATTCCGGGCACCAGTTTACACACAGCTGCGTATGTAGTTCAGGAGATATCGCGCGATAGAATAACTATTATATAGTCTGACCTAATTGCGCATAGAACAGACGTCGACATACATACGCTACGACGCAGGGCAGCACTTCTTCACTCTTTAAAACACGGTAGTCACTCTTCCCGCTCACGTAGGAGCGAACGAAGTATTCGTCATGAGAACTGCTGTCGAGCGTTCGGTGACCTACGCGAGCTTTGCGCCGATCGCTTAATTTCAATTTAACTTAAAAGAGGATAAAAGCAAACGACAAAAGCTACGATATTTAGCTTTTTTTATTTTTGAGCTATTTTTTTTAACTGATCATTGCCGTTGGATTTTCGAGGGACATCTTGATTCGATCACGATACTTGTTTCAAGTAATTTTTTGCGACGAGTCATCGATTTCGGTCGAACAATGAAGATTTCACATATTGGACAGATTTCGCTGCTGCTCGTGCCGCTCGTTATGGGAACTTCCTTCAAAACTGCCTCAGCAGCCAAACCTGCGTTTCTGGCCCCTTTGTTTCTTCTCGGTGGCGTCACTAATGCTTTCTTTATCAAGCAGGATTTACGTAAGTTTTCATCGATGAGGCGGAGTTGGGTAATATAGCAATGAATATTTCTTCAAAATACTTTTTGGTTCTAATAACTACGAGTAAATTATTCGAAAATAACAAAATAATTAGTATTTCCTTGAATAAAAAAAGTTATTTGAAATAACCAATTTAAAAAAATCTTTTAATCTCTACCTTCAAATAAACAAATATTTGAATATTTTTTAAACCGATCTTTGGTCATACCTGTCGACGGAACACGACACTGTACGTGCTTGACGTTACAAGTATCGGCCGATTTTACCATGTGCTTTTTAGTCGCTTTTACTTTAAAACCGATGCCTCTTTCGGGCCGTTTCAGACTTCGGAAGTGAGAATAATGTAGTGTCTTCTCGTGGTTCTTGTCTGACACTCCAGTTGCATTATACAAACAGAAATCGTTTTAGTTTTACTCGGGACAACAAAATGTAACTACTTTTACTGCAATTCGATCCAAGATCATTGCTATTTTAAAATATATCTTATTTGTTAAAACAAAGGTTTTGACATTGATCGGTTTATTGTCTACGCTCGTTGAAAAACCATTTAACAGATCCCAAAATAGCATATTGAAAAAGAAAGTTTATTATACCGGTTGATTATCTCCAGAATAACATTTTTTTTTTTAAAACCTTACACTATGTTACAATTAGGGCGTTTTCGGCCCTATATCGAAAGTGATAAGTGTTGCTGTGATTAAAATAAATAAAAGTCAAAAATAAAATGACATCCCTAATCGGGTAAACTCATAATGCCGCAAACTTCAACTGATCGCATCAAATCGTTTCGGTATACCATTACAAATATAAAAAAATGTTCAATTGTTTATTTAGCCTACAAAATTCCTATTCCTATATCTTTGAAGTTTCACTTCTAATGCGCATGACGACCACACCCTCTCTTTATTCTTGTATATTGTATTATATGTTTATTTTGATACAGTGAAGACACTGCAAAATTTCATACAGAATGCAGTAAAGAAGAAGATAGAGTTCAGTAAGTTGTTTAATAAGTCAAGCGACGAGAGGTTCTTGTGAGTCGTAATTAATAAAAAAAAAACAGTCGACGACAGATATTCGAATGAACTCGATTTCAAACTGGAGCGTTGGATTCAGAAATTTGGTTTATGGATGCCGCATGGATTTCCGGATCTCGATATACCAGTGCTCGAACCACTCAAGATAGACAAAATAAACATAAGACTGAACAATTCGAAGATTGGCAAGTAAGACTCTTAACTCACAGTCGGATATACTCGGTTAAAATTCCGAAGCATCATGCTCCTACATTATACCCTAATAATCGCACTAGAATAATGCAAAGATAAACCATTAATGCAAGAAAAATAACATTAAAAAACGCATGCCTTATTAAAAAAATGTTATCACTCGACTGATGTGAGCACACAAAATGTCTGGAATGACACCATCCCTCGACTCCTATGGGTGAGTCTCGATAGTCGCGTGGACATTCGATCACTTATTTGACCATCGCGGATTGTCCGCGGTACGAAAAAAACTATTCAACAGTCCACCAGTGTCATGTGTTATGCATTTTTCAAGTTTACCCAATGGGTGAATACGGGTTTGTTGAAATAACATGGAGGTTGCTAAATTTTTTCGAATTTCTTATTAAATTTTTTAATTATTATTATCATTTATGATTCTGCTCGCTGTGTCCATTTACATTGCTCCATTGTCCTCTATTATCCTCAAGAGAGGTAGTAGCGTCTCGACGTCAAGTATTAAAAACATTAAAATTTATTAAAGTACTTCTTATGACGTCGCATCCATCTGTGCCGACACCGTTGTCTCGGTTAACTCGGTGATGTAAATGTGGATGTCTTTTGTGTCTTAGAATTCGCTTGTATCATAATTTATTTTTTAATTTTTTATAGCATCTACATTTACGATAATGACAGATGAATTTTTTTCGTAATTTTCCATCCATTACTTACGAAGTTATGGCTCTTTGAAAATTGCCAGCGGTCTCGGATGCTCCCCACGCGCATCGTGACGTCACGCAGCGGCTCGGGTGCACTCAGATTTTTCCGGAGCGTTCGAGCGGTCCGAGATCGCTCCAATTTTCAATGGGCCATATTTACTTTGTAAACATGAAATGGACAAGTACGAAAACAAACATCATATGTGATTATCGTATACGTAGATGCTATAACAAATAAATAAATAAATAACGATACAACCGAGTTCTAAGACACAAATCGTATATTTCGACTCCATTGATGTCTGCCACCAGATTATTCATTTCCTGTCACCTAATAATTCACTAAATAAATTAAGTTAGGCTAACTGTGTGTGTATATTGATGAAAATAAAAATTCGATTACAGCGTGAAAATATATGTGAATAACGTAACGATTAACGGTCTGTCGGAATACAAAATCATAGTGCGAGGCTTTCGCTCATCGAGCCTTCCATCACCGTCAACTTGACTTTGCCAATTGTCACCGCGAACGGCTACTACGACATCAATAAAAAAAGAAAAATCGTTTTAGCAACCATAAACATCACGGGCTCCGGTAATTTTAATACAAGTATCTCCGATTTCCGCATCTATTTCAAGATCGTACCCGATTTCTCTGATCACGTGTACATGAAGAGCTTCGATATCGACTTCTCGATCAGTTCGATACAACTTGACCTGAAGGATTCTGTGGGTAATTGGGGACAAGTAAGCAACCGGATTCTAAACAATCTTCCTTCTAAAAACATTTCTTTATTTAAAAAATATATATTTATAATAAAAAAGGCCACTGCATAAACTAAAGTGAAAATTTATTATTTTGCTTTCAAAACTAAACATTTAAAACAACTCTAATACATTATATTATATGTTCCACATCCACAGATATTAAGGCGATTCGTTCTAAAAAAACTGAAGACTTCGAAGCCTGATTTTTTGCGATTTATTGAGGATCAATTAAGAGATCGAGTAAATAAGACGACTCATCGTTTAACAGCATGGAACATATCCAGGTTTCTCTTTTCACAGCCTGGGGTATAAAGTTATCCACTAACCATTGCTCCAAGGACGCTTAATCGATTATGCCGATGAGTGCATCATTGAATTAACGAAAAGTGCGAAATTTCAAGGTCGCAACCGGTGAAGTGCGTCACTGAAGAGCGTTATACCTTCCATAGAATTAGTGATAATCATCGCTAGGCATAAGGTTAGCACGCAAGAGGACGAAGTTAATAACATTCCGACCAAATTTTTATAGTTATTGTTACATTTTTTTAAATCTTGGAATATTTAATTAAATTAATATTTTATAAAGCGTTGGATTGAATAAATAGGAACTATTTGGAACTATTGCTATTTACTATTTTTAATTATAATGTTTCGTCCTTTCTTTTATTCTTTTCATTTTAATGATAATAAAAAGTAAACCTTGCCTTGTTGTAACTCAAATTGTACCGTTTCTAATAAAAATAATTATCTACTGAAGCCGTAACGCAATTTTTTGACAATATTTAGCAATAATCAGTTTAAACTCACATTAAACCTTAATATCTCGCACCACCCGAAACCGTAACGGAATGGGACCATGAAGACCAGAGTGGGGATAACGCGTTCTTACGGTAGAGCCGAGGAGTGGGGATATTCTTGTGACTTTTTAAACATTTTTATTGTTCAACTATAGCGTTTTTTAATAGTTCAAAGTAGTTGAGACTTACAAAATTTCGAAATTTCTGTTTCATTTTCTGTGAGACTTAAGAATCTTTATCCTTAGTCCCTTTGGAACAAAATGTAAATTCCGTTTATTTTTTAACACGTTACACGATTCTGGTGAATTTTTCTCCTTAAATAATTAAATTGTTATGAAACGTACAAAAGACATTTTTATTATTTTCTTGTCTTCTTTTAATTTTCATTCCAAGATCAAATAGTATGTAATATTCTATGAGGTGCGAAAAATTTTTATTAATGAATTACAGTGGAGTCCCGACAAACTGTTATACTTGCGTAAGTTAGATATCATGACATTACTTGTATTTATAAATATCAAATAGATAATTCTTCTAAGCCACGCATTTAATCTTTATCGCTGGTGTACGTGATGTACTCAAATAATCACGCATCCTCCCCAGTCATCGTCTCTCGTAATCAAAAAAAGCAGTAGCACATCGACGCCATCTCGACGCCGCAGCTGAATCAACGATGGAAAAAGTCGGTAAAACGAGTGCTTTCCGGAACAGAACCCATTCGAAAGTCCGCTACACCATGCGGTTCGACATATAGACGCTCTGCTACGCTCTCAAATTTGTACAGTAGTATGAGAACTGTGAGAATCTGAGCCAACAGATCAATGCGATGCAAGTCACGTGATACGGTATGCGCACGTGTATGCGCACTACTTCTAGCACACTTTAAAACACGAGGTTCCCGTTTCACATTTACTCGCTCAGTCTACATTGTGAGTCTGGTATTATAACACGTGGTGTCGCACATTTTCCAATCGTGCATCCATTCCTCTAACCTAACTCGCAAAATTATTCGTGAATTAAAAGATATTTATAAAAATTAATACAATAACGATAAAAAGTTGGGGAAAATGTTTTATCTTTTTATTGGGATGTAATGCAGTTATAAAACGATTTATTAAAATATCCCATCCTATCGATTGTTTAACATGAAGTTATAGAAACGTCACAAATCGTCGTGCAACGTAAAGGGTGATTTTTTAAGAGCTTGAGAACTTTTTTTTAAAAAAAAACGCATAAAATTTGCAAAATCTCATCGGTTCTTTATTTGAAACGTTAGATTGGTCCATGACATTTACTTTTTGAAGATAATTTCATTTAAATGTTGACCGCGGCTGCGTCTTAGGTGGTCCATTCGGAAAGTCCAATTTTGGGCAACTTTTTCGAGCATTTCGGCCGGAATAGCCCGAATTTCTTCGGAAATGTTGTCTTCCAAAACTGGAATAGTTGCTGGCTTATTTCTGTAGACTTTAGACTTGACGTAGCCCCACAAAAAATAGTCTAAAGGCGTCAAATCGCATGATCTTGGTGGCCAACTTACCGGGCCATTTCTTGAGATGAATTGTTCTCCGAAGTTTTCGCTCAAAATGGCCATAGAATCGCGAGCTGTGTGGCATGTAGCGCCATCTTGTTGAAACCACATGTCAACTAAGTTCAGTTCTTCCATTTTTGGCAACAAAAAGTTTGTTAGCATCGAACGATAGCGATCGCCATTCACCGTAACGTTGCGTCCAACAGCATCTTTGAAAAAATACGGTCCAATGATTCCACCAGCGTACAAACCACACCAAACAGTGCATTTTTCGGGATGCATGGGCAGTTCTTGAACGGCTTCTGGTTGCTCTTCACTCCAAATGCGGCAATTTTGCCTATTTACGTAGCCATTCAACCAGAAATGAGCCTCATCGCTGAACAAAATTTGTCGATAAAAAAGCGGACTTTCCGAATGGACCACCTAAGACGCAGCCGCGGTCAACATTTAAATGAAATTATCTTCAAAAAGTAAATGTCATGGACCAATCTAACGTTTCAAATAAAGAACCGATGAGATTTTGCAAATTTTATGCGTTTTTTTTTTAAAAAAAGTTCTCAAGCTCTTAAAAAATCACCCTTTATAATATGCCGAGAAAGAAAATTGCGTGTAAGGATATACAGAAAACAGGGGGTTTTCCTCTAAGAGCTTGTGTAACGCCTTGTGAGAGGATGCGAATTTTTGAGTTGCTATACACGTGATTGAAACATCGAACGTTTATCAAATCTTCGGAGCAATGCGTCTTGGAGCTACGACGAATATTCAATAGTAAGCTCTACATTTTGGAGTGCAACGTGTATAATGTGGCTGTACGTTTGCATTACTTTTGTGAAATCGTATCGTCGGGTGTTTGATGCATGTGAGAATATAAGAAGATTTGACACATTAAAAAATAATATATTTAAAATATTCGGTGTAATTGACAAATAAAATTATTCAAAAGTTCAACAATCATTTCTATTTCACTTTTATGAAATACCATTTTTGCAGATTTTTAATAGGAATTCATTATATCACAAAATTATTTTTTACTATGTAGATCTTGACAGCACTGTAATAAGTTGTGATATGTTTGTAAAATTATTTTTTAATTATATTTTCTATTCTTTTCATTGGGTTACTTGTTTTATTTTCATTTCGTCTTATGTGATTAGATATTTTTTAAAAAAATATATGCTCTGTACCTCTTATAACCACCAAAGTTACAATATTTGTGCAGAATATAAACAAAAAATTATTTTTATGAAATAAAATATATTTAATCATTGGTCGAATTAATTTATATTTAATTTCATCAAATTTTCAGTAAATATTATTTATATTGAGTAAATATTTTTTGGTTATACTCAACGTTTATGTAAATATATCACGAATGCTTTCACTTAGGTAGCTGCCTAGAGTCGCCCTAATCGGCGCATGTACTTCCTTTCCTAACCGGTTTACTGGTCTAACTACTCACAGAGCGAACTGGTTAATCTAACTTCAAAGATCCTTGCGTGTCTCGCGTGGTTCTCAAAATACACGAGAATGTATCTCTTCGTGTGTTCGATTTGTTATCTTTGCGCATATTTTTTTCTAGATCAGATCTCTGAGATATAAAAGCAAAACGCGTTTGGTGATAGGTCAATATTTTGATATAATTTTGACGATCGACGAATGTCAGCGATAAGATTGTGATTCAGTGAATACGGAGAGAACAATTATCATCGCTAAATTAATTTAATTTTGCTTTTATATTGAGAAAGTTTGATTGTTATAAAAAAAAAGAAAGATTCGAGATTTCAATGCCAGGATACTTTAATTTGTCTGGAACGTTCAGAGTAGTTTAGTAAAAAAAGTGTTCGGTGTAATTAAAAAACCGATTAGGGGATCGTGCAGAAATGTCTCTTTATTCGACGCCATTTTCGTTACAATCGTTAAGACAGGTAAACTTATATAAGATTTTTAATTCTTGTAAAATATTGGTGAAAGCGATAACTCAAAATTATTTCAAGCGATCGGACAAAAATATTGTGGATTACGAAAATTTAGTTCAACGATAATCGCTATTGATATTTAACAAAATCGATCTAGTGGTGCAAAGTTACGATGATTTCGCTTCCTTAAAGAAAAACTAAATTCTTATAACTTCCAAAGGGCTTAAGGTATCAGGCTGAAATTTACTGAGTACAATTCAATCATAATTTGTGAGATTACCGAAGCTCAAGAAAAAATTTTGATCCATTCAAATAATGCAGAATGACGTAAATACATCAACTGATGCACATTTCAAACTATCAAATCGAAACTTTCTACACAATTGTAATAACCATTGAAGTTGGTTGGTTTTGAGTTTGTCTGGGATTTTGTCAATGAGTATTAAAAGTTATGAAATTCGCAATTTTTTGATGAACTGTTGATTCGTTAACTTTTACAGATTTTGGAGCAGATTGTGCATAAAGTATTCAAAGAAGCCTGCAAAGTAAAACCTTAACATTGCTTTCTGGTTATTATCCACTTTTGACACAGCTTTCTCTAGGCAGAGAAAAAAATATTTGTTGGGATTACCGATCATCGGTTAGAGCTACCAAAATGTTGGTAAATCAAACAAATTCATTGGTAGGCTTCACTGATAATTGGTAATCGCAACTAATCTTCTTTCTCTGTTTATGCGGAAGTCAAAATCGATCAACATTCTTCCTCGTAGAGGTGTGGCATGATAAAAAGTAGATAACCGAGTCATGAGAAGTCTCCTAAACATCGTAATTGAATTAATATTAAAATATCTTTAGCGAGACTTCTAAGTGAAAATCATCCTTAAAAAGCGTTACGGAAGTGTTCACGAAAAGCACCAAAGCCTCCTAGGGGAACTTCGAATTATCAGAGCCAGAATGGGCGTCCCTAGTAGCATTTGAAATAATCGGGGTTTGGGTAGAAAAATTGAGGAAAAATTTGTGAAGGAAATTGCTATAATTTGGTTTTCTTTTATATTTTTGAATCGAATTTTAAAAAAAATCAAATTCATTATTGTTATTTGATCGAGTGCAACTCACGCTCTCTCATTTCTGCTGCGATAGCACCCTGGAACCTGCGGCTTCTACAGTGACGACGACGACGTCAAAAAGTGATAATATCCACGATAACAAAAGCGGATATGCGCACAGCAACCGGACAGTCTTAATGAAATCTAAACGTCGTGCAAGTTATGCAGTAACATAAGTTGAGCTTGACAGAGATAACAACAGTGCATTTCTCGCACCACCCGAGCCAAGCCTATCTACTCTGTTAAGAAAATTTTTAAACACTTCGTCGATTCGACATTTGGTCAATTACAAATTAAGTAGCAATGAATCTAAACGAGTCCACGGATTTCGAGGTAAGTTTTTATCACAACTCCCTTAGCACGACCGTTTATTATCAAAATTGCCTCGTCTTCAACAGTTCAAAGGTGTCAACAATTTGAAACCGCCTATCGTGAAAATGTGCATTAAAAGTGTAATGTGCAAATCAAAGGTCATTCTATTGATATTTGATAGAAACCATATATTTTATTTTATATTTTGACGTAAGATGGTCCAACGACTAAATTCTGATGCAATAGTCACATTTTTCAAATCGTCATCTACGATTCAGTAGTTAATTAAATTTTGTATATTTTCGTTTCACAATTAAGACAAAAGGTATTGGAATATAAATAAATCTGTTTTTACGATCGTAAATAAAATTTGTAGCAAAGGGATTGATAAAAACCGCATCCTGCTGCAGAGATATTATAAGCTCAAAGTTTTTCAGTGTGTACGTCGCGGGGGGGGGGGGGGGGTAACCATTACAGTCAACGAGGCTTATCTAGCTTCGTTAGGAAATTGGTAGTTCGTAGAGGTCAGAAATGTAACCATATATAAAATTATACTCATGCTCTTATTTACGTCACTATTCCACACCAAGGACACGTGGGTTATATGTGAATATGATGACGAAATAAAATTCAGATCCAACTTATCAATCATAATTCGTTAAATATTTCTTCTCAATTGATGTCTATACCCCAGTACATTAAACGATATAATTAAACGTGCATCCGCAGTTGAACAAATGAACGCTATATCATACTAATGTAAACGAAATTATAAATGATGTTGACATTTCATTAACAAATAATAATTTAGATAATGAGATAAAATTTATGAAATGTTGTGTCACTGATTCAAAGTTTCATTATTTAATAGTATTTTTTTAAATCGAGAATCTGCATTTCTTAATGATAAGCCAGATTGATTAATGAAGTATCCAAAAATGACTAAAATCGTTTAAAAGATGATTAATTATATTTCATTTATGTACTGTACGACATGGTTAATATAATTATATTTTTTTCAGCTTGGAGCACCAATGACGCAGTCGTCTTCATGGACTTGTTGGAAAAAGTATTTCGGATGGATGAAGCTGATAAGCGTGGAGCCCACAATGTGGCTCTACATGATGGCTTACATGATAACATCAGTCGTGGAACAAGCTTTTTTCGTTAACAAAGCTTGCCGAGTAAATCATGGATTTTCCGAGGAATATTGTAAAAACGTTAGTCAGAATGATACCCTGAAAAAAGAAGTTCAAGTGAGTTAATACAACATATCTTTCATTGATCTTTATAAGAACATTACTAATTTTTTTTCTTCATCACTTATATAATAATTTCAACTAATACAAAAATCTTGAAAATGTCAGTAAACTGCTTCAACAACTACGAAATGTGTTTTAATGAGTCCATTTGACTTATTCCATGGCACTGCGCACGCTGAATTGGCATCAGATTACACTGACGGCGTGTGTTTTGCTACCATTGATAAGAGAAGATGGTGTACTTTGTAACGAGCTACTTGTATCATCTTATATTTTGGAAGATAACAACAATATTCGATTGAAATAAAATACTAATAGTTATATGTTTCAGATTACTGTCTCAAACTTTCATCAATGGAACAACATAGGAGGCCACGCAGTTCCAATAATATTGGCTCTCTGGTTTGGCAATTGGAGCGACAGACGCGGTAGAAAGTTGCCTCTGCTGATCGGTCTATGCGGAAAAGTCATATACTCAGGAATGGTGATCGTCAATTCGGCTATGGTCGAATGGGACTTGTACATGGTTTTGTACACAGCCAGCCTGCCTATGGGAATGCTCGGTGGTGATGTGGCCATTTTTGCATGCTGTTTCTCATATATATCTGACGTCACCTCTGTCAAAGAAAGAACGATCAGGGTAACGATTCTTGACGTCGTTTATCTCAGCACTATGCCAACTGGTAAGAGAAATACCTTCTCGATGTAATGTTACTTGTCCAGTAGTTTAAACAGAGTCGACACCATGAGACATTTCAGGCAAAAATAAAGTAGAGTTCTTGCTTTCTTCCGATATGTCATCCTCAGCTAATAACATTTCTAAGCAGAAACCATAGAGAAATTATACTTCAACTAAGACCTTAAGTTAACCATTTCTCTGCAATATTTTTTTTGACAGTTCGCAATGAATTAATGGAACATTGATGTTGTCTTACAGGCGTAGCACTAGGTTCGTACCTGTTCACCAACGTCTTTGACTCTTCCTACATGATCATGTTCGCCATAAACACATCCCTGCTGATTCTGTCTATAATTTATTCACTCTTTGCTCTGGAATGGCAATCGAGTCCACATCAGAAACCACTGCAAAGCGTCAATGTGTTTACTGATTTCTTTGATAAGAAACATGTACAATCTACATTTGAGACACTGACGAAATCCAGACCGAATCGAAGGAAGCTTCATTTGTGGATACTCTTCCTCGCGATGGCTTTTTACACCTTCCAGAGGGACGAAAAACCCATGAATTTTTTGTATACCCAACACGTATTCCATTGGGACGTATCAACGTTTAGTCAATTTCGAACATTCCAATCTGCCCTCTTTGTTCTTGGTTGGTATATTACTACTATTTACATTTTTTATTGTAGTTTTGTCGAAGCCATCTTCCTTTAATGATTTAAAAAAATTATATTACTGGAACTTCAGTTATAAACGTTTGTCCATTTATTATTTGTTACAGCCCTGTTAGTGGCTGTTCCACTGATGAATAAGATTATGGGAATGAAAGACACTTTTATCGCTGTGATAGGAGCACTGTCGCACGCAACCAGTAGAATATTATTTGCGATAGTGACAAAGCCGATATACTTTTACGTGGGTAAGATTTTTTAACGTCGCATTGCCATTATCTAACATCGAATGAAAGCTGTTTAAAGTGGCTGAATCACTTGAAAAATATAGCAATAAAATTGTGTTGCAATTGCGCATATGAAATCTAGCAACTTAGTAAACAATAACAATTGACAAGTATGAGAAAAATGGAATATTTTCTGAAGCGAAATATTTTTTTGTAACGTCGTTCATAGGTTTTTTTTTCTTCGAAATTGGCTTTGCATTCTCTTTGTATTGAGACTCCGTCTGGCCCGAGTATTGGAATTTTCGTTTCAACTTTTGTTGTAAATTTTTCATTACGTAATAATTTTTTACTAAATTTCTTCAGTAACTTCTGCGTAAGATCTTCAAATGGCAATTTCCATATTCCAGTATTAACAATCGTAATGATAATTTGCAAAGCGAATTTGGTTAATTGTTTCAACTTGAACACTACGACGCCTACAAAAAAGAAAAAAACAAATTTTGCATTTATGAATTGGGCCACATAGAAAAAATTGTTTACTCATTTTTTGTCAAGTTTCAAAATTTCATACGTGCATTTGCAAAATATCTTTATTTTTATGAATTTTAAGTGACTCGGTTTCTTTGATACGTTTATATTATCCGTGATGTAAGATGTACTAAGCCTCAGGTTAAAAATGTATTTTAGGTGCAGCTGCGGCGGCATTAGGCCCAATCGTCGGGCCAGTGCTTAGGTCAATGACATCCAAAGTGGTTCCCGAAGATGAAAGGGGTAAGTTTCCGAACCCACGATAATGCCAACTAAAAAACTACCAACGTCTCTTATAATGATTACGATGTTTCGTTTCATTTAGGAAAAGTATTCGCTATATTGTCAGTGTGCGACAACGCAGTTCCTATGTTCAGCGGAGTTCTCTATAGCCAACTTTACAACGCTACATTTCTTACCTCACCGAGTGCGATTTTTTGGCTCACTTTTGCCACGCAGATAGTCGTCATGCTTCTTGTACTGTGAGTACTTGTTCAAATACTTAAAAAAAAGATTAAATTATCCAAGTCCTAACCTTGTGCGGGGTCTTGCCTCTGTCCCGAGCCCCGACTTGGTCACAAACTCTTAATAAAATTCAAATTTTTTTACTTCCCGTAACGCAGTAGGCATCTTCACCTATTGAATCCGGAGCTGAATTACGTTATGCTTGCATCGTTCCAATATCGATTTCAGAATACCGTGCATTTAATTGCTTTCAGGATAATCGAATTCACATCGAGTCCCAATCACTATACCAATCAAGATTCCGAAACCTGTGAGTCATCGCTGTCACAAGTTCAACCGGAATACCCGATAGATGAAGAACGCAAAAAACAAGAAAACCTATAAGTCGTAGAGTAGTCAATTGCATACATAACTCTGCTCTATGAACGGAAATATTCGAGATGGAGTGATGGAAAGATGGAATTTTCTAATACGTTTAATCGTGGATAACGTTTTGTAAAATTTCTATGGAAATACTCATATCTCTACGACGAGGTTATGTACGGTTGAGCTAACGCGAATGAAAGTCGCTCAATTTATTCATTCGTGCGGCTAATAATCATTGTTACGTTTCATTGTTTGAAACGCTATTTCTTGTTAAACGTTAATCGAGACGATTTAAAATCATTAAAAATGTGTACATATTATATCATTCCACAGATATCGTTGCATATCGTTATCCGTTGATCCGTTGGAAACGTTTTATATACGTTATCGTCATTAACTTATGTCACTTTTGACACGATATCTGACATAGATTTAGAAATTTGTCAGATCAATATTCGATACTGCCTAAAATGTATTCAACACTTCGACAGCTCGCACAACATTCGTCGAATACAAAGTCAAAAACTATCGAAAAATTGTTATGCGAAAGAAAAGATAACATTTTTGGTACTTTTTGCTTTCAAATATTTGCTTGAAAAAAGATTATTTTACGAATCGAAAGTGAATCAATTTCAATGCGAAACAGTTTAAAACAAAAAAGTATATGCGTTGTCACTCTCCCTCACGGAAAAATGTACATATTAAAAATATTTATCGTTGTAACATCCTAACGCGCACAATATAGAACATCATTAATATTAGTTATTTTCGTCTAAAACTGAAAACTGATCACCAGTAACCCCTCGTGTTTTCAAAGGGTAATAACAGTTTTATGTTTTTTGTTTTTTTCCAAGGAATTCATCTCGCTTTGGAGCTAACGTTATTATTTGTAAAATAAACACATATATAGCACAATAATTTAGCTTAAGTTTGCTTCACTTTTGGGCTAAAAATGTATAATTCCCAGTCAAAAACCATGGTTAGAAAGTCTGTTAGAATCAGATGGAGCTATACAGCCCAAAACGCGATAGCCTATCGTTTTATCGTTTTATCGTATTCGATATATCAAATATTTGAAGCAAAGAAGTGAGATTAGATCAGAATTGGAGTAATTGACGATGAGAGAAACATCCATCATCAAAAATCAACCATACTCACGATACTAAAATCATTTATATCAAAAAAATAATAACAGAACAAAAAAAAACAATCATTTCTTTATTAAAAAAAAAATGTACGATAAAAGTATCAGAAAATTTGAACTTTTATTTTATGAAATAAATTCATAGATTTAACGAAAAAACAAGAGATTATTAAAAAGAATTTTATAATTAATTTGAAATGTTCGTTTTCGAGATTTTTTAAAAGTGATCTTTATTAAATTATTCGTTTAATAATCCTGAAACTTTCTATGTTTGATACGTAAACTTTTTACAAAAATATAGAAAATTTGCGACTTGTCAACCATTTCTCGGATATTCAAAAAAATAAATCAAATAACTACAATTTTATTTTATGATACGAATTGGGACAAATCAAGTAGTTTACTTCATAAGAAAAAAAATTTGATTTTCTAAAAATTTATCGAACAAACGTTTTTATTTCTTCGACTAATCTATTAATATCATTTTGTCATTATTATTGATCATAATCAACATTCTTAGTTGTATTAGCGAATGAAAATTTATTGGCAATTCACAACAAAATATATTTACATTCATATCTTCAATATTATTGATTTTTTTTAAATTTCTCTTATCGCGTAGTACGTTAGATCTTATCGAATCAAACTTTTAGTTGAGATTCGATAAATAAACCATCCATAATGTGTCACACAGATTTTTGTACCTCCAGACTGTGGTAGTGGTAAGCGATATGAAGAATAATAATAAGAAGAAGGCTTCTAGATATATATTCGACATACATTTGTTATACATAGACACATGTTTCCGTAGAACAGGAATAAGGAAGGATGTAACTTATCATAATTTTCATACAAAAGTTATTGAATAAAGAATAGTCTGTAACTTTTAATTGACACATGTACCGTTTTGTCATGTTTTTTTTCTTCTATCGACCTAGCAAGTTTAAAAGATGAGTCCATCGACCAGCGTAAACACAGAATTTGTGAGTCGAATCATTGTGATATTCGGTCACACATGTGATTCTGCCATTAATTTTTCTACCAATGAATAATATATTGAAAACCCGCGATTTGATTCGGGAAAATATCTCTACCACGTTAAAACTATATCAACATATAATATTACCAGATTACAACTCTACGACGGAAACTCTAAAACGGAGAGTTATCTCATAGTAGGATTGCAATCTGATTATTTCTATATCTATATCGTCACAATCTAACTGTAAACAACTCTACAATCGTAGAGTCGTTACTCTTATAAATTATGATTTTATTTGAACGTTTGCGAAATTTTCGATGCATTAATCATTACCAACTTGGGATGATTACTATTGTGGAATCAGCACTTTGTTTGTCATTAAGGGTTGACTTTTCCCGACTATAAAATGCAAACAATTACCTTGTTTCATAATTTTTGAAAAAATCCATCCTCTTTGTTAAACTTGTTGTTCAGTCGGAACAATGCCTTGAAAACGTCTTAAAATGTCAACGTGTTTAAATACTTGTAAAATTATTTAACGAATTTTCATTAAAATCCGTAAAGTTGCTCGTATTTTATAAAATTTTGAGTTTTTTATAAAATTTGTCACCACTTGAACTTCCGAAAATTTAAATGCAAATTAAGCAATTTCCAAGCTTTCGCTTTGCAGTCCTATTGTTGTAAATACAGCAGACTCGCACGATAAAAAAACATTCCATAAATAAATTAACAGTTTTAATATTCTCTTACAAATAAATGTTAGCTTGTTTTTTAATTTATCGTTGTCTCCTGAATAAAAATAAAATAACAAATTGTTGTACAACTTTTTTTTTTCTGTCAAAAGTTGTATATTTATAATAAATAATATTTTAGTCTTACTTTCCCTACGATGATAATCGTTAGTTGATTGACCCGAGTCTTATCTCCACGCCTCTACTGCGCGGCTTTCTCGAAAGTATTCCACTGAGCTCTACTACTGTGCGCTGTTGTATGTATATTTCTACAAACGATAAAGGCGCCTTTTCATTATTATTCACTGCGCACGCGATTGCAAACGTGTCAAGGCCCAGCTTGACTAGTTGTTGTTTACCAATGATCGTAGTATTCAAAATTATGATTTTTTATTTCGTAGAAAACAAAAAAAAATTCCAATCGTGGGATGTTGTGATCATCTTTCTTGCGGAACGATCTAACACTGCTTCAACGCGTTAATCAAAATGAAAGAAAAATTGATACCTGTACGCTTACATATATATCTGAAATTAATTCGTTAAATCTTCGTAGAACTTCCGGACTTTCCTCGAAAGTTTATCACGTACTGTACGAACATCACGTATGTATACATAAATTTATAAAGTATCGTTGTATGCCTATGTGTTATTATTTATATGTATATGAGACTAGTCGTACAGAGAGTCACACAGAGTCAAATACATACTTCCGAGTTGAACGAGTGGAAAGTAAGAGCTGTCCCGTTGCGGTGCGCGACTTTCCCACGGCTTTTATTATTCACTTTCGTGAAATCCCGATGAATGAGCATGATAATGCTTCAACGAAGGATTCGTCCGTTATTCCAATCGACGGATTTAAAAGAAAAAAATTGGGCACATCCAGAATTAACTCGGCCAAGCGAGTACACTATTTGTTATTTTTTATTTAAATGGGAATAACGATCTACTTGGATCGACGATAAGATGATCGCTTTAATTTTGAAATAAAAAGTGTTTAAAAATTGAAACTATAGCATTTTTTGCGTATAACCTAGTCAATGACACTTTAGGAACTTTTGACATTCTTTATTGTTCCTATATTCCTAAAAATTTTTTAAATAAAAAAATATAACTTACATTTGTCTCAAAACTTTTATTTACGAGTCATACGAATATTTTTAAGGTTAAAGCGGAATGACGTATATACATTTTTTCACAAAATAACATTTAAGGGTATAAGGAAAAAATTATTGAACAATCCTCGTTCAATATTAAAGGAGCCGGGACACTTAAAACTTTTAAAAATGTAATTGTGTTGCATTTGCACATATAAACAATTTTGATAAATTTCTCACATGATGAGCACAACGAAAATGAAATATTTTCATAGTTGAATTATTTTTTTTGTAGCACAGTTCATTGTTGCAATTTTTTTTCCTATTTTAACTTGTCGTAGTAAGCAAGTTGGAGAGGTGATACAAATTGAATGCCTAAAAAATATTATTCTCTCACTGTCCCGTTTGAGTATAAATATTTCCGAATCAAACTCTTACGCGGAAGTAACAAAGAAAATTTTGTAGAGGAATCTTTGCTCAAAGAAAAATTAACTGCAAAAGTGAGTACATCTTCTGTACATGAGTTTTTAATTAAAAAATCCTATACTCGAGTCAGGTACAGTCTTCCGATGAAGAGAATGAAACCTTTTTTGATTTTGCGGCTCAAATTGAACTCCACGAGTTGAAAATGGTAAAAAATATTTGCTTCGACGAACCAGACTACAATAAAAATAATTCACTTATGAAAATTTTTCATTTTTTTGTATTTTTTCAAGTGTGACATATATCCGAGCTGCAGGATTTCATATGTGAAATTTAAACACAATTTGAATTTCATGATTTTTAGGTGTTTTGGTCCCGTTAATAAAACGTTTTTTTTTTTTTTTTAACTTTAACGAATGAAAACTTGATAAATACAACATCAACCATATAATTCGTTAATGACCGATACACTGTAAATTAGTGGGTTTTGTTTCAATAAGCGTTTGTAGCGCCCAACTTTCGTGAGGTACAGGACATCGCGGGACCACACGTCAATCGCGAATGTTAAACTTTTCATAAACATTATAGAACAATCGCAGTAGTAAAGGGTGATTTTTTAAGAGCTTGAGAACTTTTTTTTAAAAAAAAACGCATAAAATTTGCAAAATCTCATCGGTTCTTTATTTGAAACGTTAGATTGGTCCATGACATTTACTTTTTGAAGATAATTTCATTTAAATGTTGACCGCGGCTGCGTCTTAGGTGGTCCATTCGGAAAGTCCGCTTTTTTATCGACAAATTTTGTTCAGCGATGAGGCTCATTTCTGGTTGAATGGCTACGTAAATAGGCAAAATTGCCGCATTTGGAGTGAAGAGCAACCAGAAGCCGTTCAAGAACTGCCCATGCATCCCGAAAAATGCACTGTTTGGTGTGGTTTGTACGCTGGTGGAATCATTGGACCGTATTTTTTCAAAGATGCTGTTGGACGCAACGTTACGGTGAATGGCGATCGCTATCGTTCGATGCTAACAAACTTTTTGTTGCCAAAAATGGAAGAACTGAACTTAGTTGACATGTGGTTTCAACAAGATGGCGCTACATGCCACACAGCTCGCGATTCTATGGCCATTTTGAGCGAAAACTTCGGAGAACAATTCATCTCAAGAAATGGCCCGGTAAGTTGGCCACCAAGATCATGCGATTTGACGCCTTTAGACTATTTTTTGTGGGGCTACGTCAAGTCTAAAGTCTACAGAAATAAGCCAGCAACTATTCCAGTTTTGGAAGACAACATTTCCGAAGAAATTCGGGCTATTCCGGCCGAAATGCTCGAAAAAGTTGCCCAAAATTGGACTTTCCGAATGGACCACCTAAGACGCAGCCGCGGTCAACATTTAAATGAAATTATCTTCAAAAAGTAAATGTCATGGACCAATCTAACGTTTCAAATAAAGAACCGATGAGATTTTGCAAATTTTATGCGTTTTTTTTTTTAAAAAAGTTCTCAAGCTCTTAAAAAATCACCCTTTACAATATACTCTGTCCACAAAAAGATCCGCAAAGAGTGAAGAAGATTCCATGAAAATTATCAGTTATTCGGGTAAGAATCGACACGAACATCGACAAGAGGATAAATAATCCTCGGTACACGTAGGTGCACGAGATGTCGCGCGATGACCCAAATAAATAAGTCCACCTCCTATCGACGTTTAAACGAGCATCGAGCGTGGATATAAAAGTACGAGATCCTTTTCCGAAAGGCACAGTAGGTTTCTAGAAATCGACATACAACGAGACATCACTGGTGAAAATCTGCAAATCAATTATGGTAAATAAAATGAAAAACTGAACTCGGCTAAGCACATCCGTAGGATAAGAAACATTAGTTTCAAATGCAATTTTTTTACTCATTTATCAATACCTGTACGAATATCGATACCGATACTAATACCGATACCGATACCGATACCGATACCGATACCGATACCGATACCGATACCGATACCGATAATGATAACTATAATTATACCGATACCGATAACGATATTAATACTGATCTCGCTGCCGATACCTATTTTGATTTCAGCAACTTCTCGGAAACCTCTTCGCCATCTCTTTTATCGTCGCTATCATGGGACTATTCGGGAATCCAGTGAATTGCCAAACTTTGCGTCCTCCGCCATCGGGTGCGATAACGCTGTACCCAATTCCGCAGCGACCTATGTACGCACCAGCGGGAGGTTGGGTATATCCCAAACCGATAATCCATCCGACGTCCAATGAATCTTGAGTCGAGAATTTCGCGACGACGATCAGGCGCGTATGTTTAAATGCTCGACATCGTACATAGGATTATCGATGGCTCTCCCATGTCGCGCATCTTCAAGGCTGATACACCCGCGTAATCGCTCGCCCACCCGATTTGCTTGACCGTCGATCGTTGTTGCTACTTTCCTACCTTACGAAATCGTTGTCACGTTCCTTTCATTCTTACGTTTCGATGCATACGAGTAAGTGCTGCATACGTTGTACTTACGACTCTTATGTTATAACACATGTATATGTTATGCTGTAATGGTATTCCAGCGGTACGATGCATGTACTTGCGTTGGTATGTTTAACTGTGTGCGTTCAAGCGCATGGTTCGTCTGTATCTGTGAAACTATTTGATAATACGAGTCACGAACTCTCGTTACAAGCGATGTAACGCAACAACGAAAAAGTTTTATTCGCTCACTCACAATCAGTTAAGCTCTGGGTCTATGTATAGTTGTTGCGTGAACGTTGATAGATTCCTACACCAAATGGTTCTTGTAATAACCTACAAAACCTACCTTCCCCACCAAATTCTCGTGTATATTCTACCATTTGTAAGTTAAATTATGATAATATTATATATAGAAAAAATAAAGAAACAGACTTCTTTTCGTAGAAGAAAGAAGACGACGAAATTATTATATTTTTCCGAAGCTTAATTTTATTTTCTTGTAAAAAATAATATTATGATAGCAAAATAGATATATATAAAACGTTAATTGCATTTTTTGTCTTAAATATTCTTATATTATCCGTTAACTATTCTTAGTAGTACAATAGCAATAGGTTAAATAACGTCTACATAAAGGGCATTCGACGTTAATTGAGTCCGTCCCATTTTCCAACGATGATTAAATTTTTAGTTAACAATTCCAGCTATTTAAAATATCAACAAATTATTTCAGATTTTTTAATCGCACACATTAGCAGAAAAAAAAAATTTTTTTGGACAAAAATAAATATTGCTTTAGACGAAAGATTAAAAGATAAATTTAGAACAGACTCCCTTGTATTCGAAATATTTAACTATCTGTTTGCGGAATTTCACGAAAAATGTAAGCATTGACAGTGACTAGTTGTGTAATTGGCATCTATTTGAAGGGATTTCTCTCTTTACGGGTAAATGTCATCCTGATGCAGGGAACCATTTTTTTTTTTTTTAATCACGCAAACGAATGACATTGCAACGTGTATTAACAAAACACGCGCATCTTCTGTTTCATAAATCTCTCGTGTCCAGAGAGTGAGCGAATGACGAGGACGATTTTATGCTTTGTCGTTGATTATACGGTCAAGGTTTGACACCACCTGGAGATTTACCACTGCTGGTTCCTCTGTCGTCTGAAACCTCGTAGATGTTTTATCGATGCTCACATCGGTTACTATTCTATAGTCAATCTCGAGAGAATTTGTTGTTTTCTTTTTTCACTTAAATATAAAACAATTGGCTCATTTATGACTCTACCTAAAAACAACTCTACCGTAATTTTATTCCGGGAAACATCTGTACAACATTACGACACTACCAGATGATAATCCTACCATGAGACAGCTATTCCCTCTTTACCACCAGGCTTTTTACCATCAGCAGCGCACAGAGTTGTCTCGCGTTATAGTTATATTATGATAAAGTTATAATATGTAAGTGAACATATTTAAATTAAATCGCCTCAGAGTTGTTTTTTGATAGAGAAATTAATGGTAGAATACCACGAATGGAATGTTCCAAATATTTAAGAAATAAATATATTGGGAATTATTGGTAGATTTCCACGAATGGAATGTTCCAAATATTTTTTTTTTAGCATAAAGCTAAAACAAAATAGAATAAAACCATTCAAGATTTCGTTTATAAAAAATGTATTGATCCAATGATAATCTATCATAGTTCAGTGAAGAATATTTAGTTGGGTCAACGAAATGCTTATTCATGCTAGAAAACGTTGCTATCAATCATACATGCAAACAAGCTCAGATTAAACGCATCACGCCTGAGACGAGTGCATGCATTGCGCAGTTGATAAAGGAGATAAAAACAGAACGATATATCACAAAGCAACGACAATCACTTCGAACAAGGAATACAGATTCGAATATTTATCCTTCCCGGAATGTTGCCAGTGATCTCATCTTTCTCCAATGCTACATCTCACTTAAAACTTATCAGAATGTATATTATCATTGTCGTTACTACCAATGAGATTTTTTTACATTCACGGACTTTGACCGAGGACTTTATACTACTGCATAATGTCTAACTTATATATATATATATAAGTATAGTTATCTCAGTTCATTTGCACCTCCCGGTTTTCGTCTCATTTCTCATAGTAATATATATAGCTTGGGACTTTTTGGATTAGTCGACGATGAGCTTGATTGGACCAATGAACTCGATTCATTTTACTTCCTGGTTTTCGTCTCATTGATCATAGTAATATGTATATATATACTTTATATAAATATATAAATACTATATATATTATTACTATGATAAATGAAACGAAAGACGGAAAGTGCAAATGAACCGCGCTCATCGTCGACTAATCCGAAAAGTCCCAAGCTAGCTGCAATTTCCCTAAAGTATCTACGAGAAACTTTATAGCATTATAATACAGTAGACAGCTAATCTGCGATGAGTATTTCCTGTCTGCTGAAGAAAACACTGTAATGTTAATTACATATTCCATTAGCGTGCACCAACGACTCTTTACGTACACCTGCATAGCACACTTTGAAATTATTTAACTATTCAACTGTACACACAGTATCAATTATACAAAAGACGTAATTATTTATAGAGCACGTATAATTACAGAAATATATTGTTCTATTCAATTGAACCGATGATACAGCTCACAACTTTGGTAATATTTAATGACGTTGTTGGATAAATATTTTTTCAATTTTAGTACTATTGTACCTGTTTACCGATCGAAAGTTCGTATCTTCATTTCTAATCAGCCGTATCTCATATAATTTTGCATAAGTGTTACATGTATGTTACGTAACATAAGTTATCAATGGCTACAAATGAAGAAGTTTAAGTAATTTTATTTTGAGTCGATCGGGTAATCGATATCACCCGGTAATATTCGCCATCATCGCCTATCGTACGATCGAGCTACGAAGCTCGATCGATCGCATTTGGCACGAATATCGATAATTGTTAACGAAAATACGCAGTGAACGGAACTTTGGTTGGCGCGAGTATGACAGAACCGATTTTGCTGTCGTGTCACTCGTGTCCCCCTCGCGATTATGAGACGGAACAGAAAGAAACGCAAACATATGAAATATACAAACATATAAAACGAGAAAAACAGAGAAAGGTCTTGTTTGCGCGCATGCACATTCCTGTGAAATATCGCGATGCAGAGCTCGGGACAACGTTGCCGATCGAGTGTGCGCGCGCATCGCTTGTTTCATCCACAAGTACATCGATGCAAAATGTTTTCTTCTTTTTTTTTATACAAATAATACAAATATCATTTTTCAAAGATGTGATTTTTATAGAAAATATTCATTGTTATAAGAAGAAAAATGAAGAGTGTCGGTATTTCGACATAATTAATTTTGCCAAATAAAAACAATGAGTTAAATCAAATTTTCGTCAACTCCATAATTTTTTTTACTTTCGATCGACGTTCAAAAAAATGTTGGGCAGATACTCGTATACTTTGGAGTTACGCACACCGAATTGACCGCAGCAGCAGTAATGCAAGGCATTCCCGCGCGTGCTACAGTATTCCCCCGGTGTATTCACATCGCAACGCGATGAAATAGTGAAGGCTCGCACGTTAGCTGTAACACACGATAAAGCAGTAGAAACGTGTGCTACTCGACACACAGCTCCGCATATAGTACAGGAGAGACTGCGAGATTTCAATAACTAACGCATACGGTAACCCACTCGCACATACAGAAGAAATCGACGTACACCACGGCGAAGGTCCGCGCTTTTTCATCCCACCAAACGCAGCAGTCACTCTTCCTGCTCTGGCGCGAGCGGACGAAGCGTTCGTCGCGCGTATTACAATCCAGCGTGCGTTCACGCACGCGAATTTTGGATAATTCGTTTAATTTTATCTTCAACTTAAAAAAGGATTAAAGCAAGCACGACAAGAGCGACGATATTCGGCTGCTTGGTTATCGTTTTTTAAATTTTTTTATTTATGTGTTATTACTTTGAATTTTTCATTGCCGTTGGATTTCGGAGAGACATCTTCGGTCTACGGAAATTGTAGTTCGAACCGATAGTAACTTGTTGCAACGGGTCATCGATTTCGGCCAAGCAATGAAGTTTCCCTGTATTGGGCAGACCTCGCTGCTCCTTGTGCCACTTGTTATAGGAACTTCCTTTAAATCTACATCAGTAACCCAACCTGCACTTTCGGGACCTTCGTCTATTCTCGGTGGAATTACCAATGCCGCTTCTTCAGCGACGAATTTTCGTGAGTCTTCATCAATGGACAGGGTTGGAGAGCATGGAAATAAATATTTATTCAAAATACTTTTTGGTTCTAATAACTACAAAGAAATTCATTGAGAGCGATAAAATAATTAATATTTTCTTTAATTAAAAACAGTGATTTGACATTATTAAATGTTTAAAAAAAAATGTTATTGCCATTTTTTAATTAAAAAATGTTTTGAATATTTTTTTTAATACGATATTTACCGATTCCTGTCGATGGGACGCGACACCATGTTTGCTTGACATTTTAAGTTTTGGGTGATTTTGTGCTGTGCTTTTCAGTCGCTTTTACATTAAGTCTGATGATTCCTTCCGGTGATTTCAAGTTTCGGAAGTGGGAATGTAGTGCGTCGTCGTTAACGTTGCCTTCAGAGCAAACAGTGGCCAATTATCTTTCGTTCCATTAACGACAGACACTCGAGTAGCACTCTAATTGCATTTTACAAACACAAATCCTTTTGGCATCTCTCAGGGCAACCAACTTTAAAACAAAGACTCCGAAAGCAGTTATTGATTTAACTCGATGAAAAATCATACGACAGTTCAACTAAAATGGTTTATTGGAAAAGATTCAATGCACTGGCTAATCAGTTAAAAACGTTTACATATTTCTTTTACATTTTTATCAAAATACTTAACTATGTCTCTCTGACTATGAATATTGAATTTTTAAATTGTCCTTTTCTACATTTAGACTGTCTAGCATATATTATGATTCTATTTATAGGAACTTTGTGTCCTAAAATAAAAATGTAATAATAAAAATAGTTATTTGTCGTCAGAAATATATTTAACTAACGTAACGGTATAAACTGCGATTAATCGTTGCTCTCGATCTGCCGATTTTTATTAGTTTTATAGTGTTTAAATTGTTTAAAAGTATGATACGAACATATCAATTGTCGATTTCTGAATAGTAAGAAGGGTAATATCATCTAGTGATAATAATAAAGTCTCCGATATAGATGATCGCACATTATGTACATTTTCGCTCAATGATACACCTTTTGTGAAATAAACGATTGAGCGATGGGTTACAACACTTGAATTATCAAGTCCACGTGCATGTTATGGACGCGCCGGAGCGTCCACCGGCTCGAGGGAAGTGTTGGACACCACATACCAATTCGGCGTCCTTGTACACCACGATGTACATCGCATACACGCAAACAGTCACCGAATTCGGAACTTATTTAGCGATAAACACGATTAATCGAATTCTCATTGGTTTACTCAAGAGGATACCAACCTTCTTTAAATGTTTGTGACACCACGGCTACGTGATAAAATGACAGATTTCCTATTTTCTTATAAGCGTTTAATATTTCAGACAAAAGCAAATTATGCTCGGATACGTTTTGTCATCTTGCACGTCAACTTAATTTCTTTATGCTCGAAGTATAAATCGTCACTGAGAAAATAGCAAAGCCCGATATATATCCATATATACCGATGGAGCTTTAAATACAATAGCTCTGTCGGTATGTCACATCAACTCAAAACGATATGAAACACATCGTTTTATATCGTCTTCCTGTTACAGGATGCTTCGAATAAACTGGAAATCATTTAAAAAAAATAATGTTAACCCTTTGCACTCGGGAGGTGTCTCGTTTACCCAATAAATAGTGAGCTAGAGTCACCTCTCGAGGGCAAAGGGTTAACAGATTCTGGGTAAAGGGAAACTTATTACCATCGTCATCAATTAAATCTACAGGGAATAATAATTGGTATTGGTACTTGGAATCGATTAACCCCCTTGAGAAATATGACTTACAGTTGTGCATCACCAGACCATGAAATAACGCATGAGTATCGATCTAAGACAATGTGAAACACGTCTCATAGGGAAACCCTCTCGCTCGTTTGGAACTAAACACTAGTCATATTCCTCTCGTACCCATACATATTTCGAATCACCATAATACGATGTAGTACAAATTTCTGTTGACCTATCTGGCTCGACCGCTATTACGAATTGTGCTATATAACTCACGCTTATTTCAGCACAGTGGGGATATTCATCACCTTAAGACGATGTGCTACACCGACTGAGATTCCATGCGAGCGAAGGAGAACGACGTCAGAAACGTGTAGCACATCGTCTTAAACTCATGGGAATTATCGACGGATGGTAATTAATAGCATTACTCTTTTTTTGCGAGTTGACATTTTCGACAGACGTAAATTAAAGCTTAATTAGCTAGTAATTTTCTACTCGAAGCTAATTTTTTAATAAATTTTAAATTTTATTTAATAAATTTATTTTTTTAATAACATAAATATTATTAGAATTTTGAATAGCAAGACATTGATTATAAAAACGTGCTTTTATAAATAATTGGCACAATCTTAATTCTCTCATTAATTATTCTACCAAAGAATATCTCTGCAATGATTTACTTCCGGAAAAACATCTTAAATATTAATATCACTGATACAATTCTACTGTATTACAAGTCTATCAGTTTACATCTCTGCCACGAAACAACTCTGTGAGGATCCAAGACTGATGGTAAGTGTTCCAGGATAAAAGCATGCTGTTGGTTTTTCTCTCGCTCTCTCTGAAGCTTAAATAGCGTGATCTCTCTCGCGATCCCTGTTTTACCCGGAAGTACTTACCATCTAGAGATGTAAACCGATAGACTCGTAATTCGAAGAGTTTTTATTGTAGCAGAGATGTTTCCTGATATGACTTAATTATGGTAGAATTATTTCGTGGTTGAGATATTAATTCTTTTGCTTCTGACAGCGTTCTAATATAATAAAGTTGGATAATTTTTTTAATTACATAAATATTAATAGAAATTTGAATAGCAAGACATTAATCATAAAAACGTGCTTCTCTAAATAATTGGCACAATCTTAATTCTCTCATTAATTCTTCTACCAAAGAATATCTCTGCCATGATTTACTTCCGGAAAAACATCTTACATATTAATATCACTGATACAACTCTACTGTATTACAAGTCTATCAGTTTACATCTCTGTCACGAAACAACTCTGTGAGGATCCAAGACTGATGGTAAGTGTTCCAGGATAAAAGCATGCTGTTGGTTTTTCTCTCGCTCTCTCTGAAGCTTAAATAGCGTGATCTCTCTCGCGATCCCTGTTTTACCCGGAAATACTTACCATCTGGAAATGTAAACCGGTAGACTTGTAATTCAAAGAGTTTTTATTATGGCAGAGATGTTTCATGATAGGATTTAATTACGATAGAATTATTTCGTGTCTGAGATATTAATTCTTTCGCTTCTGGTAGAGTTCTAATACAGTAGAGTTGTATCATATTCTCTTTCAGGACTTAAATCGTGGCCGATATGTTTGATGGTAGAAAAGTTTAAGTCAGAGTTATTAATGTGCCAAATAATTATCCATGGTAATTCTAGGCAAGCGTCCGTATAAATTTTAACATTTATATAGATATAGCATCTATGATCGGTCAGTAGAGTGGACATTGTTGCGAAACACAATTCAGAGTGCGAGATACGTGATCGCGATTCTAAGCGCGGGAAAGAGGAAATTTAAACACAGCTATAAAAGTTAAAATTTATACGATCGCACGCCTAGAATTACTATGGTTAATAAAATTGTCTATAAAAATAATAGAGAACTGTGAGATTAATTCTGTCAGGACGATGGTGGCGTAATTGATAACGCACCAAGCTACAATCATGAGTGTTCCCGGTTCAAACCCGGGTGGTGGTGGAATTTTTAAAAATGTTCCTTTGTTAAAGAATTATCGAATCTGCTTAATAAATTTATATTTAACTGGTTCCATCAGTTAGATCCAATATTTATAATAATTCTCAAATAGGAAATTTGAATCAGGCCTCTCTTTCCCGCGCTTAGAATCGCGATCACGTATCTTGCATCCTGATTTGTTTTTCGATGAAATATCCATCTTACTGACCGAACATAGACGTTGTATCTATATAAATGTCAAATAATTATGTTAGATGAAAAAAATGTCAATGTTAATCGTTTCCGTGAATCCTCGCCTGAAGATCGTTACCGAGTATACGCCACGTGATGAATAATATGAGTCACTCGTGACTCTTAAGTAAAAAAAAAGAAACAAAAAAAAAGAAAACACTCGTTCTACTGACGTCTTTGAAATTAGCAATTTTTTGCCATCCTCTTTGTTGAATCGGTTGATAATCACGGCTCAGAGGTTACCACATCAGACTGCCTTCTTTATTTTTAATTACCTAATTGACATGCGAGTACTTTTGTCTTCACAGATTATTGTTTAATCGACACTGGTTTACATAAGCACGTACGTTGGCTGTAAATAAAACAACAGGAACATAAAGATTATTACACATACGGTACAATATATATAATAGCAAGTCATAGTTCACCGCTCTCGCGACTAACGCACGCATCATGTATCTGCTTTTATCTATACTAATGAAAGAATTAACGAAAACTGTATACGAGCGAACGATACGTTTTCATTATCCACAAAATACATGCAAAGAAAACATCGATATTTCACAGATATTTCCTAGTGCCATACTTCCGGTTATATCTTTTCCAGTTTCCGGTGTCGTGCAACGACAGAAGGAATTGCTGGACCGTGTGACGGATACAGCGAGCGATTATGGTATGATAATGTAATCGTAGTTAGCTCAGTGCAACAGTATTCCTTCGATAAATAGAATTTAAATATTCTTTGCTTCTTTTTTAATTGTCTGATTCAAAGCGGATTATTTTTAACGCGATATCCGGTTCCCATTCTGACACGGAGAATCTTTTTTTTTTTTTTTACGAAATCCGCTGGATGTCCGATTGCAGTAATTGGAAAAATTATTTATTCATTTAACTTCTTTGATTTTATATTGTATTAATTTGTATATTTTTCATGAAGATCTCTCTTCTAAAAACGATTGTAATTCAAGCTTTCATTATTTATTTTTTTTATCTGTCCAGGCATTGCGGTGTGGCTGCTAGGTAATCATCGTTCGAGTTATCTGATCACTATCTTATTTGGCCTATTCCTTAATTAAAACATTTATTTCACGCGGCCAATTTTTTACTGAGAAAAATTGAAAAGTAAGAAATTTATGGACCAGTTGTAAGAGTTTAAGAAAAAATACCATCATAACCCCTCAACTATCGTACGGGAGATGTATATTTAATTCGGGCATTTTTGACAAGTAATTATCTTAAAATTATCCGTTTGACTATAAATCGTGGTCAATAAATTCTATAAAAAAATCATAGAATCGCCTTGAAGCATTGCGTCTATGTTCGCTCAAACAAAAATTCACTACACGCATCCGTATTATTATTATGGGAAAGAGCAATCCAGGGAAGTACGCGACCGACAAAAAGTCTCTCGTACGCGAGGAGTTCAATGCTTTCCATATATAAAATGATACATGTGCATAGATCATAAGAATTTTACACAAAAATGTACGATTTTTATTATTTTATTACTATTATTATTGTTGTTGATGTCTCATTATATTTATTTATTTTTTAATTCTATTATATTGTATCGCATGTTTATTTTTATTCAGTGGCGAGTGCAGTGGAGATGCCGCGAAGTTTGCTGATGAATGCAACAAAGATGACGACGAATTACAGTAAGTTGTATAATGGATCACGCGACGAGTCGTTCTCGTGACTCGTAACTAATCCGAAAAAGGACAGTCGACAGCGCTGCCTCGATAGGACTCGATTTCAAACTGAGGAGAGTGATAGATAAATTTCGTTCACGGATGCCGTACGGATTTCCGGATCTCGGTATACCGGTACTCGAACCGCTCAAACTACAACAACTCTACCTGCGAACGCAGAGTCCGGAAATTGGCAAGTAAGGCTCTCGATACAATGTCGGAAGTACACGGTTTAGATAGAGATGCGCACCTTGCTGCTGAATTATCTGTTAATAATCGCACTTGAATAATGCAAGGATAACCATTTTAAAAAAAAATAATAATTCGAGTGTGAAGATACGAAACGCCTGGAATGCCTCCATCTCGAATCCCATAGGAGAATCTCAATAGTCCGCATGGACTTTCATTCACTTTCACCATCGCGCATTCCCCGCGATACGAAGAAATTATTTCATAGTCTACATTGTCGTAATTTATGAATCGTTAAAGTTGGTTTAACAGGTGAATAACTTGGTTGTTCGGATAGCATGAAATTGTGCATAATTTTGTATTACATTATTTTTTTATTCTTACAATATTATCATTATTATTTTTTTTTTTTTTTCTGGAGATAAATATACTCGGGTGGTGCGTATACTATTTGATCCAAGTCCAAGGATACTTATCTCGCTAGCTATGACCATTTACATTATTCTATTGTCCTTCGACTGATCATTCGAGGATATGGTAAAACGTACTGGTTTACCTTCCTTGAGATTTAAATTAAAATTCACGACCGCGAAACCTCTTTACATCGTATAGTGTATGGAATACAATATATCTATAAAGTGCGACTGCGAAACGGACGCTATCGAAACACGCGGTAGCGTCTCGACGCCGAGTATTAAAAAAAAAGTTCATTTATTATAACTCACGTATGACGTCGCACCGATCTTCCGTCACTTATTGTGTTAGATTAAACAGGTTGACTCGATGATAGAAGTGGATAGAATTTTTTACCATTAAGAATTAATTACTTTTTTTTGCTGTTATCACGTAACCAATTAAACAGAAAAACAACTGCAATTCTTATTTCTGGACTAAAAAATCAATATAATAATAACATCGTTATTACCATTTGTTACTATAGCAGAAAACTTTTGACAAACTTTTTATTACAATTATATTTCATAAGATTTTTTTTATTTAATTGTAAGATACAAATTGAATATTGTGACTCAATTAACCTTATGAACATAATTCTTTATTTACTATCACTTCTTTATTCACGTAATGAATAATATTAAACTAACTCTGTGTGTGTGTGTGTGTGTGTGTGTATGGATTAAATAAAACTTTCTTTGCAGCGTGACACTGTACGTGGATGATGTGACGATTGAGGGTCTGTCAAGCTTCAGAATCGATAGAGCGAGGCTTTCGCTCATCGGACCTACCATCACCGTCAACTTAACTATACCAATTGTCCTTGTAAACGGCTACTACAATATCACTGGAATGCTTGGAGACCTTTGTCAACTCCGAGGCTCCGGCGATTTCGTTGCAAAGGCTTCCGATTTTCACATATATTTCAAGACCGTACTCGGTTACTCGCGTGGCATGTACATGAAGAGCTTCGATCTCGATTTTTCAATAAATTCGACGAACCTCGACCTCGAGAGTTTCATGGGCCGAGACGACATTGGAAATATCATGACAAAAGTGAGTAATCCACCAAATTCATCACAATCTCCCTTGTAAAAAGATTTCATCATTGAAAAAAAAAATGTTTTCATTAAAAATTCCATTAACGTAGATCTAGAATGAAAATTTGTTATCTTGCATTATAAATAAAACATTTAAAATAATTGTAATGCATTACATGTAATCATCTAGTATAACATATGTAGTTGACGTATATTTCACTTGACAGGTATTTCAAGAACTTATTCCAGAAGCACTGGAGGTCATCAAGCCTGAGATTTTACCACCTATTCAAGATTTCATAGCAAGTCGAGTAAACGACACGATTTATCATTTAACTATGAGGGACGTACTTAGCTTCCTTATCGGGGAAGGCGACGTACGAAGTTCTTCACTACCATTGCTCTGAGGAACTACAAACGGTTAAACGATTATGCCGCTGAGTACACCATTGAATTAACAGAAATGGAGAAACTAAGAGGAGACAACGGGTGAAGCGAGTCACTCGAGAGCTTTACTCCTCGAATAGCTCGAGTAATAAGCGTCTTGGTACGCAAGTGGTCGAACCTCATTTGCATTGCAGTCAAATAGCGTTACGACCAAAGTCTTGTAGTTATTATTACTTTTTTTTTGTTATACGAATGTGTAATTAAATGAATGCTTTGTTGAAAGTTTGGATGAGCGAGAAGATGCTATTTGGAAATATTTCTATTTACTATTTGAAAAGATAATATAGTTGGTGCTCCTTTTACCGTTATAACACGATTATTTTTTACTTTAATGAAAATAAAAGAAGTAATGTACGTCTGTGCATCTCAAATTGTACCGTTTAATAAAAATAAATGTACCGTAACCTAAAAATTAGCAAGCGTGCATAAAGAATGATTTTTTTAAGCAATTTTTTCGCAATTTTTTTACTATAAAACCAAGAATAAATAAAGCAACGTTAAATTTTGTTTGTTATTTAATTTGGCAAGAAGCAATGTTTCAAATTTTATGTTATTTTATTATAGTAATAATATTATTGATTAAAATCACTGTTGGTGCGTAATAAGTTTGTTTTTTATGTTTATAGAATTTTATTGATTTCTGTAAATTCGAAAATTAAAAGGAACTACAGTTCTCGCTGTTCGTCAGAAAAATAACAAAATCAATCTACTCGGAAAGCTCACGTTTTAAGATAACGAAGAAGAAGCTGGAAGCAGAAAGTTCGAAACCGATTAAATAAAATCGTTGTTGCCTCGAGTTAAAGCTGATACTAAACTATTTCCAAAGAGGTCGAGGTTCGTTCCTTGAGGCAACGAATAGTTGAATCGTGATTAGCTTGGAATAGCCCACTGGCCGCAAAACGTTCGTACATAACTTGAAAGTTCTATTCAATTATGATATTGCATTACAATAGAGCTACCGGTGCTTACATTTTTTCTAAACATAGAATATTAAACTTTACAATATTTAAGCGATACAGGATTGTGTACCGACGCAACACAGGCATTCCATGCTATATTGTATAGCCACAGAAAGTTATAGTTCAACAAGTAAAAGAAGAAAGATTTCTCTACTATTATTACGATATAATTTTTGTTATCAGAGGATGACGTGACGAGATAGATTTTATGAACTCGACGTCTCGATATCCCGGCTTTTGAAACATTTAGAAAGATGTTAAAAATGCTCGTACTGAATTATTTTTAAATCGCATACTCGTCAGCAGAAGCACTCGCGAATATCATATACGATAAAATATCATTTTTGTAGCATTACATTAAATTTTACAAAGCATTGTAATGGTGTGCAAGTGTTATCGGCTTCTACTGTCCGCGATTTTGATTTACCAAAGATAAAAATTGCAGTCTCACAGCTCTGCACAAGGCACATTGTAACGAGAAAATGAAATTGCAAAATAGAAATTGCGAAAACGGAGGAAATTCGAAGGTCATACATTCGAATGAATGATACAAACAAATGGTCGACGAATTCTAATTTGTTTCGAGTGAAACATTTGTCATTGGTAACTCCCAAGAATGTGACAGGGAGACAGCATTGAAGCAGCGAGGGGAAATGTTATACGTCTATTCTCATCGCATTATCATTGCTTATCTCGCGAGAGTGAGGAGAGCTACATCCCAGAAGAGGAAATTGCGCCTCGCAGATTGGCAGATATCACATCATTGTTGCTACGTTCATCTCGTACATAGATCTTCTAATCTCGTATAATATAGATTAGAAATAAGGTTGAAGGACGCTTTGCAATAAAATTGAACGATTATCTGCAGGCATATAACACGATTCCAATCGTTTGTCGATAGTGTGAACAATTTTTAATTAGAATTTAGGGTATCCTAACTCGGGAATAATATAAAATTAATTTTATACAACGTTTCACTGTTTGAAGAACTGTCTTAACTGTTCCTCAAAATTATCGAACGATTTTAACCTTCAACTTATTTGAACATTCAAGATGATGATCGATACCAAACGGGTTCGAATTACGTTCGTGCAGATTTAAACTGTCAAATGTACTTCGAACATATTCGAAATGGTTCATGCATATCCCTAACTAGATACACGAATACAGGAGCATTTAAAACCTTTATTGATTGTCTTAAATGGTAATTCGAATTTTTCGAATTCCTCTCGGCTACTGTTGAAGATGTCGTCAAACTAATTCTTCAGATTCGGGTTCATCACCCAAAAATACACCGAATAGAGTTCGATGGTTCTATAGTGGGAACACATCTTTATCGACCAAATGATGAAATTAAGATAATGAGCACTAGCTGGCTCTGATTGACGATACCTCACGGAGCAAAGAGTGGTACAATAGTCGAATATTCGGGTAATGTAACGACATCATCTGACTTTTTGCGTAACATTGTCGAGAGTCTCGGTTCTGTCGTTAGAGCCCCCCTCCCCCCAAGAGTGATTTCAAGACAAAAGTTTGGTTTTTTTGGAAATGACACAGGATAATAGCTGATAGTACAATCAATAGAGAGCCAATTACTCTTGTCCACATTGCACTAAAATATCAACAGATATTTTTTTTTTGTAATTAGGTTCAGTATTACGTACTGAATGTAAATGAACAAAATCCTTACAAATTTAGCGGGCGCAAGTAAGAAAAGGAAGAGGAAGAGGAAGAGGAGGATAAAGTTCAAACTTCACCGCCCACTAAACGCACGAGAGTCGACGAAGATTATTGATTTTTTTTAAATCAAATTTATGGATTAAAAATATAAGTAATTAGCATTTTATTGTTTAAACAATTATTAGGAGAGATACAGGTCAAAAAGTGAATAAATAAATCTTAACAGTCGTATAAGTCGTAAACGGTAAGTGATACAAAAAAAATTATTTAGAAAAAAAGATAGGAAATTCAATGATCTACAAGAAAGGTTGTTACCATTTTTGGCCTAAGGTGCACGGTTACGGATATATAGGCCGATACGGTTTTGCTCAAAATGGCGGAACTTGCGCCTGCTTAATTTGTAAGGATTTTGTTCATTTACATTCAGTACGTGATACTGAACCTAATTTAAAAAAAATAACTGTTGTATTTTAATGTTTCACAACATTACCTATTGACTGTACTATGAACACTTCCTTAAAACTAATCGAATATCAAAGCACGCGACGAGTCCTCACGTCAGATCAAATAAGAAAAAATAATAAATGATAGGATAAAAAAATATTATAATAAGTGAAGAAACAATGAGTTACGAGAGATTGATCGAGTGTCTCGCCCTCGAGACAAGGTCAGTGTACCCTTATCTTTCTAAGCCTCCGCACCATCCCTTATTTATCTTTCCTCTTGCTTTATTATTCAGTCGATTTTTATTTTAGCTCTTTTTACATTTCATTCCAGACAAAACATACAATTAACGAAGCCGCTGTTGGCATAATCATGACCAGTGAGACTTCAAGTTAAAAAATTCTTGACTGCCATCGCATTGAAAAAAAAAATCCTTAGTTCAATAACATTTTGCCACAAACTATATTTTGTATTTTCAAATGTTCTATTCTATTAAATTTTTTTTTAGCTATTGTATCAATCTCATATGGAATTGTAAGAATTAGAAGTAAAATTAAAATTATAACATGTGTTTGTAGTAGTCTCCGTGATAGAATTGTTATTCAATCGATGTCATTCTTTTCAGTGTACTCTCAGAAGTTTTATTCTGCATTCTTATCTCCTCCCAGGGGAGACAGATTTTATTTCGCAACGTGACGAAACTTTCGACGACAAGTGCCTGCAATGTAGCGGAAAATCGTATACGAAACTGAGCTTTTCGATAAGGCGCGTATGAATAAAAATAATAGCAATGTCAACCCTGTCACTTCTGATATACATATCTTTTTTTTTTTGGATGATTTATTGTGTTTAACAAAGTTATATGTTGAGAATGAACGGTATTCGAATTTTTTTAACGCAGAGTGTCAATGGCGTGTTTGCACTTCATAACTTTCTTATCATATTTGTTACTGGCGTGAAGTTCAAAAATGATCCTGTCATCTATGATATATGTGTATTCTACCTTAAACTAACTGGGCGGTTCTGCTTTGACAATGACGCATTGTACTATATCCAAACGAATGGACTTTAAATCGCGTGGCACTTGGATAGAAAAAGACAAGGCGTTACAAGACGAGTGGCTAACTCTTATTCATTAGTTTAATCAGATTGAAATGGCAACTCTTGTTAACGCTGTGCTGTCTCTTTCTTTAAGATGAGAAAGCATTGTGAGCATACAGTGTGTTCAATTTGTACTTACCAAATGTATGGATTATACTTGGACATGGTGCCATCCGTCATCACGCTTTGCCTCTTTCATGTTCGAGTCGGTGTTCATGCCTAACCCCGGATTTTCATTGTAGCGTACAGCGTTTTTGCGTTTGTGTGTGTAACAGAGTCCAACAGAGAAAAAGCGAGAGGGCGCACATTCTTTCCTTTAGCTCCGAACCTAATGAAAATCTAGCGTATCTTGAACTGCAACTGTTTATTTTACTACAAAAGTCCACGATTGATATGATGATGAGATAACATCGTTACAATACAAGTTAAGACAAATAATAAATTTGAATAAAAAATTTAATTACAAGTTGATGAACAGGCCAACGACAAATAAATAAATATATATAATTTATTGGCCATTTATATGGTAATATATATATATATTTTTTTTTTTGAATATACATTTATATATTCAAAGATAAATATATAATATATGGTGATAAAATTTAGTATACCTTTTTCCTTGACAATGATTTACATAATTTAAATTAAATATTTTATTCCTCTTTCTTTCAAGGGAGCAAAACTTATGGTATCCGTGAAAAGTGCGGATATAGACGCAAATCAAACGAGAACTGCATACCAACGTTTTACTTAATATCTCCGCTGAATAATTTATTATTATAATCCTGAATGGGTGCACAATCAAATGAGTACACTGCTGATAGATTACTAAGTTTCAATGATCTGTGTACATATAATAAATCTGTGAACCAACATATTTTTTTCAGCTAATTTTAACTTAACTTTTAAAAAAATTCGTTCAGCTAAAGAATCGGAAGAAATTATACAATCGTACGGCAATGCAATACCAAAACTACGTTTTATTAAATCATGATAAATTTGGACATGATCCGCAATCATTTTCACAAGCAATCGTGTTTTTTAACGGTACGGAAAGACGGATAGACAGACAGACGGACGGACAGACAGACAGTAATGAACGAATGCGTTGTTTCTACGATATAATCTGAGCGTCGCATTTTTTTTTTTTTTTAGACTTTAATACTTTCTTTCGTTACATACTTCGTACACGATGAGAATGTAAACACTTGTGGTCAATCACGAGACTCTGCAGTTTCCTGACGGAACTTTTTTCGAACGCTGTTTTCTTATCTCCTGTACATATTGCCGATTGATTAGTTTCCCTTTCTTGATGTAAACACTAGAGAAACATTACGCAAGTAGACAGGTGACTCGATGGACTCTTAGACTGGGTGAGCGTACTTGTAAAGAATGCTGTTACGAAGTCAGTGTCAATAACATTGAATATCTACTTAAATTACTGACAATAATGGTCACTTTGCACACTAACGTGTAAATGTACAGTCATTCAAGGTTCTATTTAATATAAGATTTAAGATAAGGTATTTAAGATAAGGTATTTATCGATTTATTAAAGATATAATAATGACATACATCTGATCAGATAAAAGGCTTAACCCTTCAGATACGAAGAACTTTCTCTTATAAGAACAATGCACAAGTGGATAATCAATCCACTTGTATACAATCAAATAAAATACACTTTAATGTGGCGCTTCGAGTTATCGCGGAATTTTTTGACAATTATATGTTTACTCATGTTATTTATGTCCGATTCGACAGGATCCGTGTAACGCTCGGTGCATCACCCGACAGTTGAAAGATTAAACTGATTGAAAATTAATGAAATAATAAATAAAATATGTGCGGTATCGATCAGAGAAATCTTTGAGTACAGCGCGCTGTAAAAAATGCAGTTTGAAAATGAATACCATTGGAACACCACTGTGTTGTCCCAATAAATCAAATACTTTGGTGTCAAACGTCGGTTTAAAAATGTCGATGTTATCGATTAACATGAAAAAGTATCACAACGCGTAATGCAATTCTGTCAACCCGGACGTGAGATAAGTAAATGACACCAAACGGTTGATCAGAACCATGGAATTTCGTAGAATTACGACACATTACGCTGTTAAGTGTTAATACAGAAAAAATGTAATGGACATATCTAGACTACAGTGTGGTGTTAAATAATAATATTAAGACTGTATTTTATATACATGCACCACAATCTGTGTTGGTATATTTATTAGCAACGTTATTGTTACATATCAGCAAGACGATACGAGCGTTAAGCATTAAAGGGATTTTTATTCAATTCAGAGTTGAAACTTAAATATCGAATTATCACGATTAAGTTTTAGAAACTAAATTTAACGCATACGACATTACTTATGATTACAACAATAGGTTGTCAATGCTTGTGACTGCGATTATGACAACAATTTATCACTACTATATTTATTATTAAATATACCTTAGCTCAAAAGTTTAAAGAATACAAAATGAAACTTCATTGTTTGAGATTTGTATTAAGGCTGATCTGAAAGTGTCGCGTTTCGTGTTGTTGTCCACCATTCACAGCGTTACACGATTGACGACGGCTGATTGTGAGCTACCGTATTTTCACTGAGCTGGTTTCGCTTTAAAATAAAATTTCAATCCGTGTTATGCTACTAATATTTATTAAATAATTTAACACTTTATACAATGTACAATATAACAATAACTGTAGTTGATATTTTGGTGTTTGCAAAGTGTGTACGTCGTAAGTGTGTTGTGTCTTGTCGAATCGCTGGTTGAAAGAGTCCGTACCTGCGTTCCTCCAGGTCAAACGCGCGCAGCTTTCGCAAAGAATTATGCGGGCACGCCGATAAACTACTAAAACGCTCTGGACGAGCGCAGATTTTCGAGCGTTCTGCTGGATCGAGGAATTTTTTAGTTTTTTTCACGAGCAGTATGCGGAAAAGTTCTTACCTGGGAAGTTTTCCAATCTTCTCTTCCGAACCGTCGTCTCGCTGAACGCGACAGAAAGAGTTATAAAAGAAAGGAAGAAGGTATGGATGAGTGAGCGAGTAGTCGTTTCCGTATAATTGGCATTTAAGGACTTGAACATTTTTTCTATCAGTTATTTAGTACCAACCGTACCTCCTTAAAGGCGCTGAGTCACCTGACAATCATTAAAATGAATTTTTCTTTACGCAGTAATTTTTTACTTAATTTTCTCTGCGTAACAGATTTAAATAACAATTGCTACACTCTTATCGGACATAATTCTCTTACAAAGAAAATCCTTACAATCCAATGACATCTTGGAAAGCAAATTTTGGCCATCGGTGCATTCTGAACACTTCGAGTTGCAAATAGAAAAAAATATTATTACACCAATGAAATCGGTAGAAAAAGAAATATTTAAATTATGAAAATATTTCATTTTAACTTTATGTTTTTAAATTGTATTTTTTATCGAGTGCAATATGTAACACATCACAATGGCTAAACAAAACTGTAAATGAAGCATATTCGCGATGGGTGCAGAACCAACAAATGCGGTCAACGATAACATTTACTTTCAACGGAAAATGTTGCGTACCCTTGAGCAAAAGAGTTATCGATTTAGTTACAGACGTGGTTGGAACGAGTAGGGAGGGTTACGTGTAGGAGTACAAACTGACGGTTAGTCGACATTATCATTTTTATTTCGTATTCTGTACGCAAAATTACCATAATTTCTTAATGTCACTATGTCTATCACGATCAATTTATCGTGCATCTATTTAGATACAAAATTACGATAATTTCGATTTTAATAATTCTTCAGGTGCATTCTTACGATGTCGACGTTTTTCGGGCAACGCAAAAATTTTAATAAGACGGTATTGGTATTTTATTGTGATAAAAGATAACGATAACGCGACAATTAAATTACCGGACAAACGACTGGATACGATTACGAGATGTATCTCGATAGGTTTCTATCTATATAATCTATTCTATAATAATTAAGCAAAGCATTACCGGCGACTGGCAAGTAGGAGGACATGCATAAAAAAATGTTCTTAACAGCGAGAAACATCCAATTTGTAAAAGCCTCGCGATGTCACGGGACTGATCCCGCGGGGATGCATCGAAAACCACGTCGATGATGATCGGCGAGACGCATTTATTGGCAGCTCCGATGTCGTAAACTTATCCAGGTGCATGTAATGCATTATAAGTAGACGAGTAATTTAACGATACATATATACACTCGGTGCATATCTTCCTATCTCTGTCTTCCGATCGCGACGCCTCGCAAAGCGCCGAAGCACGCGCGGATTCGAAGCAACAGATGGTGGGGGTTCCGGCTGCCCGCTGGCTCCTGTGGTTCATATCAAGCGGCAGAAGCTGGCGAATCCCCAAAGACGGAACGCCCGAATGAGACGGATCACTGTAAAGCCGATCTCATCCGACGGTATGCATAAGATTCAACGATATAGTTCGACGAAGAAACGAATTCGCATTGACACGACGTACGGCGACGGGCACGCACGTTTCGATATCATGAGACCGTAGATTTTCAAGTCAAACACTGATAATATCAGTATACTGAGAAATTGGGATTGTATTTCGGCTTAAAGACTATTTTTAAAATTGATTATCAATTATTTATATTATATATAATACGTACAAAATAACATAAAGATATGTTCGTATGTTAATAAAATCTAAAAATTATATTTTATTAATGTAGAATTATAATAAATATTTTTTCTGTCGTAGAAAAATTAAAAAATGTTGTGATTAATCGAAATTTTAAATAATTAACTGTGCGGGGTATAAATAAAACTTATTTCATACTACAGAAGACTGCTATTATTCGTGTTATTTATCAATTGATTATATTTATATTTATATTTATTGAGATATTTATATTTATTGAGTACTGCGTTATGATTTTCGAATTCACGAGAATTCTATAGAGTGGATACAAGATTGTTTAAGTTATCAAAGTGACAACCGTGTACGTACTAGATTCTCTTAAATTCTATTTGAACAAAGGCCAAGTTCCACCGAGCCAACTTGGATTACTCCTGTGTTACGAACTATTACACAACAAGGCTCCGATGTGTTGAACCGACAGTGTGCAACGATTGAAATTAAAAAACATTTTTAATCTACCCAAATTAAACAAGATTAATAAATTTAACAGACTGACCGAAGAAATATTTGTTAATAAAAATAATCTTCTTGGACTCAACGATCGCGTCCAAAGTGTTGAGAATTGTGTAATTAAAAAAAAAAAAAAATCAACAAAACTGACTAAAAATAATATTTTAGTGATTCAATTTTTTTTAATGTTAAAATTTCACAAAATTAAAATTTTTATTCGTTAAATGAATACCAAAAGGAAAACTAACGTATTCAAATTTCGATAACTGTTTCGAAGATCGCGTAAAACAAATCAAAGTGTTGACAGAATTATTGTGTTATAAAAAAGAAGAAAGAAACAATCGCTGCAATGGCAGAGTACAAAAAAACTCAAAGTTGCAGTTACTGACGCTGGAATCTCCAACGTTATTATCTTTTGGTCCACGAGCCAAGAGCTTTAAGCGCAAGGGGGTGAAACGGACGAAAATAAAAAAGAAAATACCCTTGCAGCACTGCATTGTTGATGAAACGTAGTTGGGGATCTTTCTAGAAACTGTTGAACAGAGAAGGTATCGTTGCAACTTCTTCAGAATCGCGAAGATTCGCTCCTCGAGGAGGAGAGTAATATACTCGCGACGTTGAGATGCTGCCGCATCTTTTGATACCGAGGCCATATCGACTGTATGCACATACTGTAAACGAGCCTCGACTCTTATTTACTTACTTACCTCCGTTGCGACCCTCATCCTCTGAGATTTGATCCACGATTCTTTATATTGTTCTTACAATTCCAAAAGACACGCAGCTTCTTACGTACCTTTGTTTTGGAACTCCATATTTAACATTTATTCAAAAACAAATTTACACGAAACGAAAGGTTTGCTATTTTTGAAGAATTTAAAAAATGCAGAATAATCTTGTGCCGGATATCAACATTTTTTATAATAATATCCCAGATAAGAGTAACATTCGCTTCTATTGTTTTTTTTTTTTTTTTCAGGAGCTAGTCTCCAGAGTTTCCCTTGATTTTATTTTTCTCTCGACTTTTTCAACTTTTTTTCGTATAAAAGTTATTGTTGTTGTTCAATCCGAAGAATCGGGGAATTCAATTTTTTGAATTCTTAAAACTCCTGTGTCGGATAATAATATTTTTAAAACCATGACCCCGGATTGGGCTGGTGTTTGATTCTATTTTTTTCAATTAATTATCAAAACACACGAGAATTGAGAAAAAAAAACCAGAAGTATAACTGGTACAAAATTTTAGTGGATTTTGTCAAATTTCTTAAAAGTGGTTAACCTTAAGATCTACAAAAAAAAATTGCGTACTTTTAACATTGCAACAATAATATTTTTAAAATTTGGAATAAATCCCAGAGGATGAGGGTTATAGTCAAGTCAATTTAACGTGAAATTTGCCATATACAGGGTGTCCCAGTTTTTAAAATATGCTCAAATATATCAAAAACTAAGAATTTAATTGACAAATATTTCAGACAAAAGTTATTGTATACGAAGACATTGGATGATCAGACATATCAGTTTTTGGGTCCGGGTCCTCTGCTAGACTCATTGAGGCTCCACTTTTGTTTTTTTTATATAACCTCCTATCTTTTATTACATTTTTTATTTCTCGTTAAAAAAATTAGTAAGTTTTATTCCGAGTCATTTTTCGTTTTTCGTCTTCGAACAGGCCCAAAACGTTGTTCGAAGTTTCCCCGTGGAAAGAGTATCAATACGTCATTATCAGTTTTCGATATAGTTGAACACATTTTTTTAAATGAGACACCCTGTATATAGATCATATTCAATTGCCATGACTTTATATCAGTCGTAACACCAGATATAAATTTTTAAAGCAAATTCTTTCGAGATATACCGGAGCTGAAAAATGTACAGAAATTACTTCGAGATATCTACTCTGAGAATTTGGTTTCTGTATATTTGCAAGCTATCGTTGTTACTATAATAATAATAATATGTAGTCGTGGCGTCGTCGATCGGTCGAGCTGTTGAAGTGCTTCCTTGACTTACCTCTATATAAATATATATCTACAGGCTCTATACCTATTGCCAGCTAGTTATATAGCTATCATCGAAGTGGTGCAAGTACAATAATACACAGACGCTATATAACGTACGAATACCGTACAAGCGGTGATAAATTGGTGTAAGCGGACCATCTCCCGTGATCGGTAGGATCGACTTTCCGGTTCGCGTATCAGATTCGAGTGCCATAAAAAATATTTCACTTCCGGATTCTTTGAAAAAAAATGGACAGGAGGACTTCTTTTTAGAGAAATAGGACTCGCGGTCGATAAGGAAGGATTGAGTCTTACTTCATTCTCGTTAAAATGGTAAGTACTCGCCATTTAATTTAATTTTATATTTAGGAATATTTTTAAACACCAAACAAAGGTTTTAGCTTTTATTTATTTTACTTTTTTTAATTAAACAGAAATTAATTTTTTTTTGTTAGCTGTGCCAGATGTGACTTAAAAAATTGACTACAGCGACGTATCGTTACTCAATTAATTATTACCGTACCAGTGACATAAAAACATTATTTTCGAAACATTCAAACTGCAAAATTATTATTAACTCAATCAAACGTTCAAAATATGATACCAGTAACAGATTTGGTATCAGAAATAGTGGAAAAATTAATGATTCGTGATTTATGTTTTGTTTTATGAAAATTGGATTTTCCTTTATATATATGTGAATATTTAAAAAAATATTATTTACAGCCCCTTAAAATTTAAGTAAAGTCTGTGTTCATAGTAAGAAGAGATGATATCAGAGATAATAATAAAAACTGCAGAAAAGCTCGGTAGCTTCGGGACATCGCTGTAAGAGCTTTTAGAGAAATGTCATATTTACAAAGTAAATATGACATGGTAATAGTTGCAAAAAACTTGTATTATTTCAATAACTCTGTTGGGACGTATTGCCAGAAGTTAAAGTAGAGGTGAATCGTGTAAAACGACAAAATTTGTTTTTTTTTGTCCTTCTACGTCCTTCCGATAAAAATAATCATTTTAAACTCAACGTTAGTCTGCTACCAAGTCAATGAAGCGTCAACTGCGCTACACTTAATTAGCTATGCTATAACCAGTATTATGTGATAAAGTAAAAATGTGTTGCAAAATTACGTAATGTTTCATCGATAAAAAATTACGAAATCGAAAGAAGCAACTCTTCTCGCTTACTTTATCGCTCACTGATTCAGCAGTTGCTTCATTGAAAAACTTTTTTTTTTTACTGTACAGTGTACAAAACAAAATCTCCAAAGCTTTTAAGAAATGTTATTAGCGGTAAAAGCGAATGGGGGAGAATTCGAACAATTTGTATTTTCAAAAATTATAATGAAGTTGTGTCGAAATTCTTGTAGTTCCAATAAAAAACCAAATTTACCAAATTTACACGAAGAAAAAGAACTGTTAAAAAGTATTCACCAACTTCCCAAATCAATATACCGAATGCAAGGGGCTAAAGACGTAATTTTGCTATACAAAAGTAGAAATTTTGATGAAAATTTCTAAATGATATTTAATTACCAAGTACTTTCTTGCTTCGATTTTCGGGACAGTCCCAAATCGGTGGCGCGTATCGATCGATGTAGCGTCGGATGTAGTGGGAGAGACAGTGGGCGTGGTTCGACAGATCCGTATCACGACTTCCTTACGTTAGGGCATATTCGGCGATCAGCGGGTTACAACTAGGGAACATGACACGGCACTGGTAACGGTTATGCGAACTGCGCAGAGTCAGGATGGGCCAGAAGTACGCAACCTCGATTCTCGTAACAGCAATTCGGTGCCGGTCCCGTGGGTATTGCGAAAATCGAGGTCCCAGTATAATTGGCAAATACGTTGTCAGGTCATTTTGTAATTCGGAGTTTGTTAGTTGCAAAAGAATAAGTTAGGGCTCATTGTTTCGTCATTGTTAAGACCTTTATGATTAACCAATGAGGATACTTGTATAGCCATTGTAATCGTTAATGACAATGGAACAAGCTAGTATCGCTCCAGTGTGGCAAAATCCGGGTACTGTTAAATCAACAATGGGAATTCAACTACCGAATGAAAACGTTACAGGGGCGGTCATTGACCGGCGGGTGTACAACATTTGTTGGTCACTTCGACGTACAAATATAAGTCGCACAGCCGGCTTCTCAACGAGAATACGAAGTTCCCGATTAATTAGACACGTCAATGTCAATCAAATTATTCCAAAGTCGTCAGACCTTGATAAATTTGTTGAAAATAAATACGCGAGAAAGATTGTGATACTCGACTCCACGGATGATATAAATACGCAGCCATTTATCATAATTACCTTTGAGAATCCAGAACTCCTTACATGTATCAAGAGTTCGAAAAATATTCGATAATTTATTCCAACGATAACCCAATTAAATACAACGCACATGCTGTAGAATGAAATAATTTATAAGGAAAGATTAATATTTGCGTCTAATTGTGCTTTGAATTTTCAATTTAAAAAAATGGAAAATACAAAAATTAAGATAAGTCACGATTCTAAATAATTACTTTTTTTTTTTTTTTTAGTTGAACCTTTGGTGTAGATGTCCCAGTTTGAATCGCCGGAGTCTCGTACTTTTGGAGTTGTCTTCCACTATTCTTGCGGGTAGCTGGCTCGGGTGATTTTCGAGTCGATCCTGGTAGTTTTTACTCCACTTTTTTATTTCCTCATGGACGGTGTTGATTTTAAGATCCTTATGTAATGATGTGTTCTTGACATACCAAGGCGCATTCACTATCACTCTTAGCGTTTTTGACTTGAATCTCTGAATTACTTCGATGTTTGAGCTACTGGCTGTACCCCATAGTTGTATCCCGTATGTCCAGATTGGTTTTAGAATGGCCTTGTAGACGGTCAGTTTGTTGTGTAGTGATAGCTGAGAGTTTCGTACAATGAGCCAGTACAGGTGAGCCTTCTATCGAGGTGCATACCGAGGTATTTGACTTCGTTTACAACTGGAAGGGTTTTGTTTTTGAGTTGAATGCTGGGACAATTTCCTTTTCTTAGTGCGAACGTGATGTGGACGTATTTTGAGTCGCTTGCTTTAATTCTCCATTTTTCCATCCATTTTTGAATTTTATTAAGTCTTCGTTGGAGTTTCTTGGACGCTGTTTCAAGGTTTTTGTGTGTGGCCAGGAGAGCAGTGTCGTCGGCGTATGTCGCTGCTGTGATGTTTCTGTTAATTGGCAGGTCAGCTGTGGATATGGTGTAAAGTACTGGACCTAAAACACTTCCTTGTGGTACACCAGATTTGATTGGGTGGAAACTTGAGAAATCTTGTGCATAGCGTACTTGAAATGTTCTGTTAGATAAGTAAGATTTTATTAATAGGAAGTACTGGGGCAGATGTCGCTTGATTTTGAACAGTAGTCCGGTATGCCATACTTTATCGAATGCTTGCTGTATGTCGAGAAACACTGCTGAGCAGTATTTTTTGTTCTCTAGGGTGTTACTTATGGTGTTGTATACTCTGTTAATTTGCTCAATCGTTGCATGGTTGTTCCTGAATCCAAATTGGTGATCGGGAATGAGCTTTTTTAAGCGTATTTCTGCATTCATTCTTGAGAGAGAATAGGTAGCAGGCTTATTGGCCTGTATGATGTTATTTCGTTCGGTGGTTTACCTGGCTTCGGAATCATGGTGATTTGGGCTTCTATTGGTTCAGTATTTGTGTCGTACGGATCATTCCGTTGAATAAGTTCGTAATAAAAACGAGTCCTTTGCGTGGTAATTCTTTTAATACTTGTCCCGTGATTATATCGTAGCCGGGGGCTTTTCTTGTGCTGGTTTCCTTCAGGATAGCTCGCAATGGTTCTTGGTGGGCAGCTGACATAATGGGAAAGAGTAGTGGGAGGGCTGCATTCAGGAAGTTGTTTACTTCAACGTCGTCATCGCCTGTTTGGTTGGTTAGTGGAGTGAAAACTTCTGCTAGGTGCTTTGCGAAGACCTCAACTTTCTCAGCGTCGGTGTTGGCCCAATTTCCATCATCATTTTTGATGGGAGGATTTTGGTGTTGTGGTCGTTTCATGTTTTTGGTTACTTTCCATAGGGAGTAATCTGTGTCTTTTGTGTTGGATAGGTTTAATAGTTTGGCTTGGAATGTGTCATTGTTATAGTCTTTAATGAGTTGAGTCAGCTCTCGTGTGACCCGGTAGTTTTGTCTGTCGGGTTTCTACTCAGTTGCCATTTTCTTCTCAGCCTTCTTTTATCTGTGATTTTCTTTCTGATGTGCGTTGGATATTTGATGCTATTGTCTTTTGGGTTTGCTGCTGGTGTTGCTGTCCAAGCAGCTTCTTGGATTAGCCGTGTCAAGTGTTCCGTTGCGTCGTTGATTTCGGCACCATTTTTCATTGGGTATCTTAAGTTTATTTTTTCGCCGATTATTTCTCTGAATAGATCCCAGTCTGTTCTTTTGTTACAAAGGGAGGGATGGTTTTGTTTGTGAATTAATCCAGTACTCAGTGTCAGTTTCACTGGAGAATGGTCAGAAGATAGGTCATGTATCTCTTCTGTGCGGGTAAAATTGTCTGCTCTTCCCTTTGTTACAAAAAAATCTAATAGATCTGGGATTTTGTTGATGTCCGTGGGCCAGTATTAAGGTTTTAAAGTGGAGAGTCGGTTGCATTTTTTCCTTTCCATGGCTTTTAGTAGTTCCCTGCCTCTGGTGGTGATGATTCTCGAGCCCCACCACTGATGTTTAGCATAATAGTCGCCTCCTGCTATGAAGCAAGGTCCAAGGATCTTGAAAAATTCAATAAACATCTCCACCTTGATTGTGTTACGTCCAAGTAACATGAGAAATTGCCCTGTTTTAGACCTTAGCTACGGCTAATTAGTCTGGGATACGGGCTCGGTGATTTGATCGTTAAAGATGTGAATTTACGAAGGGGTTTGAGAATGATAAAGAAAATGTAAATGGTGAGTTCCTGTTTGACAACCGGGAGTTCGAATGAAAGGAAAAGAGGTGTTCGCGGTGGTCCGCGCAACACCCTTATTTAATGGGGGAGGATAGGAATTCGCGGTGGTCCGCGCAATTCCCTGGTTAAATTGAGAGGAAATAGAGTTCGCGGTGGTCCGCGCAACACTATCGTAAGGGAGGAAAAATAGCGTTCGCGGTGGTCCGCGCAACACTATGGTGAAGAAGGAAAAATAGCGTTCGCGGTGGTCCGCGCAACACTATTGTAAAGGAAGAATTTAGAATTCGCGGTGGTCCGCGCAATTCTATTGGAGAGACGGAAGTTAGAGTCCGCGGTGGTCCGCGCGACACTATAATGAATGGGAGAGAAGGTGGTTAGAGTTCGCGGCGGTCCGCGCAACTCTAGATAATTTCGAAGACTGAATTTAAACTTACTCTTTACTATAGATTTGAAAAATAACGGAGAGCTGTACAATGTTTCAGCTTGTTCCGGTGTCGTTGAATATTTTACAAGAACTGACTTTTAGAGCACAATTTCGCTCTTTTTATACTAGTGTTTATGCTATCCTTGTCTAAAATTAGGGGTTGGAGAGGGCAAGTTCTTTGGCATCTCATTGGTTTGAACTTACCGTCTTCCCTTTCCTAATTTTCCAGATAGTTGGGGAGAATAGCTCTTATCTCTATACGTTCAAGGTCCATGTCATCCGCCTTCCGTTAGCTCTAGCGCCAGGGCCACCACTCAGGGTTTGCTCTGGTGCCCGAAGGGTAGTCGGATGCTAGGGGCAGTGTGGTGGAGTTACGGGGACGTAACACCTCCCTTCTGAGATCAAATGTCGGGTTATAAGTGTATTCGACATTTGAAATTTGAAAGAATGGAATGAAGCTCTTAAATGTAGCTTAAATTAAGTGATAAATGCGATAAGATTCTATATAATTATAGTCGTGATCAAAATAGTAATCCCGATCGTGCTAACATGATGCTTGTTGTTGAGGTTGATGTCAGCCCTTCAAGGAGAATGGACCGGCAGAAGAGTGTCCTGGAGTTGTTATGGCTGCCGTCTGTTGTTGGCCCCGCTCCGCTTCAACTTGAGGGGTGGATACATGTATTGCCAAGAGTTCGTGGTCTTCGTTTGGTCCCGTTGCTGGTTCCGGTGGTTCATTTAAATTCCTTTTTAAATGGAGTAGAAGGTGCGTTACGGAATCCCAGATTGCTCCGATAAGGAATAGCGACCATCCGTATACGGTATGAAGTGCATAACCGTGGATGATCGTGTCTACGATGAGTTTTATTATTCGAATTAGAAGTATGATCCCGATGAGGCCAGCGCTTGCGGTACCAAAGAACATGAATCGACTCCACATGTTGTCCCAAACAGAGTCGACGAGATTCTTTAGCCCATCTGTTCCCAGCATTTTTGAAAATGCGAGGTCTTGGTTGCCAATGGGTTGGCCAGTGATGCCTCGCGCAATTGTGTTAAGCACTGCTGGTTTCTCCACTGGGAACATAATGTGATCTCTGAGCTTCTCGAGATCTTCTTGATTATAGATGCCGCTGGTTGCCAAGGATGCTGGACTAGTATATGTCCATGTTGGTTTGGTCATCGGCTTGATGATAGTTGGTGGTAGACTTTGGACTGGTCCTGGTAGGAGTTTGTACCAGGCGTCTCCCAAAAGATATTCAGATGGTAACAAAACGTCACACGTAATTTCTATGCCTGTTTGCATGATGATGTGAGTACGTGGTGACAGAAATAGGTTCTGGTTACCTCTGGAGATCGGGAGTTCGTGGTAGCAATTTTCGGTTCTCCGTACCTTCACGTCTACTGGAACGCACTTGATGATGTGGGCGACTTCTCCGGCAATTACTGCCATGTATCCAGGTCCCTTCATGAGATGATAGGCGAATTCATCCGGGGATTGTGTTGCAATGATGAGGGCGTTCTTCAACACTTGCTGCTCCAGATTGCATCGTTGTGTCAGCACGTCGAGGTACAACTGATTTATTTGATTTCGAATGTGTTTTTCGACGAATACAAATTTAGAGTTTACATAGGCGAATATGTCTAAATTTTCTACAGCTATTGGTTTTGGTTTAGCGAAAGTTTCTCCCCTTCTGGTTTCAAATATTAGTAATTTCGGATGTTCTGTGCGTATTAACGTGTAACCGCATAGTGGTTGTTCAGATTTCTTAGTTAATGCGAATGTTATGTCTTGAGTTGAAAGTGTGTAGACTGTTTGAGTGTAGCTATGTCCGACATCTTTAATTTTCTTTGCCATTCCTTCATACAGTACATCGTACCGATTGAATTTGCAATTATCTGAGGGAAGTGAATTCCAAAAAGTTTGTCCACCCTCAAGGTCTACACAATCTTGATTTGTTAATAGGCACGTCATTCCTGATTTTAGATTTATGTGATTAGTATTTAGATTTACTGCTGCATAATATTCTACGAGAGTGATTCTTACAGATGCTTGTACTACTACATCGTCCCAGCTTCCATAAGGGTCTGAGTATTGCGCACCATAACAAGTCCCGTCATTCTTAATCGAGCCTGCTAAGGATATGCTTCGTGTTGCGGTTTGATTTTTACGTAGTTCAGTTATCAGAGAGATTCCAATTTTTAAAATGCCTGTTAAATGCATCTGCTCACATGCGTCTCGATTTACATCTGCTAGATATTCTAATTGTCCGTGTGCTACTACTGAGATGTGCGAGCTCATACCGCAGTGGTATATCACTCGATGGATTTCTACTTTACATTGGATAACTTTATTGTTGATAAATTCGTTCAGTTGTAGCACTTGGATATACACGGGAGTCGCTACTATCTCTGGTCTCTTTATATCGCAGTCGCCTACGTCGATTAGAGAAAGTGTGGTTATATTTAGTTTCGATGATCCGCAATCGTATCCGATTATTCCCATTGTACCTGCTACCGCACCTAGCAGTATCAGGAAGGTTAATGTTCCCTTCATCATGTTGCAACACGATTTGAATATTCAATTTTCTTTCTTCTATTATATTTGTTTAATTATTTATTTATTTATTTATTGACTTATTTGTTTGTTTATTTTGTAATTTATTGTTTAGTTAAGCTGGAAAAGAAAAATATACATATATAAATTGAATTTACTGCCCCGTCGTTTTCGTTGTTGAAATGTAAGAATATTTCAGTCTGTTTATGTTGACAACACGAGGTTTTCGCTTTATTTGGATTTTGACATTCCCTTTTGGGAGTATTTCTAAAACCTCGTGAGGTCCAGTATAATGATCTTCTAATTTTCCTGGCTTAGGCCCCTTTAGTAAAAAGACGAACTCACCGACCCTAAGTGTCTGAGGATTAATTTTTCTGTCATAGATTTCTTTAGATTTGATTTTTGCATTGATTAAATTACCTCGCGCTAAAACTTGGAGTTTGTATAGGCGAGTTACTAATTTAGTAAGATAATCGTCGTATGTGTTTTCTTCTTCATTCGTTATCGGATCGCTCGATGGAAGTCTTGCTAGTCTACCGAATACTAGTTCGAATGGTGTATGTCGAGTACCTTCGTGAGTACTTGTATTATATGAAAAGGTTGCCAATTCTAACCAATCGTCCCATTCTTGATCTTGGTTTGCAAATTGTTTAAGATATTCTCCTAATACATGATGAGATCTTTCAATGGATCCGTTTGACTGGGGATGAAATGCTGTTGTTTTATATTGTTGAATTTTGAATCGTTTGGCTAAACTCTTTAATACCTTGCTGAGGAAATTGCTACCTTGGTCTGTTAGAACAGATCTCGGAGCGCCGAAAGTGCAAATAAATCTTTTTACTAAAGCATTACTTATAGTCGTTGCTGTTGCATCCTGCAGTGGAATTGCTAACGTGTATTTTGTCAACAGGTCTTGAATAGTTAGTATATAAACATTCTCGTCTTTGGTTTTAGCTAAAGGACCTACGATATCCATTGCAACCTTATCGAAAGCTACACCGGGCGTATCCGTTATGATCATCGGGTTTCGATTTTTAACTCTAACTAATTTTTTTAGTTGGCACCCTAAACAATTCCTAACGAATGCCTGTATGTCCTTTTTTATATTTTCCCAACAATAACGGTGCCTGATTCTACTGAATGTTTTTGATACCCCCTTGTGTCCTCCGAGTGCTGAACAATGTAATTCTTTAATAATCTCGCTTCGTTTAGACTGTTCGACGTATTGAACTGCACCTGTACAGATTATTATTTTTGTAAGTGTCGATTGACCTAGAGAGTGTAGGTGACTTCTAATTATCTTCCAATCTATTGATTCTACTTCATTTGTTTTTGCTATGCTGATTGTTTTTAATTGGAATTTATTAGCTAGTTCGCCGAGACTACACAATGATTTTTCTATATCTGATACTACAGCTGAGAGGCCTTCTTCAAATCGCCGTATCGGTAACGCTATGTGGATTTTACTGCCGTATTCTTTCATCTGCGCTTTTCCCGGCTGTAAGTCATTAAACCTTGGTAGTTCGTTGCGTGTTTGGAGTTGAGTTGAGCCTATATCACATGGTTCTCCCGAGGTGTAGATAAAATACGTATAATTGTCCTTCCTCATGAACAGTTGGTCTCTGGATTCGAATACATTTCGAGGATCCGGTGTGGTTCCCTGTTCCCTTCTCTTTTCTGGTTCTGAGGTTGATTCCTCGATCTCGCTATCGCTGCTCGATGATTCTGTATCGGTAGGTTGGTTTGTAATTGCGTCAGCTTCTTCGTGTTTGGTCTGTTTAGGCCGCTTAGGTTTGTTTTTACGTTTACCGATGCTTTCATTCTCTTGGGTTGGTTCAATTTGCGATATTTGTTTGTCGAGTTCATCTCTTAACCTTTGAGGTTCTCGTTTATTTCGTTGACTTCTTCTTAAGGGTTGTTCGTTATTACTCCTTGATTCTGGGTTTTGATGGATCTCCGCTTGGGTTGTAATCTGATTTGGTCGTTCTTTATTAACCCCTGATTCCGGTTCTTTCGTCGATTGTCTATTACCCTGAACGGTATGGACATTCTGTGGTTCGACAGGGTTTCTGGATAGAGCGTCTGCATTTACATTTATTTTCCCTGCCTTATAAACGACATCGAAATCGTACAGGCCTAATTTTAGTCTCCATTTTGATACTCGTGAGGCTGGATCCTGTGAGTTTTTAAACCATACGAGAGGTTTGTGGTCTGTGACGACCGTGAATTTGCGTCCATATATATATGGATGGAGTTGTTTGACCGCGTAGACGATTGCCAAAGCTTCCTTTTCGTATGTTTCGTATCGTTTCTCCGCGTCGTTCAAGGTTCGAGAGATGTATGCGATGGGTAAATCCTTTCCGATTTCCCCTTGAGATAGGATACCCCCGATGGCGTATCCTGAAGCGTCCGTCGTGACGAGAAACGGTCGAGTGAAGTCTGGATGTTGAAGTATAGGTTCTTTGCAGAGAGCATCCTTCAAATATTGAAAAACTAACTGTTCCCTGCTTCCCCATAAAAATGTTGTATCCTTTTTTAACAAATCTGTGAGAGGTTTAGCGATTTTCGCGAATCCCTTAATGAAACGTCGATAGTATCCGGTTAAACCCAAAAATTGCCTTACTCCCTTAACGTTTCGGGGGGCCGGATAACCTTTTACTGCTTCGATTTTCCTTGGATCAGGTTTAATTCCGTTTTCTGTTATTAAATGTCCCAAGTATGCGACTTCCTTTCGTAGAAATTCACATTTGTCGGGCTGTAGCTTTAGATTAGCCTCCTTGAGGCGGGATATTAGCTTCCTATATTTGATTTCATGTTCCCGAAGCGACGATGCGTATATTACAATGTCATCTAAGTAGACGAAAAGTTCCGCGCCTTGCAGACCACATAATACGCGGTCCATTAGTCTCTGGAACGTCGCTGGAGCATTTTTCAAACCAAATGGCATTCGAGAAAATTCATAATGGCCAAATGGCGTAGAGAAAGCTGTTTTATGTGCATCTTTTGGATTTAGATTTATTTGATGGAAACCTGATGCGAGATCGAAAACCGAGAAGTATTTCGCTCCTCCGAGTTGGTCTAAAATATCGATTATATTTGGGAGGGGATATGAATCTCCGATTGTTTTTTCGTTCAGCATTCGAAAGTCTAACACCATTCTCCATCGTTTATTACCGTGGCGGTCTGGTTTTTTTGGAACAATCCACACTGGACTGTTATAAGGAGATTGTGAAGTTTTAACTATTCCTTCGTTATAAAGTTCTTTCACTTGTCGCGTTATTTCGTCTTTGTGAATTGGGGGATACCGATATTGTCGTGTATTAATCGGGTGATCGTCAATTGTGGTAATGGCATGTTCCATCTTGGTAGTCGCACCCAATTTATCTCCCGGGATGTGATATTGGTCCGAACTTTCTTCGAGTAACTTGTTTATACTTCCGCGTTCTTCTGAATTTAGGTGATCGAGACGGAGTAGTTCCTTTATTTTTTCTATTTGATTCTTTTTCTCTTCTTTTAATGACGCAATTGTCATGCAACTAACGTCGGGTTTGGTGGATGTTGTTGATTTATTAGATTTAGAGGGTTCGACAACATCGATGGTTGCCTTACTTTCTTGAGTATATTTTTTATTTGACGCGGTTGTCGTGCAATTCGCGTCGGATGTAGAGGATTTTGTGGAATTAGAAGGTTCGACAATTTCACTGACTGTCTCACTTCCTTGATAAATTTTTTTATTTGACGCGGTTGTCGGGCAATTCGCGTCGGATTTAGAAGATTTTGTGGAATTAGAAGGTTCGACAATTTCACTGATTGTCTTACTTCCTTGATTTGATTTTTTATTTGACGCGGTTGTCGGGCAATTCGCGTCGGATTTAGAAGATTTTGTGGAATTAGAAGGTTCGACAATTTCACTGATTGTCTTACTTCCTTGATTTGATTTTTTATTTGACGCGGTTGTCGTGCAATTCGCGTCGGATTTAGAAGATTTTGTGGAATTAGAAGGTTCGACAATTTCACTGATTGTCTTACTTCCTTGATTTGATTTTTTATTTGACGCGGTTGTCGTGCAATTCGCGTCGGATTTAGAAGATTTTGTGGAATTAGAAGTTGTGTTTTTAGATTTTTCTTCGAATTCTTGTAATGTCAGAGTTGGCACTATTATTTCGATTTCCTCTTCCCTGGTATTGTATACTTGGGTATACGCGATACCTTGCTGGTTCGTAACTAGAGCTTTACCGAAATAAATGCCATCTCCGATTTTAATGCGAGGGAGGTAACCTTCAGAGATTTCTTCGTTCTTTATTCTGACATAAAAGGTTGAAGCTGATCGCGCTGGAATTATTACCGTTTCCGGGCTAGTGAAGTTGATACGCCTGTCCCTCCAATATAAACAGTGTCCCTTATAATCGATCGTTGCCTTAAATCTCTGGTAGAACTCGTTTCCCAGTATTCCAGCCTGTTCGATGGGGAAATCCTCTTTAACTATGTGGAATACGACTGAACATCCTAAGATGTTTACAGAGAGTGACCCTAAGGTATCTACTGGATTCGTCGTTATTCCGTGTAGCTCGAGAATATCCGTTGCATCTACTATGGCACCTGGTTTGACCGATTTTTCTTTTATGAGGTTTGGCTCGGATCCCGTGTCAACTAATAAAGTTGTTGGTGGGTGTAAAGTTGAGGACTCTATCATAATTGTCGGAGGACGACAGCGCCGTTTTAAATTAACATTAGCTAGTCGGACTCGTCCCCTGGCTGCGTTTCGCTTATCACCAGAGCCTTGCGAAGGGCTGCTTTTGTTTGTGTCTCCGGATGAGCCCCGGTTATCGGGAGACTGTTGGAGTTTCCCTGCGCCTTCTGTTTGTTTATATATTCCCGTCTTCTACATTCGTCGATAGTGTGCCCGTCGCGTTTACAATACCGGCACGATTTTTGGGTCTGTTTATTATCTTCAGTCCGTCTGTCTCGCGGGTTGTATACAGCTTGAGCGGGTGGCCGACCCTTATCTTGAGAGGGCCCAGCCGCTTGGTTCCTAAACCAACACGTGTCCGCCGCGTGGCCCGTTCGGTTACAAATTTGGCAGATTACTATGTTTTTCTGTATTGCTGCTACAGTTTCTTTACGTGGCGCTGGTTTATCTACGCGTTTGGAATTTCTTAACTCGTTTATGGCCTTCTGTTTTCTATCTACTTTAATAGCGTCCGTCCCGGCGGCGGTCAATGTTGCATAAGTGGGCTTCATTCTTATTTGTATTTCGGGTTTAAGCCCGTCAAGAAAACTTTCTATGCATTCGCTCTCCGTGGCGGTCCTATCTGCGTCGCTTATTTCTTCGTTGTTATTGCTTTTATGTGCTTCGATTATATGATTTCCGATTTCGCGTACCCGATTTATATATTTAATTATATCTTCGTTTTCTAACTGTACTAACGTCCCGAGTTCTCGTCGTACCTGATTTACTGATTTTGCGGGAGAATATAATTCTTTTAAATATTTGGTTAATTCATTTAAAGTATTAAATTTAACTCCTTGTATCGATCTTTTTGCTTCTCCTATAATTTTCGTTCTAATTAACCTGACTAAGTTTTGTTCTACATTTGAGGGAAGCATAACTAGAGCTTCCTCACAGCTTTCAATAAATTGGTATATGGGAATATTTGTCCCGTCGAATTTAACAACAACTTCGACTGCATCCTTAAGGGATACCGTTTGTGAAGTTCCTATAGGCATGTCTACTTCTTGTGTTGTGCCTTCGTTGGATGTTGTGGATAGATTGTCGTCGCTGTTATTTTCTTGTGTAGGTAAAGGTGGAGGATTTAGATTAGAGGCACTCGACGGGTTGTCAACAGTTTGAATTACAGGATTGGTTTCACCCTTTTGCGGTGAATGCTCAATTGGCATGATTTGACCAAATTACCGTTAGTATCCCACCGCTGTCACCAAAAAGGTATGTTACGTCCAAGTAACATGAGAAATTGCCCTGTTTTAGACCTTAGCTACGGCTAATTAGTCTGGGATACGGGCTCGGTGATTTGATCGTTAAAGATGTGAATTTACGAAGGGGTTTGAGAATGATAAAGAAAATGTAAATGGTGAGTTCCTGTTTGACAACCGGGAGTTCGAATGAAAGGAAAAGAGGTGTTCGCGGTGGTCCGCGCAACACCCTTATTTAATGGGGGAGGATAGGAATTCGCGGTGGTCCGCGCAATTCCCTGGTTAAATTGAGAGGAAATAGAGTTCGCGGTGGTCCGCGCAACACTATCGTAAGGGAGGAAAAATAGCGTTCGCGGTGGTCCGCGCAACACTATGGTGAAGAAGGAAAAATAGCGTTCGCGGTGGTCCGCGCAACACTATTGTAAAGGAAGAATTTAGAATTCGCGGTGGTCCGCGCAATTCTATTGGAGAGACGGAAGTTAGAGTCCGCGGTGGTCCGCGCGACACTATAATGAATGGGAGAGAAGGTGGTTAGAGTTCGCGGCGGTCCGCGCAACTCTAGATAATTTCGAAGACTGAATTTAAACTTACTCTTTACTATAGATTTGAAAAATAACGGAGAGCTGTACAATGTTTCAGCTTGTTCCGGTGTCGTTGAATATTTTACAAGAACTGACTTTTAGAGCACAATTTCGCTCTTTTTATACTAGTGTTTATGCTATCCTTGTCTAAAATTAGGGGTTGGAGAGGGCAAGTTCTTTGGCATCTCATTGGTTTGAACTTACCGTCTTCCCTTTCCTAATTTTCCAGATAGTTGGGGAGAATAGCTCTTATCTCTATACGTTCAAGGTCCATGTCATCCGCCTTCCGTTAGCTCTAGCGCCAGGGCCACCACTCAGGGTTTGCTCTGGTGCCCGAAGGGTAGTCGGATGCTAGGGGCAGTGTGGTGGAGTTACGGGGACGTAACAATTGCGTGTTTTGGAGGACAGTAAACAGCTGATAGGGTGATTGGTCTATTGTTTAAATCGGTAACGACTGTATTCGTGGCTTGTATGTGTTCTTTCTCGAATTTTTTGATCTCATAGTGTTTTATTATGTTTTTTATTATTATTGCTGTGCCACCGTGTGCGGTATCACCAGGGTGTTTCGTATCGTATAGTGTGTATCCGTGGATTTTTAAGTAGCTTTTACTAGTGAAGTGGGTTTCTGAGACTAGCATAACATCTATTTAGTTTGTATGTAGAATAGTGGTTAATTCTTGGCGTCTTTGCACCAGACCGTTGGCATTCCAAAGTATTATTTTATAAAACTTATTCATTTTTCAGGGCTTTTTGTTAGTACTGTGGTTAGTAAATTAACCGTTGTATTTAATAGTTGGATTTGTTGTTGTATCATTGTTCTAATTTCTTGAAATGTTTTCTCAAGTATCACTACTACTTGATTTATGTTCTCTCTGTTGTTATTATTGTTGTTGTTCTTGTTGTTGTTGTTGTAGTTCTTGTTCTTGTTGTTGTTCTTGTTGTTGATGTTGTCATTGATTTGTCTGCTAGCGCACGAGAGGGTCGCTTCGGCGTAGCTTAGCGTTTTTCTCGGGAGGTGGTAGACTCTGCAACCTTTATAGTTAGCAGGGTGCTCGCCGTCGCATAAGGCACATTTGGGGGCTGTGTCTCTTGATTTAGTGCAGGTGGAGGTCTCGTGTTCATCTCCACATTTTACGCATCTATATTGTCTACGACAATATGATTTAGTGTGCCCGTATCTCTGGCATCTAGTGCATTGCACTACCGTTGTTTTTTTCCTAGGAGGCTCGATTTCAATTTTAGCATTCAGCAAGGTATTAATTTTATATATTTCTTTATTGTTATTACTGGGTTCGAGGTCTACAAAAAAGGTTGGTAGAGGGTTTTTACTTTTTGCGTGACAGATATTTATGATGTTCCGTACTTGGTGCCCAAGGTGTTCGATGGCTTCCTTAATTTCTTGTGTGGGGGTGGTTGGGTGGAGTGATTTCATGACTATCCTGTATGCTCGCATTTGTTCAAGTTGGTAGGTGTGGTAGGATGCCTTTTCATTGTCGAAGATGCGGATTATTTTTCGGAATGACTCAGTATTTTTCGCCATTATTTTCAATTGTCCTGTATTTCCTGTTGTCTTGTGGGTATAATCGTTATTTCGTATATCTCGCTCCAGTTTAGCTTTTAGAGCTGCGATCGGGTGATTTATTGTCTTGTGTGTTTTGATTCGGATTTTGATCGTTGTTGCTAGTAAGAGAGGCATATCGATTTTGCGTCGGGATGGCTTGTGTATTATCGTCACTGTCTAGACTGGCGTTTCTTCCAGCGCGCTTTCTGGGATGCGAGATTTGCCAGAGTGGAGAGTTTTGCGAGGAATTATCCGTTGAATGATTTCGTGTAAGGATAAGAGGTGACATAATACCTCTTGCTGCCTCTTGGATGACCTCGTTGTCTTGATTACTCGTGTTGTTTCTTGGATCATACATCTGTATGTCGTTGTCCTTCGAGGTTTGGTTTCTTCCAAACATGATGATAGGAGGTTGAGAAGGTGATATGTGAGTATCTTTTCTCTTTTCAAAGAGAAAAGATCTCTTCGTTGATTATTCACGAATGCTTGTGTGCTGTTAATCGTTCTTATTATATTTCTTATTTCTATAATCTGTACAACGTACACGGTGTATACCGTATTTCTCGGAATTATCGGAGCGTACGATAGCACGTCCGTCACTCGCGACGGCTCGAGAAGTACTATATAAATAATTACTTAAAAATATATTGTAGCAGAGCCCTCGCATTACTTTGTAACACACTTTATTTATTTATTCGTTTCATAAATTACTTTACAAATCTTGGTCAACTGTTGAGATTTTATGTGATCGAATGATATTTGAAAATGTAATCAACCGTAGTCAACGTGCGAGAAACCTTTAAAATAATATCTTTTACAGAGTTTTCGATAAGAATTTTGGAGTTTTTTGTCAAGTGGGTATCAAATTCGTGATTAGCGGAAAAATTACATCGTAACAAGGCTTGAAGAATATTTTTTTAAAAAAGTTATTTATCAAATAATATTGTTTGTTTTTTAATTGTTGCATATTCCTTTCTATTTCTTTCAAACTACATTCATATGTAGAGTTAAATAATTGCAATCTATACTCGACGTCCTCAGGATTCTCTTAAAAATTTTTTAATTAAATATACCCCATTATGCCCATTGCCAAGAATAAAGTAATAATAGTGTTGCTTTATATGAGTATTAACTCTGTTATACCAAACATATTCCTTTGATGGGTTTTAGTTCGCAACCAGAGCGATTTCCTCATTTTCTCTATAAGTATAAGAGAAATATAGATATATTTTCTCTATAGCCCATAAGGACAGGAAAAAATATAAAGTTATCATTCGTTTCGGTGTTTACACGAAACCCTGCGAGTGAGAGCTTAATTCAGTGATGTTACTGGCATAGTTATACAGAATCCGATGGTACTGCAAAGATTTCTACGTAATCCCGCAAGCTACGACTTATGTTCAACGTATACGGAACGGAATTACAAAAATCCATATGTACCATGTTAGCGAAGTTTAAGCTCATTTTTTTTGTTTCTGTGCCATACTACTCTTATATATTACTGGATATATCATTCAGGAAAAATAATTTAAAAATATTTCGTTTCTAGAATTTTATGTAATACTGATCCATGACATAGTTATTTATTTTTTCACTGTTGGCATCTGACGCACGGTATTTTTACTGAGCCAACTATGGTTAAGCCATACCTCGAGTATTATTAATGATAAAGGTATTGGAAGGAAGTTATAGTATATATCAAAGGTATCAAAGGTTCTTTTGGTCTAGGAATAAATATTTTATGTCTCGTCTCGTATTTAATTTTATCGTAATATTTTTGTTATTTTACTATCAAAATCCTTCCATAGATCAGTAAAAATAATTGTTTATTTTGCTGCTGAATTTATTTAAAATGGCCATCTACCATCACGTTCAAAATATATTAAAGTTAAAGATAATACTGGTTTTTTTTTGTGGAAACTACGAACGTAATTGATAACTTGTGGACTCTGTAAGGAGACAAAGGTAGTCGGATAAAGAAGTTCAGAATTATTCTAAAAAAAATGTATAAATGACTATTTCTTCGAAGAATTCTCACTTCTTTTGAATCATTGTTAGCGTGAAATATAACACACCGTACACGAATCGAGAAATGATTCTAGTTCTCATGCTTCTACTTATGCCAATTAAAAGTCACGGTCATACACGAGCCGATCATTGTGTATACAACGGTCGAATCGAAAGAAGTTTCCACTACGTAACGATATCTTATCACACAGGCCCGTGTATCGTATATAATTTGTATCGAAAATAATTGTATTGAATCAACGCACGAACGCTTTTACGCATAGCAAGCATACATTTTTCAAAATCTTTTACGACGTACAGTAACACCTAACTTTTCTTAACTTTACTTAACTGAATCGCCATTCTTCACTTAACTCGTTATTATAGCAACCAATTCGCTGTTTTTTAATTATTCGCAAAAAAATTCAAAATGCCATTTGATTAAAACTCCTTGAGCAATTTACCCTACATTAACATCTAAATCGTGTATGACGATAGTCCACTTGCAAATCAAATTTGAGCACAATATCACAAAAACTTTCGCTGGAGGAAGTAAAATGCCATTTGATAATTTAAATTCTTTGTTTAAAATTTATTTAAAACGCTAGAGTTCAATGTCCTTCGACGTAACAATTACAACTGTTATAAATTATTTGATACAACCGTTATAAACATGTGTCCAATATTAATTTACAGATTTATTAACATATTTATGACGATGAACTGCTTAAATACTTGACAGCACATGCAAACTATTTGTGTTCATTCATAGAGAAATGATTCGATTATGTCGTGAAAGGGCCTTGCTCTATCATAAATATTCATAACGGTTCCACGTGGCAATATCATGACGATAGATTCGGAGCAGGTGTCCATTATCAAAATTGCCAGAACTTCGGGACACAGGTTTCGAGGCAGAGATCGGCAGTTTGAAATCCTTCCGTCATTCAATTGCGCTTAATCCCGCTAATTTTGGGTGGTATAAGTCATTATTTTAAATACAATTCATAACTCCAGAGGGAATTAATAATTTATTTTTATTCAAATACAAATTGCAATTGCATTAATAATTTATTTCCATTCAAATACAAATTCCTTCTGGAATTAGGAAGAAAAATGAAGTACTAATTCTACAAGGAATTATTACCAAAATTTCAGAAAGTATTTGTATTTGTATAAAAATGAAAAATATACCAGAAAGAATTTGTATTTAATCCTAATTTCATCATGAATTAGTATTTAAATATATATTAATTACAAAATTCAGGTTAAAATTGGAATTGTCATTGCATAATTTTGAATCTATCGATCTCTGTTTGGAGATAATATTGTTGGAGCTGACGGCACTAATGTAATATCACTCGGAAGTGCACTTTTAATTAGCAAAATATTGTTCGAGACGTACGTAAAAATACCAGAATCTTTCATTCCCAAAGTGCCTAAACTAAGTTCATACAGATCAATCGATTATTAAAATTTAAAAAACACTAAAATTCGATTTTATATAAATTTTTAGGTCGTTTCGCTTTAAATTATATCTTCCGGGTGATTTATAAACGATGTTCATGTATCGAATATACCGCGTTAAAAATAAATTACCAAACGGTCTTTAAAACATATCCTAACGAGAAAGTTTAAAATTGGTTGAAATTCCAAATACAACCGTATCATTTTTCGAACACCGGATAGGTATTTTTCCATCAGTGGATTTAATTTCTTCGCCAATTCTGTAGATGAATCAGAATTGTTGATGAAGCGTATTAGCTTTAACTGAAAACGAAGGGCGTAATATACGTTTTGTTAGTATTTGATTGATATTTTGACCGACCAAAGGCTTAAACTGATGCAGAAGCATGTTAAATAACCAACGAAGCCATCTTCATTTAATCTTTTATCGCAGCAGAATAGTAAATACTATCGTTGAGTTCACAGTGGCGCAAAGCTGCTATTTACCAACTACGAAAACAATTTAAAAAAACGTAACGGAACAACAAAAGCGTACAAAATCAAACAATAAAAAAAAGTTTAAAAGGTAAACTGTAAAGTGCTGTTCGCAATTATCGGAGATATTTAATAAATCAATTTTTTTAAACTAAATTCATCCGAAATTCCACGATAAACGTTCAGGATAAAGCGAAATCGGGTACAAGCCTAATCGAATTAATTTCTTACGAATGAACACGACGTTTTCCGATGCACAGTATCTGTTTCCAATATACGAAAAACATTTTGAAATCGATTGGTTTATCACGGCAGCAGAAGGTACTTGATATGCATAACGTACACGTGTAGAGTGACTGAATGGTCTGGAAGTTACGGCTAGTTGATACAGTTCGAAGCGTATCAAACTTTTCGATACTGCACGCTGGTGGAAGTTAGAGTTGATGCGAATATAACATTTACTCGCTTTGTATGCAATGAAAACATAGGACATATAGGATATTCTACACGATTCTTACACCGTCCTCCTCTTTCTTTTACTTCCTACTACAGTAAGCTCTGTCTTTGTGAGACTTGAAAAGTCAGGATATTCAAAATGACTATATAATTTGCATTAAGATATTGATTCCACAGAGATTCCATCCAAAAATTACGACCCTACCAGGCAAAGAGCATAACTCCTAGTTATACCGTGAATTTATGTAAAAACTTTTAACCGAGTCTGTACGATCCTTACACACAGAAGTGTGCACGATTACAGACCGACGCATATGTAAAACAGTGTGAAAAAATATGGCAACGCCACGATTCTGAGGTTATAGTTGTTTTAGACAAAAATAAATTAATAATATCACGTCAATTGACATATTAAGGGAAATTCATTAAAAAGAAAACTTATGTGTACCTACGTTAAATTTTTATAACTATAAACCTATTATTTATGCGCTCATTAATTCTTTTAATGGCGCAACACGTTTCGTACTGTGATAAAATATCGAAGTATTAGCGCGTTTCACCACGTGATTGCTGTGCACTGTTGTCAGATCGGTAGTATTCATTCCCACCTCATGGTCGATTGGAATAAAAATTATATTTTTAGGAGGCTTTATATACGTTTTAAAGAAAAGGCACGATAATTATCATTTTTTTAAACCACTTCACTTTTTCAACCGCATTGTAAACGTTATATTGATGGAAATGTAAAAAAAGTGACATTTTTATGGGTAAGAAATAGAAATCACGCGTAAAAGTTGTGTTCTTTAATTGCCTCATAAACGAAACGGAAGATCAATTTAAAGCTATACAAATCGATCAATCTCGTCTATATCTCGACAAAGTTTGAGGAATTTTCTGAGAAGTGACATTTGCGGGATACATACCTTAAACGTGAAATATACGGCTACGTGGAACGTTACTCCTGAATCTGACTCCATTCTGGTTGTTGATTCTCTATGTTTATCATAAACCCTTTGAATATAAAAATACTTATAATTACTCCAAGAGACTTGGTTTTGGAGAATTCACGAGTGACTTCATGATTGTACATAAATACTGTATTATAGTTTTTCAATGAATATCCGTTGCTTGCTTATTTACTTGCGGTAAAAGATCTATCGAGTATTTAGATGAAGTTTTTCACGAAAACGAAAACAGAAAAAGCATTTTATTTGGTATATTTATACATTTTTATTCAACGATATGCGTGTTGATGCATTGTTGGTGTACTTTCAGTTACATAGGAGATCTAAAATGTTACAGGATTTCTCCTCAGTGTGTGAAATTATATTTCCTTCGGAGTTAAGAAGCATATGCCCCATGTGGAAGTGCACTGAGCTAATAAAATCCTTTCGCGCGGGCCTGCGGCTCGACCTTTCGTCGCTGTACGTTGCCCACAGCATTTATCTTAGTCGACTGAGGCGTATTTCACATCGGAATGCAAATCTCTCTTGTCCACAAAACCGTCAAATTAGATATTGCTTTCCGCCACGATTTCAACGATCATCTATGCGATGCACTTAGACCAGCTAATTTCATAGGAGAATCTCAAGCTTTGACATAGCTCGTGCTTACTTAGCATCACTATATTGCAGCAGACTGATGCAAATGCATTCGTTGTATTGTGGACAACATGGCTAGACAGAAAAATGAGACGAGAGGCACAGTTTCAATATAATCTGACTGCTTCTACTCGCAAATGATTATATTACGCATCATAAGCGATATACAAGCTGTTGGATTATCAGATTTTTATGATTCTTTCATTATTTTATTTAAATTGTTATTTTTTCGATTTTATGATTTATTATAATTTGTCATTTTTAGAATTGTCGTCTCGATCGAATAAAATCTCTCGATAAAATGAACTGAACGAGAAAGTGGATTTTAATTCGAATTCAGAGTTATCTACATATACGTTGAATAAAAAATCTGACCTTGGAATATACAGTACCAAGCCATCGCTATTCGATATCTATTTAAATATCAGTGTAAATTGGAACCATAAATCTGTGAGTGAAGAAAAGAATGAGTAAATGTAGCGAAAAGTCGAGTTTTAATCTTATAGAAAATGTTTATCTTGCGACACTGCCGCGGATAATGCTCCAATCATTATGTGCGAATGTTTGAACTTACACTTCAGTGATCACTAAAAGATTATTTATATATCTTTTTGCTTTTTAGAGATTCGTAAAGAGACACTTTGCTTTCATGAGAAATTTTTCTCCTAGATTTTTATGTTAATAACATATACTCCAATTAATCTAAGACGTCGAATAAAGTGTGTTAGACAAAATGTTTGTGCTATAAAGGATTGACACTCCGCCATTTTGTTGTGTCATCAACAAGTGTCAGACGCGCACGACTGATAAATTGGATAAGTGTGTGCATAGTGTGTTGTGTTGTTGTGCATAGTGTGTTGTGTTGTTGTGTTCAATATGTCAAAATTTATACCGAACAAAGAGCATTCGCGGACAGCATTAATTTTTTGTTTTCACTTGAAGAACACTGCTGCTGAATCATACCGATTACTTTGAGAAGCTTATGGTGAATACGCTCCATCGCAAGATACGTGTGAACGATGGTTTCGGGGTTTCAAAAGTGGTGACTTCGATGTTGCAGACAAGGAACGTGGAAAGCCGCTAAAAAAATACGAAGATGTGGAATTGCAAGCATTGTTGGACGAAGATGATTCGCAAACACAAAAACAACTCGCCGAGCAATCGGGCGTTAGTCAACAAGCTGTTTCCAATCGGCTATGAGAGATGGGAAAGATTCGGAAGACCGGTAGATGGGAACCACATGAGTTGAACGACAGGCAAATGGAAAAGCGCAAAAACACATGTGACATTTTGCTCGATCGGTACAAAAGAAAGTCGTTTTTGCATCGTATAGTTACAGGGGATGAAAAGTGGATTTATTTTGAGAATCTCAAGCGTAAAAAATCATGGGTAGACTCAGGCGCAAGACCGAATCGCTTTGGCATAAATACGATGCTCTGTGTTTGGTGGGACCAGAGGAGCGTGGTCTATTACGAGCTGTTAAAACCTGGGGAAACGGTTAATACCAAACGTTACCAACAACAATCGACCGATTTGAACCGTTCGTTGCTTGAAAAAAGGCAAGAATACCGAAAGAGACAACACAAAGTCATTTTTCTTCATGACGATGCTCCATCACATACGGCAAAACCGGTTCGCGACACGTTGGAAGCACTCAGCTGGGAAGTTCTCCCCCATGCGGCTTACTCACCAAACTTGGCTCCTTCCGATTACGACCTGTTTGCATCGATGGGTCACGCACTTGCTGAGCAGCGCTTTGGTTCGTACGAAGATGTGAAAAAATGGCTCGATGAATGGTTCACAGCAAAAGGGGAAGATTTTTACTGGCATGGTATTCACAAATTGCCCGAAAGATGGGAAAAATGTATAACAAGCGATGGAGCATACTTTGAATAAAGCACTTTTTATCATTCTTCCGAATTTAACATGTTTTTTTAGAAAAAAAATCTGCATTTCATACTTGTAAACCTCATAATCGTAATGCGACATAGGAAAATTTTTCATTTGCAGTTTTTAAAAATTGGAAAAGCTGGTGCACACAATACTTAAACAAATTTGAAATATTGAATCTCGCATAAAACATTTTTTTATGTCGAGCTTCGAAATTATTTTTATGTTGACAATACCGACGGGTTACGCTGTTTGATCCGGGTGAATTCATATCGCCCGGAATGTTGTATTTCAGGAGAATTGTGATACGATAGAGACGTGAGAGCTGTTATTTCAGGTAGAGTTGTATTGTGATAGATATTGAGCGGGAGACTTGTTTTCTGGTAGAGTTGTGATGCGATAGAGATCTAAATATGCCTTTTTCTTTTTGACAAATCAAACGTTAAAGCCCAGGGATTTTTCAAAAATGTCTCCTTCATATCCAAATACCACACCAAATGATAGACAGAATACTTTAAACGTGTACAAAAAGTTGCAAAAAAGTAGGAGCATTCTTTTATTTCGATATAAAACGATATACTTTAAGTAAGTACTTTAAGTAAGTACTTTAAGTAAATACTTTAAGCACATCCAGCATGACTTTACAACTATCTGCATCCGTAATAACAGACTTAAAGGTTTATCTATAATAGCTATGAAAGCAATGGTTTGACAACTATTTTATTAATTTTCACACAATTCAGATGTCGTTCACGACATATCAGATTCCAGCAGGACGTCCCTATTTCCGAAATTGAAATTCGCTGTTGAAGCGCGATCAACAAAAGTTTGGTGTTATCGAGTTGAAAGAGGAGTCCATGGCGATGAAACGAGGTGGATCCAGTCCTTCTGTCCATCGAAATAGAACCGAAGGCAGACAGGATGCCCGCCCGTCGTGCGAATTCATTATTAGTTTGTCCCGTGGCACGTACGAATTCGTCGACGTTTAATTAACAGGACGTCCCACTTGTCTATATTCTAGTGACAAACTGGTCTGAAGAACTCCTGGGTCTGTATAGATTCTCTGAGTTTGATGTTGCCTCGGAGTGTTGCGCCAAGGAATGTTGGAAACTCCGAGTTAAATCGGTTAGTCACCCATTAGCTACGTATTTTTATCTGCACGTGTATCGTTTTTCTTGCAAGCATAAAGCCATTGGGGAGAATTGGTTTTGGGAAAAAAGTTCAATATCACCGAGAAGAATTTTTTCGGTTACTTTTTTCTTGTGTCCTTTTTTCCGGCGACCATTTTTCCGGTGACGGTTTTGCAGCGACTTTTCTCCAACTTTTGTCCTAGGTTTCTTATTATTATTGTAAAAATTAACTGTCACTGTGAAAGCTTTTTTAAATTGCATAAATGAAAGCGTTGATTAAATTCCATAAACGACCGAAATTATTTGTCATCTTCATATCGATCATACATTTATTTAGCAAGGATTTGGCTTTTTTTCTGTACAATCCGATCCGTCACAGTGTGGAACCAAAACACTCGTTAATCTACAAACGTCGCACTCGACCCATCGATCCATCACATCTGTTACCATTATACATTTGGATCGTACAAATTTGTATGATAAGGCAGAATCCAACGCAGTATGATTATCGCGCAAAGAACGTATGCGTGTAATGAGAATGTAGAGTGATACGAGTGTAGCATGGTCACTGACTCACGTAAGAACACCATAACACAAATACACAGATGAACTAACACACAGCAAGGGATTACAGAGCTCTGAAAAGAAAAATATAATTATCCAAATGTGTGTGGATGGTTTAAGTACCATGATATCTACAATGAAGGTTAAAATAATGTACATTATTGTGCCTTTTAGGACCATAACTAGACAATACCTCGTTTCTACAAATCCCAATCATACACAGACCAATCCCAATACAGGATATATAATTGAATGTATACTCGTACAGGGATTGATTTGTGTACGGTTGAACAAATCCCTATACAGAATGTATAATTACTCGTATAGAGATTAATTTGTGTACGGTTGGGATCAGTATAAACGAGGCACTGCCCAAAACTAAGGACATAATTTGAGTTGTCAACTATATCTATAGTTGACAAGTAGAACTTTGATTTGATTATACATTGTCCTACTCTGAAAATTCATTAATCAGGCACAAGAATCTCGCACAATGTGGTACCTTCCGTTTGCTTGATATATCCATAAAGGCCAGAAAATGATACTTCTGACTCACAACCATTCCGTAGCCATTTTTTTTGTTCGATCGATCTTTTTAGTAACAAATACAATAGTGACGTGACTTAAGAGTATATAAATGATAGGCGGTAGATTAATTTATCAACGCACTGTTCTTCTCTGAAAACCGATCTAAATAAACTGAACATGATAAAATGTCACACATGGTATATCCCGTTTGTTTTACCTTTCGGTAGGAACCAGTCAAATCTATTTTCAAATGCAGGAGTAGAGAAAACTATTTGAAAAACACGCGTACGTATACTTTGGTAACCAGAAACGAATATAAATAAATCTCTAGCGATATCGAGAAGATGTACGCAAGGTTATTTGTCGGAACAGCTGAGTTGAGGATTCGCGAAGCCGCGATGTCAGTGCGGCCATTTGGGGCTTCGCCGCCCGAGAGCTTCGTTAAATTTACGGAACAAGCTCGCCCGTTGTCATCGAAAGTGTATCAGACCGTATATACTCTAAGCGTATAACGTTGCGTGGTTTATATATACTATATATATGATATTAATCAACGTCAAACTACTGGTGCACGTTTCGTAAAATGTTTACCTTATTTTGACGTACAAATTAGCGTCACTTAAGAGGCGTTTTTGAGATCTCCCAATGCCACTCGCGTGATTACGAGTTCAGAGTCATTCTCAAATCACTTTTGTATCACAGAGTGCATCAATCTCGTATTGACGATGCTAGTTTTTCTTTAATTTCAATTATAAAAAAAAGACAAACAATGAGAATAGAGAGAAAGACGTTATTATTGTTGGTCAATACGACAAACAATTGTATATCATCAATCAATATAAAATGCTTATTGTTCAACGAAACCTCGAAAACAATGTGAATATTTGTTTTTTTTTTTTCACGTGTATACTGTAAAGAGGATCGTTAAAAGCTTCTACCGTATCAACAAAAAACTGAAAAGAAATTATTGCCACAACAGTTCTTATGAAACAAATGTGATTTGATTAAAAATAAAGCCTTAATGTGTTCCTAGCAATTACTTGCTTTTACCAATCAATTTGGTGGTTCAACAAATGTTAAATGCTTGATTGGGCCAATAAGTAATAGGTTGGTTCAACGCCTGATCGATTAAGCCAATATCTGATTGATTGGTTCAATCAATTAGTGGGTTGAAGTAACGGAAAATTCCACATGATCGGCGATGCTTTTTGGTTGACTTTTGGCCTTTATCAACGACTACTATATGTTACATATCAACTTTGTGTGTATACTTAATAACTGTGTGTATACGTAATACTACGACTACTGTTTTACCGCATAAAAGAAAACGTTCTACACTACTTTTGTTAGTTGTTTTATATACGATCTGAAGATAAAAAAAGCGATAGAACAATTAAAGTTTTATTATTATTTTTTTCAACAACGATTGGTTAATTGTTAATTTTTCTATCTTGAAACAATATCATTGTCATTTAATAATATTTCTTACAATGTACCATTTACCTTAACCTAAAGACATTAAAAATAAGAATTAAATAAGAAAAAGCATCCAAAGCGAATGTACCAGATGTGGTACACCCGACACTAAATCTTTAAGATAAAAGTAAAGGATAAGAATTGGGGACAGGATATCAGTTGAATAAATGTTTATTTTTAACTATTTTTCATTCATTTCAACTTTAAAAATGCCAATGCAACCCTCGCATTCCACACACCGCTACTAAATTGATGATCGGACATTTGAATTGTGTTTCATGGCGTAATTTTAATATACTTTTGCTTGACTATTTTTCAAATGCCACACTTGGGCATAATTCAATTGGTATAACGTCTCGTTCTGGTTTTTTTTTTTGCTATATTTGCTATGTTAGCGATTAATGATTTGTGAACTAGGTTAATGTTATTGGATCAGCACAAACTTCCTTTTATATATTGCGCATGTACGGTTTGCTTGTCACTCGATACTATTGAAAATTTGTGGTCTTTTTGAATTATTTTTTTTATTATCACGCAGATCGCACTATTAGTGGTTTTTATGTATGATTTTTGTTTAGGACCACGCACATTTCTTGTTTTTCGTTTTTTTTTATTATGGTACCGCAGATGTGAAATAAAGATGGTCTGAAGAGGGTCCGCACACTTGGACCGAAACGTCACCAAAGAAGAACTCGAGAGTTCATACCCACTTCTCCTATTACTCCCGAAGACGTTGGAGTTGGCCGACTCTTAGCCGCTTTCCTTCACTTTCATATTTATTAACGGCCGCTTTCACTTCGCTCTTGTTACTAACAAGGAAGGATAGTTTGGTATTCCCCTCTGATTTTAATGAAACTCACGTATTTTGTAGAGCATCGAAAACTAAAAGACAAGTATTTTTTTTTATCGGCGGTAAAATATTTCTAAGGAGGTGAAATCGCCCTTCAAAGTTAGAGGTGATTATGCAATTTCACCCCTGCAAATGAATTTTTTTCTTCAACTTCACGTGGAATTTTTATTGCCTTCAATGAGAAGTATTTTTGTTTTTCTTTCATTAAAATCGGTTGACGCCTTCTGGGTGAAACTGCATAATCACCCCTCGACATGCCTAACTTTGAATGGCGATTTCACCCCTTATAAATGTTTTTCCGCCGATCAAAAAAAATACGTGTCTTTTAGTTTTCGATGCTTTACAACATACATGAGTTTTCATCAAAATCGGAGGGGGGACACCAAACTATCCTTCCTTGTAAGTGTTTAATAAGATCCATCGAGAATTATATATGAGCATATTACGCAATACATTGTAATAACGCGTACACGACTGGTAATAGATCGGCCACTCATCGAACATCTCCAAAGAAACAAATAGACAGTATACATGACAAGTATCGTGGGGGCATCACAAACATGCGCGAAAGAGTTATCGCGCTGATATTTAGATAAACTGACGCGTCTTCCTGTCGATCTCCTCTCAGTCATTCTTGTCTTTTCACGCCGTCCACACGTATAATTTGAACAAGTATCGGTAAAGCCATTTGTGCAATACGCGAGGCAGAAAATTTATAAGCTCATTATTCTAATAAAGTGCGTGAATAACAGGTATTCAGGTTTAATATAATTAGATGTACGAGGTGTGTTAAAAAAATAACGGAAATTTTGTAATTTCACGTGTCCGATTCGCGCGATTTTTTTGTTGTTGTGTTGGTAAACATGTCTAAAAAGTTGCTGTACTGCATTACCCATATTGGATATTTAGTCCATTAACAGCTGTTAAAAAGGTCACATGTGTTTTGGTAGGATCGGCGATTTTAAAAATGGATCAGAGAATTTGTGTTAAATTTTGCTATAAGAATGGAATAAAGCGCAGCAAACTTTTAGAAATGTTAAATATTGCTTTTCGTGAGTCTGTTAGAAGTAAAACAAGAGTTTACGAGTGGTATAAACGTTTCCAAGATGACCGTGAAGACGTTGAAGATGACGAGCGTCCTGGACGCCCCAACACATCACAAACCGATGAAAACGTGGAAAAAGTTAAAGAAATTATTACGAATGATCGCCGAATCACAATCAGAGAAGTTGCCGATGATGTTGGCATTTCAATTGACTCGTGCCATGACATTTTTTCGGAGGTTTTGGGTATGAAACGTGTGGCAGCAAAATTTGTTCGAAAATTGATGAATATCGAATAAAAACACTGGCAAATGAAAGTTACTCAGGAGTCGCTAAATGAAGTCAACAACGTTCCAGAACTACTAAAACGTGCCATAACAGGTGATGAAACATGGGTTTACGGATATGACGTCGAAACTAAGGCTCAATCGTCCCAGTGGAGACATTCTGGATCGCCAAGACCTCACACTTTATTGCTTGTACGTGATTTTTTGGCCAAAAACACTACTGTAATGATGCCCCAGCCTTCATATTCGTCAGACATGGCTCCGTGTGACTTTTTTCTGTTCCCAAAAATAAAGAGAACCTTAAAGGGCCATCGGTTTAAATATCGGAGCTAAAAGCTATCCCAAAGAACGAGTTCCAGAAGTGTTTCGGGGATTGAAAAAAGCGCTGGCATAAGTCTATAATATCTAATAGGGACTATTTTTGAGGGGATAACATTGTTGTTGACGAATAAATAAAATTCTTTTCAAAAAACGTAAATTTCCGTTATTTTTTTAACATACCTCGTATATATATACTACATATATAGTACATGATATTATGTGTGCGTGAATTCAAGAGATCATAATAAGAAAATTCAACGATTCATAATGGTCACCAGGGTAGCTGGGCCATTAACAGAGTCGGCATTATGATTGCAAATGCCTAAACTATCTGGAGCACGTTCTAAAAAACGAAATATCCACGCTTCGTTGTGTTTCGTCAAATTTTTCACAATAGGAATTCCAAACTTAAATCGATAATTCCTTTTTTTCTTTCGACTTTTAATTATGTATGAGCCCCAATTAAATTTCTGCACAACTTTCAGGATTTTAGACAGACATCGTTGCAAATTCATTTTACCTTCTCTCACTATTTCTCGCTGCAAATATCGTTCTGTTTAAATGGCTTCGCGTCAACGCCTGTATATCTACTATTGAAAAAATTGCAACTGCTTTGCTCGAGACGAGCTAAGACTTTGAAAGGCTTCAATGCACCGAAAAACATCACGAGCAACCGCAGTCAATATTAAATCCAACTGTTCCTAAGAGACATTCCAGCCCGTGTCCCATTATACTGAATTCTCTCCCCGAGGAAGTTATTCCAGGTCTGGGTTGAGTCGTTGGTCGTGGAATAAGCACACTCGCTGGGGAATCGAGAGAAAGAGCAGCTTTTAACAATATCTGGTATATCGTGGTGAACTTCTGATTACGAATATAAATATTCATGCTCCGTAGATCAATTAAGAGTCAGACTGAGAAATAAAGGATAATAAGACACAAAAAAATTACATAAGCTCTGCAAGAAAGACCGAAAAGAATGACAAAGTTAGAAGTTGATAACAGGAACTCAATGGTCTACCGCTAAGCACTTTTATTACAAATGGGTAGAGCTAATACGTTTAGATTCCAATCGTAAGACTCTAGAACTCTCGACTCTCGACACCTTCAAAGAGGCTCAACTCGAATCCCACTTAACAAGCTGATCTTGAAAGATATACTGCTTCTGACTAAGAACTTTCGACCTGCGTACGTAAAAGACGATAAATAAATACAAAGAACTCGAACGACCAGAGTGGATCAAACTCGCATGAATTCAGAATTGCATAAAGATTGATTTGACTTACCGCGTCTGACCATTCACGGTCAGTTTCTACTGCAATTTATTAAATCACTTTTCATTACTTTGCTTTTTAGAGAAGGAACATAGTTTTTTTGTTGCAATTTAAATTTAATTTATGAAAATAATTTATTTGAAATAATTAATTTTATTATAAAGTAAATAGTTAATTTTTCTTTCGAAAAAAAATATAACTTGTTTCATTTTGGTAGACATTTACCTCGTTTCTATGTATAAAGCACAAAATATTTAGGGATTTGAGGATTATATCAGAATTTCAATTATGCAAAGTGTCCTTTGTACTCTTCCTATCTTCGATTTCTATTCATATCCATTGTACACCTTTCTCAGAATCGTCAGGGGCTTACGAAGACTTACTTGAGCTTATCGACTGATTCAACGAACACAAAGCCTAACACTATCGTGTCACGCAACGTTCTTTGATGCTCATTATTTATTGTTATTCTTCTTGCTCTCACCACGAACATAAAATCCGCATTCAGACAGATGCTCATATCTTACGTTCACGTATTAATATTTTCGTATTGCTTAACTTTACTCAATTCAATTGATTTCAAAGTAGCATCAGATTGTTATTATAAAAGTTGATTAAGAAAATGCCGTTGACTCAAAAGTCTTTGCCTTAAAAATTACGTAGTGACATGTGAATTCCAAAAGATCGTTGCTTCTGTACCGAGAAAGTTTTGGATCCCGAGCTTCCATTAAATCTCGAGGTTAATAACTTGAAACGAAATGGTCAATTGAAACACAAACTGACTCATAACCTATGGAACAAACTGTCGGACGACAAGATAAAAAGTAACGAGATAGCCGAACGGAAGTCAAGCGCGAGTGTTTGCTTATTGCGAGGTGTCTCGAATACTTTCTTATTAGAGGTTGGGTCTGGCCAGGATCTTCTGTCGCTAAAGAGTATCCTTCCGCCGGAAGTATAGATCAACGCACTTTTACCTTAATTGTTTGATCATTCAGGGTGCGTTCGTGAACTCTAGCTAACACACGCTACTTTATCCTCGTAAATATTTCGAGAGTCGATTAGTTTCATAGCATCGCCATAGTAAGTGCCGTACTACGTTGTTACATTTTGATTTTCAAATATTTTATATCTTTATATAGAAGTATCTCTCTATAGATTTAAAAAATATTACGTCCCCGCTACCGTGTAGGAGAATCGAGACGAATATGCGGGGTCTGAGAGACCTAAAAGTCCCAATTATACCAAGTCCCCTTACGATCGTCCGTCCCAAGCCCGGATTATAGGTAATTTCATGCCAAGTGTTAAACATTCTCAAGGAATTCCATGTCGAGTATACAAATCTGTAGGGCATTCGATGTCAGGTGTCATATTTTGAATTTTGTGGCGAGAGTTGGTTATGGAATCGAATGGCGAGCGGTGTCAAACTAACCACGGAATCAAAGAACACGAGGTGTCCTTATGATTGACGTCATCCGCGGTTAAATAATCGAGACAGGGGAAGGTACAAGGTGTGTTCGGTTCGTATGTGTGCGAGGGTGCGTCTATTATAGGTCCTAGTATATTATATATAAATATATTATAATGTGACGTGTGAAAAAAAGAAACGTGAGACAAAACGAGTGTGGCATCACGCAACGTTGCTACGATCCTGAGTCGACTCGCTTTTTCGCACTCCATATATTCGTTTTAATATTCACGAGAAGTTTATTCGTGTTTTTATATACATCGCCTTCGATATAATAAATTGGTAGTACATTGACTTTTGGGGAGGTTGAAATGAAACACTGTTATTCAATTCTATTTTTAAGCGTACGTATATTGATCTAAAGTGGTCGTAATTATGTTCAGTATTTTAAAGAAAGTAAAAGACTCGCTCAACCTGAAATAATATTGAATACGGTTTAATTTTCTGTCAGCGGGATATTACCACAAGATAGCTACTTTACTTTAATTATAAATCCAAATATTACTTCAGTCTCAGCCGCACGTCTATTGACTGATCCTCTTGAATTAGCAGATGAATCCATTGAATCGACAAAATGAATAAAAAAAAATTTTTTAATCTAAATGATTTGAATTAATTTGTCCAATAATAATAATAAGAAGAAGAAGAAGAAGAAGAAGAAGGAGAAGAAGAAGAAGAAGAAGTAGAAGTAGAAGAAGAAGAACAACAACAACAACAACAACAACAACAACAACATCAACGACAACAACAACGACAACGACAACGACAACGACAACGACAACGACAACGACAACGACAACGACAACGACAACGACAACGACAACGACAACGACAACGACAACGACAACGACAACGACAACGACAACGACAACGACAACGACAACGACAACGACAACGACAACGACAACGACAACGACAACGACAACAACAACGACAACACTGTATTACGATAGAGAATAATGCAAAGCAGTGGTGCTAGGACAACAGGGTTTCTGTGGTGCGAAAGTTTGCGGTACAGACTTTCTTTCTATCAACGGGGCTTCCGTTAGCATTGTCTTCACACGACATACCAACGTGTGTTGTATTCACCGTTTCGATTATACTGTCAACCATATGATAAAACATTAAGATACCATTACACGCTTATCGTACTGCGTTTTGAAGCCTCTGGCTCAAGGTATGCTTCTAAACTATCCTGAGCACTCTGATGATTATCAGAATTTTCTGATTTCCAAAACTTATTATCGGGAATTGATTGTGGCTGGGTGCGTTCTTACGAGATATGAGACCGGGGATGTTGAATTATTCGTTTCCTGCTCTGGTTTTCTCACTTTTTTTCATGTTGTCTTCGTACCGCTTTTGTACTCCGATTTCCCTTTACTTTCGTAATTGTTTCTTCATAAAGGAAACTTTGCTTCCCTTACTACATACATTTTGCATTTTTTTCTATTAGGGAAGATAACATTTGTGTTGTTGAAACTATTTGCAGCTTATTCCTTGACTTCAAAATGATAAATTTAAAAACTTGAAAAAAAGGAAAATGGTTAAATAGCTGCATGCAGTTGTCAAAAATCTTAATCTTATTTGCCCAAGTACGGGACAAAGTGTGAATGAAAAAAAAAACAAATGGAAGAGAAGAAGACATTTCATTAGGTTCTGTAGTTCTTTGGAAGAGAGGAATACATTTTTTTCCTGGCTTTGTCCTTCGATAAGAGAAGCAAATTGTAAAAACATATGAAGGAAAGGATGAAAAAGAAAGGGTTGCTTCTTTTAGTTTTCCGGAAAAAGAAGAAGCATGTCTGAAATTTTAAGTGGCTCTTCGATGATGGGAAATACTTTGAATTATGATGCAAAGATGTGAGGATGGAACAAAAGAAAATGGAGAGTTTGCAGATGAATATAAGATGGTTTGTCGAGGCACGTAGATCAAAACTGAGGTAACGAGAAAGCAAAGGGAAACTAACGAATGCAGATCATATCGATTATGGTATCATCAATTAATATCTAACACCTCAGTTTTATTTTAATCTTACGATTAGAGACTGTAACTACCATTACACATATTTACTCATTTTGGGACGTAAATTAACCGTCACCTTTCTTGACCAACCAATGAACCTTTACCAGCAAACCTTTTTTCTATTCGAAGCAATCACATCTGGCACACTCCCGTCTTTTTATACGGATTTAGGTGAACGTTGTAAGACGTTATAGACATGGTACGTCATAGACACTTGCCAAACAATGATTAAAGTAACGCTACTAAATAATGTTAAGGCTTTTATCACTAATTAATTCATAATTATCGTGTTGCCATAGATACGTTCAATAAAATTAACAGGTGTATATACTTTGGGATCAGAATATTTCGGGATGACAGCCAATTACATTTGGCACTTACGAACGTCAATGATCACGTGATAAACTGAGTCACACGAAACAATTGATAATCGATGTCATTTGATTATTGCGACATATGAGAAGCTGATAAAAATATCTAATGATTAACACTCGCACGAATAAAACGAGGTCTTTAAATTCCAACATAGAGGTATAGTGTGACTTTTTAAGAAGCCTGTAACGCTTAAATCTATTTAAATCTCGTGGATGCACGCACAGGGCTATGCAGAAGTTTTGAAATCTGCGTCAGTGCGTATAAACTATCGACGAAAGATCGTTTAACCGGCGCTAACCAATAATATACGTTCACTGCGCACGAGGAAACGAAAGTGCTTCCACGAAGGTTATACGAAAAAAAAAAAGAAATATTCAGAAAAGATTAGATTCGAGAATGATCGACGTGAAAATAAATATTGGAAATTGAATTTTGTTTTATCTATCTACCTATATATGTATATATATATAACTTGGATTTACTTTTATTCCTCACTCTGACATAAATTTAAATAACAATATATATATATAATATAAGCAGACAAGGAATGTGAAATCTTCCTCGAACGTTTATTTATTTTCGATTAACCTGAGACCCGATGGATGTAAGAACAAATTTTATTCAGCATTATTATTATTATTGGATTAAATAATCACAATCATGATTCGTACACACTACGTATCAGTTCTTCCAGACAATCAATTATGTAAATTTAGAACTAAAGAGAAACATAGTATCGTACACTGGAGAAAAGATTACAGATACCATAGCCCATACACGTTGATTTAACCCGACGACATTGGTGTCAATGATCGAAATAAATACTTGAGATTGAACGCGAAATTATCAAGTATACCTGGTGATTGGTTACCCTGAATTATAAGACACGAAACGTGCTCCTGTTCACTAACAGCCTCGTTTACTTTTAGCACACGGTATGGTTGAAAATGTCTGAAAATCTTTAAAAAAAAAACAAAAATATGAATGATGTTCATTCGTTTCAATTAAAACAGACATCACATAGGAAATTGCCTCTTGCTCCAAGGAAAAAAAAAAGATTTACAAGCAATGCTTGACAGAGGTATCATTTTTATGGAACATAATCAAGCTTTTTCGAGAATATTAGACGATAGCGATCTCCAAGATTCCAGTAAATTTGTTAAATCGTATTTTCAATAATGTTATTATTTTTTTAATAGAAAACGAATATAAATGTTTAAGGGTGTACGGGCGATACACCATAAATGTTTTTCATTTATTCCTTATAGTGCTCCCGAAAAAATTATTAAAACATTTGTGAAAGTTCTGAATCTTATTCGATTTAGTTCGGCAAATATAGTACTTTTTCCAGTGCAAATCGAAATATACTAGTTTTCGCGATGGAAGCCGAAACATGCTACTTTTCGCGGCAGAAGCCGAATCATGCTAGTTTTCGCGATGAAAGCCGAAACATGCTAGTTTTCGCGTCGAATATCGAAACGTGTTGGTTTTCGCGGTGGAATTAGAAACGTTTTAGTTTTCGTAAGAAATTTGAATCGTGCTACTTTTCGTAAGCAGCGTCGATTTATACATATATATAGAAAAACTACTTTACCTGGTTGATTGATCATACCGATCTTACAAAGATTTTATGCGAATATCGCGGTATGTACAATGATATTCGGAATGGTGACTACGGGGAGTCAAAGAAACGATAAGAGTCGCAAGGGGGGCTGATCAACGACTGGGAAGAAGGGCTGTCAACGCAAAGCTCCATTACCTCAATCACGCTAACCGAAATTTGCGCACAACGCAATTACAAATACCACACGCAATTATCGGGGTAAGTGACGCTTACTCGATCAGCCAAGACTTCCGAACGTTACAATGAGGTCTCACGTGTGTGCGCACGAGTTAAAAAAAGGAGAGGGTGAGGGATATTGACAACTCGACAAACCCATTCGTTACAATATTTTGTCTTTAAGAATTAAAAAAAAAATGATCATATTGAAATATTTGGCTAAATATTTACAGATGCTGTCAAATGTTATTTTTAATTATTTTATTTTTAATTTCGTTTTAAGTATACTATCTGGCCAATCTGATATTGAATATAATCAAAACGGAAAAACTTGTATTGCTATTCACTGATAAATAGAATTGTAGAAAAGACGATTTAAGGAGACGATCACAATCCCGTAAACGTATCGACGATCTTTTTAAAGTATGTCAAATAGGAGATCTTTGGGTCTGGTTTATGTAAGAACGTTGAAAGCATCGGAAGGAAAACGTACAGTTGTCGTACGAACTATAAATAGACTCTACCTCCAGGATTTTCGAAATAAAACGATAACCGCCTTACGTATAGCAGCAATTCAGTCCCGGAAATCGTTGTAGCAATCGTATCGTTGAATCCCGTTTCAGGCAACTGAATAGCAAACCACGCGTTAGAAGGAAATACCTATGCCCGATAGTTCATTCTTCGATCTAAGCGTCTTTCTACTCTGGACTCGGTCGAAAATCGACGAGTTACGGAGAAAATTAAACAATATCGAAGATGGTAGATAAAGAACCTCCCTTATAGTTTTTATTTTCTTGAAAAATCGTTGAATTGATATTGCAAAGAAGTCTTTACGATTTTTATTAACCGAGCTCAAAGCTTTTAAAGCGTTATCTTTACTTTGAAAAAGATCAAGTAGAAAAATTGGAAAAATTGGATAAATTGGAAAAATTTTTCAAATAAAATGTAAAATAATTGATGGGGTTCGATACAAGCGATTGATGTCTCTCGAAAAAAATCTTGAAATAATAACATTTTATTTAAGGTAAAACCAGCTCTTATGGCTGTAATAAATAAAATTAATTATTTCAACGTTTTATAAATTTAATTTTCTCTTTTGCAATTGATACAAAAATCTTTGCAAAATTATTTTGCCATTAATGGTATTTTACTTAAGGATATACGGCCGTTAAAATCCCAATCAAAGAGAGTTTTGGTGAGAATTTCGAGTACTTCGTGTTAAGTCTTTTAAAAATCAATGATATTGAAGATGATAATAATATTGATTTCCAATAATAACAATGTTGTAAAACTTTTGCAACAATAAATTATTTAAGAAATCTCTAGTAAAAATATTTTTCGATTGTATGCAATAAATTCCTCAATTTTTCCGAATACATATGAATTTATCAAAAATTTTCATATGTTTTTGAAATTTTTGTTTCTTTTGAGAATTTTTCATTTTGAAAATTACATGAAACATTGTGATATTTGGATATGTTTTCGTACAAATGTTCTATATTACACTCACGAAGTATCCAGATCATTAAACGAATACTTTCATAAATACAATTTTTTTTTAATTCTTAAAAATTGAAATTTAAAAATATAAGAAAATTTTGTTAAAATGCACATGTATTTTAAAAAATCAAGAAATTTGTTACATCCAATCGAAAAACATTTTTACGGGAGATTTCTTAAGCAATTTGTTGCTTAAACAATTTATTGATAGTTTATCAATATTATTATTATTATTGAAAATCAATATTATTATTATCTTCAATATGATTTATTTTTTTCAGATATTTGCCTCAACGCCGAGTACTCGAATTTTTCTCTGAAACTCTTTTTGGTTAGGATTTTAACAGTCATACATCCTTAAAAAAAAAAAAAGGTTCACGAAATAAAAACAAAAATTTCCTGCCATTAGGAAAAGTAAAAATGAAAAACAAAGGTTAAGCGGCGTATTGTGATATGGAAAGAAAATTCCATCGTCGAGAACTTAGATGATGAAAGAACGACAACGACGTCAGGAGATTCTGATTAATCGACGGTGATAATTATCCGAGACAACTAATAAACTCATGTAGGGCAACGAGGGCTGGAAGGGTGACGTCGACGTGACTAAGGGATCTCCTATGACGACGAGCATCAAACGTGAAGAGCAAAAGCGATATTGACCTCATTGAACAGCTAATGAAACAACAAACAGGGGAGTGTCGTTGTCACCACCGGCGTCAGACCTTCTCGCTGACGTATAAACCATTTCCGAATACGTTGTATCGTAATTCCGATAAAAGTTCTATCAATCTAATTATTGCACATTTATATCTACAGGTAATCTTATTTTGTGCCCTCTACAGGGCGTCCAGAGTATAATAACTTAATAAATCACTTAAATTAGGCTCACAATTAGCATATTTATATTAATTGTTGCTCGTCCGGTAATAATTATATCGTTATTTTATTCATATAATGTTTTTTATCTCACAATTCATAATCCCGGTTCTTTGGAGTTGTCATTTAAGCTTGGAACTTGTCATTGGAGCTTTTCTTTTTGACCACAATAAATTAAGAAATAAATAAATAATATTGTCCATAGCGTTATTCTCGTGTCGAAAAAACGTGCAAAATTATATTCGGCGTACATAGCAAGACAGAACATGGCGTGAATCGAAAAATAAAAACAGAAAGCTTCCTTTGTTCATATCTTGAAATGTCATGTAAAATGTAGAACACGAGTTCATGGTTCAAAGGTCGAGCATGCGCCTTTTTGTAACACAACAGGTAATGATAGATTTACGAGATCCCGCATGTCGTGGGATGCTATGAGGAATCCACGTACCGACGGATAAGTTTCTATTAACTAAAAGAATCTAAAGGCTGATAACATTATATAGGACTTGCGCATAGTATACATTCAGGGTACGGTACCCTGACTGACGGTACCTACCTCAAGTAGTTTTAAACTAAATTTAACATGGTGGTTATATTTTTTAATTCGTTATGCTTAAAATAAGAAATGATACAGCGGTATGTCAAGAGGAGTCGTGGCAAGAAAACAGAGATATTAATCGTCCGATTTTCACTGGATAAATCGATCATCCGTTTGCTCCGTGCCTCCGTATAACTAAGAGACACGATAACCCCGTGATGGTGCCCGGCTATCGTTATCTTCACGATTTATCGCATGAACACCAAACTTCTCACTTGATTACGGAGCAATTTTAATCAAATATGACTCGGTGCGTGCATCAACCACTTTTAGCACACCGGCGAGAAAATCGGTAATAAAAAAGATGTCGATCTCATCGGTAAACTGATTCACAGAATTTCACTTAACCTAAAAGCCCATAAAATTATACCATAAAATAATATACTATTAATCTGCTGAATTACATGAAGGAAAAGTACTTATCAATCGATTGGGATATCCAACTGATTGGTTGGTTCTATCATTTCATTACCAGGGTATTATTTATCGTCAATCTTAATTGTAGTCTATTTCTGTCCATTTCTCTCCAAGCATATATAATATTATTATTCAAGAGCAATCTTCATTGTGAAATATTTCCGATGTTAGTTTCGAGTAAACACCTCCTTCCTCATTAGAGAAAGCTAAGGAAATTCTCACAGAAAATTGCGAATATCCGTATTTTCGAAGCTTCTTTGAGCCTGTCAAGAATTATTTGAGATGAGCATCCACTAGCCTAACGAGACAGGCATGTTTGCCTGCGAAACATCCCTGAACGGATTTGCCTGCGTCTTCAACAACTAACTTCCGTATCAATGAGAATTCGCAGGAAGCAATTGTTTGATGCAAATTATACACTGAAGCAACTGTTTCGTTTATACTTAAGAAAATGTCACGATCTAGTTAAATAATTATACCGACGTGAAAATAAAAATACGACGGTTACGAGAATTGTAATACCAGTGAACCAATTGAGTTATGTTTTTTTATAGCATCACTAAAGGGTTACCTTAAGGAATATCAACGGCTTAAAATTATAAGAACGTATCCCTTGTGTAGTAAAATCGACGTTAAGTTCTTTTGATTCTGTGCCATAGATATATTACTTAATTTTCTGTAACCCTGATTTATTCCACCAACCGAGTATTGAGCTGCTATGGTTTCTCTGGAATTCAAACTCACGCTTATGGTATGTCTGATCTGAGGACCTCATGATATTCAGAGTATCGCGTCCAGTGAATGCCGTGCATTGGTATCGCCCAAGCATTGTGCCCAATGATCTTTAGTGAGATTCTCTAGCAGTGGCGGAGCATCGACCGAGACCATTCAAAATTTAAAGATGAAATAAAGTCTGCTACCAGCTGAATGAAGTAGTATGCGTACAAGTTTATTCCTATAAAGGGGGTAGTTGATAAGGTAGATATTGATTTATCATTAATCAATATGCTACGGGTCATCCTTGGATGCCTCCATTTAATATATATTTAACCACGAGCTTTAAGATAGAACGAACGTGGACTTGCAGCGACAGTGGAAGGGGTTACCGGATTGGTGCGAAGTTCGCTCATGAGTGAAGAAAAAAAAAAGAGAAATAGATTTGCCTGGACGAAAAATCCGACATCACCTTGTACTCCACTCTTTAAGGCTTATCGCAGAGGAGTCTGACTCTCTCTCTCTCTCTCTCTCTCAACCTCTTCGAGAGCTACTTACCCCCTTTCCCGGAGTTTTCGCTCTCATCGTTTACACTTATCAGTGATAATGGCAACCCTTGTCGTCATCCTTGTTTGATGCGTTCTATGGTATTTCCTTAGAAATATGGTATTTCCACAGAAATACCATAGAGCCATACGACTTGGCTATTGCAGAGAAAATCGTTGCAGATAGCTACAAATAGTGATAATAAATCCTATTGGTTATCGGTAGAGATTATTTATCTTGGAATTGGAAGGGTTACCACCGTTATAATTAGCGGTCAATTTCGTAATAATTATTTATTGCAGAGTCAACAGATGTCGACAGCTATCAATAATCACAAGAAAGTTTATCAGTTATCGTTCGAGGTCACTCAACTTCGGATTCGATTAGAATCGGTGAATATTTTCGAGAGGGGATAATTCCAATAAGATCTGATTCGATTGTAAATCCCGGTTTTCCTAATGGAGCAATTGCAGTGTCTGTAAATAGAAATCGTGATTTAATCTGGAAAACGTGACGCGCTGCTTAAAGTGTCGATACAACACGATAATATGTCCATGAAGAGATAAAAATGCGGACCTTCGTCTCAAACCCCGCACGATACTCTTCGTATGCAAATCCTTAAACCGCTTTCAAAGCCACTGGTTAGGAAACGCAGAACTTTGCTCCGATAAGTCTCTTGACATATTCAGAGCGTCATAAGCAAGTCAGGCTCTTAAGCACATACGCACATGAATTTTTTTATCAGAAAATTTGACAAACAAGTAACACAAAATAGTCATTCTTATCTTGAATTTAGTTGTTTTTTTTTTCAAATTAAATATTAATTATTATCCGACATCAATAATAATTTAATAACACTGAGAGTCAAGTGACATAGTCTGGTAAAAATATTTTTTTAATGTATACATCTACATATTAAGCACGACTTTAATAACGAGTCTAATGTTCCGTATATTACTTTTACATCATACTTGTCGATTACGTTCTGGCCATATTTCCCTACCTATACCTCTTATTATCACTATCTGTTCCACATTGTTATCTTAAAAAACTTTTACCTATACCATCATTCCACAATTGATTATCACTTTTATTCTTAAAGTCTCTTTCTTTTAACTTAAATTTCAACTGCCTATTAAAGGAACTCGTCCAGTCGCTAACCACGCGGTTACACCAGACGTTAATATCAATTTTATGTCAACTCGCATCCGCTCGGGAAATACCACGAATCATCAACATATTCTTCCTTTTATTACGCATATTATATCACTAACACCAAGGCGTCGTCCGAAACGTCGGCTAAGCCGGATGTTAAAGGTCCGGTTTCCGCCAATTCATATCCGTTTGCAATAATTGTCGCGAGCGGCCGACCCTCCATTCCGCTTTTTTGGACAGAAACTGAAAACCATTAGCCTCGTGCTTCGGACAGCGACTTTGGGCCACTTCACCCCCCCCCCCCTTAACCCTCACCTTCTTCTCTACCATTTATGCTTTCTTCTTTAACTCGATCGATCTCTTTAGTAAGTCTGCAATCATGTGTTAAACAATTAATTTGACGTTCTCACTCAAATACGAGTTTGGTTATTTAATCTTTGTTTTTATTGTTAACAAACGAGTTCTTATTTAAAATGTGAATTTATCTCATTGTCTTGGCCATAAATGTTGTCAATCGTGGAATTTGTCCTCAACATTATTAATAACTAATAAATACCACTGTACACGTTATAATTTAGAATTTTTACTCTTAATCGGACAACGAATCCCAACCTTAATAATAAAATAACGCGTATCTCGCACGCAGTTAGCCCGAGACGTAATACTTGGATATAAAATTTAATATTCCAAATTATGCATAAAAAATTTTTATATTAAGTAATTTAATTTTCATAAAGAAAATTATTACATCGTACATGACTTTGGAATTAACATATTTATTGAACTTTCAAATAATATATTAATTAAAATGAACTATTATGTTGCAGTATACTTGAGGCTGAAGAATTAATCAAACATCGAGAGCGATCTTAGTTGCTGGATTGAAAAACTGTAAAAAAAAAAGGCACATAAAACCTCTTGACATCATGTCGACTCACGTAAGTTCATACAAAACGTTCTGATCTAAAGCTTTTTATTAAAATTTTACAGCTAATTTCCTTGCAGCAAATACCCTGAAGTCTATTTTTAAGTATGTCTATGTCAAAATCCAATTTTTATAACATTACGAAAAGCAAATATAAAAACAAAACGAAGATAAAGTTCGTGGTAAGATCATATTGAGTTAGAATAGTCTATATATAAACTATAATGCTTCTGCATGGGATTAAAAAATCTATTTTTATAGATATAAAATTAATTTAATCTTACAAAAGTTCTACGTACATTTTTTATTTAAAAAAATATATTTTTTTACCGACCAATATCTATTTAAATTATATTCAATGGATGCAGACATGGAACTAACATCATGATTTAGATTAGACGTCGATGCTTTCTGGGGTTGAAACTAAGAAACGTCATTGAAAAAAGCTGGAAACATTTTTTTCTGTCTCGTCGCTGGTATTTGCTATTGAAATTGTGCGCATAGATGAACGAGCTCGAACGGACGTCACCTTGATTTTTTCTTCCTCTTTTCCTCGTTCCGGAATGAAAAACATCGTAAAATATTTGGAATACACTGGACTGGTACGCTCCATCGTTCATAATTCATGCAATGTATTCCAGTCGTTCGAGGAAAAAGAACACACAATATAAAACCAGGGGGAATATCGGTTTTACGTTTAAATTTCGTACGTCGAGGGATGCATCTCATGATTACTGGATGCGTGAAGTAAATCAGAACGTGCTTCGACCAAGTGCGGGCAAACGCCGGTGGCTAAGTAACGTTGGCGAAGTAATTACTGTAATGAATAAAGGAAGATACATATTTGGTGCTTGTCGTAATTATAACAAATTTCGGGATTTCGAAGACTCCATTCTGATTTGGGTAGAAAAATACTCAGCATGTAATAATAATAATAATAATAATAATAAATGTGCCTGACTGCGTCTCCAACCCGGATGTAAGCAATCACAGCCAGGACGACCGCCTTCTGTATTCGATCCATCAGTAAGTCAGCTTGTCGGTGACAGACGGGAACCACCTGTTTAACTATATAAAATCCCCGATAACAGGCGATAACTCCGATGACGCAAATTATTTTACTCCCATAATTATAAAGAACACTGTCAGTATTGTTGGCTGTAATCTGCCTGATAGCAGATGACAACAGAATATTTATAGTAAATAAGGTGCTTCTCGTTCCCCAACTCGGACTCAATATTCTCGCGAGTTTATTATCATCATCATCATCATCATCATCATCATCATCATTATTATTATTATTCCGTCAATATATTTATTGACTCTTCATTGTTATGCCATCAATTGACAGAGAAAATGAAGACTGTGATTGTACGTTTTAAACTATCAGCGAGCGGCGTTTTTAAACAGATAGAGCGGTTTTTCGTCAATAAATATTGTCTACGTGTCAATGAAGACGCAAGTTTCGTTGGACGACCCGATGATAAGCGCTCGTTGATCTTGCGATAATGTTTTAAGGTTCACCTTCAAAATTCAGTTAGTCATCATTCTCCCTACCAAGAACAGTGACTTCTAAGTCCAGTATATATAAATAGGAATTTTTTTTTACAAATGGAGTCATTTATCATGAATGTTGTGAGTTTTTAACCTCTTTGTCGATTTTGGCCAAACGTACTACCAATCTAAAAGTTTCAGCCCTAAAGCTTGCAATTTGCTGAAGTTAACGTGTTTACATGGTTCCGCATTAAACATTTTAACCTAAAGTTTAATAACATTTGAATAGTGTACTGTTTTCAACTAAATTTGCCACGATGAAAGGATAGTAACTGATTCACGGATTCTCCAAATACATTTTTCTACCTATGGCGCGTGCACACACACACACACACACACACACACACACACACACACACACACACACACACACACACACACACGCACGCACGCACGCACGCACGCACGCACGCACGCACGCACGCGCACACACACACACACACACACATATGGCACATGGCACATGGCACATGTCTTTATATGATTTTCGAATTATGCGTATTTTAAGTACCGTGACATTACAACATCGAAATTGTCTTGTTCACGAAAACAAAGCTTCTACTTTGTGAGAAACTAAAATGACAACATATATTTAATTCATACTGAAGGGAAATTCGAACTAAGAAGCTCTCAAAACCATTATTTCAATTAAGCTTGCAACTGACACTTAAGATCACTATCACATAATATTACTGTAGATAACATATTTCCGTATCCTAAGATGCATATCTACGTGCTCTGGATTTATGATTTTATTTTGCACAAATATAGACTCGTAAAAGTTACACAAGGACTTTTGACGCCGTCCCAGATGGATCGAAGACAAACCAACGTTCCGTGAACGGAATAACGAGTACACTCGAAATTCTAGCAGTTTAGTAACGGAGTTTCCTTTCCGCATCACCTTTGTGCCGCAGTTGCTTTTGTATATACGTATCGCCAGAAAGACTCTGATAAGCCGGCTCACCTCGTCATCATACAGAGAAAATCGATCGCTACAAGGACCCGAACCTTTGAAAGAACATAAACACGAATAGAAAACGGCATCGAGCCCTGGCATAATAATCGATGCAATGACGCATTTGACGATGACATTCCTTTCGAAGCTTCCTTGGATATATTAATACATTTCTATTCCGTATCGAGCCATAAACGAATTACGAATGGAAGAAGGATATTCTGAATGTATAAGAGTTCCGGTATCTATGTGGTAGAAAATACCACCATGATCCGTGTAGAAATTTCTTAATTCCAAGAGAGATAACCTACGCAGCTAGGGACTAGCCAGTTTCTGACCAGTTTCGGATTTTCAGCCAAATCCTTGGCTCGTACACTATATCGTACACGATATAGGTTATTTATCGTTAGAAAGATACACACTTTTTATCGCTGTTGGACGTTATTGATAATGTACATTTGATTCAATAAAATAAAATTTAATAATTAACCTTTGAGGTAAACTTTGGATACGAGGCTCTTGGACAATCTTTATAAATCGAGGACCCTATTAAATTCCGAGAGTACGCACTACCTACCTACCTACCTACCTACTTATCTACCTACTACGAGAGAGCAACCCTGTCTATATTTATATTATAAAGACCTTTGAAATAAAAGATAGAATTCCATCTTATCGTCAGTTGAAAAGTTTATATTTTATGTATATTCATACCAATTATATTGGGTGATCGATTAAAGTAAAGACTTCGAAATATCTCGAAAAACAAGCATCGATAAAATATCCCAGATGAAAAATTAATATTTTTGAGGGGGCAAACCATTCGTGCTAAAATTAAATCGTCCTCGTCCGCCGTTTGAGGGGGGTGGAGGGTAACTTAAAAATCTTAAAAGATAAATCCCATTTTTTATTACAGATTCGGATTCTACGCCACAAAATACGTAGTTTTTGTTTGTTTTTTTTTTATTCGTGATAGATGGCGCTGTAATAGCAAAAAAAAAAGATTTTTCACAATTCTCGAAAAGAACACATCGGATTGAAAAAATGCCGCTCCTTTTGAGGGGGCGGGGGCGGTATAACTTTAGCACGAGTGAATTGCTCCCTCAAAAATATTAACTTTCCATATGGTACATTTTTTCGTACGGTGCTTATTTATCGAGATATTTTGGTGTTTTCACTTAAATCGATCGCCCAGTACATTATTTCAATTCCCTAATAAATTGAATATTTTCCGTCTATAGAGCATGACGAAGTGAAAGCATTTTTTTTAGAGAGGATGAGAAGCTACGCACCACACCCACGCGATGTCTCATAAAAAACAAGTGCAAGCTCACTGCTGAATGCCATTTCTGATACGATCGGTAAGAGTATCGATGGGGAGACCATGGGAAAGTCCCGAAGGTTTTTGAATCACGTTTGGCCGTTCTTCGAGGAATGTACAAGAGTCTTATACTATTTGCAAAAAGACTTAATGCAAGACTCAAGAGTCTTATACTATTTGCAAAAAGACTTAATGCAGTTTCACAAGTTTCCAAACTGATTTCTCTGCCTTGACTCCGCAAGAATCTAACAAGATTTTCGATATACACTGCATTTTCTATCTCTGAAGAGTGATAAACTTATTTTCCGAAAGAGTATTTCATGGGTAGCAGGTCAATGTTGAACCGAAAAACATTTTTGTTGTCACCAAAACTCTTTATTGTAACCAAAAGAACTGCTTGAAAAGGAATTCTAATAATTAATTATAAAAAGTGAAGTTCTATGTTTCACTGTTCCATGTACCAAGATTTATTATACCCGGAAGCCTTCTAAATATCCAGGGTGTTACTTAATTAATTCTTCATTTTTGTTAACAACAATTTGGATAGAAATCAATAAAGCTGTTAAAAAAACATTGTTTCACAAATCTTCGGAAAACTTGATTTATTAAAGAAATTTGTTTTTTTTTGTACTTTGAAAAATAATTAAAGAGTCCTGAATTAAAAATATGTTTTCGTTATAAGATTTCATATTACGCAAAAGAAGTTTAACAATAATTGAACGGTTTACGTAAAATTTGCGGGTGATTTGACAAAAACCGACAAATTTAAAACGTGTGAGGTGTTTCGGAGTGAGTTTTCCGTACTATGGTAAAGGAAAAAAATTCTCCCTATACCAGACATGACAAGAAACACCGAAGATGCGAGCATCTTTTTTAATCTAACCAATCGGAAAATTAATCGGGAGAGGGTTGAGAATGCTCGTTAATGGATCGCGTTAACCGTCATTTGACCCGATTACACTCTATAAATTAACCCGCGGAGGATGTACTTTTATTAGAGAATAATGACAGGTTACTTTATTCGGGGAAAAATTCATGGGGATACCAAACAATATAAATAAAAGAAATGCACTTGTACTTATGGTTAACTTTCCTTGAGATTGGTGGAACTTGTTTCGTTAATGATCGCTGAGTAAAGAGGGAAAATTAATGTCGGAACGAAATGTTAAACTCGATGATCCATAAAATAATTAATATTTATTCATGTTACGTCCGGACCAATTATGGATTTTTATTGTGCATCAAATAGTTGAAAATTAATTGTAAAATGTTCACTCTAACCGAGCATACGTGCATTCGTTAATTATTTGGAAAAACCTAACAATTATAAATTGCGTCACGATATATTATCCCGATAGAGTAAACTGCTGAAAAATTACTATGTCATTCCTAACCCTGTCTACTTACATATAAAACATTATGTAAACCTATGTTCAATGATGTATAACACATGTCCAGGGATGGAAATTATAGCTACCGGAAAGATAAGAGAAAAACAAAATATTGAATGTATTTCCACATCAAACTTCAATCTAAATTCAATATACAGGGTGACCGATTTATCTGAAGACATTGAAAACCCCAGGGGGTGTGGGTGAGGGGTCGACTTCAGTATCATTGGATGACCCTCTTCCAGGCGAACAAATTTTATTCAGAGCTTTTTTTGATCCGATGCGTAGTTTTCGAAATATTTCAATGTCTTCAGATAAATCGGCCACCCTGTATATGCAATATCGAGGGTAAACAAAAGGCATGACTCTCGTATAAACTTATATGAGTTACGCCATTTTTATTCTGTGCCATCGATGTTATTCTATGAATAATTGTTATTCGATTATTCTGGGCTTTTTTAACCAATATTTTCTTTACAGTAAAAAAAAAAATCGTTTCTGACGCCAGGATAGTTTTATTTCAAATTATCGTTGCTGTCATTATACGTGTCACTAAATATTCCACAAATATTAGTGTATGTCACAGTTGAGAGATATTCAACACCCTCAACTACCTCCCAGGGTCCAAGCGACCCGGACGAAAAGTTCAGTCGGTTGCTGTATTTGTCCAGTTGTTATTAGGAAGATTTAATTGAGGCGGAAAACGCTGTAAACCAGTATTTTCAGTTATAGACAATCCATTTTTTTCTGACGGTTTAAAAGTATGGGAGAAACATTGGTCCAAATGTATCAAGTTGCAGGGAGACTACATCGAGAAATAAATTTTGTTTTGCTTCGAAATATGTGTTTTTCTTAAAAAGGCCGGAAACTTTTCAAATAGCTCTCGTATTATTAAAACCTTGTTTTCTTTAAACATTTGGAATATACGTATTCTGTCATTGTTTTTTTGACAATAAAACAAAAGATCCATTGAAATTTGTGAATGTCAAAGCCAGTCAAAGACATCTTGGGTCACTTAAGATCCGACAATGAAGGAATCATGGACTAAAATCAGGGACGTAATTGAAGGTTAACGCGAAGATAACGTCACCTACAAAGTTTCAACACATTTTTCTCAAATCCAGATTTTCGTAAGATTGCCAAAAAAAGTGGGAATCACTGCGTGAATGATGCACGGAGTGAGCCTCAAAATCTGACATTTATCAGAACATTTGGGTGCGAGAAAAATGTGTTTGAAATTTTTTAACTCTGTCGCTATCGCCCTTGGTGATTATTCTCGAACTATAGATCACGTGACTCGAGCCTCCTCTTAAGTGCGTTTTGCACTACGTCCTTTAATCCCATTTACCGATGGATCAACCTCTCAGATGTAGTTGTAATATTGAATTAATTAACTGGATGTACCTGATGCCGTGAATGTCTTGTTAACAATGGATTCGTATTAGCACATTGTACATCTGAAGTCGCAGTCAATATCATGACGAATTAAAATAAGTTAATTGTAATGTCTTCTGCCTTTTATATTAAAAAAATATAATTATCAAAGCCCCGTATCATTAAATATCTATGAAAAGTCCACAAATTACATTTGAATGTCACATCTTATTCCCAATCCGTGCATCAACTTTAACATAGAGCGTACCGAACAAGGGAATGTCAACTGCTTTACATTTAAACGAAATTTAAGTGAGATAAGTTAAATCAATTTTCAAATACAGAAAAATAAAACAAAGTATTATCTTAATTTTCAGAATAACATTGACTTCAACAGCCCGTTAATTCAACAACAGATGTTGGAAATACAAGCCCAACGGTGCCACGACGGTTCGATATCAGCCCCAGGTGAGTTTACTCAGTCAATTTTGTTGTTGTTCCTTCTTTTACTTAAATAAAAAAAGTTGATTTGATACGATTTTTATAAACAGCTTATAGAAACAGTTAAGTAATTACCACGAGAAAGATAATTGAGATTAGACATTTTCATAACCTGTGATGGCTTTGTCTTCTTAGAGTAAACGAAGAATAAATAGTAACAAACGTCAGCAAACATTTAGTACAATTCCGTACAAAATTTGTTCTCTCCAATTTTTTAAATAGAATGTAATTAAATCATTGTGTAATATCAGTTTGGTAGACTCATTACAATCACTTTATTAACTTTCGGTGTCATCCTAATTCCCAGTGTTCACCCTGAGAGTATTATAAATCATCATATTGTGTACGAACGTACGGAATTCCCAAACATGGAGCTAATATGTAGTAGAGACTTCCATAAAACGCCAGAATGCGTATATGTAATGCACATCACGACTAGTACATGTGTTACTACTACAGTGTTGGAATTTAATAATTTGTTTATTACGTTTATATTTATTTTTATTTTATCGCATTATTTTGTATTATTCAAGAACTATAAATATTATAAATATGAATGATTTTCAAACAATCTTTCAATTCAAGGGAACAACGGGATGCAAAATAAACAATAATAAATATGATAATAATAAAAAAATAAGTAGTTAAATTATACCAAGACGAGAGCTATTAGCTAATTGAGAACGAGAGAATCCAGATTGTGAAAGAATTCATTGTTGGTTTCGTGACTATATTTTGATAATTCATATCGATCTGGATATATTATTTTCGTCGGAGGAATTAAAGAATACTTATCTTTCAATTTTTCTACATTAATATTATTCGAAGATAAAACTTTCATTGTGGCTTGACAAAGGTATCCAATTCCACTCCAAGGTTTCAGTTGTACGGTTGAATCAATTAAATGAAGCCCAATCCTTTTGATATAAATAGTTTGCACTACAGAGTCTGAGCTTGGTTACGATGGGCGGAAAAATGAACAAGTTGGGGGTGCGATGAAAATACGATACGTCAACATCAATAATTGAAATCATATAGTAACGATTACATTTCTTTTTATCATCTATCGGTATTCTTCTCTCTCTCTCTCTCTCTCTCTCAGTCTCTCTCACTCGCTCGTTCGCTAGCTCTCGAATTCCTTCTAACCTACTTAACCCTTTTTTTCTTATTCTTATTCTACATATTCGTTCACTTTCAAAAACCAAAGTAGAAATTCTTTATTTTTTATTATATTTAAAGCACCGGTGTGATGTCACATGACATTACAGATATTGATTTCACCATAAAAGATTGTATACGATCACATATAATTGCAATTTGACTATTGACATCACCAGACAGTCAAAGTGCACTGGGTCCCCCATATAACGTCTGTTCTTTTAGACGAATAGTTGTTCAGAGCTTAGGGAAATTTATCGAGAGAATTACCACCTGTGACCATAATAACTTTCCCTATGCAAACGTTGTTCTCATCAGTCAGTATTCAATACCTAAACACCGTATCACGTATAATATGAAAATTTCAACGGACAATGAACGTTCAATAGAAAACCATGTAACCACATTAATTAGTTATTGTGGCCTTAGCCACTTCTTTCTTGTTTCTTTTTAAAGACAGTAACACATTGTACCCCACACTCCCTTCTCGAATGGATTAACACTAAATCGTGCACTAAACCTTCTTTTATGAATTAAAACTGATTAAAGCTCCTATAGCGAAGCTCTTCACGATAAATGAAAGGTTGCGAATAACTTCACTCAGCTCAAGTGTCCATTGACACCGGTAAACATAAATGAAGATATAGATTCTACACCGTTTTACTATAGTTGTGTACAAACATGATACAACAGAGGTTAAATCCGCTTTGGCATGTACCGAAGATGCAAAGGAGGACTGTACATGACAGTTGAAATAAACATGAAACTGCAAACTAAGGTTGAAACAGTAACGGTGGAAAATCTTCTACCATCCCTCCATATATCTCGACCATATACCTTTCGAGCGAACCACTGAGAATATATCATTCAGACATTCCTGGTTGTATGAAACCTCTGAGAATAAACCATACACACACATTCCTGAGTTTACGTATAGTTACCGATCATTTTCGTAAAATATGTATGAGCTTTTTGCATGAATCAATATTAAATACGTATTTATCCATCGTTCTAAAATTGAATTAAAATTTCGTTATTAACTTTACCAAAAAAATTTTAATACTCAACACAATAAACATATAAGATATAAATAACTACGACGGTCACCATCAGGTTCTGACTCGGATATCAATAACATTTTATCCTTACCAGTAAAAAAAAAATCCGTGTCATCAATCTCACATGATCGATTCGGTAAATCCGATGATAAGGTTGGTACAACTAAAATGTTTGCATTGATACAACTAAAAGTTAAGCTTTGTGCAGGATTCGACAAAAGAGAGAAATTGTTTGTTTTTTTTTTGTTGATTCACACATTTTTTATTTTGGCAGATCATTTTCAGTTTTATCAGTTGGCTTCGTCATCAGCATCTGTAATTAACAATATGGCTCGTAGATGGCGAATAAACTTGGCAATCTCTACATATCATTGTTGCCGATAGATTAACGAGATTTTATGTGAATACGCAATAATTATGCTGTTCCAGTATAATAGCCCGAAGCAATTGTTATTCCCAAGATTACGCGTATAGGTGCATTATTCTCCCATTTAATCAGGAATCAATCCTATCAAAGGTTATCTGGGATACTACCTTGAGGCTTGTTTCACAAGATTTCACAGAATCATCCAAGCTTTGTCCCTATGTGTTTACCCATGAAGTTTCGCATACAGATTATATATAACTATGCCCTGATTGTGTGATTAAAGCCTGTCGAAGCAGCTTCATAGTTAAACATATATGCGGATTGAAATGTCGCCGCTATATAACCACTTTTGTATAGATCCCGTTGTTTCGTGTATTGGCTTTCAAACCGTATTCAATAAAAGCTTACCGCACAATTTTGCGTGATATATCGTGTGATTTAAAAGTTCCTGATTAGTTCAGTTGCTGGTTGTTAGTTTGTTTTTATGAGTCATATCCTGCTGCTTTTCCTAACAACTTCCATTCTCCACATTTCACACTTTTCCATTTATTACATGATATCGACGCGAAATAAAATCCAATAATGGATTAAGGTTAATGAAATTATGTAATGTGTTGCAATGTTTATAAAAAAACCGTTAAAGACGGAGAGGTTGTTTAATTTTGAAAACGTCTCTATCACGCCCGCTTAAGAATATAGAATAACGTGAAACAGAAAAGTGCGATTGATATGAGTTTAATCAAACTCACAGTTTAATCTCTCCGACTTTAACGGTTTATTTATAAATATTGCAACACTTTACATAATTTTATTAAATTTAATCCATTTTTGGAATTTATTTTAAGTCTATTTATCTTGTAATAAATGGAAAAGTGTGAAATGTGGAGAGTGATAGTTGATAGGAAAAGCAGCAGGATGTGCCTTGTAAAAAAAAACCTAATAACCAGCAATTTAACTAATTTGGAGCTTTTAAATCACACGATATATCACAAAAGAATTTTCCGTAAAGCAGAAAGCGAGGGCGCCAGATACCGTAGACACCTGTGCTCTGGGATATAAAGTTCAAATCATGCAATTAAAATCCGGTTGAGGCATTTACTCGAGATGTTCATATATTTGCTTCAATCGGATCCAAACAGTGCAAATGTTTAAGCTAAAAAAAAACTTTTGCGTTAATACTTTTCACAATATATAAAGCATTACAGGCCAAATCGATGTGGCTATAAATTACATTTTTACTTATTTGAATTTTACCAAATACAATGTTTTAGATCATAAAAATAATATTCTTCGTATCATAAATACGAATAAATCTTTATCATGTACGTTTTCACGAGAATAAATAGTTTCAAGCAAGCTACGATGATTTTTTCCAATAACCTGTATAACGAAATATGTGAAATAATTTTAAAAAAATCGTATTTTCATTGCAAAGTAAATGAAAGAAAATATTTCAATAAAAAATCCAATAACGTTGTTGAATGAACGGGCCAAGCTAACCTACACTTTTAATCGAAGTTCATTTTCGATAGTAAGCCGAGCATTCCAAATAACAAAAAAATAGACGAACTGAATCACTAACAATTCTCATGAGCCCTAAAAAACCATTTGTTTATTTACCGGTGACTGTTGATTTACCGGTAACTTCACTCTATATTCAAAATTTAAAGGTTTGTTATTTTTTATAAAATGTTTTGTTGTATCTGAATACACGTAATCAATAAATACGGCTTCGGATTGATGAGGTTTCGACCTAACGTCTGTGGTTTTCCAGCAATTTGAGATCAGCAGCGTCAAATTCAAATTGTTAAGCGTTGAATAGCCAACCTTCGACGTCCGAATATACATTCATGTTGGCATGGATTAATGTTTCCCACAAAATTTAAGTTGTAGCGATCGATATTGTTAGTTACACGAGACAAAGAAGCATATTGGATATGTGTTAACGTTGAGTACAACGATTCAAACCCGTGTTTCTGTATATATAACCAGGTCCCTTGAACTTATTTGATTTTACAAATCAAACAAGGTACAATGTGATCCGTTGGGATCGATTTTCACGCCTGTAATTTTACTTCACTGCTGTTCAATTGAAGTAAAGTAAAACATAACCTGCAATGTTACTTGGGTATAATAAGTTTTTCTATAAAAAAAAAACGAACGAAATTCGTGAGTTTCCTTTTGATACCGATGAGTAATCAAAGGCTTCGATTCTCCCAAATATTTTGCTGATTATTCTAGCTAACTTGTTTAATTGCAGTAGAGTAGACATTCAATAATTGCACTTACGGAGTTTGGTACATCGTTCGAGGGCGCGCTAACCGGACAATATGAGGGAAAAGTTCTGTTACAACAAAACAAATATCGATTCAACGTTCACAGTATAAAAAAAAGTTACAAGCTTTCTACGTAAAATCAATTGAGCAAAGCAAAAGCTCTTAGGTAAAAAATACCTGAAATTCAATTATTATAGCGATACTTCTCAAACTGTATAAATACATTTATCTTCTTCGATAAATTGTGTTTCAATATAATTTGATATCCCCAATATTTTGATGGAAATTCTATTGATGGAAAAATGATTCACGAATTACAAAATAAGTAAAAGAATACGCCTGACGTTTTTTTTTTTGTTTAGCGATATCTGTGTACCTCTGGTTGCCATTTTTCAATACCAATTCAATACCAGGAGCTCTCTTCGCTCCACCCATTGTTGTGTACGTGCAATTTTTCGATAACGATATGTACTTCGTGTTATGAAATAATGATTCACCGACGGAGATGTAACGTTCGTCCTGTTTCACCCTTAACTGTAACCCTTGCTTCTACATCCCTGAGTTAATGCGATCTATAAATATAAAGGAAAATTATTTTTAAAAGTACGAAAATAAGTTTCTATTTCGAAAAATCATATCATTATGATTAAAAAAATTAAAGACGTAATTAATATCTGAAAAAGAGAAAAACATGACAGAATAGGTTATAACGATTCGTTTAAAAACGTATTATATAATTATTTGAATAGGTTAGTCGGGGAATTTGTAGATTAAATAGCGTTGTGCTCGAAATAACGAGCGAAGCTGAACTGCTGTTATACGGCGATCAATAGAGGTAAATTAAAAAAAGAATTTCCTTCCTTCTCTATTAAAACTCTTCAACACGAACCGTGCTAATTAGCAACCGATTAAACTTTTCGCCCGGGTTACTTGGACCTAGAAATGTAGTTAAGTATATATGTCATGTAGCAGTTTTTCTACATTTTAAACTGAAATCGCTATATTTTATAAAAAAACGTCTGAGGCTTCATTCACGATCAAAAAAATTGCCCAAATGGTAATTTTTTAGGTAATATGTCCAACATTGAGTCAATTAGAATGCATTACATGGTGACAAGTGAAAGTTACAGTTCGTACAGTATCAAGTAATATATGTCCAGAGTTCTTTTTAGGATACAAATTATTTCTGATGCAGTATTTCAATATTAGTGACAGTACACTATTCATTTCAAAATGTATCAAGTGTACAGTTGACGCGTGTAGAGTCGCTGGAGTGTCGAGTTGGAACCTGTAGAAACGACTAACTGACCCACAAAACATCACAGCTCATTAATTAATTTAAAATTTTGCCTGCAAAATCCGAAACGATATTGAAATATTTATTTTCTGTATAATCATTGATTCATTTCAAAAGCAAATTATTATATTTATTCTATTTTGCTTCCTCATAGAGGAAATTTTGTGACGGTGAAAAATATTTTGTTCCAGTTTTCAATGTCAGCAATCAAGTCAGAATGTCCCAAGATTGAAAAATCATATTTAGAAAAAATGTCCGGATGTGTGTGCGTGTGTGTGCGTGTGTGTGTGTGTGTGTGTGTGTGTGTGTGTGTGTGTGTGTGTGTGTGTGTGTGTGTGTGTGTGTGTGTGTGTGTGTGTGTGTGTGTGTGTGTGTGTGTGTGTGTGTGTGTGTGTGTGTGTGTTCTGGTACCGTAAAATTGAAACGTCTATAACTCGAGAACCGTTTGAGCTATAGTGCTCCCGTTTCGCATAGATATTAATCTACGTAACCTCTTTATTTACTCCATATTTTATAAAAATTTCGAATTTTCCGGCTTTTTGAAATTTTCAAAAAATGTCTGTGGTTCCTCTTGTTTCCGCAAATTCAAAGATTTGCGGCTAATTAAAAAATATATAAGTAGAGTATAACCAAAGGAAGGCTGGTATTGAATTTAGGAAAGATTCGATCGAAAGATTCACATTTTATGAATTTTCGAATTCGTCGAACAATCCTAAAATCGCGCTAGTTTTTGTAAATTCCAAGATACCGTGATGATTTTTTTTTTTTTTTAATAGAGTATCATAATAGTAAGGTTGGCGAATGCTCCCTTTTACATCGATAAATACATTTCGTAGCTTCATAGGAATTGTTAGTTTCATTATACGTAATTGATTTTGAGGTTACCCATGATTCTGAAAGTCTATCGAACTTTCTTGTCCGAAGCGCATTTACCTTCATCACAAGTACACTTTACGTGGTAACCCACGTTATTGTTACACGATACATGACGAGAACCCTTCATGTTAAAAATAACTCGTTCTCATATACCACGAAAATTAATATAATAACCAACAAAGTTATTTATTTGCTATTTATTTGCACCAAAATTCGATAAAGATTTACAAACATATAACAAACAACGACGCAAAGTAAAACCTTAAAAAATTCTTTCTCATTATATATCATCTTTTAAAAAGCACCTCTGTGAAGAACCTCTGTGAAGAAGTATGTTGATCGACTTTGGCTTCCTCTTAAAGAATCGATAAAAGATTCTGTGTTAATGATAAACAATAATGAGGAAACATTGTTCAAATGTTCTACTTTGCATCCTTGTTTTTATTCTGATATTCTGATATTCTGATATTCTTGTGGCTTATAAAGAGTTAAAAAAATGGTGCTTTCGAAATACAAAATAGTGAAGTGACACAATAATCAATTAAGCTTTGAGGTATATTTCTATAGAAATATTAAGCCCGGTAAATGCCGGACATTTCTACGAGCTAGATCGCGAATAAACATTTTGATAAAAATTGAAATCATCACAAAACTCTAACCGATCGACTATTGTTTATCAAATTTATTAACAAAATTCTTTGATGTTAATGTAACAAATTGGGTATCAATTGCTCAAGACATTTACGAGTTAAAGACCTTTTATTTTTGCGAGCCTTGACAATCGTGACTGTAAAAGTACAATGTTGTATCAAATTCAAACGCCTTCGTCAATTTTTATCTAATTTGTTATCAAATATACCTGAACGTACCTGAAGTTGTAACTCGATTCACGTGTCCGAAGTTGTAACTCGATTCGTTAATTATTTCAAAAATGAAAACTGATACAAATTGATAACTTCGAATTGAAGTTAAGTCTAATGCCTCATACCGATATTTACCAAATAGTTGACGCAGAATATCCTATACAAAGTTGAATTACATGGTTAACAATTTTTCTTTTCATTCCCTCTTTTTCTCTCAACAAATAAACATTAAAAGAATACCACGAAGGCATGCACGGTCTTTGACATTTGGTACAAAGCTTCTGAGAAATTCCTGCAGCGTGGGAGTCCTTACTCGTTTTCTTTATGGTTAGAGAAAAAAAAACCGTCACCATTAAATTTAAGCCTCTAGGGTCGAAAGGTCTTAGGAAATGTGTAAGTTACTATTTTCTAGAGTTTTTCTAAAATTCGCACACCCTTCTAGAAGCATTGTACGAAAGTTGTCACCTTTAACATGCTCGACTGTCATCGATTCTGCGTCAACCTCGTACCAACCAACACTCACTCACTCACTCACTCTCTGTCTCAAAATGCACCAACGCTTGCATCGATAGCGAGTCAGTATATTAAAGAAAAACCCTTCCACGTGTGGCCGCGAGTCTTAATGGATTCCTATTCCCGTCGTCGAAACACGGCTGCAACGTATTCAAACAAACTATGCACTATGTGTATAACCAGAAATTAGAGTGCATTCCCGACGATGCCTTGTTTCGGTACATACATGCGACATAACATAATAAAATCAAATATATCTACAGTATCATTCGCAACAACAAGAAAAAAGTACTTGTAAATGTTAATATTTGTAAAAAAAAATCTTGGTAGCATTCTCCTAGATTTTAAGAAATTTTCCAACGATTTTTAACGTGTGATAAAAAGAAAACTCAATTAAAAATTCTTTTAAACCAAATTATCCAACTGCAAAAAAATCTAAAAGCTCTGCTGAAGTTTTCAAAGAGCGAAAATAATTTAATTATCGACTTTTGTGTATATGAATTATCAATGTCATTGATAATAATATTATATGGAGAACTTCGTGCAGTATAAATTTTGAGGATGTGAAAATCGAGGAAAATGTTCGAGGTGTAGCAGCTCGAAAGTGCAAATATATTGCACAGAGATCTCTCAAGTTGGTACTACATTGAATCGGAAACTCGAGTGTAGGGTGAACGCTGATAAGTGATATGCAAACTCTGAGTCTTTTATTCAAAATGCGTTTCCTTTGAACGGAGTACGTGGGATATTTCTGAAAACTTTTCAACGCGTACACTAACTTCACCCGATTATGCAATATATTGAAACTATATATTTTGCTAAATACACTGTACGTTACTTATTTTTCCAGAGTGAGTACACACGTGTACACGAGTTTATGCACTCAAGAGTCTTACTGTTGAACCGCGCATGTATATTATTAAAGGATTCAAGTGTTCTATACGAGAATGGAGAACGCATCGTGTATGTACAATGGAAAAAGAGAGGATAGGTACGAGTTCTGACTTTGTCGTAAGAAGAAAGGTATAAATGGGCCAGGAAACATTTTTTCAGAGGCTATTTATCATCTTAATTGAGATATTGGCCTCAATTAATTAATAGAAGCTTCGTGTCATTCAATTTTTTGCATAATTACACACGAGTTTACGGTTTCAGGGAAATAGCAGGGTCTTATCTACACCTCTTTAAGTACCAATCGTCATAAGTTAATAAATGTTACGAAGACTTGTTCAATTTATGTACCAAGTGTATCTAGACGTTTTTTTTTTTAACAATGTAAACGGAATTTAAACGTTAATTGAGCTTGGATCAGAAACTGGGACATAGAATAGGGTACGGCGATGAGGGATACATTTGGAATAACCCGAAATAAGTACATTTTCAGTGCTGCCTATTTTATTAAAAACTTGTAATTGATATTTTTGTTGACAATTTAAACGCGAATTGGATACTCGTAGCAACAGTCTCCATTGATATGCGAATAATTTGAAATCAGCCCTGAACATGTTTCACTTTTATCCTGATGATCGCAATACGATATTAAAGCATTCAAAATAGGGCTCATCGATATCTTTAAATTTCTGGGAGCAGAAGACGATGATGTGAACTACTTTATTCAATCTTAAAGCATCCGTTATTGGAATGATTTAAGGTCAAACTAACTGCCTTAAAATTTAAAGAAACAGAACACATTGGTGTGAGTTACTCAAACATTTTTTCATTCAATGATTTATTTGTTATATAATTACTCTCACTCGAAGGACAAATTACAGTTTACTTTCAGATTTTCATCTCAAACTGTTATCGAGATATAAATTTTTCTGAATAATAAATGAAACTGTAGTTGTTAAAAAATGTTTTATTTACGTTAACTTTATATTTAGTTTATTGAATTATCAAGCCGGACAAGTAATACCGCAATGGTGGAACAGTGGTGGAAAATAATACGGCACGGCGTGTCGGCGCGATACAGTTTTCTGCATCGCGGACTCTGCCGGCACGAGAGAGGTGTCACCTGTATAGTTTCATCACGATGTCAGCATAAAATACCAAAGTGCACGCTGTGCTGTCACAGCATCTGTCAAATAGTGACGTAGAAAATTGCATTTTCTCGACACACCATTCCGCATGTTTTTCCATTTGTATAGACTTGTTGAATAATTGTTCTTGGTGGTCGAGTGATATAACTTTTAACTTGAACGTTTATACCCCCTTTGTGTATTTAAAATGTTAAATTCATTTATGTCTTTACCGATACACCGGTGTAATATGCAACAGAACAGGCTGCGTGGAATAATCAAGGAATTCCGATAGGGTAATTACACGATAGGGCCAGTACACTGCAGGCAGTGTTAAGTCGCGTCACGTTATCAGGGCAAATAAATTGATACAGAGATGCTTTTGGTCTATTATTTAAGGTAAAATTCCATTTTACCGTTTTCTACAGGTGTAGGGAATTCAAAAGATGAGTTTCCGAATGAATTTTTCTATAACACACGTTATTAAGATACTTTGCTTATTATTTCAGGATGGTGCCCTGAGACTTGGGACAGCATCCACTGCTGGCCGTCTACGCCACCGGCGGAAATGTCGGTGCAATCGTGTCCGCGTTATATCGCAGGATTTGATCTACAGGTACTTACGAGCTACAGACATTTATGTTATCCCATAAAATATAAATGTTCAACACCCCAAAAGAAATTGCCAAAATTGACGCTTCATTAAAAGAGATCGAAAAATTTACGCGCGGTCATATTCGAACCTTTGATTCCGTTGGTTTTCGATTGGATCTTCCTTGGCTGTGTAGGATCGGACAAAATGTTGATATGTCCAAAAAACCAAAATCAAACTAATCGGGTTCCAGTTATCTTATAGCAGAGCCCAGATTTGAATTAACAGTTAGAATTGGGTAGATAGAAAGTTGGAAAATACGCGAGGATTTTGAAACAATCTTAAAGCAGACTTGAAGTATTAAATCTACAATAACTAAAACAAAGATTTATTACACGTATCCTATATTATTATCATGAGGTAAAGGTGACAGCGCCATATGCTGCCAAAAAAACTCTTACTTACGCAAAGAGCTAAAAAAAAAACATTTATCACGCAGAAGCCATTTTATCAAGCGACAAATAATCGGAATTCTAGTATAAGCAGTTTCATTGTTGGACATTTATCCGCCACACGAAATGGCGGACAACAATACCCAACAATGGAAAGCTGCAGTTCAATAACTATAACGCAAATAAGTATCGAATAAAAACTGAATAAATAACAAAAAAATCATTGAATATTGCAGGCAAACGCGACAAGACAATGCATGCCGGACGGTCAATGGTACTGGAGCGTTGAAATGAATCGTACCTGGACCAATTATACTCAATGTTACAATACCCCCCTCGTCACTGTGCTTATGGATCTAATGGATGTCCAATCTGACAATGCAACACTAATAAAGGTTTGCTACTATTATTACTTAACCAATTTACTAGAAATCATATGATCGGGAATTACCGACGCTCTTGTCATAGTATTGCAATTGAAGGAAATTATTGATTCGGATTAGATTAAGGAAAGAATGGGAAGTTAGTTATAAGGCCATATCAAGATATTCCGATTTACCCAGACGCAATGCATCATCCAATTCCACGGTAACGAACCGGAAATGTATAACGACGCAAGATACATCGATCTTGTATTATGCAACACCTGTGTACGGTTTATAGGAGTGGAGCTTTCCCTCGATATATACGAGCGAATATAACTGTACGAACGATGAGAAATATACGTTTCGTCGTTAGGGGAATTGGCCACTGAAGTTTGCTTCACGACGACGTCGGATCGTAGTCGTTGAGTCGCTTTTACTGCAACGATTTACGGACGAATAAAATATTTAGTTATTACCGGTTACGGTTATGATTTTTACGCTAGCAGCGGACTTCTGAACGCTTATATATATATATACGCTTATATATAATATAAGCGTAATATTATATATTTATGGGTGTTAGAATAAATTGCAATTTACCTTGGAGAAATACAAAAATTATCCAAGTATACGTAATCATAATAATGATTTTAAAAGAAAACAACAATCGAAAGTAGAAAATTATATAATGTATTTCTCATTATTTTACTTTTTTTGCAAAGCTGCCTCTGTGAGAAAGTATGCTGATCGTTATTGATTTCCTCGTAAAGGAAATGGAAGAAAAATGAAGGATAATGAGGAAGCAATGTACAAGTTGTTACTTTGCAACCTTGTTTTAATCAAATTGTAAGAACTAAAGTTCGAAAAATTAGTGGTTAAGAAATAAAAGGATGCAAAATGATCCAACATCTCGTTGCTTCGATAGATTTTAACTAAAATTAAAGCTAATAACGAAAACTTGCTGCGTAACTGATATAACTAATTATAGATCAATTGCCAAAGTTATTTATAAGTTACAGTTATTTATACGAGTTCTTAATTTATCCAATTATTGACAATTGCGATTTTCATAAAATTTTATAAGAAATATCCCTATTACGTGTCTGAGGTTTTAGCTCGTTTCGTCAATCATTTTAAAAGTAAAAGCAGTACAAAATTGGAATCCTCATTCTTATCTTCGCCAAATTGAACCTCCCATTCCCATTAGAACTGTACAACTGGATGTTAGTTCGTTCTTGTAGAAAAATTGAATTCAGTTGAAGAAACTTTACGTGAGTTGGAGTGACAATGTAAATTTCTCGATAAATTATATAAATCCGAACTCCCTTATCGATTTCGACCTAAATTAAATACCAAACATCAATCAATCTCTCTCTCTCTCTCTCTCTCTCTCTCTCTCTCTCTCTCTTTACACACACACGCGCGCGCACACACATCCATCCGTACATATTTTCCATAATTAAAAAAAATTTGTTTACACCATTTTAAGTATTCTCACATGAGAATCTGACAAATATTTTTTCATGTAGACAAAGCATCTATGAGGAAAAAGAATAAAAATTTGTTTTAGTGGAAGGCGAATATGACATTGTTTTCCTACACGAAATTTGTGTTCGATCTATAGAAAACTTTTGAAATATTAAAGAATAATATATAAGTTTCCATATAAATTTAATGTATAAAATTTCTCTTAAGATTGTAACATCTTTCAATTGATGTCGAAGTAGTGATTTCGCAAATCAAGAGATATCTCATTACACAGCAGAGATCGGCAAATTTTTATCTTTCTGTCATTTAATTACCCCTCAATTCCTAATTCTGAATGGAATACGTCATTTATTTTTATTCAAGTCATAACTCCAGGAGGAATTATTAATTTATTTTCATTAAAATATAAATGCCAGCTGTATTGATAATTTATTTCGATTTAAATACAAATTCCAGTGGTATTATTAATTTATTTCCATTCAAGGACAAATTCCTTCTGGAAATAGAATTTGAATTTATTCAAATACAAATTCCTTTAGAAATTAGTATTTCAATTTCATTCAAATCCTTATTCCTGAAAGGATAAAAATTATATTTAAATACTAATTCGTAAAGGAATTTGTATTTAAATAAAAAATAAATATTAATTCCTCAAGAAATTAGTGTTTAAATATAATTTAATTACAAAATCCAGGTTAAAATTGGAATTAGGTATGGGGAAGCTTCGGCATTGGACGACCTTAATAATGTTCCACCACTAAAATTGAAATTGTCATTGCATAATTCCAAATATGCCGGTATATGCTACACAGTCGGTAAAACATTCTTATTTTACGGCGCAATGTTATATATGTCATCAGAGATATTGTGAAAAAAAATATAAATTGGAATATATCAAAAGCAGTTTGATATATACAACAGTGAAAGAAAATCCAGTTAAATCACCACAGTATCGTCGAAGCATAATATTCTCACGGTGCGAGTCACGTCTCTGTTGAATTGTTATAGAGATTTTTAAAAAATGGAGATAATTGGAATTGGATGTCTACAACGGTTGTTCGACTATGAAAAGGCACTGATCCCGCGTTCCCTTTTGTTTTCCGATATTTTCCCGGGCGAATATACGACGTTACAGCGTTATACGATGTACATGAAATTGCGTTGACTGTCGATAGCAAATGAATAGAGAGACGAGAGTGAATGACGAACGGAATTGAATGGCGTCACTCGTACCGACAAAGTAAAACCGGGTAATGAATTTTTTCCGAAAAACCCGATAAAATTTAAGGCGAAAGTGCTCTTCGTCCAGACGATCCACCAAGCATCGCTTCTAGTATTGCTCGGTATTGCAGCTTTTCGCTGATACTACATTTTTTAAGAGCGAAAAGGGATATTTATGAGATATTTTATAATAAGAGGGAATGTTAACTGTAAATTATTAAAGCAATAGTTATTATTAGTATTTTTCTTGCTCGTGAAAAAGTAAATTATTGGAAATATTTTAATCAAAGATGGGACGCTTTGTATCATGTATTCGGATACAGAAAAAGGTGTAAAACCGAGATATGGTATTCGATAGCAATATGAAAAAAAAAAAAAAACATTGGGTAGAAGCGGTTAGGTTCGCGAATATCGTAGAATTCAAAAAAGTCAAAGAAGCTTTTAGAGAATTTGCCTCATTATTAAGAAGCCTCATAATAGAATTGATTAAAAAATTAATTAATTTTCTTGTTAAAATAAACGATTATTCTTACTGTTATATCATTTTTTATAAGTTAACAATGATTTTAACGATCTAAAGTGATTTTTACATCTCAATTGTTTATAGAATTACCTTCCTGTAATCAAAAGAATCTCGGCGGTGGGATATGCTGTATCATTCTCAACCCTCGTCGTGGCGTTCCTGATACTCGCAATGATCAAGTTAGTATATTAACTTTTCACTTAACAAAAAACGCTGATACTACGTTAAATGTTTATAAAACGTACAAATAAAGAATGAATATGAATATTTATTTCTCATTTGTATTTCAAATGTTCAATGTCTAAATATTATTTCAAGTCGATAGAATTTTGGAGTCCGAATGTCTGACAACTGTACGCAGTCACTTAAACTTAACATCTTTTATCAGTACCACTCATGTCATGTTGAGATCCTATATGACCTAAAGAACTTTTTTACGGTGAAATTTATCGTTAATTAATAATTAATAAAGATCCTAGGTTAAGTATGTTATCTTTATGAACGTATTACAGTGTGCAAAGTTTTAAAAAAAAATTATTTTTTGTGCGAAATTAATATTTTTAATTAAATCAAATAGAAAAGATTATTACAAATTGGAAAATCATTTTTCGAACATCACGGAAGGGTTAAGGATGCATTTTGATGCTAAGCTCTCTAGAACAATGTCAAAAAATACTTCGAAATTACTTTTACGTTTCGGAATTCCTTACTATCTTTACATAATCACTTGTGTTCAATTAAATATGGAAGAACATATATTAAATCGATTACAATTTAAAAAAAAACGAGTTAATATACCTGAATATGAATAACTTTAGAGTTTACCGTACATTCTCACAAGTTTCTGCTTCGATCTATGATTCGGAGTTATTTGCAAAGAATATAAAATGTCCTCGTTGTATATAGGAAGCTGAGATGTTCAAGAAACATACTCCACATGCATCTGTTCGCCTCCTTCATGACCCGAGCTTTCATGGCCTTGTTGAAGGAAGTCCTATTCGTGTCAGGAATCGGTTTGGCGTCTGATGTGCTCATTAAGAACGGTGAAAGTTATTGGCTCGTTAACGAGGTTGAGAGCAATTGGCAATGCAAAATCTTCACTAGCTTATGGCAGTACTTTATCCTCGCCAATTACTCCTGGATTCTCATGGAGGGTCTTTATCTTCACAATCTTGTTTTTAACGCCCTGTTTACCGATTCAAACTCCAGTATAGCCGCCTACGCCGTACTCGGATGGGGTAAATTCATCGAATTTATCTTAACTTTTATTTTATTCAATTTATTCACTGTTATATTAGTTCTCTCATTAAAAACTTAATAATTTATAAGGATTGCCAGCTATCTTTGTTCTACCCTGGGTCATTATGAGAGCAACCCTCGAGGACACTTACTGCTGGACGACCAACAACAACCCTTTGCTTTTCTTGCCTATTCGAATACCAACGATACTATCAATTTTAGTAAGTCATTTTCAGTCCAATAAATTTTTGTTATCCAGGTTAATATATAAAAGCTCCGAATAACAAATCTTCAATATTTTTCAGCAATTATGTGCGTTATTCATTTAATTGTTTCAGATAAATTTCGTCCTCTTCGTTAACATAGTTAGAGTTTTACTCTCGAAGCTAAAATCTACCGTAACTGAAGAAACGCAGCGTTACAAGTGAGATTATTGATATTTTTTTTTAATAAAAATTTTATGGAGTTTACAATAAAATTGTTATCTTTGATTTATCGTTACAGACGCTGGGCACGGAGTACTCTAGTTCTCGTACCCCTTTTCGGGGTACACTACACAGTTTTTCTTGGAATGTCTTACAGCATCGGTGTCAACGAGACGGTGGAACTTGTTTGGTTATTCTGTGATCAGTTGTTCGCCTCATTTCAGGTAAATAAAATACAAACAAAAAAATGTAGCTCTTTCGTTAAAACCTGAAATAAGAACCAATACGAATGAAATAAAAAATCACTCAAATTACTATTTCAACAATCTTAAGAAAAATATTAAAAACTATTTTTAATCGAAGAAAGTTCTTTTTTTTTTCAGTATAATTCATAATTGTTTTATAATTATTCCATTCCTTTTTCATTCGAGTGTTGAGAAAGCAACATTTCTTTACTAATACTAATAAAAGTCAATGACCCTTGACTCATCGTTTTTATAATCTGCCAAAGGGTTTCTTCGTTGCTGTTCTGTACTGTTTTTTGAATGGCGAAGTCCGGACCGAAGTTTCTCGCGTTATAACGAGTCGCAAGTGGCCGCCGCGTCTCATCCAGGGCCGTCAGGGCCCTAGACCATCGACACATTCGAGCAGCACTTGGAGCTGTAACGGCGCCAAATTCGACAAAAGTCATAAGGGTTTGAAATGGTGGACTCGGCCATGGGCTTGTTTCTTTTATGAACACGACACTCGTCGCTCGGATCACTCGATGGCGAGTACACAAGGTGTCCACTTGATCCTTTTGATGAAAAAAAAATCATCTTCTTTCGATGTGCCAAGTAAGCCGTGTCGCAATAAAAGACGCGTTACCTCGCAAAAGCCATCGAAATGAATTTATATACAAGAATACATAGAATAAGTCTATGTGTCCCGTAAACGAACAATTGAGCAACTTTTTTGAATACTGGAAGATGGATCATCTGAAATAAAAATTTTCAAAGAAATTATCATAGTTTACTCAAGGATCAATTTTGTGTTTGAACGAAGGATTTTGCTACAAAAAAATGTTTCACCAAATGGCATTGGTTTAAACGAAAAAGCGAAACAATGACATTACCGCGATTTACATTTTTACTAATTACAAGAAAAGTTTTCAAGTATGGGAGTATATGTATGGAAAAAATATTTACGAAATTTCATAAGAATCGGTAGAACGCTTCTCGAGATATCTTGATCACCGCCAAGTGATTTTCAAAAAAGTTTGAGGTTTGATTTTAAAAACAAACTAGAAATACAAATATGATTTCTTACCTGTAAATGAATCATCGACTCCAGGGCCATATGGTAAAAAAAGGCCACAAAACTTCTCACAACTTTTTAATCCTAAACGTAGAACTATCATTGTAAAGATAAAACGTCTACTTATTCCATAAGAGTGTCCAATATAAAAGAGCATCATTCGTCAATTTTTAGCCATTTCTTACGAAACTTACAGAATATGTTCTTAAGATATCACACTAAAAGAAGATGTATAAATCCAAAAATCGATTTTTTGATCCAACCGAATAGGTATAATCCCTAAAAAGATTTTTTTTTTTTTTAATTTACAATATCAAGTTGTAACAAAATCTGGCAAATTATGATAAATATCTGAGAAGGTTCAATAAAAAGTTGTTGAATTGAAGTGACTATTGTATGTGTATCACATTGTTTTTCCTACAAAGTTGTATCTTCGAAACTTTATCTCACGCTAGCATTCACCCGACTTTCGTAAGATACCCCTCTTTAGGGTTTCCCTTTAATTAAATAAATAAAAATGTTTAATTATAATTGAGCCGAATATTTTGTTACCATTTTGCAGATGTCGCAACGCGAGGCGAAAGTCTAGCGAGTAGTAGAGGCTACCTGGAAATCCTGAGTCACGGTCTCAATTCACAGCCGGTTAATTGCCGTCAAACTCTCAATCCGAATCACATGGTATCGTCCCTTTGCAGGAAGTACACGGATGAGTCGCTCCTTTCCTTCTGGTCCAATGTAGGTCTTATTCCCGAAATGATCTTCAATTAATCTGTCATTTAATGCTTGAATCGAGTTCTGAACAAAATAGAGATCCGTGCTAGAAAATAAGAAATATTTATTACGACCGTTGCATTGCGGATCAACGATTTGGGAATTCTTGATTCGATAAATTGTAAAAATTAATATTTCAAGGAGTCACGCGTGTTATATTTATAGATTGACTGAATTTACCATTTGAAAACTGATGATGCTATTATTAACGATAATATACGAAGAGCTCATAGTTGTGGCCACGATTATAATATCATGTAAGTCATTTATTAACTAATTAAACACTTGAGATTTAAAAGAAAACTTTAGTTGATTAGTTAACGCTTGAAATTACTTGAAATACGGGTGAACTCGATATAAATTGCCAGTGATTATGGCTCTGGGTTATTTTACGAAGTAAATTACTATATTATAAACACATAACGTTATGTTACAACTGTATTTCCAAGAGATTGAAATTTAATTATTTTCAAATGTCACGACAATCGCTTACTCATTCGAGTACTTGAAAATAAATTTAGATGTAAATTGTTTGATGGTTTAAATTGAACGGATTAAAAGAAATGACGATAGAAAGAAGGAAGACATGAATAGTTGAACGTGTGGGTGTTTCGGTGTTGATGAATTGATTTAAAGATGGTGATAACGCGCGGCATTCGCGACCTTCGAAACTACAGAAAAACGGAATTCAATTGAATATCGATGAGTTGGGCGCTCGAGGCTTAATATCAGCCCGATAGTTATCAGTAGTCATTTCGCTTGAAGTATGTTTTCCATAAAGATGTAGTAATGACTATTTTTTATAATTCGATTGCAATTACTTTTTCTCTGTATTTTCACTATTACCCTGACAATTTTAAAGATTCCTAGAAAACATTTTTAGAAAAAAAACTATTAAAAAGGCAAAGTAGATATATTTTCTATCCATTTTATTGTTTTATCTTTTATCAGCAAAAATAAACAATTCTCATTTGTAAAAAATTTTCTTTTACTCCTGTTTTATTCGTATATTTGACAATGAAATTCATTTTTTCATAAACAAAAATATGTTTACCAGGCTTCAGACGGTTCGATCCGTGCGCTTCCTTCGACTGGGCATAACGACAGAACTCGCAATGAGTATCGATGGAGCGACTCCGAATGCTGCAGTCTGGCTTTAGAGCTTCACACTCTTCAGGAACAAAACTTTCCTTGATTTCCGAGGAAGAATAAGCGAATGATCGCTATCACGAATCTGCTAATCGACTGATCTACCGTACCTCTGCAATTAACGAATGGAAGAGAATCCGCACTAGCAGCAGTACCAACAGCTCCTCGAATTGCGTTATCCGAGATCAAGACATAAAATCAGTAGCCGCGCGGATATTGACGAATTTAATGCACTCAGTTTCCGCACTCGGTTGCAGCAACGGTTATAAAAACCGTTCAGGTATCCGAATGGATATCAACAGTCATCGATTGAACATTCAATCCACAAATAGAAGTTTTTATCGAGGAAAATTCGTTTGGAAGTAATAATAAATAAAACGCCCATCTCATTGTTGATCGATTGAGACAAGGTAACTCGATGTTTTAAGCTTTTTCAATGATTTTCAACGAAACCTAACGAGCTATGAGAACCTCAACTTGCGAGACTATCCATTTTAGAATAAAATTCACATCAGTGGTACAAAAAATCTATATATACTATATGTATAATCACGACTCTTTAAGGTGGTTCGGTCGACACGGTCTTGTGTAATATATTTTTAAAAACTAAATTAATCTTTATAAAAATTTTCAAAATTAAACAAAATAGCCATTTTAATACTGAATATGTCGTCATCGAACAAATGATGAAGTTCGAATAAACTATAATTTTTTAAAAATCAAGATGTACCTCAAGGACGTAAACTAGTCTATTCGTGGCATTATAAATGTTAATTAATTTTTGGAAGTTCGAATAATCATTTATTAAAGTGTTTGTACTCGATTCACCAGACATTATATCAACCGAATCTGTTTATAATAAATTGTACCAGAGTTATCGTTTCTATTGTAAAATAATGTCGTAAGAAGCACGGTATGAATTCCACTGCAACGCAGAATCTACTAATAAGTCTGAAATATCAATATGACGAAAAAACTACAGCAACAAAAAAAAACAATTTAAAATGACCTTCCGGCAACTGAATTTTTTTTTTTATTGCTAACGATAATCTTGTATGTGTCTAATTTATGATGTATGTATTAAAAAAAAATTTAGTAGTTTCACCTATCAGATCTAAACGTTTCATGTTAGATAACGATGCGTGATGTTCCGAAATTGAATGTACGATAAAAATACAAAGAAACTTTGTGTATTTATACGTTTTGCATTTTTATTTATCAAATTCATTGATCATACATAAAAATGTAGCGAAGAATTCCCACACGAAAAAAAAATAGCGACTGTGATAAATAAACCTCATCTACCATACTATTATCGAAATAAAAAGTAACTCAAAATAGAAACAATATACATTTACAATATAATTGTTTGTAACAAATGCGATTAGTCGTTGGTGCGACGATTTTACGTTGGTACAACAGATTTTTGGAACGGCAAAGATGGCAACCATCTATCGTTCTGGATCTTCTCTAATTTTGCTTTATTTACTAATACACTCGTGACCATCTGATCAGCCGTCTGCGTTTGTCCATAATAATCGACGAACAAACCATCCGGGTCCACGAGATACATTATTATTGTATGATCAACCTGAAATCAAGTTTCAAATATAACATTGATGCATGTTATAGATTGTTGAAAAAAAAGTCACAAAAATCTCTTTTCAATGTTTTTTCAATGGCTATCAATGTCAAATTCAGCCTACTTTGCTTCGAGAATTACTTTTTTTAAAACTACCAGCTAGTTACTTACGATGTAATCATTGTCACTGTCTTTGGGTCCGCTACTGAAATAAACTCGGTACGCTTTACACGCAGCACCAATCTGTTGCTCGTCACCCGTAAGGCCGATGATTTTCTCAGAAAATTCTTTGCAGTATTTGCCAACCACATTAGGTGTATCTCTAACTGGATCGACTGTGATAAATATCGGTTGAACTTTGACGTTGTGATTCTTTTCTGAAGAATAATGTTTTTTCTTGATGATTATTTCTTATTAACTATAAATATAGCTTAGCTTGATAATTTATAACCAAACATTCAAAATCAAGTAACAAAGAACCCAAATGATATTGTTAAAAGCAATATTTAATGTATTTGGTACACTTTACCTAATTTATCTACAGTTGCAACCATTTTCTCAAGCTCATCAGGACAAATATCCGGACAGTGAGTAAATCCAAAATAAATCATGACCCACTGCCCAAGGAAGTCTTCCGACTTGACGACCTTTCCATCTGTATTAATTAGCTCAAACTTTCCGCCGATCCCTGCTTTTCCTATAGACCTTCGCCTCTCTCTGTCCATCGCCATATCCTTCTTTTCCCTCAAGTAATACATGTAACCGAGACAGGCACCACCGACCACTAGCGACCCTGTCAAACTCTTCCACGTTATCGGAGATTTCATCGTTGGCTTTTTGTGATTTTTCCATGGCATAGTTCCTCGCCATAGCGACGAAGTATTTATCAGCCGTTCCTATGAAACGATATTCCATTTTCGTTAACAATTCAATTTACAATTAATCAAACACCCATGACTGTATATAAAAGTAACGATGTAACGATTAATATGGTAAATAAACAAAATTACTGAAAAATACGCCCTCCCAGTCATCATTTAACATTTTTTCATCCGCCTGTTACTCTTTAATGCGCTAAAACTCGTCGATAAATCTAATTTCCGAAAAATTTTGAATTTTTTTACTCTACGCATTCAGCGGTACAATTATTCCTGCAGAATATTTCTCGTATATAATAAAAGAACACAGTTCTTACCTTAAAGACCATGGGTCCGGGATACCTCCGAATTAAACCCAACGATCGTAGCACTAAATTTGACATATTCTAGATAAAGAAATCTTGAATAAAATTGATATAACAAAATGAGGTTAGGATACTGATACAATATTTCGACGTGACAGTCTTCGGGAAACCACAATATTTACAATACTCCTTGTAAAAACACCGAAGAATTATTCTATTTCACGGTGTTTTTATCTTTTTATTCAATTTTCACGTGTTTTTTATTATATTAGTGAGTTTTCCGGTAGAAGAAAGGCAATTGTCACATTCTACTGAAAAAAAATTCGAAGAACCTCATCTTCTCCATTTATTCTGTTTCCATTTGGACGACATACGACGACGGCGCGTCGTAGTAAAAGTTACTACGACGATAGGCGCCTATGGTGATTGGTCACAGATAGTCAATATTCAAATTTAAACCAATGAAATTAGCGTTGTTCATGGTGATCGATTGATAGGATCGATCGATTATACCATAATCGATTATTATTATAAGCCAGCCTGTGAAAAATGCTTTCATTGGTGTAAAAACCAGCGCTATAAACGCGTTCAGCGTATTTCAAAACATAGATTATGGCAGAAAAAATGTCCTCAGTAGCAGAAGAAAGACATTGAGGGAAAAATGGCTCGGCCCACTGCTCAAAGAGGTATTTACGTGATAATAAACCCCGTAAAGAATAGTACAACGTTTTAGTTATATTTCATAGATCTTACATCGCACAATACATATTTCCTTTGCTTTTATATGTTAATTGTTTGATGACGTACAAATGTAAATATTTTTTAAATGATCAGCAGAGCCGATGCTTCAAGATTGGTTACGATACATTCAGGAAGTCAATCGAAAATGCGAACGCGTCATCAGAGATGGCAAAGAGTTCTATATTCCGTTCATGGGTACCTTGGATAGAATTTTATAATTATCAGATAAAATACTATTTTTTAAAATACGTTTAATGTATTTATTTTATTATTATTATTATTATTATTATTATTATTGTTGTTGTTGTTGTTGTTATTTCCAGCTATTCCCACACCGGTCGTTAAGATGGTATTTATGATTTGCGAGTATTTCGAACTTGCGCCAAACGCCCGGTACATCGCTCTCTATATCTACGACAAATTCATGTGCAATAACTTTTGGGAATCCTACAAGAATGATATGCAAAGAGGTCCCGACTCTGCCGCATGGGCGCAAGTCTGCAGAAGAATATCCAGTCAATCGAAACTTCGTCTCATGTCCTGTATACAGATCGCCAGCAAAATAGATTCGCACTCAAAATGCTTAGGCATATCACAAGTTCGTCCGATTTCATAATCGTAGTTATCAATCACTTCGAATCGATGAAATTCTTTTTTATTGCTAAATAAGTTTAATAAGATTGAAAAATAATTGTTGCAGTAGGAAAAAAATATCGATGATAATTATTTAGCGATTAAGAAATATTGTTTCGTCTGTATTTTACGCAGGTGATATCAATTCTTCGAGATATAGATCAGAAACACGAGTACACACCGAATTCGGTGTTTACTTCAGAGTTCAAAGTATTCAAAGAAGTCGGTTTTAAGATACCACTCGGAACCCCACTGGATTGCGTGGAGATACTGATTGCCGCTACGAATCTTGATAAAACAAAAAAATTCTATGAAATCGCTATAAACGTTCTGGATTTATCTTACTTACAGGTAAAAAAAAATCATTTTAAATAACGATTCAAAGTAGAATCTTGGACGTTGCTTTTAACTTTGACAAACTCATTTCTATGAGGATCTTCCTCATAGAGAAAATATTTTCAAAGATGGCAAATTATCAAATAATTGAGTAAAATAACAGCTGGGTACGTCAAATATTTCGGAAGTAGAAGCAGTTGTACATTGGAATACTTTTATCGTTATAAAACTTTTACCGATCATAACCAAATTGAATATGTAACACTGTTGAATGTCAGTTTGCTTCTTTACAAAAAGTCAGTTCAACTGATTAAAGTTTACGTCAGCGACAGAGTCAATTATTCGTAATTTTTTTAATTCTATAAAATCCGAACCTCTCTGTTGATTCGACTAAAATTCAATCCCAAACATCCTTGAATCATCACTCTATTTGCAGAGAATCATTTAGCTGGGTAGCTGAAAAATTTGCGACAGCAAGAGTAACTACAGATATTTTTCCACAAAATTCTAAACGTTAAATAATTCTAATCCGTGAATAAATTTTGACGAAAATTATACCGAACGAAGAGACGTTTCTGCTTTATCCACGTGCTAAATTTTGAGTTTGATCGATCGAATACCATTTGTTCTAAACCACTTTTCTCAACGTTTTAAACCATTTTGAACATCTTGAAATGAAATACTCGTAAAAAGAAACCAAAAAATAATCAATTTCTTTTACTTTTTTAAATCACATTTACCATAAATTTTTATTTTTAGCACCAACAATTGTACTCGCATCTACAATTCACGGTAAACGGAAGAACCACCAAATCTGAGGAAGAACGAAAGAATTTCATGGCGATGGAAACGAACGTTCCGTACTTGGGATCTTCGGTCGTACTCTGCACTACATTGTTATTCAATTTTAAGAAGAACTTTACTGTTGCAATTGCTTTGAAACTCGCTGACCTCGTAGAAATCGATGAAAATGATATCTGGGGTATGGCCAATCTACTATTTGCTATGGCTACTCAAGAAGAAGACTCTGAAGTCTAATAAACATATTGCAAATGTATATATATATTTTTTTCATATAAAATTATGCTTTTTCGTTTCAAGTTTTTGTTAAAAAAAAACTTGATGAGATCATTTTATTTCTTTATCTTTAATATGCAAACGTATATAACGTTAAATCTGACAAATATAGTTATACATGGCATTCAGTTAACATTTATTCTTAAGTTGTTAATAAACTTAATGAAATAGACTTTAGACTGCATTTTTTTTTTCTCAAAATCAACAATTATTTTAAGATCAATTAAATAGAGCAATCGTAATGAATTTTTTTCAACGCTGTTCATGATGCATCTCGGATAGATACTTAGCTGTACAAATACTATCGTCCTTGATTTGTTTAAGAAAAACTTGTTTACCAATTGACTGTCGAACTTCATTAGAAATCCCCAAATATTTCATGACTTATTCGGCCATTTTTCAGCATATTTTGTACCGTTAATAAAGAAACCCTATAGACAAAATTAATAAAATTATTTTCTTAACATGACAACGTTCGATACCCAGTTCGGCTCATTCTCTAAATTCGGTGATACAAAATCCGATGGAAAGTTTATCACTCTGTCCCAGAGCGACAAATGGATGAAGCAAGCCAATATTTTTGACAAGAAGATTACGACAACCGATACGGCTATATGCTTCAACAAACTCAAGTATATATAAAAAAGATATTAATTAAATAAAAATAAATAAGTTAAATCGTGAAAGTGTTAATAATGATAAAATTAGTCGATCAATTGGACAAAATATTTAGGCGCAAGGAATTATCGATAGATGACTACAATAAATTCATCGACGATCTAGCTAGCAGTAAAGGCATTGACCCCAAAGTAATAAGAGATAAGATGACATCATGCGGAATTCCCGGTTTAACGAATACAACGGTGAGCCTTATAGTACGAATGCTGTACTTTTTATTGACAAGCCGCTCCGTAATGTTGAAAAAACGTTATCATTACAGGCAGCTGTTGTGAACGATGCTGTTAGAAGATTAACCGATGCATCTCAATACACCGGAACTCACAAAGAGCGCTTTGACAAAGAGGGAAAGGGCAAGGGCAAAGAGGGACGAACGGATTCCGTGGCAGCCGACGGATATGTACAGGGCTACAAGGAAAAAAATACTTACGATAAGGAAAAGGGCGGTACATCCAATTAAAATTAGCTAATCGTTAAATAAAATTACAAAAATACAGATGAAGAAGAAAGAAATACAAAAGAGAAATATTTGTTCGGGAAGTATGAATGACTGGGCGATATTTATTATTAAATTACGATTGTTGAAGAAAATTATTGTAATCGGGCAATTTAATAACAATAATAAAATATTAAGCGCAATTTTTTTTTTTTTTTTTAGATCGAATCTAATGAAAGAAAAGAAAAAATGAGTTCGGCGTTACACTTTGTACGGTGTAATTTTATATTCACCCAGAGGCCGCGCAAAACCCCTTCCAATCCTTTATTCCTCTCAACTTTCTTCTCGCGTACAACAGGCAGAACGAGCGCTGAATAGCCATTCATGCGTGGAATATGTGCTACCGATGTGAAAAATACTACCCGTGTCGCGAACATCTCGTTGTTCCCTTTTGACCCGATCGCGTACTACATTATTTGTATTTTTTACTAAATCGTAGCTGACTTGCGCGTGATACGAGTTACTATTTAGAAGGCTTTGTAGTACAATATACTTTCGCTACTATATATGTACTTATCAGAGGTGAAATGTATGAGGTACAACGTTGCGATTCGTTGTTCGTCGATATTTTAAATCGTGGGTGGTATATTCCTACCCAGAATATACTTTCTGCGCATCAACAACCGAGGGAATTCATGTTTTATCGTTATTTTAACGGTGCATTGTCACGTGAATTAGCACGCTGGCGGCTACAATGTATGTTGCATTAAATTACAACAGTACAACGTGCGAAATTCTCTCACCGTCGTGACATTTGTACCGTAGAGCATCGCTTGAAACTATTCCTGGCCATGAAATCCTCTATGCTACGCATTAACCGAGAGTTATTACATTTCAAACTGGCGTAAAACTACATTTATAGCGAATAAATGTACACGATAGAACTTTAGTAGAATTTTACTTGTTCCAATAGTTTTTTTCTTCACAAGTAAAGCACAAGCAAAAAATAACACGATGAATGTAGAGAAATGCATGACGAAATAAAAATATTAAGTAGAAGCAACGAAGTAATTAGTACAAATGAAATCATGATCTAAAAATAGCGGAAACCATCGCGGATATCGACCGACCGTTGAATGTTTTGATTTGTTTCTTGGTCGATTGTTTAATTTTAATCGGAAGTGAGGTGGATTTAGGTCAATTTACTTATAAAAAATTGACTGAAAAATCGACGGTCATTTTGATACACAATTACTAACTTGAAAACCCTGCAACAATTGCAGGTTGGCTTTCAAAAATCGACTGTGCGTGTCGAACCACTCTGCGCGATGTTTGTAAGTTGGTCCTACGTTGGTTTCTTTAAAACCGACGTAAATGTTATCCTAAAATCAGTTGAGATTAAAATTGGTAATTGTGCAAATGACGATCGTCGGTTTCATCCAGGTAGGTCAAGTTCGAGAGGGAAACGTAGCAAACAATATGAAAAGGAGGGACTGGAAGAATGTACAGAGTATAAACGAAAATAATTATGATCGGTTGTTGAAGTGGTGGGGGAAAGAGAATCTGGCAAAGTAGTAAAAAGTCAGGGCGGTCGGTAATAGGAAAGCCGGTCAACGATAGGGACGTTTTATCAATTACATTCTCCACGGTATGACTCGTACTACTCACGATTACTGCGCAAAGTCCTGGCTGCATCTGTGTATACGAAAACGCTGTGCACAGACACAGCTAAACCGGCATACCGCATTCTTTCGCTCTGCTCTCCTCAGCTTTCAGTACTCAGTACTACCAACTCGCGTCGTCCTATTCATCATCATTCAAGATGGAGCGAAACAACAGATCGGGCAACCCATAAGGTGCTTGTAAACAAAAATCAGTTCAGTGTCGTGTTACACGTAATTGCGATAGTTTAGAGCGTCGAGCGAATCGAATATTGTTGGAAAATGGCTAAATCCGTGCTGAGCTCGGACACTCTGCCTAAAGCTGGGCGCGTGAACGAAGGTAAGTTGTAAGAATAACAAAGAAGAATCTTTTGGAAAGAGTTTGTCTGTCATTCTACTCGAGCTGTTATCGCCATCACACGCGTTCGAGTCTCTTTCGTTTCTTTGTTGATGGAATTTACTAGGCAAGTTTACGTGTTTCAGTATGCCGCGAGTGGCTCGTACACGAAGACGGTGCCTTGGCTTATCGCCTTCAGGATGAAGAGAGTTTGTACTTTTGCTTTATTTTTCGACGACTGTTATAAAACGTTATAGGATAGATTTAAATAATAATTTTGGATTTTAGGAATAGATTTAGGAAATCTTTTGAGATTGGATTATTAAATAGTAGCTTGATGTCAGAAAACTTGTACGATTTTAATGACATATTTCTTTCTAGTTAAGGAACATTACTCTGGTAATAAGGTTCGGAATGCCCAAGTGCGAGAAGATTTGCCAAGAGCTCGTATAGAACAGGAATTGGAAGAAATCAGATATCAGTCGATAGTTCACGAGCGGTAAGCCAACATTTTTCTTTTATCAATCGGTGAGCAAGAAGTTTTAGCTTCAGACTATGTATTTTGAATTTTTTTTTTAAATAGGGAGGAACAAGATGCGATCGTAGCGAGACAGGTCGCCCTGAATCTCGAGCGAGAGGAACGTCTAAAGGAGCGAGAACTTCAAGAGAGAATGAGGCATCAGTTGAGATTGGACGACGAAGCCGCTCAGGTTGAGGCACAATTGGAGATGCAGCGGAGGATACAAGAAGAAAAAGATCAAGTGAGTCCGAGTAAAAAGTTAAAAATATTTACTTATTAATTAATACATTCATTAGTTTATTAATTTGGCAGAAAATTAATTGGGCAACGGTTAATGGACTTAAAATTTGAAGAATTATAAATGATCGTGATTGCTTCGAATTGAATAAGTCAATGAATAAATACGATAAATAGATAAAGAAATTAATAAGTTAATAAATTAATAGTTAAATTTATTAATAAATTTATCTATTAATATATTAACTTATTCATTTGGAAGTAACTATGAGAAATTCTAGTCGCGTAAATTAAATTTTCGTTCTGTTCATTCAGGAACTGGCGAGAAAATTGCAGCAAGAGGAAGAAGAATGTTCTGTAGATACGCAGGACGCGCCGATCGACGATCAGCTGTCGCTGGATCGCAAGATAGCAATGGAGGCCCAAGACGCTGAATTAGCGCGTATGTTACAAGAGAAAGAGCGTGCAAAGGCGCGACGAGCGCGCGAGCGAGCGAGACAAAAAAAACTCGAGCGTCAGCAGATGCAGCAGCTAGAGAGTCACGGAACGGTTGAGAGACCGCCGAGACCTGATAAACTCGATTTAAGACCCTCGTACGAGAAAAACCGCGCTCGTCAACCGTCTAATCAAGCTCAATTTCCGGATCCCGAAGAGATTCAGGTTCTCGAGGACGACGTCGAGGACGTTCGCGAATTGCCGAACGTCGCTGCGATGATCGATCCAACTTACAATGGAAATACTCATCGCAGTACTTCAAGCAGCTCGAGCAATACCGTCAGCCCAACTTATGCGCTACCCACACCACCCCAAGAGTTAATGCTCGAAGACGCGCCCTGCTATATGCCCATACAGGGACAGCGTCGAACGCAGATGCAATCGCCCTCGCTCTCTCACGAGGAAAAACACAAACGTCGCGTCAAAGACGGCTGCAAACAGCAATAGATTCGAAGGACGCCCTAAATAACAGCATCCAATTTTTTTTATTGAACTTTCCTAGCAACGCACTCTAAACTTGGCGATACAAATTTGAGCTTCACTCAAGCTCTTTTTGTATTTTTTTTTAAGAAAAATTACCGTCCCTTTCGTAACCTTTCAAATCTGTCTCTATTCTTGATTTCAAGGATATTCAATCGCTAAATCTTGAATTTATAATAATTATCACCTGGGTTCAATAGTTCTCGATAAAATAGTACACTGTAAAAATGTTATTCATGAAAATTAATATATTTGCGTAGGAAGCATCCATGCATAAACAGGTATACGTTAAAAAGGTCGTCTTTAAGGAGAAGCTAGAGTTTCGTGATCTATCGTCCGAAAAGATGTAAATGCGAGAGAGACAAAGTTAAAAACGTCGAACACATTTTCTTGGACGTAGATATTAGTAAAATGTCGAATTTGCGGAGTTCACTCCGTGTCACGTTCACACAGTAAGCTGCATTCTTCTGACGACCCCACAAAAAAACTGAGTTCAGGAAAAATGTGTTGAACATTTGGAGGTGAACTTTCGGTACCGAGTCTCACCTTAATCAAAAAATACTTTAATATTCTTTTATAGTTGTATTATAAATGCAATGTACCGACTTATACTCGAATGCTTTCTACTTATATTAAAACATTAAAGTATCTTAACGTTTTAATATAAATTTAATACGTTTATTAATTTTTCAAATATTTTTAACAGTGTACTTAAGAAAAAGCTATTTTTAAAAAACGTTTTATAAGCATATTATTGATTGCGCTGCTGCGAAAAAGTTTCCCGTTTTTGGATTATCGTAATCTCAGAAAGATAATATAATGCAGGTGGTTGAAAGTAAAATTAGTTGACAGCCACCGTCATTCGAATATCCCAAACTGCCTTGAATTACAATAACGAAGTCGCGTGATCTGATAATACGTGAAATAATTTTGAATCTCGCGATAACGCGCTAGAAGCCATCGCCGTTGCGTAACGATTCGAAATATCGTTAATACAAGTTTACGCATTAATCGTGTGCCTTTCGAAAAAGGCACGTTTTTTAATACGAATGCTCGATCCAATATATTGATATTAAATATTATTAGAGACGAACATTCTACGAAGCCATAGAATTTATAAAGATTTATATATTCGGTAATTCGAATCGCGCGTAAATAAAAGAGCGACGGTCGTAAATTAGGGTTTATTAGGGTAATTAGTTGCGTAATAGATCATTAATTTGGCAGATTGGGCAATCAAGCGAATAATCATAATCTCAATATGAAAATCATGCCTCTCTCCACGGTAGAATGTAGCGTCATTGATTGACGACTCACTCGAGATCATTTTTTTTTTTTAGTTTTTAGAATGAATTTGCAATGTAAAGGAAAAAGGGAAAGAAGAATGAACGATGAACGATAGAACATTGCCAAAGATCCAACACTTTATAACGTTTGGCTTTGGACCAGATCGACTCAAGTATTATACAAACGGTGGCCCTAAATCACCGAGAACTCCCGTTTCCTCTGTTTTTGTTTTTTGTTCAGTTACCTGTACCAAATATTATGAAGAGTAATACGAGATACTTAATCGTAACTTATTGATAATAAATTAATCAAATGCGATGGTGTTCATGGCTCATGGCGGAAATGCCACGCCTAAATGAGGATTCTTTTTTTTTTTTTTTGAACAAAGTATTGCGTATTACTTTACGAAGTATTTAAAAGGAGGATCGGTCGATGCAGACTCGTGAAACCGGAACTCAAGATATTTAACTCCTTGGTCGGTAACAATAGCTATAATGCAAATTTATTTGTCACGATTGATCTTTCGGATAAAAGAAGAACGGTGAACTGTGTCTCACAATTGTACAGTTGATCGGTCTCGTTTTTTTATCGGAAATATCGATCGTGGCGAAGAAATTCGCGATGGTATAATTCTGCTATCTCTCATGCACGTACGGCGATCTTAAAGGTACATACAAAGTGTATTACATCGTCTTAAAATCTATAATGTCTTATACGAACTTTGAAGAATCAAAATCGTCCGTCATATGTAAAATTTATAAACAGTAATCACAGTTTAATAGTATTGATAGCCTTTTGAAAACTTTGAAAATAATAATTTAACATTTCAATAATCACTTTACTGTACTGTACCAATCGAACCTCCTTAATGGTATTTATTTGAAAGTATATAGTGTACGAGATATTGATATCTTTAACGAACTTCGTGCAAGTTTTCACAAAAACAAAATCGCAATAATCTCGTACTATCACTTTCATGAACAGCATTCCGCCTAAGATGCACGAAAGTTTGAGGCCTAAAAAGACAATTTATACGTAGACGCGAGATATTTATCTACAATCTACGTTTAATCAAATAATCGTATTTAACGATGGTGTCTGGAGAATTTTCTTTTGAAAACAAAAACCAAGAAGAAACATGTTATATACCATAAATTTTCTTATACGTTTATTGTATTAATATAACTATACACGAGCATATCAATAAATTATTTACAACGGTATGGTACAAGTATTTTCACGAGACTCCTGTCTGCTCCAAAATATCAGTTTTTTTGTTTCAAAATACAAATCAATTGTCCACGAGATACCATAATGTCCCAAAAGTAGCAAAAGTTAAAATCATGTCAAAACGGATCTGTTTGACTTGTGCTACTTGCATTTGGAATACAAAAAAATTAGTTAATAACGATCCGAATTATATATTCTTATTTAGTTCATCATTTAAACATCCTTTAGATATCATAAATAACATTGCCTAATCTTTTTCTATATCAAATGATTATCTTTTCGGCTTGTGATACTAATTTCAATCGGTCTCTCTCGGCCCACCGTTATCGTCAATGGCGCTGTTTCTGACTCGCACTCACGTAATTTATTCAGCAATTCTCCGAGCAAAAGCCATGGACTCGAACTAAAAATAACAAGAACCATTGGAATACAACTAGAAGAAAGAAAAAAACATTTCTGCTATTGCTAACAAGGCTTCGCAGATTTTCGGCGGTATTTTAGTTATTCATGACACATTGCAGACTTAAAAAAAAATCTAATGGCACGTATTTAACTTTTCTCCCTTCAAATGTTAAGCGATAAAGAAAAAAACATATCTTTGAAATTTTTGAGCTCTGCAACAAATATTAAACGAACAAGATCAATGCTGAACATTTGTGAATGTTTCCTTACCTAATTATGCTACTAGTGACAGTGGGATTGGAAAAATACTTCATTATACATAATTCGAAGGGGTCACGGTGGTCGTTTTGACAACAGAAACGATAAATTTCGTATTACGAAAGAAAATATCAGCGAAACGAGGATGCATACGTAAAAGATTAATCGAAATTAATGTGCGGAATAAAAAGGAGCGGCGATTTATGGTAAATTTTTTATTTTTGTGGAAAAATACTGTCCTTTATTAATCTTGGTACAGGAGCGAATTACGTTTGCAGATTTTTTTCGAAGGATAATGTAAACGTTAACAAAAAATTGAGGTAAACACGAGAACGCAAAACATGGTACATGAATCCTGTGGTCCCGTAGCACCTTTGTACAGTGTAAAAAAAAAGTATTTTGACCGAAAAACGATATTTACATCGTGACAGACGATGAAAAAACAAAGATTAATTAATTTTTCGGAGTAAAAAAAACGGAAAAAGTGTCGAATCAGGATACTCTTTAACCTTTTCTGTTTGAAACTAACTGCTCCGGCTCTTGATTCAGAAGACATACGACGTAACGTGTGAGAGCATTATTATACAATGTTTGCCAATATCGGCTTAACGTTTCTTACAGTTAACTCGAGCCTGTCCGAATTGTGAAGTGCAACTATTTATAATAGAATTCTTTGAGGTTTTGACTCCCATGAACTTTCGAGACTCTGTGCGAAGAGATTTGTACCTCAACTTACTTGAAAGACGAAATTCCTCGTTCATTTGTTCTACAATTTAACTATCATGTTACAACAGTGACCTGAGATGTCTGTAATTGCACGAATCAATATTTAATCTAATAATTTCCTTTATTATTTTTCTACTGGACATAAAAAAAAAAAAAAAATTATCATTAATAAAAACAAATGTAACAAACTACAGTTAACCGTCGTTACTCGTTAAGTTTCTTTCAATAGAAATAAGAATTGAAAATAATTTTCTTCATTTAACAGAATTTTTCGAAATAATTTTATTGAAATGTTAACGGATATAGTTACAGACACTCTAGGTCACTTTTTAAATATTAAAAAAAAAAAAATAACAGATAATTAAATAGTCGAAAAAAATAGTCAAAGATTGGCTTTTCAATAGTAACGAGAGGTAAACGTCTTCGTTTGTGCGTAATAAAATTTTTTAACGTGGCCGTTTATTCGAAAATAGCTTCTTCCGATTTGCGAATCGTAATGCTTAGTCCGTAACGCTGTTGAAGCGTTTCGGCAAGACGAATACCGCGTGGGGGCCCCATAGATCCAAAGATTTATTTGTTTTGATGATTGACACGACCCGAGGTCTGGGCACTCGTTTGGCAGCTCTTCTTTCCTTCTCGGTTATCGGAATGAAGTCTTTTACTTCCCTGTAACAATATTTAAAAAAAAGAAGGCGATGCTTACTGATAGATGATTATCGAGTTAACAGCTTTGTTAACGGGAAGACATTTTTTTGTTAAAGAATTGCGAATACCAAAAGCTATGAGGGTGGCTAACAAGTATATACCTACGAGGATGTATAGTTGTGTTGTCCTTTGATCTTGTGTGCGGTGGAGAAAATACATAGTCGGGCACGTCGCCTATTTCTGCAAATACCACAATATTGTAATAAGATAAATCGCGTATCAACGTAAATCGACAATAATAGCAATTACGATAGATCGATGACTAACGATAGAAACTAAAAAATAACTTATCGGCGTTACGCAGTTGTCAAAAAAACATTTTTATTATTCATTTTATAATTTTCTTTTTCTTCAACAACCGCTAAGTAATTTTGTATTTTCGATTAAACAGATTTCATTATCAAGAACTTGCCTTTTTGATCATCATCGGGTCTATCTAGAGCTCTATCCGGTGGCGAGAATCGAAAACTATCGGTACTTTCGTTACTTCTCTGCGACAATTTTCTCGTCCGTCTCTGCGGCAATTCCTCGACGACTGTGTCCTCATTGTCTTCTTTGACACTGGACACCGACACAGTCCTCTTTCTCCGGGTCGGCGCCTTTTTTCCTCCCTTGGCTTTAGGCTCGGCCGCGACTTCAGTTTTCGAAGGCTTCTCCTCGATAGGATCGTCGCTTATGGCACTTTTTACCGAACCTGCTCGAGTTCTTCGCTTGATTTTGACCTGCGGTGGATCCATGCTGACCGCTCGTCGTTCTCTCGTACTCGCGGTTCTCTTCTTTTCGCTAGCTTTCCCCCTCGAAGCTGCGCTAAATATTTCGTCCTCTTCATCTTCCTCCGGTATCGAAGAAATTGAAGGTAATCGACTGCGCATGCTCGTCGCTGGACTTACGGACTTGACGCCTCCGGTTCTTCCACCGGAGGCTCTGCCCTTTTTCGATTCTTCCGCAGATTCGTTACTTTCCTCGAGTATAACGTCCTTGGTCATGCTACCACCTCTCCTCACTCTTTGCAAAGAATTTCGCGTGGTAGCTTCGGTTTCTTTTGGTACGGAACTTCCTCGTTGTCGAGTTGCTCGCTTTGTCGTAATCTTCGGAATCTCTTCGCTCCCTTCGGGAATTTCTTTCGCCAACGACGAAGCCCTCGTTAATCTCTTAGGCACGCTCGTCTCAGCTACATTTTCGTTTTCCTCGGGAATCTCTTTGATCACCGAAGAACCTCTTGTTGATCTCTTGGACGCAGCAGTCTCGCTGTCTTTGCTGACGGATGCAGCCCTTGTGCTCCGCGTCTTCTTTTTAGCAGCCGCAGGTTCTTCGTCCGCAGTTTCCTCCGCTAGAGAAACCTTCGACGACGATCTCGTGACTTTTACCGTAGTTTTCGGCGAATTGGTAATTTCTCTCTGCGTCGAAGCTGCCCGCCTCGAGCTCCGCCTTATCGGCAACTCCTCTTCCTTTCGTGACTCGTCCAAAGCCTTTGCTGTGAACAATTCCTTCGCCAGAGACACCGAACTTCGGACTCCTCCCTTTTTCGCTGGACTCTCCAGTCCCAAAGACACGGTACGGCTGATTTTTTCATCGGACGATGGGAAAATATCCATCGCTAACGAACTAGCTCTTCGCAGCCTTCCCACCATATCCGTGGTTGATTTAACCAACGGGGACTCCGGTAAAGGCGACGCCGGCACTTCCAGCGCTAAGGAAGACGCTCGACGCGATCTTGTCATTCGCACAGGCGTTACGTTCGCACTATTCGTCGCTTCTCGTCTCGTCTGTGGACTCTTGGACTTGGTAGGCGTAGCCGAACCGATTTGCGAGAGTCTGATCGACTGTCTTACTATCTTAACCGGCGAGGGATCGCGACTCTCCGATTCTCTTTCGCTGAGTTCGTTCTCGACGTTTGACCCCATCGTTTCCGGTAGGCTACTCGAACCTCGATTAATTCCCTCGCCAACGGTCGCCGAATTTCTCGATTTTTCTCGTAAATCTTCGTTTTTCCTAATCTGACTTGAAAATATTGAAGAATCGAAGCTACCATCTCCCTCGTTAGTGATCCTCTCACTGTCAGCCTGCGATATATTCTTGGATTCCTTATTTTTCTGAATTTTATTCGAAAATATCGAAGAATCGTAAGTACTGTTGGACTCGTCGTCGGTAATATTCGAGGCTTCGTCGCCGATACTTTCGCCAATTTTATCGATGGAAATGGTCTTGTCCAGGAGCTCGTTGTTCGCGCTCGTAGAATCGTTCGTCAATGACGGTTCAATGCTCCTAGAGGACTCGTCGTCTGTAATATTCAACTCCTCCGATGTCATTTTTGATTTCTCGCGAAAACTATTGTTGACTGTTGGATTCTCCGTCGTCGGGGTTGAGTTTGTGCTCGGCTGCTGCTCCATTTCCATTGAATTCATGAGACTCTGAAAAGCTTCTTCATTCTCGTCTTCATCCTCGTCATCTTCTTCGTACTTTAGAGCCATTAATTCGTCGTCGTAGTCGTCCGATGGTTTCAAACTTTCAGTTTCCTCAAGATGTTCGAAAGTTTCTTCGTTTTTCAAAGTTTCGGAGGGCGCCTCTTGCACTTTGCTCCGAACGTCGCGCTGTACTTCGAGATTTTGTTCTTCTTCTTCTTCCTTTTCCTTCTGGCGTTCAGCTAGACTTTTCTGACCCTCTATTTGGCTTTCGTTGGGTATCGTCACGCTTGGAATAGTCGAAAGCGTATAGCTCTCTCGTTTATAGCCACATTCCCAATTGGTCTCTAAATCGGCTCGTGATCGCATATCAAATTCTCTGTCGAGTCCAAAACCATCGACTTCCATCAGAATCTCGGAATTTTTGTCTTCCTCAGCATCTTTGCTGTATTCTTCTCGGACGCTAGTTCTCATAATTGATTTAACTCTAACTTCATGGCTGAACCTACTGGAATTCTCACCGATTCCGGTAAAATCTCGACATTTCTCGACAGACTGTGGAACAAACGAGCCCACAGTTTCGTCGATAGTTCCAGAGCCTTTTTTCTCTTGCTTAGCCACAGGTGTGATTTGAAAGCTCGTATCCGAGGACAGAATCGACGTCGAGTATATGGAAGTCGATAACAACGAAGCTCTCGCCTTAGGCGATTGGTGAAAGCTCGTAGCGACGTTGCTCTTTTCTTCGTAAGAGGATGTCGACAGATCACCGGAAATTTTTGTAGAATCGAAGGACGTCGAAGTCCATGAACTTCGATTCTTAGACGCGTCAGTGGCTTTCATCAAAGATGTTTTGAGAAGATCACTCGAGGAATCATTGGTGGAAGGATTGCTCCTTCTCAGACTCGGCCGGGGCTTTGGCCCCGATAATACGTTTCTACTAACGAAGGAATTATCGGATAGAAGCGTAGTTTCGCTCAGCGATTTGCTGCTAACGTTAGGACTAAAAAAAGCTTCGCTCTCCTCGCCATCCTCTTTTTCCTCCTCCTCCTCTTCGGAGGCTTTGCTAATGCTTTTTTCCGTTTCGCTGCTTTCCTCCGCGATATCTTCTTGCACGGTGCCCTCCTCTCTCTCCTCGTTCTCCGTCGACTCCTCCATCGGACTTTCAACTTTCTGCTGTCCTATGCTAAACCTTATCTGTCGAGGTTTCCGACCCTTTTCCTCTGCTATTTCTGCAGAGGGTGCTCTGCGTAGCCCAGGTGATGTGGAATTCCGAATCATCTGACGTATCTTCAGTATAGAGTGGGGAGTTTCCACTGGAGTGTCTCTTGCGCTTATTATCTGATTTTTTCGCTTAACTAACGGCGTATCGAACACCATGCTCATACCAACCTCCCTACTATCCGCCTTGTCTGGCGTTTCATTAGTGTTCGAAATTTTTCGGCGTTTCCTCTCCTCGCCGTTGTTATAACCGACGATGCCGTCATTTTCGCCAGGCATATCATCGAGTGTACGTTTTCCGTAAGGTTTCTTAGCGCGTTCGACGAAGAGCACGCAATTCGTGTCGACATTACCCGCTCCAGCCCTCAGCGACGAGCAGGGTGCGCTTATAAATGGAATCTGCGATCTGTCCCCGCGCAAAAACGTCTCTTTCGCTTTTTTAATCACCGTTTCGTGTATCTCTCGATTTTTACCACGGTTTTTGCAGTGCGACATCGGCCGCGGATATCTCGAGTCCGTATCGATGTCATGAACCCTTCGCGTCATATTGCTAGAAAATTTTCTCGTTATTTCAGGCAGAGTCTCGTTGTAAGCTGTGAATATTGTGAGCGAAGCAGGTTGCTTGGATTTTTGAAAATGTCCTCTACCACTCGGTAGTCCCGTGGGATAAACCGTGCTAGCTTCGGCGTAACGGCAACGCTGCAGATAGTACAAGAGACGAGTGTCCTCGGACTTGTCGTTTTCCAAAAATTTAACGAAAGCCTCCTCCTCCTCGGAATCCAAAGCCAAATGAAGTATGTCGCTGAGTTTCCCGTAAATTTTGCAGGCTTGAAAAAAGCGCGTCAATAACTGAGTGTAGTGCGAAGGCGGACGACGATGGAAAGCCGATTGAACGAGACCGTGCTCAACGGAAAGGCTTATTACGATTCCCTGATCGTCTAGCGAAGATAACGGCGGTTTTCGTACTCTTAGGTAAATTAGAGCGAGTTTATTCTGATTATTGCGAATGAGAGTCCTCATAACGAGTTTATGATGCCAATCCTTGACGTCAGAGTCCAAGACAAGCTGACCGGTCATCATGTCGAGAAAAAGGTGATAATCCTCATGATCGAGATGCCACAACGCTTGTGTGAGTTTTATGAGGCTGGGGCTGAGTTTAAACGCCGAAGGATACTCGATCAACTGATTAACCGAGGGGCAAGAGCCATCCAGAAGCGTCACTAGATCCATCAGCAGATACATCGTTATCTGATGCTTATTCTCCATTTCGTTGGAATCCGGCGTGTAACAATTGGTCAAATAGCTTCGCAGGAGCGACTGAAGCGACGGTGGAGGGTAATTTCCTCCTGCGCCTGCGCCTTCTCTCTCCCACTGAGATTTCAAGGGCGAACATTCGCGGGCCACGAGTTCGTCGATGAAGAGATCTTCCTCGTTTTCAACGATACTCCTGGAATTTTTCTTACGAAATTCTTCGCGCTTCTTGTCATATATCATCGCGAGTCTCTCGAACGGATAGCGTATCTTCAAGGAGTAGCCGATGGGCAAAGTGGCTTCGTCCTTTAACTCCTGGGCTTCCGGTAAGAGTCCCACGTCATAGAACCAAAGAAGAACTTGAAGATAAGTGGTTACGCGTCTGACTACGCGTTTTTGTTTGGTAAGATCGACAGAATCGATGAGCAGGTTCGTCACAACATTCGAAATACATTCTAATTGTTGTGCGAAGAATCGCAGAGTCTTAACCTCGGCCTCGCCGATGCTACTTCCCGATTGGTCGTACAGCGGAATACATATACCATGAACCGTGAGATTTATCGAGGAAACGCGGTTCATTCCCCAACGAAGAAATGCGTGAAAGAGATAAGATGCACTGCCATCAGACCACTCCTTCGCGCATCTTAACAAAAATTGCGACCAGCGTTGCTCGAGACAGAGCGAAAGAAGATTCTCGCGCTGAAGGTCCTTATCGCTGTTTGAGGAAGAGTCTGCGCTGCTGGGAATGAGGCCAGCGGACAAACAGCGATGGAATGTCTCGGAAGGTTCTATGAGTATCACAGGACCGGCAGTCGACATTTCACGCAATAATTCCGCCTGTAAGCCTCGTGTCATCCAGAAGGACAGTCTCCCAATACCGAGGTCTATCCACTCCAGAGACAACGAATTAGGAAAGAAAAGTTCCTCCGGCGGGCTTGGCCCGTTGCTAGGAAACTCTTTTAAACTCCCTGGCAGATAAGAGCTATTTACTATCGCGTCTTCCGCGCAAGATTCAACGTCTTCGTTACGCGTTCTGTAGCTCGCGAGAAACGCATTGGGGTTTTGGCATTCGCCGACGGTGTGAGGCATCTGTTCTTTGTACCACTGATTTAAATCGAAGAGGAGAGTTCGGGCGTTAAGGCTTATTAGCAAAAGACTGTCTTCACCGCGTTTATTTCCCGATTCCGTTTGTTCGGAGTTACTTTCACGCAGCACTGGACACAGATTCGTCACTGTGTTGCCCTCGTCGAGTTCGAGCTCGAATTTTAAACTCGGATCGCCCTCGAGATTGAAATAAACAATTGTGCCCTTGTCCGAGTATTTTCGCTCGAAAAGCATCGCGTACATCCGTAGAACGGGTGGCAGGCGCGAGGTTTCCTCCTGATAAGCCGCCCACAGATAACAGTAGGGTCTGGGGTCGTCGGTCGGCTCCAGGAGCGCTAAATGACTGACTGACATGCTTTCCTCCATCGGAGGACTCACCCATCTCACTGCACCGTCCATCTGCCAGATTATTATCCTACCCAAGCAACCGGACACGAGGCAATCGATTTTACGGGAACATATCATCGAAGATGTCAGTGCCTCTTGGTAGAGTGACGAGGATTCGAATTCTTCACGATTAAATCCTATGTACTGTTCGAGACCTGTAAAACATTAAGGAAATTAAATAAATAAAATAATATTTGTATTTTCATGGATTTATTCATTGACTTCCTTATCTGGTTTCTAGTCTAATGCTTTACTTACGGCTGTTCATGAAATTATACGCCACATGCTTTTCTCTGTTGGACTTTTGCCGCGACGAAGACGTTTCGTTGCACTCCGGGAAGATTAATTCCGCCGGTCTCGATTCATCCGCGACAGGCGTAGCATCCGGACCTTCCCACGACCTACGTCTCAGGTCTACGATAACGTGATCAAGGTTTCTCAGTGCAACGCACGCTATCCCGCTACTCTCCATCATAAAATTGTCTACCCTCTTGTCATCAAAATCTTCCCACTCTGCTCCACCCATTACTACGCATACTTGTTCCACACCAGCTGGCATCTGAAAACAATTAAATACTATAAGTCACAGTAAACTTCTAATACACTTTTCATAGTAAAGTAAAATTAAATTCTTAAATTTATTATTATTAAGTTGACAAATAAGCTTTTTGCGATATTGAAATATATTGAAAGATTTTATGCGATATATATTCGTTCGAGTCTCACCCGTATCGCTCTCAGGACCTGAGAGGTTGCGCAGTCAAAAACACACACCAATCCTGATGAATCTCTTACTTTACTTGCTCCATTGTCCAAACCGACGAGAAGCAACGGCACCTGCCCCGGTTGGGTAGGAAATGACGATACGCACGTTACTTTGTCTCTAAAAGTCCACGTACCGATGCTCGTGCCTGTTTTAACGTTGAGAACAACTAATCGAGGACCACAGCTCAACCACGCATAAGTCGCATCCTCGAAAAAGTTACCCAACTGCGCTGAGCTGCAATTATACCCTGAGGATCCTACCGGAGGAATCCCATCATCTTCGATAGAATTGTTCAATCTATCCCAAATTGATAATTGAAGACCTATCGATCTGCGTACCTAAATAAACAATTTTTTTTCTACTATATTATCTTGTAAAAAAGAAGAAAAAAAACATAACCCAATAATACATAAACAAATTCATTCTGTACACTTGTAAGTAGAGCACCTAAAAAGCTTGGCAAGACAGATAATTGTTAGCCTGTAAAATAAACGTTTGCAGATAATTGTTAGCCTGTAAAATAAACGTTTGCAAAAGAATCAAAATAAGTGTTTAAAACTAAACGAGATATAACAAAACTATAATTTTTATGATTTTGATCTAAATTTAGGGCAATCTACTGCATAACAAATTTCTTTCGCTCTCTCGCCGATCGTTTTTAGACAATAATAGACAAAAGACAAGAAAAGTGAACTGTAGAGTCGTAAGACACGATTCACCATTCTACTCTTTTTTTATGAAAGACCATGACAGACAAATTTTGATTAAATCGTCTTAAAGCTCGTTTATTGCAAAAATAATTTTCAAAACGCTGGAAACCGAACGGGGCTTGTTACATATTTATAAGGTTAAAATTTCATTTAAAAGCGCGAAATGTAAACCGCTTTGTATTTAACGTTACGATCGCAATAAGAAAAAGTAAATCTCAAAAGGATATCACGAACTTACCTCGCATTTCGTATCCTCGAGTTCCTTCATATCTCAAGTGGAAATTCAAAACCGCATCGGAGAATAATCATTGAAAAAACGGTTTTCAATGCGAGCTATTTCGAGGTTATGCGCGTGTGTGGTTACGACTAATTTTTGTTATTCTAGAACTCAAATTATGTACAAATATGAGGATGAGAAATGAAACCAGGTACATTAAAGGATATACCGCTTTAATATCGTCCCACTGACGACACAATTTTGACTCTTCAATCACTTAATTAATGCGAAATTTTTAGTCACTCCATCGCACGAGTGTAACCATTTTAAAACCGCGAACACATTGACCGTGAAGGAAGCGCAAAGTGTTGCCAACCACAATGCAGAGAGAATAATAAAAATAGTCATTTTCAACCGCACAAATATTTTATTTGTCTACGATTGAAATGATTTTCATCTTTGTATCGAACTTTTCATATATTTAAATCGTAATTGAAGTATTTTGTAAACTTTATCAATATAATTCGTTACACAATTATCGCGGATGGTCGAAATTTTGATTTTTCGAAAGCAGGCACGCCAATGTGTGATTCAAATTATTGGCTCAACGTCAGACATTCGTTAAGTTCGCAAAAACGCTCTTCCGCGTCACAATAAACTAATAAATAATTGCGTATATAGAGCGAAAAACACGTTATCTATTTGTAAATCGTGTAGACCGTTAATTTACCTTGCGTTCATCAATAAATAGAGTTTAAACGGTCGAAAACTGCTAGAACGATACGCGGTGACCAGACATCTCTGCGGTGAATGCGTGCGCATTCGAATGTCACAAAATTTTCTTCGTTTTTGTACATTTAATCGTCGCGGAAATAGCCAACGGTGCAATCGGTTTGTGGTTTGCAGGCTTTCAAGCATCATAGGGAATGACATCACGCGTTCGCTAAAATGGGAAAACAATTTCTCGATAGCGAGGTTTCGGTGGAAATAGCAACGTTTCGTCCGGAAACGAGAATCTTACCGACCGCCGATTCCTCGTGTTTTTTTGCAAACTATCGCGCAGGTGTCGTCCATCAACGAATAAACACCGACAGCATTAAAAATTTCAACGGGAGCACTATTGCATCCGAACAACCGTCTGGGTCAAGATGGAATATTAGGAAAAATATTCAGCATCAGGTTTTGTCTTTTTATTATCTCCGCAAGACAAAAACACTGAAACTCCGATTCATTCTGATGAAAAGGCTGCACAAAAATATATAATAATCACACTAATACATACACGGTTGAATAACAAAAACTACGACCAATGACGGACAGGAAGTAGAATACCAAGTTTTTCAAATCTATACACTCACCAGCCTCGTGAGTACATTACATCACGCATACGTGCGCATTGGCAAAATTTTTCTAGGGATATACATATATATATATCCATGTGAGATTCGTCATCGCCAGGATCAAATGTCGCATCATCGCTTAATCAGGATCAAATGTCTGCTTATAACTTAACTGGGATGACTGTCAGTAGTCTTAAGGCGAGGCAAAACCTCTATACTTACACAGATGTGAGCACAGATGAGATTTCGCCTCCCCTTAAGCGGAAATGTTTTACGTTTGATCGTCTATAAATTTACTAAAAATGTTGCCTATCGTTCATTAGTCCATTTTGAATCTATCGACAATCATCCCCGTTACGTTAGATTGTGTATTTGAATAAAAGCGCGAAGAGTACACATCTCTGCAGAAACATTAGCTGCGCACGAAACGTGCCGCGAAAAAATATTTGTTTACAAATGGCGACGGACACTGTTCCATCCTCGTGATCGTTTCTTTATGTGTTTAAAAAAAAAAAATTATTTTGTCGACCCAGATAAATCAGGAGTATTTGTGAAAGATGAATAATTCAAATGAATTCGATGTCGTTGACAAGTCAGCGCAAAAATTGACGGACGATATAAGAAATATGGCGAACTACAAGAGCCTCTACAACGAGATTCAGGTTGTCCCTTTTATTTCCTCCGTTTTTCAATCTTTCGAAGTAAAATAATAAACTTTTCCTACATTCTTTGTGCGTCAGAGACTCGCAGCTTCATCAGCAGTGAAGAAAGACAATTTCAAAAATACTCTGGTCGACGCTCTTAAGGACAATGGTCTCGAAACTGAGATACGAAATACCGTGTTTCACTGGGCTCGTTCGCAGGTCAGTGAAGGAACTCGATCGATGCATTCTCCTTACAACTCTTGCTAAACTATTCCAATGAGCTTTGTCATCCCGAGATCCTTGTGAATTCAATAAAATGTCTGCAGGGTTCTCTCCAACCGCGACCGGAAGTCCTCACGAATGGCGCTGACCTCAGCTATCTGAGAAAAGCGCAAGTTCAGTGGGAGCGACGTATACAAAAGTCGTTGAACTCAATGTGCAATGAATTGAATGTACCCCTCGCTAGAATAAGACCGAACGCGGACAGGGAAGAGCTTGCGGAAAAGTGGAACGAATTGAGCACTTACGACATTGGTGAATACATATTATTATTATTTTTAACTTCACTCTTTCAAGCCTCATTTTCAGCTTTTCAAGTAATTTTACTTTTGAATAACTACAGCTTTTTTTAGATAGCAATATCTTTTCAGTTTTACAATAATAAAGGAATAAAAAATATTTTTTCCATTAAAAAATATTGAAAGGATATTTCATAAAAATGATTTCAAACATTATCGTAGTTTTATATAATATTTAAATGTTTAACTTGAATTTTAAAGATTTATCGCAGTACAGACCGCTCTACGCGCCAAAAGACTTCCTGGAAGTTTTATTTTCTGTACGAGATCCGACGTTTAAGAGACAAACGTATGTATAGTTAGATGAAAAACGCGCAAATGCTAAATATCTCATTCAATTTGTTTTGTTTTGTTTTTTTTTAGAGATGAACCGAACTGGGAGTTCAGTCACATACAAATTCGCGTTAAAACTCTCGATGAACTCGTGAGATTTCTTTTTTTTTTCATATATAAATAAAGTGTTGAACCAGAGTCTACAATTATCTTTTTATTTTTGTAGAGAACACTGTATTCGGAGCTCGCTTTAGGAGATCCGCTTCTCGGAGTGAGCAACAATATGCCAGCGGTCGGAAACTTTTCGAATCTTGAAGCTGAGCGTACGAATTTGGGCGATAAAGTTTTAAAGACGAATCACGCGCCAATAGCTCAAGAATTTCTCAAACGAGGTTCTCCCCGAGCTCTTCGAGGTCGATTGTGGTCTCTCGTGTTGGGTTCCGCAATCAAAGAAACTGTAAGATTAAAAAGAAATTCAATTTTTCACGATTTTATGACAATGTTAAATTGTAGGACGCCGATTACTATGAGGAATTGAAAGGGATGGTGCTACAATATGACATAATGGTTGACAAGCTTATAATCAAGGTACACTTCCGCATTAAAGTACTTAAGAGACGAGCGACGGGAGGAGTAGGGAAAACTTACCGATTTCGGTACAAAACGTGTTTTATTAATTTTTTTATCGGTAAAAAAAAATCGTTCCATCGTTTAATCTTACGTTTCTGATTGTTTTTAATGGTGTTTTGATCGTGTAACAAAATTCGCAGATCCGCATACACCAAATTGTAGAAGGAGTTTCATTTTTTAAAATATTATTTTCTATCTAATAAATAAATTGAATTCCTACATTGTTTAGAATCTGGAGATTTGTTTACACGATCAGAGCACTGTTACGTTACAATAAATCGTTTGGGTTTACTGATATAATTTTTTTTTCCTTTTAAAAAAATAGTAAAACACGTAGTTTCAAAAATGAAATCAGCCAAACCATCTTAAATAAATGAAATGTAATGAAAATGACTAATTTTCTTTTAGGATGTACAGTTAACAGCGAGCAACGACGACCAGTACTTTGTTTTCGAGGATGTTCTCTACAAAACGATGTTGTCTTTTTCAAGAGACTCCGAAGTCCTGGCTCCGGTGACGACCGATCGTAGTGCCGGAGGTCAGGTAATTCACGCTGTTCTCCAAGGTAAGCCAACCACATTGGAAAATACATTGGTTTTTCCACCCAGCGGAGTTATCCCCTTTCACGGATTTACCATGTACGGTAAGAAAATTAAATTTGTACGAATCTCTCAACAGCTTGTGGTTTTTTGTTTTTCTGTTTTTGATTAATTCACTATTTCCTTTTATTCGTAGCTACGCCTTTCTGCTATTTGTACGACGATCCGTGCACGATGTACTACACCTTCCGTGCTTTCTATCTACGTTACTGGTTTAGATTACACACCGTTTCTAGCCACGAGCAGGGGATAGTAGCCCTCTGTTTACTTTTTGAAAGATTGCTTCAGTGTCACGAGCCTCAGCTTTGGGCTCATTTTCGAAATATGAAGATACAACCGTGAGTACAATAATGTAATCAATGAATTTTAAACAATCGTAAAACTATTAATTAATTTTTTCGTTATAGGATCAAGGTGGTTTTCAAGTGGCTAATGCGAGGCTTTAGTGGCCACTTGCCACCGGAGCAATTGTTGTATCTTTGGGATCTGGTACTCGGTTACGATTCGTTAGAAATAATATCTCTCTTGGCAGTAACGATACTCAGTTTTAGAAAAGAAAATCTTTTGCAAGTGAATACTCTGCACAACGTAGAAGTAAGGATAAAAAACTCATATTTCATAAATGTTTGTTATATTAATCAATTGGTAATATAATTAATTATTAGGCTGTCCTGGCGGATCTATCGTCACTGAAAGTAATGCCGATGCTGCAGCTGGTCCTTCTCAAGGAATAAAATTTATTGTTATCTTTCTTCTCGCCATCGTCGTATCCGCCCAGCATATTTTTTACAGAATTCATAACACAAATAAAATGTACTGGATTGTAGATAAATTTTTTTTAATTAATAAAGAAAAAAAAACATTTCCTACGCTTTTTTCTTAATTTCTTCGTGCTTTAAAAAAAATCTCTCAACAATCAGGATCATAAATCGAACTTTTTACTTTAAGAAATTTGCCCTATAAATTAGTTTTTAATAAATGCATGTTTTTTTCTTCACCGATTTTCAGTTACAAAACCAATAGTAAAAGTACAAAAAGAACTAAATAAAAAATTACGCCAATGTTCCATTCAGAAGTATAAATAATTAAAGATTTCATTTATCTGATGTATGATTAATAATTTTAGTTAAAGAATGATCAATTAAATATTATGAATCCTCTTTATAACGTAAACGCCCGTTTCTGCTTGATCGCACGCGTTTTTTGTAGTCCTCGAAGGAGTCTCGTAGTGGCGTGCACGCCCCACAGCTAACGGTCGGCATATTGCCAACCAAGTTCGGGTTTTGTGCTGTGCTAGAGGGTGGGGCGAGGAGAGAACGACGCGTTGCATTCGAAAAGGATAGTGAGTGAGACAGAGAGAGAGTGAGAGCAAAAGGGGAGGTTTCCCGTTTCCGGCTGTCACCCGGCTAGACGCCTGCCACTGTTCTGCTGTGCTCCGTGTTTATAAAACAGCTTTTCATCCCCGTTAACGCGTATTCGAGTGCAGTGAAACAACGTCCCAGCGACGAGAAGAGAATTGGCGACGATAAATCGCTACGTGAGTATTACACCAGTCTCGTTAATGCTTACCTTATCGGGATACGAAGCTCTCTCTGCTCCTCCCGATGCGACGTATAACCAACTTTTCGTTACAACCGAGTGCCAACCGAGGGTGGGGTGCAACCTCACCCCCAAAATATTAGTCATGCACACTGCTTTCTGTGCCTTAAGTTCACGCACAACCACCGTTCTCACTAGCAACATTTTTATTTCGGCCCTTGACGCAGTTTCGCCAGGCGTTCATTTTCACGCCTACAGACACGATTGACGACCTTCGCGTTATTAATTCCCCGACCCTTCGATTCAATTTGTCAATGGATCATCGCCCACGCACCTCGTAACAGTTCTTCGAGGTTTGCCATTCTCATAACGCGTCACAACATTTTTTTTTCCGTTATTTCATTTTTTAATAATTTGTACATTCATTTTTTTTCTAATTTTATATATTTTTTTCGAGCATTGCTTTTATTACTTTATTATATACTTGCTTGGTTTTTAAAAAAATTTATTTCATTAGGTATAGATTCTTGAAATTTGACTGAATTTTTTAAAGAGATAATCAATTTGCACGATTCATAGAGTTTCTCTTATTTGCATCTCAGATTACATGAGTTAAAGCGAGAAAGTCAATCGAGGGGAGAGGCATTGGCTTAATTGAGTCAAGATGGCTTGGCGTTTCAAGGCTTCCAAGTACAAAAATGCCACGCCGATCGTTCCCAAACCGGAGGCTTGCATCAGAGACATCTCCGTGGGATCTTATCAGACCTATGGAAACAACATTGCTGCCTCCGCTGCTTTCATGGCATTCAACGTAGATCACAATGGTAAAATAAAAAAATCTCTTTATATCGTTGCGCTCTGTTTTCATTGTACTATTTATATACTTTTTTTTTCTAAACAAAAGATATTCCGGTTGTTATTTCACATTTGTTGTTTTAATGACATAATTAGCAATCGGCTGTGTGAATTTTTTTATCATTACAGCCAGTCCGCTCGGTCTTTGCGCTTTCAATAAAGTAATTTTCACTAAGTACTCTAAAATTAAAAAAAAATAGCAGCCAGCCTGATTATTCTACGCTACTCGACGGTTCTACAGTTTCAATTACAGATACTTCAATGATCTTCCTTAAAAAAATTAGGAGCCTGATTCTTATAAATAGCTTTGTACTTTCGATTGCACAATTTTTTCAATGAATTCTCCAATTTTTTGATAAATCAGGATCCAGCCTGGCGGTTCTTCCACTGGAAGACTGCGGAAGAAAAAGCAAGACAATGCCGTTGCTCCACGCCCACGCGGACACCGTCACCGACATGGACTTTTCGCCGTTTCACGATGGTCTTCTAGCAACTGGGTCGCAGGACTGTCTTGTAGGTTTTTTCTATCATCAATCGTCACGGCTCATTGATTCAATATCAACGTACAATAGAAATTTCATTCCGGTTGACTGGAAACAAAAAATTTACACGATTAGGATGAAGATATTCAATTAATTTTTGTTTTTTTAAATTACAAATGTTCAGGTCAAACTTTGGCACATTCCGGAATCCGGCTTGGAAGAATCTCTCTGCAATCCCGAATGCACGTTTTCTCACAGACAACGAAGAGTCGAGGCTGTCCACTGGCACCCAACGGCCGAGCATTTACTCACGACAGTTTCCTACGCGAATTTATCTCTTTGGGATGTCGTATCGCAGCAAGAACTATTCTGTAAAATTACATTCTCGAACTTCTTAAATTCCCATTAAGATATTATCATGATAACGACGTGCTAATTTATTATTTAGCGAATAGCGAGCACGCTGACGTAATACAATCTCTGAGCTGGAAGTCAGACGGTACGACCTTGGCAACTTCCTGCAAGGACAAACAGGTCCGCATTTGTGATCCACGTTCGCCCAAGTGCATTGCGAGTACTTGCTCGAGTCATCAGAGTATCAAGGATTCGAGGATCGTCTGGTTAGGCAGCAGCAACAGAATACTCACAACTGGTTTTGATGCGGCGAGACTTCGTCAAGTCTACATAAGGGATCTTAGGAATCTGAATGAACCGGTAAAGACGCTTGAATTGGACTGCAGCACCGGGTATGTGTTGATTCGTTATTGATATATACAATTGAAATATAAATCTATTTTTAATTAATTGATAAATTAATGATTTTTTTAAGTATCCTGATGCCGCTGTTCGATCCCGACACAAATATGCTTTTCCTCGCTGGAAAAGGTGACACGACTATCCTTTACATGGAAGTGACGGACAAGGATCCTTACCTGGTGGAAGGTATACGACACAGCGGCGAGCAGACCAAGGGAGTTTGTCTAGTGCCGAAGCGAGCGTTAAACGTGATGCAAGCCGAAGTCAACAGATTACTTCAACTCACCTCGAACATGGTGATTCCAATAATGTACCAGGTGCCACGAAAGGTCAGTACAGCGAGGGCGATCGATAATACACACTTGTTCCGTTTCGATATAAATAAAGCGTTATTCAGAGACGTATCTGTACCTTTGCCTTTTGAATTACAGACTTACAGAGACTTCCACGGTGATATTTATCCAGATACCGCGGGTTGTGTCGCCCAAAATACAGCCGAAGCTTGGATCAAAGGTCACAACGCCCCAGTGCCAAAAATATCGCTCGATCCGGCAAAACGAGCCAAAGGCGAAGAGTTCGTCACCGTGAGTACCTCCATTTGTCTTTTATTTATTTATTTTTCATCTTCGTCGATAGTTAAACATTTTATAAAGCTCGAGTGTTATTTCGTTCGTAAAATTTATCAATAGAATATGTATTGTATAATTTGTTTTGTTTGGTTTATTCACTGTTCGATTTTGATTTCGTTGCATCTGTGTGAGCTTTGTCATGATGAAAATGAGTCCGTTTAGGTGATTTTAGCACTAGGGATGGACACTATTCGAATGATTATTTAAAAAAAGAAACTAAGGTTTTCTTTTTTCATACTGTGAATTATTAGATGTAATTTGGTTTTTTGGTTAATTCGGTTTTCATTACCAAATTAGGATTATTATAATTTAAAAAAAAAATTATTATTATAATTAAATTAATAATTAATTAATCAATTATTGTAACAGTTTTCATTCAATCGATCTCATCCCTAATTAGCGCTCTGTTAATGCTCATGTTAGTTTGTTTATAAGTGTCAGTGTGTAAGAAATTGTAGAACCATGCACACTTGTTCGAAAGTTTACGGTCAACGTGTTCGCGTCTGCGTTTACTATTTTTATTTATTATTTTACTTCATTTTATGAATTATTTGCGAATGCGTATCATTCAGTTCACTTGGCATTTTGTGTTACTTTCACTTTTCAGATGCCTGATGTATGTGATAATGCGTAGGGCACACTGCTCAAGATGCTTATTCTTGGCACGTGTAATATTGAAACGGTCAATCGATGATTCGTAGTTTTATTTTGTTCGCTGTGTAAGTAATTTATAAGTTTACGTAGCAGAGACAGCGAGTGAGCACGTTTTAAGAGTTTTATACTGCGTTATCATTTTTTTTTTATGTTGCAAGAATTGCGTTTAATTTAATTTGTGCGACGATGAAGCATTGGTAGTCCGGTCGAGTAGTGTTATCACGCTTTCGTTGTGCGAACGATACGTCGTAATGAAGAAGCTTAAACATACCCCTCCAGATACACAAGGGAAATCTAACGATGCTCAAAGAGACTCAACAAGAGATCAAAGTCGAGCAATCTAAGGCAGCAAAATCTTTACACGCGACACCCAAAGGTTTCGTTCAGCCAGCGAAGCCGTCGCAGCCGGCTGTTCAAGAGAAAGAGAAGAAAGCTGATGTCGAACCGGAAAAGCTATTGGACGAGTCACCCCGAGGCGCCGAAACAGACGACGACAAAGCGAAGATGCAGAACGGAGGTCAAACCATGCCGCCGAAACCTCTTCCCAGATCGTCCCGAGCCAACAGTATCTCCGAGGATGAACCTAAGCCCGTCGCTCGGCCACGCACCTCGCCGAGCCCCGGCTCCGTTGTTACATCCGTCAACCCTAATATGGTCGGCGGCTACAAGGTTCGAATGAGGATTCTACGATAGAAACCGATTGAATTAAGATCACGCGCTTTTATAGGCAATAGGACGATATTTTTGTTACATTATTAGGAACAGCGGTCGATTTAGAGACGATTTTATGATTCGTGACTTCGGCTTCGATCGGTTTATTGATTCGAGGCAACGGTTGGTGCAAAACAATTTTTTTTATTCCACTTTATTTTATATTAAAAATATTCTATTTTGCTCGAAGCTGACGCTCGGAATCATAAAATTGTTTAAAAGTTATTGCGAAATTGGTATTTCGGAGCTTGGTAATCATTTTCAAACCATGAAATTGTTCCATTTGCGCAATTGCGATATAATTCCTTCGAATTGTATAAATCAGGACAATGAATGTGAAATTCCTGTCCTCACAGCCGCGCCTCGGACCTAAGCCCTTCCAGGCTAAATCCGGCAGCCAGGAATTTTCCTTCGACAAGGTTTTTTCCGTTCCCCAGGCGCCGAATAACGAGAACAATGGTTATCCAACGGAGACGGGAATTCTCGCGGACAGCACCACCGACGTCGACAAATCGCCGACTTTCGAGAACGAGAGGATCAAGGAATCGGAGAACGGCAAGAGCGACTCGAGTTCCATGGAAGAAGATGCGAATTCCAGCGACTCGGGTTACAAACCAAAGACACCGAGCACCGCCGAGAGACGTAAAGTTTTCGAGACGAAAGTGAAGGACGAATCGCCGGAGAACGAAGAACCCGGCAATTTTGAGCGCGGAAATTTAAATAGAAATTCCATAGCTGAAAGGAGGAGACTCTACGAGAGTCGCTCGGTCTCTGTAACCGATGGGAATCTCGCGGAAAAGGCTATGGGTTCTCCGACTGCACTGCGAAGACGCGATTCCTTTAAAACTAAGAGCGAAGTTATCAAGGAGGACGAGGTAAAGAAAATCGTGCCGATGTTACGCCAGCAGAGCATGGATCCGCGTCTGGAAAAACCAGAACCCATCACAACTCCGACTCCGAAAAGAACGTCCACGGTCTTTGGTGAGTGGTCTCAATCAGATTCAGTATGAAGAATAAATCAGAAACCGTGTATTCATAAGAACTTATTGAAATGAATTACAATTGATCTAAGGAATGATTTTTTTTAATAGTAAGTCATTTGAAGGCAATGGTTCTTCGATAAAATTATGTTAAACTTTCCAGGACGTGTATCAAAGTTCAGGCATCTGAAAGGTACGCCGGGTCACAAGTCGACGCATATCGAAAACATAAGAAACATCAGCCGGCAGATATCCGGAGAATGCGACGGTTTTCACGGTAATTTAAGAATCGAAAAAAAATTCTCTGTCCCTGGCACGCGAATGATTTTTAAACTTATCTTTTTTAATTTCAGCAAACTCCGATCGCGTTGCGGTACCGCTCAGCGGACCTGGAGGTAAAATAGCGGTATTGGAGCTAAAGAAGACTGGACGACTCCCGGATGGCGTGATGCCAGCTCTCGTGCATGGAGCCAGTATAATGGATTTCCAGTGGGATCCATTCAATAATCAGAGACTGGCAGTCGGTAAGTTTTTCGATAAATTCGAAAAAACATTTATCGTTCTCTAAAAATAAAAAAATAAATAATAATTTCCTTTTTCTAAAAAATAAAGCTTGCGACGACGGTATGATAAGACTCTGGGAAATTCCGGAAGGCGGCTTAGTCGAGCCAACGAATGAGCCAAAATTTACGATCGAAGCGCACAGCGATAAGATATATCTCATAAAGTTTCATCCACTGGCGTCGGACGTTCTCGCCTCAGCGTCGTACGATATGACAGTAAGAATTTGGGATCTCGCTTCGTTGACATCCGGAGGTTTGGCAGTCGCGAAGATCACTCTGACCGGTCACACCGATCAGATATTCAGCTTGGCGTGGTCACCTTGCGGACAATATCTCGCGAGCGCTTGCAAAGATGGAAAGCTCAGAGTTTACAAACCAAGAAGCGGCGAGATTCCCGCAAACGAGGGAAAAGGACCCGTCGGCACTAGAGGCGCCCGGGTCATTTGGGCACTCGATGGACGATATCTCGTGGTCATGGGTTTTGATAAGTGAGTTTTATATTCTATCCACTTTTAACAGAGAAATCGATGCTGTCATTAACTTTTCTATTTAAACAATTAAATAAAGTGAATGCACTCATTTCATGAATATCGCGATTAGATAAGTATCTCATTTTTTTTTATGTATTACAGCTATAGCGTATACCGCGATAATTGTAAAATTTCCGGCTCGGTCACTAAACTTTTGTTAAGAAGTAATATTTGTTGAAAATTAAACACATGCGCTAATGGTAGAATCGCAGATCGCGAAGCGTTGACACGTTGATTGTACGTTTTTTCTTCTTCGTTGATTGGATACAATTCTAAATAAAGAACCAAAAAGTGGTTCCTTGAATTTTAAGTTCTTTTTTGTTTATTTTAATTTATAAGAATTAATGTCCGCAATTGCAAAATAATTTTATTTTCATATTAAAGCGATATAAAAATTAAATGACTGATTACTAAATTTATCATCTGTGCTTCAGAGTATCGGAAAGGCAGATATTGGTATTCAAAGCCGATAAACTCAACTCCCCGCTGAACTACGTTGGTTTAGACGTTTCACCCGCAATTCTCATGCCATATTACGACGAAGATAGCTCAACCCTCTTTCTCACTGGACGCGTAAGATCTCTTACCCTGTCTTATACATACTATTAATCAAAAAAACCATTCCGTAGATCATATAAACATAAAAATATTATTCTCAGGGCGATTCGACGATCTATGCATTCGAAGTTACGGAAGAATCTCCCTATTGCTGCCCCCTGAGTCATCATCGCTGCGCAAGTTTGCATCAAGGCCTTTCTTTCTTACCGAAGAACAAATGCGATGTCGCGAGTGTCGAATTCGCTTCGGCCCTCAGACTGACGAACAACACGATAGAGCCCTTGAGTTTTACTGTTCCACGAATCAAGGTTAATATCTTTTTCCAATAATTACTATTTCCGAACAACGTATTAATAAAATAATTAAACGTAACGGTGATTTAATTATAAAAGAGCGAGCTCTTCCAAGATGATCTCTTTCCGCCAACAAGAGTTACATGGAAACCGACGCTATCATCAACGGAATGGTTTAACGGATTGAATAAGTTAGCGCCGAGGATAAGCTTGAAACCACCAGGAATGGATTGCCGTAAGTATTAAGAATCGAGTTGAGAAATTTTAATATTCAAATACGTAAAATTTTTATAATTCTCATTTTTCAAGTAACCGAAAATCAAGGGCAGGGTGTAGTAACAGCGCCAGTAGCAGCTAAACAATCAGGCGGCCAATTTTCTGTATCTTCGCAGTCGTTTGGAAGGATGGGTTGGAATCCAGAGATGTCAAGCTTGGTAAAAGCGAAACAGGATGAGGTGAGAATCCCTTTAACCACAATTTGTCAATTACCGCATGATCTTGCACAGTTATCAAGCCTTTGTCGTGACTCGAATGAATTTATAGAATCGTATTACATTATCATTATAACGATTATGAATGCGTGCTACTGTATTCGTGTGTGTTGTATGTGGTAGATCCAAAAAAATATAAGCAACTCTGTGGGGGACGTAATAGAGTGTTCGCTGGAGCAGGACCAGATGGAGGGTGTGGACGAGCACGAATGGGTGGGTACCTTGCTCATATTTCGTTGTTATTTTCATGCGTAACCTTCGATGTCGAGTGGTATGAGTAGATTTAGTAGATACATTGGTGGATACGTAAATAATCAATATTACTTTTGACGCTGTGTTCTTATATTTCAGGACGAGTGAATTCATGACGTTGGATGCGAACAAAACAAAAGAAAAGCAGAAAAGAGACGATTATCGCACGGGTCGTGCGATCTGCTTCGAGATACGATGATCTACGATCGTGCGTAAGTCGCGCAGGAACATTGATTTCCAGCCATACGGTACCTCGCGAAGGGCCAAGCCATAAAACAAAATACTTTCCCGATCTCGCTTTATATTTCCTCGGTACTATCGTCGTGCCGCGGGTTTTTTTCTATTTTTTTTTCTAAATATTACTTTACCCACTTCGCGTCTTTATTACCTTCGTCTTTCTTTAAAGGTGAAGTGGCACAGGATTAAAAGTTTCGTTGAGTCTCCCTATCCCGCGCATGAATACGAGAGGACGCAACATCAGCGCCTTTCGAGGACCGAGAGATATAGTCTTTGCGTGTGCCATTTTACCTTGATATTAATTAACCCGCGATAACCAGATCGAATAATCATTTTCTTGAGTGCCGCAGATTAATTTATTTGTAAATTACACCAATTCTTCCTGTTAACAGGTCGTATTTAAAGCGTTTCTTTCTTTATTTACGCCGCGATTAGTTCAATTAGAAATATATAATTAACAATGTAGCTTTCGATCAGCGTTATTTCAGACGACATTCGTCGCGTATTTAAATTAAACTCGTGACGCTGAATGTCTGTTTCTCAAGAATTAACGCGTGGTTATAGCTCTAGTCTGGAATGGTTTTTCTTTCTTTTTTTCATTTTATTATATTTTGTTTCTTCATTTTTATTAATATATATATATATGAAGAATTTTCTTTCTTTTTTCTTAGCATACGTAATCCCAATGCTAACGGCTTAGTATTATTATAATTATAAAAATATGGGCTATATTAGGAATAAGCGGTCATAGGCTTCGTCGTCGATGGATTACGCGAGATTTCTTTGTAGAATTAAGGTGACAGCGACTAACGTGATTGAGTCGCGCGAGGTTCATGATTTTTATTGTCGTTAGACGAGAGCTCTTTCGTTGAGAAAACGATAGCAGCCAGTTATCCTATTTGAAAGGGTGTTTACACGGAAACGAGCTCTGGTAGGAAAAAAAAGAGAAGAGAGAAAAAAACATTACGAGAACGGACGAAGCTGAAAGACTTTTTAACCGTAAGAGAAAAAGTTAGGGAGATTAAGAGAGAGAGAGAGAGAGAGAGAGAGAGAGATCGCTTGTAAGATCGTGCCACTTTGAGATTCCGAGATATATATCGAAGAGACGAATTTCGGTTGAGACGTTTTTTTTTGAGAGGCAGGTATCGTCGAATGAATGACAAATCGACGTGAACATTCCGATGAGAAGTAAAAGAAAATATGGAGATACCTTGCTCGAGATAAATGTTTGTCGGCATTGACGTTGCGCGTGTGATATTAGCAAGTGATACTTTCATAAGCAATGGAAAGAGTCGCGAGTTCTTCGCAAATGCCCCGCACGCACACGCTGATTAAGATACGATACGTGAAATAACGAATAAGTAGTATGAGTATACATTATGCACTAATGTAAGTGAATCCCCGTGAGCGAACTTCCCCCCGTCCTCCCCCTTCCCGCCACCCTGGAACGAAGAATCATATCGATCCCAGTCGGAAGCCTAAGAAATTTCTTGAACTTCGGTAGAAAGTATCGCGTTTAAATTACGAACGCGATTTGCCAAGGGATTTTCTAGCCCGCGTATTACGGTGCGAGCTTAAAAACTCTTGTTCGTACCTCGGCAACGAGCACTACTCGCTATTCGCTCAAAATTTTCAATCTCGCCCACGAGTCAGAAAAGAAACGAAAGGAAAAAAAAACACAAAAAACAGACGACATTCGTGACTCACGACACGCTGGCGTTACGGAAAAAAAATCACATCAAATGAATAAATAAATAAATAAATAAATAAATAATAGTAATAAAGTAATCGAGAAACAACTGATAATTCCAATTTTACACCTTTTTACATTAGAAAACTCGAGACATTATTTTTTCGATGTACTGCGTCGGTTAACGGAGACTCAATGATTTTTGCTACGGTATATTTTTTAGTATGGAAATGAAACAAAACAAAACAAAAAACAACATTATTTCGTGAATGAAAAGAAAAACAAAAGCGTTTACATTTTAATGTCGTGACCTATTAATTGTATGTAAGGAGTAATGTAATTTTACTATGGTGCTACGTCTTCGCCTGGGAGGCTTGAATGGATATCGACGCGAGGCACGAGACGACACAATTTTCGGCTTGCGCCTCGCAGATCCTTCAACGATCGCAGGCACGCAGTAACACCGTCTCTCCAGAAAAAAAAAGAATAGATAAAAATAAGTTAAAAACAAATAATAATGAACGATAAAACAAAGACCAACGGGGTGCCAAAAGAAAAAAATAAATAAAAACCAAAACTTCGTGTCATGACAATTGCAAAGACTAGATAACGGGCTCAGCGCTCGCGTCAACGTTGCACTACGTTCATAGCTACTCAATAATTCCAATGCATTCCATTACAACAAGCGCGTAGGTGACTTTTTGTATCATTCAATGGATTTAAACTTTTTTTTTTTTTCTATCATGCACTTATCACGCAACTCCCAACGATTGATAATTTTATAAAATATTTATAAAAGCAGATGGAAATTTCTTTTCGAAGAAATAAAAGTTCAACGTTTCACAGTGTTTTTTAAAACAATAGTTTTTGCTTAATGTTTTTAACAATATTTAAATATTCAGCCGGACACTCGAGATATGTGGTTATTACATATACAATACTATAACGGTGCATTTTTTTTTTTTTTTTTTTTTTTGCATTTCATTCATCATTATTTATAAACACGCAGACAGAATCGCACTGTTCAGATTTTTCATTGACAGAATCTCAGTGGTAGAGCACGATCGTTTCTGATGCGAAACTTGAATGTCTCTCAGAGATAATAATAATAATAAATAAACGAGAAGCACTTTGTAACCGACAGACGCGTCTCGCGTCATGAACGATTGTTCGCCAAGTAGTTTTGTCGTGTAGTGACGTCTCTTTGTATCGACTTTATATCTTACATGTATTTCATCTATAAAAACTTTCTACCAATTAATATTACGTGTATCTTCAATCAAAACCTTCTCCACTATTGATAACAATTAGCGATTATCTACCAGAGATGGGCAACGATCGATTATAAAACAGTTTCAATCATACAAAAATAAATAAATAATAAGTATAAGTAGGCGGCCGTTTGTTGAATAAAAACTTTTATTCAAAATACAATTTAACACAACATGAGAAATACAGATTGAAAATTGTTTATTTTTTTTATTATCTTGATACGAATTAAATTTTTTAATAAGTATTTTCGTTGAAAACAATTATTCGCAATTTATCAAAAGAGTTATCGAATTAATATTTTTGGAATGTTTTTATTTGTAGCTAATATAGTTTTACAAATTTTTCAATCCGTAACATTGAATCTATTTGTTTATAGTACGAAGTGACTATCCCATGGTAGTGAACTCTAACTCCAATGACTTTTACGATGAAATATTAAATTTAATAATAATGAAGAAAAATATTGTTTTCAGGAGAATAGCTTTGTGAACAACTTTGCAATTGAAAAATAAAAATAAATGAAACTTGTGAGACATTTACATATTTAATGAAATAAAATACAAAAGACGTTATTTTTCAAAAAGCATAAGAAGGATGCACGTTTTAGAGTCAGCCGAGCGGCTATAATTAATATTGGGATAATGATCATTTAAAAGCATTTATCAGTTCCATGAGAATCATAGTCAACTGAATCCGCCAACGCGATCCCTAGGTATTAACCTGAGCTCCGAGCCATGCTTCAGGAATATGGTACCTGGAACATTTAGAATTCAATTTAACTTCTGCTTGGCAAGAAATTTCGAATGAAAAAAAATGTAATGAAAATATAGAATTTACCTGCAGTCTGTTGAGGATTGATGCCAATGCCATCGTCCGTGATAATTGCCGAGGTACCTGGAGTGACCCTGAACTCTTCGGCTGCGAATTTGAGAACCGCCGTGAAGGGCGTATTCTCGGGTACGCTGAGCCTGAAGGAAAAATTATGAACGCGCTTCTTACATAAAAAATAAAATAATTGAATATCTGTACGTAGATTTACAATCGTTTAATCATGTTGACTAGCCCAACAACGTCAATACACATTCTTAAATGACTAATAATATTCAATGTTTTAGCAATTATTTATATAAATTTATTGGACGATAATTAATTGTTATCTTAGGGAATCTCTGTGAATATCGTGCCAGATGCTATTACTGTCTGACCCACGCTTAACATAATCGAGAAGATATATCGTAGCTTCGGTAACATCGTCGGAAGCTCTCAAAAGAGTTCTCATCGTCCTCACGAGAAGATTGTACGTAAACTCGTGTTCACAGTACCAGGAGCCATCGCAAAGTTCCATATTACGAGCAAAATAAAAGACACCGTCCAAAAAGTTTTTTTGAAAATCAGCATCTCGCAGCAATTTGTACAATATTTTTGTATCGATTTGAGCAAGAGTCGCATAAAATTGTGGTTTGTTATCAAACGCCTCTGCCGTCAGAATCTGCATAATCAATATTTTAAGAGGACCATCGTCGCGAATTTGCGATGCGAAACCAACGATTGTCAGAAGTTTATCATTATCGATCATTTCCTTTATGCACCGGGTAACTTGTTGGTGTTTTCCACGAGCTGCCTCGTTCTCCCATGTAGCCAGGAGAGCGCTGTTCTCGATATCCGATTGGGAAACACCTAATTCTACCAAAGATTCCACGATTACATTTGTACACATGGAATCCGTAAGCAAAATACCCAGCAAATTATTCAATCGTTCACTGCCAAAGTTCCGAGTGTACAGCTGCAGTAACTTGTCTATCGCGCTAGTGGATATCGCAGGATCTTTCAGAAAGACTTCTAACATTTTGTCAGAGGCTTTTTCAAATTCAGAGATTGCGTAAATAATAGTTCTTTTGTTCTGTGACCACCGAAATCTCAGATGACTCTCCAGGCAGTCGATCTTGTCCTCTTGCCGGGCTTTTGCAATCGCAGCTTCGACAAAGAGACAACAATCAAAAAGTTTTGTTATATTTTCAGGGGTGATTTTTCCACTGATTTCTGGATTCTCTATCGACGATATATATTTGTCAAACATGTCAAGAATCTGATAGAACTCTGATTCTGCCATATCAATGTTTATTTTTCATGGTATTAGAGTTGATTCGGCGACCCCCCTTATCTTCTGGCGACTGGCTCCGACTCATCTGTTCAAAGGAAACGAATACCGATTGTCAGACTTGAATTGCAGCCAGAAGATTCAGGGGCCGAATCTAATTTCATTTTCCAGTAATTCTACATTCCGATAGTCTTACAATTAATAAAACATCAACGGACGATAAAATCATTTTAGATAATTATGATGATCATTGTTATGGTTTATTGTTTATATTTTTACTTACACCTTGAATGGCAGCTTCGGGTCGGACGTCAGAGTAATCTTGAACGTTACTTTCGATCTGAAAGTAAAGTGAACCAAAAATTAATGGAAATAAGGCAAAAGCAATAAAAACATATGTTTACGATTGTGAAGCTAAAGAGGTTAATCGAGTGTAATGCAAAGTGTCACGATCGAGCATCGAAATGAATAAACATTTTGCAATTACAACTAAAAGATAATATTGTACTTACGCCATGGTAACTAACTAATATTATGACTAACGAACTCGTAGAATTGAACTAATTGGATAAAACGATCGCTCGGTGAAAGTTAACCTTATCGGGGTAATCGAAAAAGGAAGTACTTCTGAGAGAAATAAAAATGTTGGGTTGGTTAGGGCGCCACATGTACCGGATGCGTCATTGTACCAGAAGTGACGTTGACGGACTACGATTGACGATCCCCAGGGTTATTACGAGTTCCACAAATTGGAGAGATCGATTTCTGGCAGTTGAGAACAACCGAGCGATGTGGTACATGTATAAGTACGAGAGAGAGAGATATAACTAATGATGCTCACAGTGGAATGAGAGAGAGACACAGATGAGACCTTAACGCATTCACCCACATTAGCTGCTTCTGGTTCTGACTTACCGACGTGAAGTTACCATTTAGTTTTAAGCTGTAAAAATGTTATTTATTAAACTTAATATATTTGGAAAGCAAGTTTTTATTCATAAACTTGTATAATAAATGTAATTTACAAGTGTGATGTATTATTAATGAACGTTATGTTAAACAGGTTAAAAACGTAATTTTTATAACACGAGTAATTTAATTTTCCATCATTATTGAATTTCCTAATATACCAGTTTATGAATAAAAACTTTTCTAAACATTTCTTAGTTCAGTGTATCTCTCGCGCGCCTGTACATGTTACACATCGTCTTAAGGCGAGGCAAAACCTCTATACTCCACCCATGAGTGCGAAAGAGATAGGCACTCACGGTCGAGTGAAAGAGAAGTAACACATCTATATAAGTATAGAGGTTTCGCCTCGCCTTAAATCGAGGAGTCTCAATATCCCGTCTCAAGTCGCACGAGTGTAAAAGTGACAGCACCGTAGATATCGTAGGAGTGTAACAAAGAAGTTGTCAAGCATCCACTTAAAACTATGCGATACATAATCTCTGTGCTTCTCTCTCGAATCTACACATATTTCACATCGTCTTAAGGCCAGGCTCAATACCGTCAGCAAGTCACACGAGCGCAAGTGGGACAGCATCATTTGGATCGTGTGAATGTGAGAGTGAGGGTATCCAGGCTCCCCTTAAGGGGATGAGCGTCGTACTAGCTTGTCTGTATCGCACTCATGGATGGTATATGGAGGTTTCGCCTCGCCTTAAGATAAGGTGACTCATCACGTTGGGTAAAAACAACTGTAATTCAATCGCCTCAAGGATGCCGTGTATTTCTGGAATAAAATAAATTCGCGTCAACCGCTGAATAGATAAATTTAGTCAACGCCTATTTACTCTGGACGAAAAATATTCAGCATCGTAACAATCACTTTAATTATTTTTTTATGAAAAAGTATTTCAAATCGTGTACCAAAAAATAGGACAAATATAATTATTTTACTAATTAATCTCCTACGGAATGAATTATTGGATCTATTGGAAATGGGAAGGTAAATATTATAGAAACACAGTGAATTAACTTTAACTTTAACTTTTATTTCAATGCATGAGAAGGACCGTCTGTCTACTTCGTGTTTCTCTACAAGACTAAAGACTGATCACAAAGACCCTTATGAATATCGTCACTGAAAGAATGCTCCAATGTTTCTTCTCAAGAGGTGTTGTTTATGTTTATATTGCCTCTCTTGCACTCTGCTCGTCGATTCGTTTTTGTAACCGAGCTACAGAGAATAAAGCATGGATACAATTCTTTGTACCAGTAACCGAGTAATCCAATAGGATCAATTATAAGTTAATTGTGCAAATGATTGTAAAATAAATTTTAAAGAAAAATAATGCAAAGTAGAAACTTCCACGTTTCTTTCTCATTATCTTTCCCCTTTGACGGAGTCACCTCTATGAGAAAGTGCTAAGGGTGGAAAATAATAAAATAATATCTCGATTCTTTAGATTTTTCGGAAGTAGAAGGTGTCGTTAATTAAAATAATTTAATTGTCGTGAAATGCAAAGCCGATCTACCGATCTTCATCAAATTGAATATACATTATACCTTTGAACGATAGTTCGTTTTTATACAAAATTTGAATTGACGCGATCGAAGTTTACGCGAGTTAGGGCGACAACGTAATTTTTTCGAAATCTTCTCAATCTTATAAAATCTAATCGTCTTTTAACTAAAAATTTTTAATATATCTTAATTTGAAGTCTTAATTATTAACGTAACGTTCGATTTATTAATTATTTAATTAATTAAATGAAAAGCTCAGCAACTAAGATCGTGCTCATTGAATTATTTTTTACAAGACCTGCGATTATTTTTAATATGAAATTCAAGTTTACTAATAAACTTTGAAATGTAAATATTTATCATTGTATCAAAGCCCATTTTCCTTCCACTAATTCATACATCGTTAGTTAATGAAAAATAAATAAATACTTTGAAGGATATTTGGATTTAAAAAAAATTAGAATCAACTTATCATAATTTTCTATTTTAATGTCTGTTTACAATTTTGATAAACCACGTACGTTTATTTACGCGTGTCAATGACTGCGTCGTTGCACCTTTATGTAGTACGTATACATAATTCATTCACTTGCTGCCTGAGTGACGCGCATGTGCATCGACCGTGTCAACCCCCACCACGTTATCACTCCCTTATCTCGTATTCAGGGTGGAAGGGGAGCCCCGTGACACGCTCGTGGTTTCCTTAGTAAGGAAGTGCGCGCGTACCGCGATGCTTTGCAGTGTCGTTCACATCGCGGTGCCTGTCTGTCTCGGTATAATAGTCATCGACATACTCGTACCTCTGCCTAATTCTCTAGGGGTTGAAGCAGTCCTTCCACCTGGAACCGGTAAGATCAATTATCCCCCGGATATTCAATCGACAAAAAAATTATAAACTTTCTTCTATTTTATTTCATTTGGCTCTGAAAAAACGTGATGAACCGAATGAAGAATATTTTTGACCCTATAGGGTAGCTATAGCAGGTCGATTCTATCGTTATATTTTATTAACGATGCCGGCAGGTGTGTCACGATTATAGGAGGGTTGATAAACTCAATTCTTACGAAGTACCGACTTTCCTCAGAATTTTTTTTTATTACCTTCACGAGTTCTCGTCGGAGCTGTTGATTCAGGAATTATTGTTTGATCTAAAATCAATATTGTATCGATGGCCTCAATCCGGCATACCCGGTTTTATTATTTATTTGGTACCGGTAATCAGTGCCAGAAGTTAAGAGGTTCGGAAAAGACCTTGAGAAAATCTTTAAAGGGTGTTACGGAAAGGGATAAAACTAGATATACGTGCTAGCCTAGTCCGGATAGTTTCGGGGTGGAGAACTAACGCGTGCAAGTGTTCAGAGAGGAATCGATATTATTACCTCCTTTAGCACGCGGTCACACGTTGCTACATAAATCCGTAAAGTTCCTGTCTGATCGGTACAATAATTTACTCGTTACTTTCCGTTTCTTCCATTTTAGAAAATAATAATTTTATTCTGAATACATAAAAAAATGTGTCATTTACTCAATATTACTAAAATCCTGTATTATTTTGAACTCTTTAACCTTTGTTTCACTAAAGTTATAATCCAAAATATCATTATTATACTTTCCGAGTGTTTCAGTTTCAAATTGTTGAGAGAAATATTTTTTTCTAAGGTGAATGATTAATCATTTATTTTATATCTTTTTTGTTTCATTCAACATTTTAATTCAATGGATCATCAAAAAGGTTTTTTTTTCATTTATTGAACTTTCTTATTCTCAGACACGACTTTTATGGAATAAAAAACTTGACAGAATTGTGCGGTAATTCAAAGTTTCCGTAGATCTTACTCTTAAACGAAATATCTAAGTTAATAAACATTTTTTAAAAAGTTTTTTCCTCCAAGGGCTTGATAAGAAATATTTTAAGAGGGATGAGAATTTACGGTAGCAGTGGATCAAATTCATTCACCATAGGAACTCGGTTTTCTATCGATTTAACATCGCAATCGCCACCGCTAAAAATACCTACGGTGTGTGAGAGTACAGACACCCGAGGTGTACAACGGTATATCCAATGAACTTGTGTCCTCGTTCATTACATATATGTAATATACGCGAAGGTACTTTGTTTAGCTAAGCTTCCATGTTATTGGGCGCGTTGCACGTGTAAATCGAATTTTCTTTGTTTTAATGTTAACTTATATTTCACGTATAACGTTTGGCTTTGAGCGTCATACGTATGACTCAGTCTCTCAGTTTTACGTTACCTATTCCAACGGTTTGATTCTATAGCTCGGCCGAAATAATGACAACGCATACATTTACAACATGCTGGCCCGAGACCTAGGAAGCTTCCGGGCCGGAAACGCAAACGAACCGTGGAACCAGGTCGTTCTGACACTGATGCGAAATAGTAGATGACGAAAGTAAAGAAAAATAAATAAATAAATAAATAAATAAATAATGTAACAAACGACGCGATCTACAGATTGAAATAGAAGTAATCGAGATTGAATATATTATTGTTACAATATATAAAAACGCAGCGAGGAAAACACTCGGATAGAATATTGGTAACAATTAGGATGAATATCTGTCTCAGTGAATAACCGGTTAAGGAAGTATCAAGATATTTGCTTTTCTTGGACGATGAAATGCTAGTGGGAATGCATTACACGGACATCTATAATTAGGTTTAGCTTTTTATTAATTATTCATCGAGTGAAAAGAAATGTTTTCAGATATGCTGACAAAGAGATTCTATATCCATTCCAATATCGTCACCGTCACATTGTTGCATTGAATTCGATATGATCTGTAGAACATAAGAATGTTAGATACCATAAAAAAAAAATATTCCGCTTTGTTAATTTGTGTATCTTTCTCGAAATTTTGATTTTCAACGTCGGGAAACCAGATTTAGAAAAAATGTCTGTCAGTACGTGTGTACGTGTGTATTATGAAGTTGTAAAATTGCAACCTCGAGAATGGGTTACTCGATCATTCTGAAACTTGGCACACGGGTCGAGCTGCAACCCCCGTCAGTTTGCTGCAATACTCGGCGAAACCTCTAACGGGTGTCCCATTTTTTACCTATCGAGTTAAAAATGTCTACAAAAATAGGTCAGGGGACAAGATTGTTCGGTATCGAGTTTGACACGAATCGATCAAGACGTTCACATTTTATGGAACCATGAATTTTTGCTGAAAAAAAAAAATGTTTGATCTAACTTTTGTAAATTTTCATCTATCAAACTGAAACTTGGCATAAAAATTCACTAGGTACAGGGATATTTGATCTTGAATTTGGTGAGAATCGATTGAGGGGTTTAAACTTAATGAAATGTTCAATTTACCAAATAAAAAATTTTATTGCAAATTTTAATACCACTTCCTCTATGAGGAAGTCAAAATTGAAATAATCATTCCTCGTAGAGGAGAATCTGTGAGTCGGCAAGAATCACGAGAAAGCATTATGCAAATTTCAAATTTACACGCATTGTTTATTCGATGTTCGGTCAATTTTAAAGAAGAGTAGTTATTGCTTTTTGTCTCTAGATTTAATCGTTAGCTGATTTTTCTTCCGTACAGAATTCTATAAGAGTTTATATCGAGCAAGAAGTAATTGAAATTTCATGATCAAGTTAAGGATAAATGATTGCTTCGTATCAATAGAAAATTCAAAATACTTGAGGTTACGTAGGTAAAATAATTACGAGTGTTTGCTTACCTTACAAGAACCTCAAAAATGCAAAATAATATCCCTTTTCTCTATGTTTTCTCATTAAAAAGAAGCACGAAACAAAAACTACAGCGTCTCCAGGGGTAGGAAATATGTAAGATTTAATTAGGAATTATTTATGATATGCAATCCGGGAATACTTTCTGAGAATAACTTGCAACTTTTGTCTATCGAGGGAGTAATTCACTGGTGGCTTATTCACTGAGATATTAAGCGTAATTACTTTTATTGATTTGATGAAAATTCAGTCAAGGTATGACCTCTGAACAATCATGTATTTAAGAAATTGTTCAAACTTATCAGACATATAATTGAAGACATTATCCTAAGGTTTGTGAAATTGAAACCAGATTTATCGTTTCCATGTCGAGATATGCAATCCATAAATATTTTCTGTGAATAACTTGAATTTTTGTACCGAATCAATGCATCACTGGTCACCAGTTATTTACTGAGATATTAAGCGTAATTATTTTTATTGATTCAATGATAATTCAATTAAGGTATTATCTCCATAGAATCATGTATTTAAGAAATTGCAAGTATTATCCGAACGTCAAACGTAAGTGTAATTATTTTTATTGATTCAATGAAAATACAGTTAAGCTATTACCTTCGTAGAATCGTGTATTTACGAAATTGTTAAAACGTATCGTACGTATAATTGAAAGTATTATCCGACCGTCGTACGTAAACGTAATTACTTTTATTGATTCGATGATAATTCAATGAAGGTATTACCTCCTTAGAATCATGTATTTCATGTAGGAAATTGTTAAAACTTATTGAACATATAATTGAACGTATTATCCGAACATCTGCGAAATTAAAAAAAGATTTATCGTTTCCAAACCGAGATAATTATAACTAAAATTTGCACGATTAGCGTGAATCTCTTATAGCAAACACGCGCAAATGACACATTTTTCTGTGTATCGTTTGAACGAGGTTCAACAATTGAACAAAAAATGTGAATATTTTGTCAAAGCATTAAACTAATATGCTAATAAAAAATTGAGATTTATTTAACGTTTAGTTTTTGAGATATCATGAGTTTATTATAAACAGAGTAGCTCGTGAGTGATGCATACATCTGTCATCGATAACACTTCATGCGTACCGCGCAACTCCGTATTTGTTATCACAGCGGCGGAATAATTGTTTTTCTGCAACTGAATTAATTGCATTTATATTTCCGTCGGTAAATTAATAAAAAAATTTTTTTAATTGGTACAAGAAAATATTTGATTGATTAATTAAATATTTTATTGGTGCAATCAAGATTTATTAAAATCAACCAAAAAATGGTTGTTCACTTAACGTAATGCTTATTTGTGCTACTTAGTTTTCAAGTGATTAGTTGCGAAAACTAATTATGCAGTCAATTATATCCCAAGTAATTTATTTGGTTAAGTTATGTAACTAATTGTGGTTGTTCTAACCATCCGATTAGTTTGGTCAGCGAATGGAATAGTCGGGCTAACCAACCATCAAGTAAATTTACAGGAACAAGGTTAACCAGGTAATAAATAAGTTGTCGCGACTAACCATTGTTCTCCGAGTACAATTGTATTTTCATGGGCAATGTACCCTTTCGCGTACTTCAAGTTCAGTGAACCCTCGACTCGAATCTCGAGGGTTGATAACCGTTGGTATGTTACCACGTGCTGCACTTTCTGACGAGTAAACGTCCCTCGAACATCGTTGCGTGCAGACTCGAACGAAGCTCTGTGCTCTGTGACGGTGAAATTACATTATTTAGCGGATCACCGTGCCTGTCATCGACGATAAATTTCACGGAATGGTGAGGGTGGATCACCGGTAAACAGTACGAATTTCTGATGATTTCATTTCTACTAAATGCTTCTTCCGCTTTTACTTTCCAGTAGTACATAATGAGCTTACAGGTCATTACTCTTGAGCGCGATGGCTACACGGGATTGTGTATTCGCAAACAATTGATGCAAATTTGACGATCTTGGGGCACGTGATCGCGTGATAACACAAATTTCTTCTATAGAATGATTGTTCACTGTCTCTTCCAAGTATCTCTTGTATCTTTGACTGTTGATGTTTGTACATAGTTCGTTCATACTTTTGACATAATTTTATACAAATTTAGTTACACGCGTTCTAATAGAATTTTTTTTACTTTGTGAAACCTTGATAAAATTATTTTCTTCTGTAAAATATAATTTATGTTGATAAATAAAAAATAATGAAACTTAAAAATAAGTCGACGATCATAGTCATAAATGAAAAACATAATTTTTACATCGTTACTTTAAACTGGTTTAATCGTTGCCATTTTGTCAGTTTTTTTTTCTCATAGAGAGAGCTTCGTTTTAAAATGTCTCGGCAAGTTGCATTAACATTATTTTCTTTAATAAATTAATTAAAAAGAAATTTATTTGATTTCTCACAGAGGACGAGATCGTTCTCATCGAACATTTGCCAGGCAGACGAGTGCATCTTCAAGATTTCTTCTGGACGAGTGCAGAGGACGCACCGCCATGGCTCGATCCAGATCAAACGTTGAATCTCTACGAAACAAGAACGATTCATCATACATCTACGATTTATGTTCCCGACGATTCAGTTGGACGAACCGGAGAACCTACTCAGGATCCTCGATTCAGTCCTGACGACCCTAACTGCGTTTCTTGCATATATCCCACACCGACATTGGTCGAGGTTGACCAAGACATTGGAGTTCTCGTCGGTAAAGATCCTGGACCAAGGTAAACAAAGAATGTATTATTATTATCAAGAAAGACATTTGCACATCGCAGAATATTTAAAAAATTAATATTTAATTTACTGGAATTATTCAAACCTTCATTTATTTTTATCTATTCTGTGTTTATTTCAACGAGATAAATTTTCACGATATTGAACGTGTTGCGTGAAGGGTTAATAGTTATTTAATAACGAATTGTATATAGATACTGGCTGCTGACGGTTCTGGGATCAGGCGAGAGCATTCCACCAAAAGTGGAATTGCGTCTTGCTCGTCTGTATCGTGCGGCTTTCTCCAGACAGCAGGAACGTCACTTGGGACTTCTTGTGTCGGATCCTCGATTGAGAAGAGCAACGACGAAACGTCGAGCGTCATCAAAAAATCATCGACCCGACCCCGAGGATAAAATTTTTAACGAAGTAAATATATTTTATCTCATCATTATATTTTCTACTTAATTTTATTTTCTATTTCATTGAATATATTTTTCAGACTCGTGTTCTGGATAAAAATGAAACGCTGAATACTAAAACAGGGATATCTACGACTATTGAAAGAATCGCTAACGACACAGATGGTAAAATCGAGCCGAAACGTATGAGGCAGGTGAAGATTTGGAAATCTCATACCGCAACATTGAATACTTTGGAAAATTTGACTTTGATATCTCAGACCGAAGCCAACAGTACGAAAGAACAAGTTTCACGGACAGAATTACCGAATGTAGATGCAATAATTTCGGATAATCAGAATAAACGAAGGCAGCAACCATTGCAATCGTCTCTCTCGATTTCGAGTTTAATTGGCCCAAGGGGTCGACGATATTTTTCATCTAATTCTACCAACGTATCATCTGTATCAACGTTATCAAACACGACCGAAGATACTTTGAATTTAAATAAAAATGAACAATCGAGAGACTCGAGAGCACCGAAGGCTTCTCTGCTTTCCGAAAACTCTGGAAAATTTATGGGGCTCCTGGGAAATAAGTCGGAATTATTAAACTCGAGCAGATCGAAATTGCGTTCGTTGGACGTCGGAATCGTACAAGTGAGAATGCAAAATACAAGTATGACGGATAGCGGAGGCACAAGATTGATATATTCAGTTCATCTCGGTGGAAAACCCGTACCCGCGGAAACTGCGGCGAAAGATATGGCTTTATTGTCACCTCAGGAAGTTGCATTGGAGCTGGGAGTACCAGTGATCATCCAAGGCGAGCGTAAGAACGTTTTAATTTCAATAAAAAATCTCTTTATTCGCCATAATTGACCCAACATCAAGCATCTACTAAAAATAAATAAATCTTTTTTCTCTCAACGACCGGAGATTTTTAGCTGACATGGAACATCTGTTAATAGTTTTGTTTATAACAATTGTCATAACAGAGGCCTCGCGTTGTCACACTCGAGTCAAATTGGCCAAAAGATTTCGAATTCGATACCATTTTAAAACTATCTGGCCGCTTCGAATAAATAAAATGATGGAGCATATTTTGAATATTGCAGAATGTGTTTTTTAAATTAATTAATAACGTAAAAAATTAAACAATCTTTCGAATAATTGAATAATAAAATCAAATGTGAATAGGAAATCGCAAATTTTTTATTTTTAATACTTATCAAACTTAAAATTCAGGGTCAAGAGGTTGTAAAAAAATAGTCCTCTAGGGCGCGTTTTTAAATATAACTAGTGATCAGTTAAATGTTATTTAGTTAACATTTGTTAACTGAATAAAAATTTTGAAAAGGTTGAATTTGCTTGATGAATAATTAATTATTTTTCTCCCTTTAGCTTATTTGAAGGAAACTCGCCCTCTGGCTCTTTCCCGGAGACGAGACGCTTGGCTATTTGTCGGAGCTACCGGCGCTGGTATTATACTGCTGACTGTGACAATGACTATTATAGTGATCGCAGCTAAAAGAAAAAGAGCTCACAGTGCGGTATCAGCACCGCCTACCGAAAGTATTCTCAAAAAGGACAGAGGATACACCCCTACGACTCCGGGATTGGATAACACGGGTTACACATCAGAAACCGAAGCTCGGGTAAGTAGTTGCTCAACAGTTGCATGATTGTAATAATAAATTGGTTTGGAGACATTTTCCTGTCCGTTGACGATAATTTTTAATGGTCTTGGGATGGTTAGCAGAGCCGACTGATTCGTCTGCACAGTTCATCCACCCTGTGCATCATCTTGAAACATGATAAATAATTTTGTACGAATCAACGAACCCGATAGGTTCTCGCGTGTCCCAAAGAGTGCGTGACGTTCAAGTTTGAAGCTCGAGAGTACACGATTCACGTGTAGTTTTTTACGGAAAAGGGGAAAGCTCGACTCGTCTTGAAGTTCCGAACAATTAGGGAAAGAACTTTTAAAGTTGATGACGAAATATGCGAGAAAAAGCATATTCTCGAATCTACATCATATTCTACGTAACTTTTGCAATAATTACGCTTGTGTAAGATAAATTTACATAAAAATGATTAAGTAAATGCCCCGATTGCTGTTTATTCGAATAACGATTCATACAAATCTAAGACGATGTCTTACATTCTGTAATAAAAAATGCAACTCAAATTTATCTGACACGATGACCTTTCGTACAAAAGAAGAAAACGACAATTCGACCTTACGACAATCCTACAATTAATCGTTTTCGTGAAAATTTATAATGATTGAATAACATTTTTTTCTACTATTTTTCGTATAATCACGAAAGCTATACAATAAAAATGTTCCGCGAGGAAAATACTCTGTTTGCAGAGATATACTTGTTAGGTTGGCACTATTTTGAGTTCTATTTTTTTTCCCTCTTCTCACCCTACAATTATCTTCTTTTTAATACAAAAAAAATTGTTACGGATGTTGCGACTGATAAAAAAATATTCAAAAGTCGCTCAAGTCTCCCATAAATTCAAATTTTCATAAAAAAACGATTTAGTTTTTTTCGTCGCGTCTCAAGCATTTTTTTTTTACTTTTTTTAATACAAAAATTAACCTCGCAAAAGCTTTAGCCAGTCAATGAATACTTGGTGGTCGCTCAAGGGATTCAAAATATCAAATTTTCGGAATTCTTAAAAGAATTATTTTACGACAACAAAGATTATAATTCTTTGGTTGTAGGTGTAAGATAAATTGGAAATATCGATTTCTAAAGAAAAATCTATTAATTGTACTGGAACTTTTGAGCGATCTCTAAATATTTATTGACTTACTAAAGCTTTCGCGAGGTCAATCTTAGGATTACAAAGCGTGTCAAATTCATGGTTGAGAAGAGTAAAAAAAAAATTGGCGAAAATTTGAAATTTGAAATCCCTTGAGCGATCACTAATCATTCATGGATCGGCTAGAGCTTTCGCGAGGTTTATTTTACGATTATAAAGCATGAAATTTATGGGTGAGAAGTGAAGGAACGAAGAAAAATAAAATCCGAAAAATGCAGATTTTTAAGCTCTTCAGCTCTAAATATTATTTTACCGGCTAGATCTTTTACGAGGTTAATTTTCGATACAAAAAAATCGTTTTTTTTTATCAAAATATGAATTTTAAGGAGCTTTGAGCGACCTCTAAATTTTTTTTACCGGTCGCAGCTTCCGTGATAATTTTTTTTTGTCAAAAAATAAATCCTTAAAGGGTGAGAAGGAAAAAAATAAAACTGAAAATAGTGCCACCCTAATACTTACTCATCTACTATGTAATTTTTTCATTAAGAAGGGTTAAAGAAAGTTTAATATTTATAATATATTTGTATATTATGTTGTGTAGTCCGGGGGGTTGGCGCGCTTAAGTGCGCAGGGTGGCAAATCCCTGTAGACGGCAGGGGGGGTGGCACTGATAGATAGCGAGAGCGCGTAGAGCCCTCGAGCTGTACAAGTCCTATACAATAATAATAATAATAATAATAAATATGTAATTATTATAACCGTTAATTACCAAAAATTACACGAAAATGGTGGATTCCGCATAGTTAAAGCAAGTCAATTACACTTTTCCTCATAAATTTTCGGCCCTCACGAAAGCAAGAGTCACCTCCCAATCGCGTCGTACAATTTAATGATATTACGACGAAATTGCCGATGTCAGGACAGTATCGATTATAACAAAGTTCGTTCGCCCTTCCTGGAAAGAGTCGGCCATTCTTAAGACAATTTATTACATAACGTCATGGCATACAAAACGCCCTAAGCTCGTTTTCTTTTGCATTCGGAGACACAGACGGACGGTACCAGTCAGCGACAGACTCCTGGAAGTCATTCGAGATCTCCGATAACTCCACTCACGCCGGAGAGCTTGGACGATGACATACAGGAATTGTCGAGTGACAATGATGAAGAAGTGAAAAGACAACATAGCGCAAAGTCCTGGGACATCGAGGAGTATCCCGAATCTTTGAAGAAAACGAGGTAAAAATGAAAAGAATATTTTGAGAAAATTTTTAATTAGTGAAATTATGAATTCGTAACGTTTTATCGATATTTCAGGAGAAGTGGACGAAGAAGAGATATGAGAGGTACCGGAGTGGAACAACCAAAAAGCCCAGATTCGATGGACACGGTTATAGATCAGGAAGAAAATCTCGAGTCCCTGGAAGATGCACGTATTCGAAAATTGGAGGAGACCGCTTCGCCTCACTCTTATCTTTCAATGCCCTCGTGCAAATTATTTCCCACTATGAGGAGTGTCGAGCCTCTGTCGAAGATACTCGAGCCAGTTGTCGTGAGGCATTTGGATCTCGAGTTTGAGACACCCGAGATGACCAGACGCGAAAACCGCTCCTACGATCACTCGACTTATCGTAACGGAGGTTTCAGCAGGTCAAGAAGCGAGATGAAAGACCCGGGAGTGATAGGGCCCATCGTATGGGACCTTAGAAGGCAGAGAGCCATTCAAGGTCAGAATTTATACATTTTCATTGTTCTTGTAACCATATTATCCAATGTTTGATTTATTTTTATCCGTTGAAATGGCGAAGGATAATGGAATTAATAAAACGAGTAATGAAAACCCGACTCGGTTCATCCGAGTCGCGTTTTCTTACGAATCAGAATAATAGTCGAAACATCCTTTTCTCGAAAAGATATTAATTGTGTCACCAGAAACAACTACCTCGGAAACGGACGGAGGGGAACGTCCGAACGTCTCGGGTCCGGTAGGTCGAGCAAGACGAAGACTTCACGAGCTACTCGAGGATTCCTACAGTCTCTTCGGAACCAGGGACGTCAGATCCAAGGAACCGGTGTCTTTTTTGTCGCGACCGAACTCAGCGGCGAGGTCACCCGACCGTTCAGTCAGCACGATGTTATCCGAGTCGAGAGGGAAGTCCGCTCACGTAAGGTATGTAATAAAAATTAGTGAGTCGCATTGAATACTCGATGAAAAATAATTAATTATATCTAGACGAATAAAGCTAAAGATATCATTGTGATTTTCTTTTATTTTTAATTGACTTATTCGAAGTAAATATCATAAATAAAGCGGCAAGGGGGTTTAACGATGTTTCGCACATATTTATTTAAGATTAAAATGGGTATTTTATTTATCGATCGTTTCTCTACAGTCCGGTAGCAACGCCAATAACGGAACCAAAGACGAGACCCCGAACGTCATTGCCTCGGGGAGGTCTCGAGGAAGAGATACCGGAGACCGGAAATGCGCCACATCCGCGAGGAGCGTGGGGCTCGAGGCCACTGAGCGCCGGCCCTTTTCATCGGCCGAATTTACCAGAAATCGACGTGACGCGAGTACTCACGGATCCTCAGCTGCCACCGGAAGACCCTGCTGTACCTCTCATAGCCGCCATTAGGAAGGAACTCGACAAATTCACCCCCGAGTCACGATCGTAGAACCACAGAGAAACACACCAGAGTTTCGTCTAGTCTTTTTTTTTTATTCTACGTACTTTTTATTTTCTACTCACTGTACATATATCATAAAAAATTCATTCGAAATATAAGAAGATTGAACGGTTATGATTAAATAAGAATAGCAGATTCTGAAATATGGAAATGCCTTCGTTCGGATGTAGAACGAACTATTGACAATCCCTCCATGACGTATAATATGATAACGATTTCAATAAAATTTACTTACAGTAAAAACGAAGGAAATACAATTTATTTAAGAATGTGTCGAGAGTGACGCGATGATAAGTGTGCGCATTTCGGACTACCGGTACTCGAATGATTGACTGTTTGGCCGTGTCAATGGCTGGTGCATTTAAATGTCGACTAAAAGGTAATTTTTAAAGGTACTGGTGATTCCTTGAAGGAACATCAGATTCTGTCAAAGAGATCGACTGTATCGACACAGATTTTCTGCAGTTTTCTTATGACCTGATGTGAATACGATGCATCAATGGTGCATAAGTCAGGTGCGCATGTATCTCAGAGAAATTTCAAAGGAAATAGGAGTACAAAGTGAAAGGTAAAGATCGTTAAAATTCAAAACAGTATACGCTGGGATACCAAAAATATATCAACCGTGTAGCTGTAGTTTCACGAATAAAAAATCTCGATAAACTTAATATTTTTATTCACGATTTCAACTTAAAACCATTTTATTCGTCCTGAACTGAAGCTGCAGATATATTCTAAACAACTTAAGTTCTAAGTTTAGTGAAAACAAAAATAAAGATTAATTTTTAGTTATATTTTTTTTTTTTGCGTTTCCACTAGAACTTTTCAAGTATAAAAAAATTAAAGAATGAAGCTAACGAACGTGGAGCTGTAATTAAAGTGAGAAATATGTTGGCTCAATCATACATTTTCTTCAATAATTACATGAACGAACGATTGTTTAATTAACATCACTCACGTATATGAACCGGATTATTTATAACATTTTGAAACAAAATTCCGGAGTGGGCTGACTTTCGGTTTTATTTTTTTAATTGAATATCAAAACAAACAAAAATCAAATAAAATAGAAGTCAACGCTGGTCTACTCTGGAATGTGGCTTAACAATTGAAATATATTTTGAAACTACATCGAGGAGTGAGCTGACTTTCGGCTTTAGTGTTCAAATTAAATATCGAAATAAACAAAAATAGAATTTAACAGAAGTCAATGCCAGCCTACTCTGGGAAGTGGCTTAACAATTAAAATACTTTTTTTGAAACTACGTCCAGGAGTCGGTTGACTTTCGGTTTTATTTTTGAAATTAAATATCGCAACAACCAAAAATCGATTCGACCTACTCTGGGATATCTTAACAATTTTTATGCTCGGCACAGGATTTTTGTATATTTTTACAAATTAATGAAAAGTCTTTTGTTTCGTGTAATTAATTGTTTCTGAAAAAAAGAAGTTTTTCAATATCTTCTACCAAAACAAAAATTACAAAGAATCTGCATCCTTTTAAGAGTTGTAACGACAATAAAAAATATTGTGGACCAAATCTTAGTGAAGGTTGCAACCAGTTCAATTTGACGTGGAATGTTTCATATCTGTTTAAATCAACAATAAAATATATTTTATTCAAACCAATCGTTCATCTCAAGTATTTCTATGCTTATTACAAGTTTTCTATGTTTATGATGCGTATTCCAGGCTTGTGACAATTTCTACATATGGCTACAGGATTCAGGGAAGGATTTTCATATATTTTCAACTTTGGATATCAATATTACTTATTACACATCAATTTTATTATTCCTACAACGGTAATTTATAACTCGTAGCAAAAACGTTGCATAGCTTTTACCGTTAAACCCTACTCGTAAATATGTTGACGTAGATGTAATTAACTATTTTGGTAAAATGTACATCGATATATTTCCGCCAACAGTTGAAACGGACGCTGTCGTACTATTTAACAAAATAACGATATATCACGGGATTGATTATCTACTGTATAATTATACAGAGTATTATAATTATAGCGTATATTGAAAACTCAACGTTTTACAAATTCTGAGATAACGAGGTCAGTGGACAATATATTTAAAAATTCGACGTAGCTGTAAATATTTATTAAATTTAATGAAATCTCCACGTCCAATGATCACTCTGGATTTTAATAATTTGCTATATTATATTCAACAGCAATATTGTTAAGATTCGAATAGACAACACAATATAACGAATATTGAGCGGCTCGAACTGTTGTTTGATTCGCAACGATATTCACTTCTTAATTATTACGAGAAGTACAATCCGTGGTGCGAACCACACTTCTTCTTGAATTATCTCTCCGTGTAAACTTAAGAAACACATTATTCCTGTAAACTTGCATCGTCTAAATCATTCCTGGAGATGCTACACGCAAAAAAAAATTTAATTCAACATCATTGATACAAGAATACGTTTGATTGTAGGAAGTTTTTGTACTTCTCACACAACGATAAGTCATCGAGAATAAAATATTCTTATATCAATGCGTACATTGGTTCGACTAACCGCTGGTTACAATTTCATATCAATTTGAATGAATTATCACATGATCCGAGTACAAATTTAAATTCCTTCGAAGCATCCGGTTTTGTTAAGTACACCGATCCGCCGATACAATAATCGTAACGTAACGTTGATGTAAAATTGACCGATCCCTTTTTTCCCTAAATACAAATGAATAAAAAATTACCCTCGATTTCGTCCGGTCGAAATTGACCGGATGTTCGCAAATTGTCGAGCCTCGTGTATGTTTCATGCTGAATGAAGCGTATCTGGAATATGGAATCTGGTCTCGATAATATAAATAAATGTTCCATTGCGTCGGCGTTCCGAACGACGTGCGGGAAACCTGGTGCGTATGTGGGCGATGAGCAGAGGTAGATTTTCCGGTTGCAATATTTTCTTTTGAAAACGACTGGACGACGCGGATAGCAAAGACAGACGAGATAGAAGTCACGAAGCCGAAGAGAAGAGTAATGGCGAGCGGGTCGGCTCCGTTTTCAGTTTAAAGTTTATTTTCGTACATCGGGAGGCTGGGACCGTATAGCTGCTCGCCTTAAACCGTATCGGCCAATCGGTAACACTCCGAAAAATATCACGAGGCTGCTGTTGGCTGTCGTGGTGGTGGTGGTAGTGGTCGACGGTGATGCTTCTGCCGCCGCTGCATCTCCCAAGGAAAATCCCCGGCGACACTCAGTTTTAGGTTCAAGAAAGAAGAATATTCGTATCATCGGCACAGTCAGCTGCTGAAGGTCCGGTTGACTAGTCACACAACACAACCCACTTGTTCTCTTTACGTTCTTCTCGTTGTTCAATTTTTGCAGCAGGTAAGAACACCACAAATTTCATTATCCGCGCGAATTCAATCCCTAACATCCTCGTTCGATATGCGATCAAGCATCTCGAGTGATTAAAACTAAAAGGTTCGACTCCTGACAACAAAAAAATATAATTTATAATGAGGAATGAAGAAAGTTGTCCAGTGATACGTATTCCTAAAATTTTCGTCACAAAGTGCCAGTGCGTGATGATATTTCAGGCGATTTTTAAATCGTTTGAATAAAGTGAGCATTCAATTTGGATAATGAGTTTCATTGACGATAAAAAAAAAGTGGAACGTCTCCGAGCGTCGAGTAATTCGCCGTCTCTCGCAATTACCGAGTTTCCTTGCGACACATGAGACTTGGGAATGGGAAAACTATTGAGTTTGGGTAAAGCAATGCCTCTAAGGTGAATGTCCCAATCGACAAAGTTTTCACGTGCAACACGAGTAACGGATAATTGTCACCTCTCGAGACTTAAAGAAAAAAATTCTTTATTCGTTACTTATACTACAATTTAATATCGAGTATCGTATATCACTAAACAATAATGTTTATACCAAAATATCTTATATTTAACAATTTTTCAATTAATTTTACTGGATTTTAACGATGTGAATGTTTCAAAAACATAAGTATATGTTAATTTTTTTCATTATCCGTTACTCTTTGCATTTATTTTCTAATAATTGTTATAAAAAAACTCACAATTTAAATAATGACAAATGTATTGAAGCAAAAGTTAAATAAAATAATTTCTGTTTGATAAATCCCGGGATAAATAAACAAATAAATTCTATCTGGACGTACCGTTGGGTCTCTATCTCTGATGAGAAATACTTTGTGATAAATAATTAAATTAATATATCTATTAAGGTGGTAATATGCATGGCATTTCATAAATGTTGCTACGATCCGAACAAAAATATTCAATAAAATATCCAAGTGTACTTCAACAGTTTAAAAATGTCCACCGGTGAACTAAATAAATATTTTTGCGACGTTGAAGAATAAGAAAAAATTTACTGAAAGTAGCTCTCCATATCGACGGTTATGAATAAAAAGTGTTAAAAAATTTAATTTATTCGCTGTCTTCATTCAAATGAGTTAAGTCCTTTTGATTCTTAACTGTAGATATAGGTACTTTATCGATGTGTACATGGTCAATGGCCGAAGATACAAATTATCCCTTACAACCTCTCTGTTGGGAATAGAAAATTACAGAGCGAAATTTTAATTAAATAGAGAAATATTGACCTTGAGTATTTAATTATTAACATTTAATGATTTTCTCATTGATCTTGCTCTTTAACTTCAGTTACTCGATAATCGCTTCTTTACGGCTATGAAAATTAGATGGTATTTACGTTTCTTCATTGGCTAATAGCTACATTTAGAAAAAAAATTAACAAAATCAACGTAAATCTGCGTTTGCTTGTAGTAAACTGAATAATCAGTAGATCCAACCAGTATTAGCCGATCGAACGAATTCAATATTCTTTCTTTGAATTAATTAGACATTTAGTTTACCTCCCACAATCGCATATATCGTTCATTTTGTTAAATCTTTCTCTCAGTATATTGATAAATATGTAATCAATGAAATTTAAAGGTTTGCTCATTGATCTTGATCTTCGACTTACTACTCAATGATGTCTTCTGTACGGCTACGAAAATTGTACAGAATTAACGTTTCTTCATTGGCTTAGCTCCATTTAGAAAAAAAATTAACAAAATCGACGATATCTTGCGGGTGGTAAACTAAATATTCAGTAGAACCAACCAATTTAGCTGATCTAACGAATTCAATATTTTTTCATGACTTATTTAGTTGAAGGAAAAAAAAATGTTGTCGAATTAATTAGCCGTTTAGTTCGTCACTCGTAACCGCAGATATCATTGATTTTGTTACATCTTTCTCTAACAGTAATCATAAATAATTAATTAATTGACGATATCTAATACTTTTCTCATAAAGCGTCTTTCACTACAATTTCCCAATGATCGCTTTTTTATGGCTACGAAATCTCGACACAATTAACGTTTCTTCATTGACTAATAACTACATATGGAATAAAAATAGCAAAAAATAGAATATTCGGTAGATCGAACCAGTTTAACCGACAGTACGAATTCAACATTCTTTAATATTCAGTTAAACAAAAAAGCATTTATTTGATATTGACATTAATATTATTGAAATTGATATTAGACATTTAGTTCGCCCCCCGCGATCGCAGATATCGTTGATTTAAAAAAATCTTTCTCTCAGTGTATTAATAAATAGGTAATATAGTTGACTCGATAATATTTTAGTCTTCATCTTCTCATGTCTGAAACTCTTTCTTCTATATGCCTGCGTATCTTCTTTCATAATTGTTGCATCAACAATTGCTTTTTTTTTCTTCATCAAACAAACAATTACAACGCTACGTGTTTATTAATTGATTTCCTCTCTGTTATTTATTAATAATTTCGATCGATCGCGTCGTGTGAAATGGGTGCTGATAGTTTTTTATTGAAAGGCGCGTCGATGGGAGAAGGGTGCGGTATCGTTGCGACCAAATTTGGAGCGTGCCTCCTCACAGGCCACGTTTGAACAGAGTGGGGCGACCCGCAAAGTCTATTTTCAACCAACACGCACCGGATACTCTGTATCGTATCCCAAATACCTCAATGGCAAAGCTTAACTTTCAACGGCAATGTATAAACCCCGATGCACGAACCACTTTTTTTTTTTACACAATTGCGTAAACAAAATTAATGTTTTCCTACAATTTTTTTAAATCTATTGAAAAATCACAGAAGCAGCGTGTACACCGGTTGTCGTCGAGCTTTCGTGAATTACATTGATATTTTATTTTTAGGCCATCGGGCATAGCACCAAGGAGTCACCATGGCCGACGATGAGGTGAGGTAGGTATCATAAAAATTCTTCTTTTTTTTATATAAAAAATATGTTTGAAAAACGAAAACAACTGTAAATAACTTAATTACAGGAAGCAGAAAATCTATTAATTGAATTGTAAACAGAAATTGCGTCAATAGATTTTGCGTATTAATAGATTTTATTTTATTTTTCATGATTCCACCATCATCATCATCATCATCATCATTTACGCCACAAACGAAAACAACGCTACGCCCATGAATGGATAATAATAAATGAAAATCGTTAAAATCGACAATAATGTTACAGTAATCAACGCTTTTTCAAAGGTATGCATATAGCTTGGTGCTTTTTATTGTTTTGAGATTGCTGTACCCTGTTTGGAGTAAGGAGTCTTGTTTCCTTCTGTTCTCATCTTCGAGATGGAAGTTTCGAAGCTTCCAAGTTTCAAATTCCAAGTTTCGCTGAGCTAAGAGTATTTTGAGGCTTTTATGGGTTTCATGTAATTTCGAGAGTACGAAACAATGACGAGTCTCGAAGCTACATTAAATTTATAAATTGAGTACTCTCGTATGCACGAAATACGTCGAGAATTATATGTCTCGAGATTCCTGTAGCAATGTATCATCCCTTTCGATGCTGTGCCCCGCTCTGTCCCCGGTAGTACGAATTTAGAATTGCCTGTTGAAAGCGCGGAGTTTCGTATCTTTAGAACCCCTCGACAACCTAGTAGACGCAACTACATTCGTCTATAAGGAACGTCGAGCCCAGTTTGCTTTTTATAACTCTTCTTGTTTCTACCAACACGAGTTTCTACTCGATGGAAGGTACATGTTATCCTTGCGGAAAAAAAACTGTTGACCTTTTGTATTTTAATAGTCGATGAAACTCAATTGAACCATGTACACCAACAGTGTGAAAAATCATAAAAAATACTATTCCAATGAAATATCGTTGATGGATTCTTTAAAGAGAATTTATTTTTACCTTGAATTGTGAAAAATCACGAAGAATTTTTATTTTAGAAATGCAATTACAGAGTTTTCATAAACGAACCATTCACTCGGAATATCATTGAATGGTTTTTCATCGATTGGTGCCAATTGGTAATTCAATCTGTAACCATTGAGTCTCAATACACGACTAACGAGGTCCAATAGAATTTTTTTACTCTCATTAAGGAGGTATGTCACCTAGGAATTTTTCTACTGTTCAATTAAAAATCGCTAGATCTTATAGAAAAAAATAGATTTACTTATCTATAAAAAAAAATGTTAGTCTCCGATTTCGAGAATTTTTTATGACGGAAATATTCGTTGTCGATTACCAGACCTGCAAAAGTCTTATCGATTTCAAATTGCCCAGGAACATCGCCCTATAAGGAAAAGTGTTATAACTGATGTGTACATATCTGTGCATTTACAGAGTACGATGCTACTTACAATTAATGTTTTCCTGAATTGTTGATCACTAAATTGATGTACTTTTATGGTGATAAATTCGATAGCTCCCCTTGCTCACCTTGCCGCCAATTATTAGAATTATCTTAGTTATCATTTGACCATAATTTTTAAATATTGCATGTCCAGTTATATAATGACTGAACAATGTGTGACATACCGCTTTAATCCTCGTAAGGATGGCGAAACGAAGAGTTTATTAGAGAAGATTTTTTTTTATATTATAATAGTTAGAAAGTTTTTTTTGTATTATAAACTATCCCACCGTCACTGTACACTCTCACTAGTGACTGTAGTGTAAAAATTTACCAACACCATCAATCCAGATTAGTGGCAGAGTAGAAAAAAAAAAAAAATACATCCTACACGAATACAACACACGAGTGTCTTATCTGGGTAAAGTAGAAAGTGTTACATACATGTTTGTTGCGTTACTTGTTGCTTTTTGCATGCATTCAGCCTTCTTTTATTCCATATGTACATAAATTAAATGGAAATATAATAAATTTATTAAATCTATGAAAAGCCTTTTATTAATACAATCATTCGCTTATGAATTATTTAATTAACGGTTCTTTGTTTCCTTTATTTTACAGAGGAAGCGCATCGAGGATGTACGTAAGATTGACACGGATCTATGCGATCGCAAATTGTCGATCCGTTGACACACATTGCAAATACATTAAAAAAATTATTTCTCTGCTATACATTTTAGTTTTTTTTTTCATTTGATAAATTTTCTTTCAAATATTTTAACAAATAAATTTGCAATCAAACTAAATATACAAAATATATAATTTATCAGTAAAAATATAACATTAAAAAAATTCAATTTCTAAAAAATCGAGGTTAGCACTGATACCTCTTCACGAGACACAGGTGAAAAAGGTGAAAATAAAAGTAGAAATTCAAGACATTTTTACACTGACGATATATAGGAAAAGAAGAGGAAGCAGGCGGAGACGGACCGGAAGAGGGCGGAGGTCCGAGCCCGTCTTGAAGAGGCATCTAAGGCTAAGAAGGCCAAGAAGGGTTTCATGACCCCTGACAGAAAGAAGAAGCTTAGAGTACGTATCGTCTCCCTCGTTTGTCACCGTTGTCGTTTTTCGACAACTTTACGAGTCTACGATATACGATCCTACTGATTTTTCATCGATATTCGTTATCTCTCGTAGCTGCTGCTGCGTAAAAAAGCTGCTGAGGAACTGAAGAAGGAGCAGGAAAGAAAAGCGGCTGAGAGAAGGCGAATCATCGAAGAACGCTGTGGTCAAGCTAAGGATGTTGACAACGTTAGCGAAGGTATAAACATTTTTTTTCACTTCTTTTTTTTTCAATAATTATTTGATAAATGATACTGTAACATTCAGTATCATTGATGATTATAAAGTTTCCTTACAGATCATATATTCGACGATATAATATTTCGATCAATCATGAGAATCTTTTGTCTCGTTAAAAAAAAAAAACAAAATTCTCTCGTAAATCCGAACGAAACAGTTGGGCTTCTCGAGCACAATTTTTCGACGTCACATTTCATCAAAATACTCGAGAAGGAACGTACAGTATACAACACAAGACAACACCATAGTTGTATTATTCCTAATGTGAAAAAAAAGTAACATAACTCGAAACCCCTGAAAAAAAAAATCGCCCAATGTATGGAACACGAGACATTAACCATTGGTTTCGATTGACACGCAGAGGGCCTTAAGAAACTTGTACGAGACTACTACAATAGGATCTGCGCGTTGGAGGACAAGAAATTCGATGTCGAGTATATCGTAAAGAAAAAGGACTACGAGGTAGTAATTTCTCTCCTGTTAAAGGAGTGAATATGAGAAAGCAAGCAAGCAAGCAAGCATTAAAGCAAAATATTTAAAAGAAAAAAAGTTTTTTAATTCGTCGTGACACCACGCGGTGTCAAGCACGAATTATAATCGTAACTTGGATAATATCGCGCGCTTTGCATCTCTCTCGACTATCTCTCTGTGTCTACTTTTGTTTTCTTTATTTTCTTTTTATCTGTACTTTCGTCTTTATTCATAATTTCATTTTCACGCACAAAGCAATCGAATTAACACAATTTTCAGCGAGATGGGCATATTTGTCAAATGAAAAAATATCTCTGGAATGATTTAAAAATATGCTCTGTCTTTGTAAACATTTTTTTCTATTTTTCTTTCGCGATCTAACGTTTCATTATTTTTTATAATAATTTTTTTAAAGCTGAAAAAAAATGTGCCGTCGCTGAATTTTGTGTATCTCGTGTCTGTACTTTATTTTTTAAATTGCTATTTTTTTTTCTCTCATTGTTTCGTACCAGTTGCTCTGTATTATTTATGTACACAAACATTTTTTGCCTCTGCGTGAAACGTCCAGAGTTGCATCACCGCCCGAAACCGATCGCACGCACGACTTTACCGGAATAGTCTACGAGACTATTTATAAATGAGGGATGATAGACATTATCGTGAATTTAGGACGTCGTATTTTAGATTTTGTAGGCCAGGTCTACTGTCGTATAGAAAGAAAGAAAGAAAAAAACAAAAAATAATTTAATACGATTTATCAATGAATAATTCAATTGAATTTCTATTTTGTTATTTTTGTTCCTCGTATTTGACAGCAAACTTGAAGTCAGTACTGAGCCAGTATCATAAGCGGATCAACAAGCTCGAGGAGGAGAAGTACGATCTTGAATACGAAGTTTCCAGGAAGGACTTTGAGGTCTTGAAACCAAATTGCCTAAAGACGATAGATTTTATTTAAAAAAAAAAAAAAAAAAAAAAAAAAAAAAAAAAAAAAAGCATTAATAATAATAATTTTTTACTTATTTCAATAACTCATAATTTTTTGTTGGTACTTCATCCGTAGCGATATCTCGTAGGTTCGTGTTGAAGCAAAAGTAGGCTGTACTGCGTAATTACAATATCACAAACTGCAACCGCCTCAGTTACAAAGTTACAATTTAATCCAAGCAATGCGACACAAAATGCTTAGAATATGCGATAGCGAAAGGAAGAACATTTATAGCCGAAGCATCAGAGTATTTTAGAAGCAAACTACTCGTATGTATGGAGTTACTTAGATACAGAGATGAAACGCCCTCGTTATTTTGAAAAGTAATTTTTTTCTTACTTAGCGAATAATTTGTTTATAATATTAATTAACATTTGACAAAAGTGATCTTTAACGTCTAAAACTACACATGGTAACTTCTTAATGAATTATTTTTTTGAATGTTTTCATACCGAGACACAAACATATAGTTTTGTTCTGAATGTTCTGAATATAAATAACGATCGTTACTTCATCCGGTAAGATCTAAGTTAAGATCCGATAAGGTCTTACAGGTTAAAGCATAGAGTGGCCGGGTGTTTGTTACCGATTGATTACTGGGACGTTTACCATGCTCGTTATTCATTACATTTGATCATTAAGACATTTTTCATGACGTACGATACAAAATAATTGACAGAACTTGATAAAAATTGTTAGGTAAATAATGTAAAATTCCTTTTTAAAAGTATCGAGAGGTGTTAATTCCTCGTTGGATAGCATAAATTTCGAAGTAGATGCTGTCTAAAACGACATATTTATCGAAAGTAACGTTAGTACTCCGATTCAGGCTTGTTTGGCAATCCCTTCCAGCTTTCGTTTCCAGCTTTTCATTATTTTCTTCCCAAATGACATTCCTACAAATCCCAAGAGCACATTTAGAGATGTTACATCGCGTTTTATACTTATGTACCGCGATACAAATATACAATTATGTACATCTCGGAGGGAATATCTCGAATGATACATCAACAAGGAATTTTTGCGAGAGCTCAGGACGGTCGTGACTCCCCATTTCGTGATATCTTGTATTTTTAGCCGAGCTCCAGACGATTTGCGCGGGATACTGGAACAGATTATACGCTCTCGAGGGTGATAAGTTTGATATCGAGAGGAAAAATAGATTGAAAGACTTTGAGGTAACTAATGGTGATTATGGACGAAGGTTTTTTTTTTCTTGTTGACTGATTACTGAGATAAAAATATATAACAGATTATTATGATTTGAAGAGTTCGGACACTGACAAAATGTGTAAAACACACGGAGATCAATGAACACGATGGAACTACCATTTAACAATGCAAAAAACTTACCGAAAAAGCTTCGATTATTCCATAAAAATGAATTAAAATTAAATGATTGAACAAGAAATTTTGTTTCAATTTATGGTAATCTTGTTCCAAATTAAGATTTTGGTATTTCCATCGTTCTGTGCGTTCACGCTTTTCATGCAGTCCTTATAAAAAAAAAAAATGAACACACATACTCACCACACAAAATCACAAGAAACAATCAATTGGGGTTTTTTTGTTTCACAGAAAATTTCGAATATCATTTGCCTCTCTCTCTCTCGCAATACTTTTTTAATTTGGATCTTAGGATTCAGAGCCGCGTATGCTTTGCCAGCAACTTATGTGAACGTGATGAAAAAGTGCTTACTCTCGGCAATGAATTGAAATTAAAAAATAAAAACAAAAAAAAAGCCAAAAAATGCGTTTACGACTTTGCGCTTCTGCGATATGAGCTAATATCTTTTTCTCGTTACCGTGCGACATAATCAGCGGGAATAAAAATATACTAGCCAGTCGTATCACGATATATCGCTGATCGCCCAACGTGTTTCTTGTAGAGGACTTGAAGGAGATTTGCCAAGAGTATTATGACCGCGTCTACGTTTGTGAGGGTCAGAAGTGGGATTTGGAGCGTGAAGTACGGAAAAGGGACTACGAGGTACAATATACAAACCCTCCATCGAACCCGATCACGAATCCCGAGGGCCGAGCAAGCATTTTCGAATAAAGAGAAAGAAAAAAAAATAATATCAATATTAACGCGTATCAATGGCAATTAAACAAGTTTTTTAAATTTTTATAACGAGAATCGCTTGGCTCTCGGCACTATCGATACTGAAATTCCCATATTCAGCGAGAGTCTGAGCCCGGTTTCGAGCACGTCCAATCTCGACGAATATTGCGAGGATAATAACCAATAATTAAACAAACAAAAAACCGAAAAAAAATCAAAGAAACAAGCGATGCAAATGAATCGAAAAAGAGAGTAACGCCCGAATGAGACTACAGCCAATTCTCTCAACGAAATTCTCCATTCTTGCATCTCGCCTGTCCTTTTTAGCTTTTCCCGTATCTTCCCAAACATAGAAATATATTAATTCACTTATCTCTTTAATCATGTAATCTATGAAAAATAATTTTTCGACAATATGAAGTGCCATCGTTCGCTTTTCTCTCGTTCTCACTGATATTCTCTTTCTTTTTCTTTCTCTCTCTTTCTCACTTTCTCTCTTTCTCTCTTTCTCTCTCTTTCTCACTTTCTCACTTTCTCTCTTACTCTTTTTCTCTCTCTCTCTCTCTCTCTTACTCTTTTTCTCTCTCTCTCTCTCTCTCTCTCTCTCTCTCTCTCTCTCTCTCACTCACTCTCAGTCTCACTATCTATCCATCTATTCATATATCTCTGGTTCCTCACCCTCTATTTTTTTCTCTGTCTCTTCCGTATTTTGACAGCAACGTCAAAATAGCGTAATAGAGCGTCATCCAAGCTTTTCACTAATAAAGCACCGCATTTGAGAGAGAAAAATGAAAATTGTTCGATTTCGTTGTTCTCCGGCTATTCGGAGATGCTCAGACTGTTTAACAGTGTGTCCTGTGTGTGCGGTGCAAAATCACATAGTCTCGTTGGCCCTTGACAAAAATTATTACTCCTCTGGCTCAAATTTATTATTCATTTAATCTTCACTCGTGCGAAAATCATTTATCTTGCTTAACAACTGCATGGCTTTTAATTGATTATTTGTTAACCCTTAAATTATATAGTTTTACCGCTACGGGCCAAGTCTCTTTATCTCATGGAATAACGATTCATAGTTTTCACGATATAAAATTTTTATAAAACTTTACGATTATTCTGTATTAATTAATTAATTTACTTAAAGAGCTTGAGTCGCACGTTCACAAAGTGTGGCGCTTCATATTAGTCCGTAATATTAAACGTAAAATAAAGAGAATAAACCGAGTTTAAAGCAGAACAGAAATTGCCTCCCTCTCGACATGGAATTATAAATTGTTGTTCCACGTAATAACACAAAAATATATAAATAATTAAAATTCTCAATGAACCGTACCGTGTTACACAAATCAGCAACCAACCCCCTTTACGTACTGTCACCCTCGAGTGATCTACTCCTCTCCTTCGTACTTAAGACTCTCACAAAGATGGACGCGTGTGAAATTCTTTATTTTTTCTTTAGTCCGTTTCATTTACTCCCGAGAGAGAGAAAACGAGTGTTGTACATCATTCCACCATTATGTATTTTTTATATTATTAAGAATCCCGTATCGTTCATCTGTCGTTTTGTCAATAATTCGACCAAGTTTATATTAATTTATTACAATGAATTAGTGTAAATTACTTAATCGCGATTATTGTCATTTTTTATTTAAATTGTACCTTCCCACGATACTTAAATGATTTTGCACCAAACCACACACCAGCACCAACCAAATCTCCAAACGTTTTTTAATCATGTTTTAACCCAATGTTTAATATAGAATTTATATGTGTAATACGTACGATTACACGTACTCGAAGAATTAGATAGCGGCTGACCAAGACCGGCCGTTACCTCTCGATTTTATGACAATAAAATCGTCTTTCGACACATTAAGAATCCCCGAACCGAAGTCTCGACCGGCTCCAACTCGATCTTGACTCGGTATGCACCCCTCGTACGCTCTGAATTTATATACCTGCGTCGCCAAGTCGACAGGAGCATTTGTATTTTGAATTCCATTCAAAAGTCGAAAAATATTTTTTTGTTTCAACGCCAATTACCTTTGTTCCTCTTAGAAAATCATTTTTTTTATCGATCTATAAAACGCGTGTCCTTGTCATCAACGTCCTTGTCTCTGCATGTTTTTTTTTGTCGTTTTAATCAGTGGCAAAGTTTGCAATTATTGCTTCGATGTTTAAACAACAATTATAATAATTTGTGTATATTAACGCAGCAGAATTAACGAGCTGATGAAATATTTACTTCTCCACCGTGCTTCGGTGTTGCGCCTTGTGATTTCCTCATCACTCTTTCCAGTTCTATTAACTTCTTAACGCGCAAATTGCTCGCTATACACGTTGAAGTAATATCATGTACTAGATATTATGCTGTTTATTTATCGGAATGGTTTCTGGACGAGCTCCAGTCTCTACGGACACCATGCTCTAGCGAACAATGCAATTTTCGTGAGATTGGTTTAGTTAAAAAAAATAATAAAATAATAATAAAAATAAAATACCAGCTCCACGTAATCAAATTTGCTGCAAACGCTTCTTACGAAAGCAGTAAAGCCATAAAAGGAAAGAGCGATCTAACTCTGTTCTTCATTTACCCAGATCTCCGAGCTGAACAGCCAGGTCAACGACCTCCGAGGAAAATTGTAAGTCAACGCGAGACCGTACGATCGCATTTATTTCATTTATTTATCGCGTTATAATTTTTTTAAATAATTTATAATTACAGCATGAAGCCTACCCTGAAGAAGGTCTCCAAGTACGAAAACAAATTCGCCAAGCTTCAAAAGAAGGCGGCCGAGTTCAACTTCAGAAATCAGCTGAAGCAGGTTAAGAAGAAGGAGTTTACGCTCGAGGAAGAGGACAAGGAGGTAAAAAATCTTTTTTCTTCAATATTATTTATTAATTATCGATGTCAAAAAATTACTCCAACCGGACAAACGAGAATTATCACTCGGTTCTATGTCCGACATTTCTTTTTAATTCTCGACGCATCTTTTTCAATTAGCGGGACAGGTAAAAAAAATTCAAATTTGTTTTTGTCCTATTCCGTAAAAGAATAACAGATGTTGTTGTTTATTTTTTTTACTTAAATTCTCATCCTGCAATCCAAACTTTAATGTCTTATGTCCAACTGTGTCGATTTTGTGGCTTTTTCTCGTTGTCTATGTTTATTTTAATTTTTAAAAACATGTGGTATCACTATGTCTCTGTACACATACCGTGTTAACGTGACGTTAGTTCACTGAAGGTTATTGAAAATTTTTTTATCGTCGCGGCATACGATGCAGAAAAATTTGCATCGTATCACCATCAATTTCCTTGAACGTGGATTACAACGTCAGGCTTTTACACTCTTTTTGTACTCGTCACAGCAAGTAGTTATGACTCTAGGCTACGTGTTGTTTTTATTATTCACAGCCCAAGAAATCCGAGAAGGCAGAATGGCAGACGAAGAAATAATTGACTGACAAACTCTCAGAACACAAAACAATTATACGATATACCGAATAAAAATACTTTGAGATATACATTCAAACAAATCACGCTCTAATTAAATAAATAGAAATGCGGGAATACGATTTCCAATTTTCTTAATTAAAACTTAATATTTCCAAAATTCTTTTGTCAATTATTATTTTTATCATTGTTAAAATAAATTACTGCCCCATATGAGAGTAACAAGGTGAGAAAGTCTCGCTCACTGTGTATACATTTAACAGGCACATGCGCTTAAACTCACACAAAAACATAATTCAGTGGATTGTCGCAGAAATTTTGAGAAAATATTTTACAGCTCTCGTCAGTTCAACTGCCGGAAAGACTTCGCTGCCGAGCTTTCAAGGCTATAAGTGTGTAGTTGATTGTTGTCCTGTCCGAAGACTCGATTCGAAGTTGACAATTACTCGTTGATCGAGCTACACGTTGTTTAATGTTATTAGTGTAATTAATAAATCATGGATCGTTAAAATTCGATGTAAAAAAAAAGAAAAATATCATTTCGTCGAATCTGGACGATCGTGACATGCTTCTCATCACTGTCCACGTCCGTCTTTACTAATCATTTTGCTTTTGCATTATGTTCGCAGAGCGCGTCAAAAGAGAAGGTAAAACCCTCAAACTCGTAACGGAATGTTATTATTTATTTTCTTTTTTCTTCTAAAATATTCTAGAGAAATGATCGTTTAGTGTACAACAGAATGATCTAACGTAGTTACGAGTTAACGAAAGCACTCTGCATAAAAAAAAATGGTTTTATTTTGTATAAGAAAAGAAAAATTGCTTGCACCGCAACATTATTTGTTTCGTGTCTGTGTAATTATTGCAATTTTGATGTTTTAGCAAAGTAGCCATAGAAAATTTAATAACGACGTAAGCATCTGTGTACAGCATCTATGTTTCCCCTTAGTGTGATCCAAATATACGTTTGTCTTAATCTACCCATAAATTAGTATAAAAACAAAAACATTAGTTGAAAGAAAAAGCTAAAATTAATGATGAAATAATTGAGAATATGCTAATACGTGATTATCTCGTTTTTGCAGAAGAAACCTGACTGGTCGAAGAAGGGCGAGGAGAAGAAGGTAAAGGAGGAGGAGGTCGAGGCATGAGAGAGAGAGAGACATTCACCTAAAAAAAAAAGAAATCACTCCGAATGAGAGAGCGTCCAAGATTCGTGTCACCATCCGAATAACTCCCAATGAAACGCAATTTCGTTTTATTATAATTAATTATTTTTTTTCCGTTATCCTAATGTACTTGCAGTTCCAGAATAATTTAATTCTACTCTCCTCAATTCTCACTACACATATAAACACACATACACACATACGCGTATATATATATTTTTTTTTTTTCAAATGTATCGTCAGATAAAAGTAGCGAAACCTTGTCAAATGACCCTCTGTAGCCTATTTAATTAACCTGACTTGTAATTGGTAAAACCTCCGTTTGTGGTATTATAGTAAACAAAACAAAACAACAAAATCCAACAAAAACAGAGCGAAAGAATTTTTTTAAAAATTATCTCTAATACCAGGTGTTAATAATTTTGTCGTTTTCTCATTTATCCCAATGTATACCCCGATGAACTGTTCGCCCGGCGAGTTGGCTGAGACTCGTGCCTCTCGTCGGACGTAGAGCCACGGATTTTACTTGTACTTAAGATTTATTATGTATGAGAAAACTAAAAAAAAAAAAAAAAGCAAACATCAATACGAGCTACAAAAAAAAAAAAGAAGGAGTTAAAGAAAGCCTTAAATGTGTTTTTTACGTAACCCAATTCTACCAGAACTTTCCTCTCTGCATTTACAGGTTCGTTGGAGCAAACATTTGTCATGTTTCGTCTCTCACGTTTATGTGAATCCGCTCATTGTCAATTAACGATTTCTTTTATTTCCACGTGTAACTGTCGTAAACTCACTGGTTTTCTCCACCCATTTGAATTTGATGGATAATCGATGTAATATAGAGCGCGTACACGTCCAGCTCGTTGCACGCGGGAAGAGATTACATATCCGAGCCGCGAAACTCGATGAAAGCAAATTTGATTGCATTAAATTTTAGGGTGGGGTAGGGAGAGCGGGTTGACGATCGAGGAAATGGTCCACGGATGGGTAGGTACGATACTAACGAGTTTTCGCTTAATAACACTTCGCTACAGGGTTTCTCTTGTTTATTGCTAGGTAGGAGCTTCGACATATATACTTTTATATGTATTTGCTATGTAGAATAGTAGAAACAGGTTTGGCACGTCCTCGTCGACGTCATGGCGGTGCGTTTGGTCGGGCTTACCTCGTTTCAATGATATTCGGTAGTCGCGGGCACGTGTACGATATAGGTACACTGTGCAACACTGCGTATCCAATCGGTAAAACACGTTGTCCGGATTCGCACATAATTAATTTCGTGAATCGTTCACGTTCCCCTCTGGTAATCAATCATTCTGTATACATTATGTCTTTTACGTATACGAACTTTTCTCTATATCTTTATTGTAAATATATGTATGGGATATTCCAGCCTAAGTTACGCTGATTCGGGCCATAATTAAAGAAAGAAAAAATATTTCCGTAGGTACGATGATGGGCATCGCGAGCTACATATATTCTCTGGAGTTACAGACATTTTAATATGGTGAAGAATGTTAATTTCAAGAGTATTGACTATACAACGGTATTCCTCAACTATTTAATATTTTATTTTCTTTAACTTAAACTAAAATTGCGTCTACTTTCCAGAATGTCTCAAGAATGTAGTTTTTTAATTTATAGACTTTACAGAATTTAATTTTTATGATATCGAACGTAATGTCTGAAAAAATATGAAAATGATTTGAACAGTTTAAATCGTTATCCTTAAGCGTAAAAACAAATGAAGTATGATACTCGTGTTAAGGTTGATTCGAAGAGGAATGCCCCATACACGAGTGTCAATAAAGGAACAGACAATAGTCCGTATCTAAGTCGATAATGTGAATGGTCTGGTCAATGTGTTGTCGAATTGAGATATCCTTCATCGTATTAAAATACAAAGTTGAAAAAAATAGAATTAATCGATAAACAAAACACAGCAATGAGGTTCTTTATCAAACGCATCATTTCCAATCTGTCTCTATTGAATCATCGCTTTTTCGTTTGAGCTTTGTTATTTTTTTCATTTGTCGTGTGCACTGACGAAATAATTGATAGCAGATCGTTTTTTATATTCTCAACAATTCTGAATTTGTACAATTGCAGGCAGCAGCTGAGGCTGCCGCAGCGGCGGCAGCGGCGGCGGTCGCAGCCGCGGCACTAGCCCCGCCGACACCGGAACCACCGGCGGAATCACCCGCCCCTCCATCTCCAACACCTTCACCCGTACCACCAAGTCCGACACCCTCGCCAGCTCCACCTCCCGCGGATTCTGTTGCTCCGGCACCACCCGCCGATGGTGCTCCCCCCGCCGAGGGAGCTCCTGCAGCTGCACCTGCGGAAGGAGAAGCTCCACCAGCAGGTAGACTACGTTTTGTTAATTATTCGATTAATTATTGATGACACGTTAAATTACTCATACCTTGGACTAAAAAACTAGTACGTATACATGTTATTTATTTCTAAAATTTATCCATCTTCTTTGCTACGCACAAGGGCACCCCGGCAATCAACATTTTTCGCTTACGGTATTCAGATCGATGAGAAATCTTCTGGTTTTATTGCAGAAGGCGCACCTGCACCTGCACCTGCGGAAGGCGCGCCACCAGCGGATGGCACAGCCCCTGCACCTCCAGCAGAGGGAGCTTCACCGCCAGCGGACGGTACTGCACCTCCACCGCCAGCCGATGGTGCTGCACCTCCACCGCCAGCGGACGGTACTGCACCTCCACCTGCGGAGGGTGCCGCACCCCCTACGGAAGGTTAGTATTTAAAAATAAACGAATGTTTCTCTTCTAATTCTCTATTATATACAGAAATTAGCATAATTTAAGTTGCCAATTAATTCGCAATATCAAGTGAAAAATTACAAACAAGTCATTAGCCTGAATGCTATTCGAGTGTCATCAATTTAATTGATCTATTTACTGTGATATATGAATCGGTTTTATCTCTTTTGTTCCCGAATTAGCTATATTCGCCTCGCTTTGTAATTCTGAATTTACGTTTTTCAGGTGCACCCGCAGCGCCTCCTGCGGAAGGCGCCGCACCCGCAGCAGCGCCAGCCGAAGGTGCAGCACCCTCTGCCGACGGCGCAGCACCAGCGCCAGCACCAGCACCGGCACCGAGAGAAGCTGCGCCTCCAGCGGAGACTCCGGCAGCTGCACCCCCAGCCGAGGCTGCGCCTCCTGCGCCAGCACCTGCCCCCGCCGAAGGTAATTGTACACTTATATTTACGTTATTTGTATATATTTATGTATATTCCACTTACGATTTATTTCTTTTTCAGCCCCACCGTCGTAACTCCTTCAATATCACAAGTTTCGTTGACCAGGAAATTGTGGCAGTCGTATATCATCGTCATCTACATCGCTCACGTTAAACGCTTACACGGTTTGGCGCGTAACGCAATACCAAATGGAAATATATACTTTCTCACTCTCTATCCGTCTATCTATCTATCTCTCGTCTTTGACTCGCTAAATGAACAACAGCGAAATCAGCTCTCTCGTTATCATCACGAAGTATCAACCAATACTCGTCAACCTGAAGGATCGGACGATCTTGCTGCAGGAAAAATCCCTGACTTATCCCCGATCATCTTATCATACGAAATGTTATCATTATTTTCAATAAACGTTAGAAAATTTAATTAGTCGTCTAAATGTTGATATCTTTTACTAACAGCGATCCAATATCGTTTTATTTCTATTTTACTCTATTGTTTTATTTTTTTTTTTACCGTTTTTCGATCTGAACTCTCGTGAGCAATTCGCAGAGTGATATCGTGTTTCCCTCGAGTCGTTGCAACGCCGTCCTCTTATTATTACGGAACCTATTTTATTCTTCTTCCTCTTCCTCATCCTCCATCTCATTCTGTACAAGCTTCTCGAATCTCCGTAGAAACACTCGTATTTCAGTGCTCACCATATATCCGCAGCAATAAAAACATCGAGAAGCATCTTTCACATCCGAATGCAGCATAAATGCCATTCATACCAACCGGTGCTCGTACAATAGAGAACGACATAAGTGTAAAGGCGATCAAGGTCGATGCATAATAAAGTTAGAGAGAGGGAGGTAGAATAAGTTCAAGCAATATCGTAACTCGAGACGTACTAGTATTCCTATTATTACTGTTACTATTATTATTATTGTGGTAGTAGTTACAGCATCTGAATATACGACCGCAGTTTGGTCCAGTAGTTTGACCGTTCAGTTACTTTTCTGACACCTTTTATAACGAAACCTGATCATCGTGTAAACATCTCAACGTTCTTGTATGGAAAAACAATATATCTTGGCGCTCACGGGAATTTATCGAAGAACTCTTCGCGATACGGAGGAATGAAATAACGCAACGTGTCGGTTTGACCTCGTTGCGATCGTTATGTCCAGTAGCCGAGTAATTAAACAGTTTGAAACTATCGAAGTACTACACACAGCTATACTGAAATAATACTCTCGGGTTTCCATCCTGTTCATTTATTCGGAACTGTCGTTTGACCAGTTTTGCTTATGAAACCATTTACGAAATTTGATCGTCGTACACATGCGACATTGTATTCTTATTCAAGTCAGCAATGTAATGCATATATTTTTCTTGGAAATCTTTACGAGCTAGCAAGATTATAGCTTAGCGTTCTGAAGGGTATTCGCTATACTTTTGAAATATATGTGCTGACGAAGAGAAAAGATTTACGAATATTTCAGCGCAGAATACAAAGAAAACTATGTAAAGCGGAAACTTGCAAATCGTTTCTTCATTATTTTTCACCTTTCACAAAGAAGCCTTCACAAAGAAACTTTTTGATCCAATTCGAGTTTCCCATGGATGAATCTGCGTCAAAGATCCGGGAAAAAAACGAGAAAGCAATTTGCGAGGTTTTAATTAATTTTCAATTTGCGTTCTTGTTTAAATTACTATTACAGGTTCCAACTTTTAAAAAATGATAACGAATCTCATTGAAAAGTACATTTTAATTAATTGTTTCACTTCGATGTTTTGTTAATTAATTCATTAATTAAATCCTTTGGTGATTTTAATAAATAAACGAAAAATCAAACAGAATTATTTGAGAATTGCTCGAAGCCACATTTTTTGAAAAATTCGTAATGTCATAAAATTTAAACGCTTTTATTGGTACTTAGCAAATTTAATACCAATGATCGATCGATATTAGTTCATTTGTGTTGTACTAATTAATCCGAAACCTCTGAAATTGCATCAGGTAGAGTGTTAATAGAATTTTTTAACGTAATTCTAAGCAACGTAAAATTCGATCACTCTACGATAATGAACGAAAATCAAGGAAAATATTGAGGATTTGCTCCTTTGCATGTCTATGAAATTGTAGACAAATAGATGGCAAAGCCTTGTTGAGTTATCGGAAGTTTCAATTTTACATATATGACACATTTTTTTCTAAATATGATTTTCTGACTATTTGGAACATCTTCAGCACTCTGATACAATAATGTCGAATTTTGTTTTGTTTAATGGAAACCAAACTTTCTCCATGAGGAATCCAAAAACAAATAATTATGAAATTTGATTGATTATTTAATTGATTGATTATCATATTTAATATTGAATATGCTATTGTGAATTTAAAAATTTGAACTTTTTATTGAAAATCGCTTTTTATGGCGTTTTGTCACTCATGTTATTTACGCAACATTGAAATTCCTACTAATTATATACATTATTAAATTTAGTATCGACGAAGAAAAGTACAAACTTTCATGTAAATCATTAAAGACGTGGAATTAAACCATGAACCGCACGTCGTTCGATCAATTACCGAGAGCGTTATCAATAAAGTATATTCCAAAAGAAATGCTAACACAAAAGTCGTTAGGAATGAAGTATAAATTTATTTAATCTGTAAAGTTGGTACAGTTTCTTTTTTTCATAATCGTAGTTTCGCAGAAAGTCGTAAATTCCTCAAATATTTTTTAATTAACAGAACGAAATGCCAAAGAGCTCATTTAAATCATCAACCGCACGTCATTAAATCAATTATTGAAAGCATTATCAATGAAGTATAATACAAAACATATGACAGATAACGCAAAAATCTATGACAGCGATAAAGTATAAATGTATTACACCGTAAAGTTGGTACATTTCCATTTTTCACAATCTTAGCTTCGCAAGAAATGGTAAATCCCTGAATTATATTTTAACGAACGAGATTCCAAACGGTGAAATTAAACCATCGACCGTACGTCGTTCGATCAATTACCGAGAGCATTATCAATGAAATATATTCCAAAAGAAATGATAAGTAACGCAAAAATCAGTGATATCAATAAAGTATATTTTGACTCTCCATAACTTTTGAGCCTCACAAAAATTGTTGAATCTCTGAACTAAGGGCGACTCGGCGACTATGTCGTGTCAGCATACCTGAGTTATCATAAATGTTTCGAAATACTGGTTTGACTGCGCATGACATAAAAAAAACCATGACGTACAACATACTTACGAATACGGTTGGTCTGTGTATACATTTAGCATTCATTGCATACAATATTAGAGTCGTACGATTCTTCCTTCTACCGGTAGTAGCCTTGTGCATAAGTTAGACGACGTTCTTACCAATGAGTCGAACGGTTAAGAACAATCGTTGCACCTTGCAGGTCAGTTACGAGAATGAGCAAAGCTGCGCAGGTATAAACTGACTCTCCGAACTCTGCACTTTGTCTCTCTCTCTCTCTCTCTCTCTCTCTCTCTCGCTCTCTCTCGCGTATTTCGTTCGCACTAGCCTTCACAATAGTCCGGAACAGTTGGAAACTCTGGGAAATAGCCGCTACGCACACCGAAAAAATTTTTTCTCTCTTGGTATCGCAGTTTCTAAGTGTTTACCCGCTCGCTGAGCGAACGTCTCTCGCACGCGCTGTCGGCGTGCTTTTCATTGGTTAACGTAGCGACGAATCTCGCGATGTCGCGGAACTCAGTCAGTCTCGCCGCGGCCTTCGTGACGAGAGGATCGTGTGCTACGAACAAGTATTTCCTATTTACGCGTGGTTCTTTACGAACACCGTAAACATCGCTCTCTCAACTGTTTACCAACGTAATAAGTTGAACGCCTCTCGTATGACAAAGAGTCGTGACAAATGAAAATTTTAAATTCTCGTTAGATCGCAAGCAGATGTTACAGCACTGGTAATTAAACAACTTTTCAAGCTCTCAACGTAATTGACGTTAAGTTGAGCGCACACCGCTTCATCTCCTCGCGTGTCACACTTTCGCTTCGTATATCTGATCGAGGAGAGTAACGTTGGCTGTTTCTTTTCCTCGTTATACCCATAACATTGTACGTTTAATACGATAAGTTTGTGACAGTCGAAAATATAGTGATCGACGTGTGACAGTGCTCTCTTTGAATACGAACAGCTTTTGATCGAAGTGACAGCTTTGTTGATTCTTGAACAGGTTGTACTCGAGTGCTGCTTACAAGCTTGGGTAAGTGACGTTGATTATACGCAATTTTCTTATCATTGTTTTATGTAAACTGTGAAGAGCACATATTACGTAAAGAAGAGTAAAGTTCCCTCCTTTCGAATTACGTTAAAAATTGTTTTTTATTACTTAATCGAAATATCAATACAACTATTCGATGTTAAATGTGACAAAGCTTGTTTAAAAAATACAAAAATCTAACATTTTAACGCTAACAATAAATTGGCATCGAGACGCTACCGCCTCTCTTGATAAATATATTAATATTTCGTAATATTTTGTTTGTCACACTGATACGCACGCGTGACACCGTGATGCGTAATTTAAAAAGTGACGGTTGGTATAATGTACGAAGTCTGGTAATGTCGGAGGGTACAATGTGTCACACGTAAAAGAAATGTCGAGCTTCTCGTTAGGAACTTTTTTATATCTTATTACATAGAAGATATTATTGTTATCGAATCAAGGAACATTTAAGGAGAAAGACCAGATGCATCTCGGTCAAATGACGGTACAAAAGTAGTAAACATTGAAAAACAAAAAGTCATTCTACAAAAAAAATTGAAAGAGAAAATGCATAAGTTTATCAGATTTGGAGTATTTATTAAAGATAAGTTATTGAAAGTTGCTGATTTCATTCGATTTTTATCAACTCTCAATTACTGTCATGGATGACGTCTGGCTTACGACTGTGCACGATTTAAACAGTTTGCTTGCATAACTCAAGAGAATCACGTTGAAATCCGTACGATCTGATGTATAAGTGGCGACTTCGTTATCTTCGTCATCTGATCTCAAGCGGTGTTAATTGTCTGATTGAAAGTATCGATAAAGACGTTTTCGCACAAGCCACTTTGGTAAATTCTCAATTCGTATTTCAATTTAAGAAATCATCCAATATCGAGCGCAGCTGGTTCATCGTTTCAATCAGAATAATTACGTGTTTCGGTAAGCACGCTTATATTTGAGTAAAACAAACGTCCTGTAACCTCACTTTTTATCGTACACCAGGGAAAATGTTATTATCAATCCCTCGGTTACGTGATAAATGTAAGAAAAGTTTCGAATATTTATTCAATATGATTTACGGATCACTATTTCACGACAAACATATTGGAAACTCACGTCGTCACGTGGTAGGTACACCATAAGCGTGGTACAGGAGGATTCGATTTAACCCTTTTACCTATCTGTCGCATCTCCATCAACCTTCGTCATACGGATATGACAGTGTGCCCCCTTTTTAAATATATAATATATTCGAAGAAACGTCTTATAACCTTACTTTTCATCGTCTAACCGTTAGAAACGCAGACACAAGAAATAATTATCACCAGTAATCGTTTACTTTACAAAGATTCGATGACATCTCTTCCGCAACATAATTATCAAACCTTTCTTCGATTTTATTTTTTATTATTAAACAGTCACAAAATTTAACAACAAGAGTACACTGAAAGCTCGACATCGACTGCTGCGCGTGTAAGAGCTTCCTGATAACAACTTTTCTATATCTTATTTAACCCTTTGTAAGTGAAAGGGCTCGAAACCGTCCCGGAATGGGACTATGAAAAGCAAATGAAGGGTAACGCGTTCTCTCGATAGAGCCGACGAGTGGGAATATTATTGTGGCTTCCGAAGGGTTAAGAGAAATTAAATAAAAATTATAAAATCAACTACTTTTATTGGTGGTTATTGGTAGCCGGTTTTATGTAGGTTAATAATAGTAGGAAAGAAATCGTGATGAGAAAATCGATCGTATAACTCGCGGAAGTGATTCTTTCGTTGAAAGGGTTAACGCGAGTATAAGTAGACGAGTGTGTCGATGCTGTCACAAGAGATTCCCGTGTCTCGTTGATTCGCGACATACGCGATCTCTTCCGCGGTATTTTCTCACCTGGTAATACCGGTTCGTGGATATACCGCTGAGATCTTCACGAGTTGTATGGTGGTACTCGAGGGCGAAAGAAGCAAAAAGTGGAAAGCCTCGCGTGCGGTTTGCACTGACACCGTGCTCCCGTTCCTTCGGATGTACCGTGCGCTTTCCGGCTCGACAGCCGTACGCCTTTCCTTAACCGCAGTAATAGTGCAGCTATACCGTACATTGAAGCGTTAAGACACGGAAATGCGTAAACTCCAGTGATTGAGTCAACGAAGGAAAGCGGTCGTGGTTGATCGTTAAAATGCCAACAAAGGAAATTAAATGGTTGCTTTGGGCGCAGAGTTTCTGAGAGATTTATGCAAAATATAATAAAAGCAAAGGTATATAGCTGGAAACGTCACAGATAGCTTTAACAATGGATTTATGCTGCTGCTGTTGCTGCTAGGGACAAGATAGCGCGCCTAGATAAATATTTTTTTATGTACTGCAACGTATATACACAACGTTGTGTATGTACTGTATAGGTGAATACGCTTACGATAAGTGATACGCGTACACCGGTAAACGTAATGTTCTTGAGCTATTTTATCTACAGAATTGGTCATCCTCCCCGCTATGGCTCGTGTAAACAGATTTAACGATATTTTTACGAATGACGCTGTCTGGGAACAGCTGTTACTAATCCTCCCAACGACTCAGATGCTTGTACGTACGTTAAAATATATTTCGTTAAAGGAAAATGAGTCTTGTTCGTTTTACTCGGTATCTCAGGGAATTTCCAAATCTACGGCTGCTGTGTTAAAGAAAATGGTAGGCTTGAGCTACATTTATTTTCATACTGAATAGCATACAAACGTGATATAAGTGACTCACGAGGACGGAAACGGTGACTCTTGGGCATATAAAAATATATGAGTAACACAGATAGACCGAATTAATACGTAACGTTGACCATTGCAGCGTTGAACGTTAGTTATTATTATAAATTTATCATTTATTCAAGTATTTTAACACTTGCGTTGACATTTTTGTTTTGTAATAATTGTTATAATAAATGTTGGCCGTATTTCCAGCAGAAAAAAAAATTACCCCTGATACAAAGAATTACTTGAATTAAAGAACCTAAAGAATAACTTGCTTCATACCAAAATTACTTAGTTGCTCTATAGGTAACTCACGAAAAAAAAAGTTATCGGTACGCCTATTGTCCAAATATTCCCAAATAATTGCTCAATTGTGCTTAAGACTGTAAGAAATTATAATACGGATATTTGATGGAATAAAAATTTACTTAAATGCGTAGACTTTAACACAAAAATGTTGCATTATTTGTATAAAGTTTAAGTTTATTAACTTTCCATATAAATTACCGGGACGCGCGCTCACCTTTTACATGTCCCTCTTGATACTGGCTTTTTGATATAACAAGTAATTCTACTAACTATTGTGTCTCAACCATTGTAATTCTGGGCAGCGATTGTGTAAGTTTAACATCTATATAGATATAGCGTCTATCCTCGATCTGTAGGATCGACATTTTTGCGAAACACGACTCAGGGTGCGAGATATGTGATCGCGATTGTAACCGTGGGAATAAGAGGCCTGATTCAAATTCCGCATTTGCAAATCATTATTGACATTGGATCTAGTTACTTGAATCAATTAAATTACAATTTATTAAGCAACCAGATTCGACAATTCTTTAACAGAGGAACTGTCAAAAAAATCCTTCCACGACCCGGATATGAATTGAATTAATCTCAAAGTTCTCTATTTATATAGATATAGCGTTTATGCTCGGTCAGTAGGATGGGTTATCGTGTCTCGTAATACCTCTAGAGCATCTGGTCAAATAGTTTTTGCAAACTTTTCATCCACCGTGTCTGTTGTACAACATTTGCAAAGTTAAAGTTCATTTTAACTTTTTGGAAAAATCAACGTGTTTTTCATCGTAGAATATAGAGATAGCGTAGCGGAAAATAGGAAAGGTTTTTTTTTTTTCTGCTGGTTCGTTACAGCGCGTTGGTACACACGGAAGTAGAAAAATGAACCGACCCCGTGGCGAACAAGGAAGAAAGCTAAAAAGCTTCCCGGAGCGGGACAGCTGCACCTCTCGTTCACACGCGATCTACCATCCCAGCAAACTAACCCACATTCTCGTTGTCCTCGTCTCCATTGAGCCGCCTAATGAAAACATTAAAATTAAAAAAGTCACCGCTGGGAAGTTGCCGAGGATCCTACAACCTCCTTGCACCACACTCCTCTTCTCTTTCCCACCGTTCTCTATCTTCCTTTTTTACACGATTCAGCGCACGACACTGATGGTTACTTTAGCGAAACTCCTGGCAATGAAAAGTCCTTGTAAAGTTTCACGCATGCCAAGATCAAAAAATGATAATTATAATGAAGCATGAAAGAAACGTGAGATAAATAGAGGGTTTATAAAGAATTTTAATGAATTCTCACGTGAATATGAATACGTAAAAAAAATATCTTTCGACAATAAAGAAGAGCAGAACGCGCATCGCGATAGTGATCAGGTTTCAAGGATGATTAAATTTTCGTGTTACACGCGATGACGGCGGTATACGGTGAGGCGGGGAGTTGAAGTCGGCTCTGGCAAAAGCCTTTGAAAAATTGATTAGTCAGGTATTCCGCATGTTGTCGCTGAGTTACGATTTTCTCTCACACTCTTCGTTCTATAGTGGAGGAGCCTCAATGGCCCAGCTACACATAGATTACTACTGTAGGTATGCAACTTCGTTTACGCGCGTTTATCTCAACCCTTGTAGGATGTTTCCACGCTCGCGTTCAACATCACCGAGCGGCTTACTAAAGCCAGTTGATATCTATACTCAACCGCTCTTCTCTTTGCCGATAATTCATCGAGAGTATTTACGAAAGGTGCGACACCGCAGCACGACAACGACGAATATTATAATGAAAATTCACTTTGAACGTGATCTTTCGACGATGTTACTTCCGCAAAACTTTGCCCGGTCACTTTATCCATTGGAAGGTAGTCCTTTCACGAGCATCGCGATTAGATCGGTATCCATTTTAAAAAATATATTACAGTTACAGCGTCCACCGCAATAGCTGTAAAATTTTACGCTCGACCATCGAACATTTCGATAAAATAATAATTGTGTGAAAATCGATTGGGCGAGCTTATGGCGGAGTCACATAGCGAGATTCGTAAGCGCATTTATTGTACATTTTTCGTCTTTATCGATTAGATAACGTTGGAAACGAAAGACCAAAATTTTCCATGGATTTCAACGATTCTGTATATCTCACGAAAAAGTATGGTCACCGAACATTTTGAAGAGAACTCTTCGATTATCTGAACGGAATTATTGAGTCAGCGCTTTTTTCGCTCGACTGTGCCTGATATGACCCACACACCACCCACCGCGTACGGTGCGTTTGCCTATTCCCTCCTGACGCCCCGAAGGGACTACCTTAAAGGGAGATGAAACCACCATATTTACACAGATGTGCTGCTTCTCTCTTACTTCGTCGTAAACGCCATAGGACGAGTAGTTCCGCGTCTTGTACACTCGTGGATATTTTGCCTCGCCTTAACGAGATGTGCTACAAAATTCTGTGAGTCTCTCTGGCTCCACCGTGATTTCCGATGATGGTATCTCACTCGTACTTATGGCGGTTCAGTCAGTATATCGCGTTAAGGTGATGCGCTACAAATGTCTGTAGGTCTATTTCGCTCCTCCGGGATTGTCAATGATGTTATCACCTTGAGGATAAAGAACTAAGAAAAAGAAAAGTTGAAAGAGTGTGTCGATCAAAGCGTGAAATTTTCAAACAAAGAAGTTTCCCAGTTCTTCCTTACCTTGTTGTATACGATTATCATTAATCGCGTTGAATTTTCCTTGCCCCACTCGATGGTTGAAATTATGTAGAAAGCGCACATTTATTTCGAAATATTAAAAAATAATAATTTTCACTTTGAATTCGTAAAGACTTGTAAATTTCTATGCATTGAGAAGTATACGGAACTTTTATTTTTGAGAAAATGACTGAAACAATGGTTGCAACTTTGGACAACGAGGATATTGATTATTCCGTCGACATCAATTAAGAATTTATTCTCGCGAGGGTTAAAAGGATTCCAAACTTGAACAGCGGTAGTAATTTATTTTACTGTAGCAAATCTGCGTACAGAGTGCGACCACCAGTCGCTACACCGTTAAATTTTATATATCAGCAGCAGCGTTTGCATGTTCGTCGTTGACTGTGCGGTCGTTGTTCAGCATTCTCGTCATACGCTGGTGGCTCGTATGTACGGTCAAGTAC